>CM061351.1:31783854-32464687 GCA_030867105.1 Liasis olivaceus | reverse complement strand
TGAATCATATGGTTGTTAAGCGAATTTGGCTTCCCCCATTGATTTTGCTTGTTGGAAGCCCCCTGGGAAGGTTGCAAATGGTGATCATGTGACCCTGGGATGCTGCAACCATCATAAATACATGCCAGTTGCCAAGCGCCCAAATTTTGATCACGTGAACACAGGGACGCTGCTACGGTCGTAAGTGCAAGGACCAGTCGTAAGTCACTTTTTCAGAGCCATTGTAACTTTGAACAGTCATTAAATGAATGGCCATAAGTCAAGGACTGTCTGTAGTGTACTGTAGTGCCTTCTTGAAATTACTGAAGAAATAAATACACATATATGTACATACATAACACACACTCCAACAGAAGAGAATATATGTAGCTCAGGGTTGAACTGTAGAGTCCTTGGTGCTCTCTGAGCTTGATTGTTTGCTTGCAGACATTTCATTATCCGACTAGGTAACATCATCAGTGCTGGTGAGTGTGGGGTTTGCTCCCTGATTATATACAGTAGCTTGTATATAAATATATACTGATGTAGACTCATCATTTACAACATACAATGCAGGGATTGTAACAGCCACTATGTAGGACAGACAGAAGACTAGCAGAGTGCATCCATGAACACCAACTAGCAGTCAAAAGACACATGAAAACTCCTTAATCTCACAACACATGGACAGACTCAATAATAGTTTCAACTGGGAAACTGAACATCCTAGACTAGGCTAAATCCAAAAGCACTTGGGTATTCCTGGAAGCTTGGCATTTAGACAAATCAATCATCAGTAGACACATAGAGGTAAACCACATTTACACATCATTCAAAAGAGACAAAAAAAAAGTTAAGGGGGACACAAAAAGATGAGTACATATTCTCTCCAGCAGGCACCACCCAGATAAGCAGGGATTAACACCAGACAAACTATGAAGCAGAAAACAATACCCCAGTCAAGTAACTAACAAGGAAAGAACCACATCCCCACCAAAACTGGCAAGGCAAGCTACTGTATATAAACAGAGAGCAAACCCCACATTCACTAGCACTGATGTTGTTACCTAGTCAGGTAATGAAATGTCTGCAAGCAAATAACCAAGCTCAGAGAGCACCAAGAACTCCATACATACACTGTGTGTGTGTGTGTGTGTGTGTGTGTGTGTGTGTATTTGTATGCTTATGCATTCAGGACATCTCAATATAATACTTCAATTCTTAAAAGCTTCTGACCACCTCAGTTCCATCCCCTCCAAGCAATACAGTTATATACAGTAAACTAAAATATAAAGCACATCTCCTATCCCAACTGAAAGTTTATTTGGAGTACAATTTCTGTGAATTACTCCTGATCTGATCTTGGACTCTTACTGTTGCCTTGCTTACAGAATAAATTCCAGCACCACTTAATACTTCTTTACAAAATAAAATCTATCTTGGCTGTGCTGTAGTTTAGATAATTTCTAGCTGTAAGTTTATAGATTTTTTTTACCCCTTCACACAGCTTTCCTGTTTCAAGAACAATTAATAAACACAGAAAGGCAGTGGGGTGTTGTTGTTGTTATTATTACTATTATTAAACATTCAGAAGCAGTCATGCAAATTCTCATTCAGTGAAGTTTAAACAAGTTCAGAGTTTTGACAGTGATTCATCTCTGATTGTCTAAAACAGCCTTTCTCCACCAGACAGTCTTGAGATGTGTACAATATCCATTACTCCTAGTTTGCTTGACAGAATCCCATGTGATTAGAGATTACTGGAGCTGTACTCCCACATATCTGGAAATTGTTAGGTGGGGATGGTTTGCTTTAAGCCAAATGCCAACAGCTGAAGATGCATGCAAAGTTCATTGACATCTGCTTCGCTCACCATTTATGGCAAATGGCAATTAAGCATGTTCCATCAGGCCTTGACAAGGCACATAACAAAGAAATAGAGAAATTGTGCTGCTGTTTTAAAATAGCCCTTGAGAATGACAGTTTTTAGAGTAACTAGAAAAGCAGAATCAATACATAAAAATAAGATTTTGAGAGTGATAGAAGTTGATCAATTAACTGAGAATAATTTCGTCATCTGCACTTGGGTAAATTCTCATACTTGGGGTTTTAAAGAATCCTTTGTGTGCTATGGAGATATAGATCTTGAGCAAAGATCATGAACTCAGTGGTCCATTATATACATGGGTTAGTTTTAATGGATGCTGAACTACAAATATATGTCATGAAGCTGTTCTTTATTTAGGACTGTATTGCAAGCCTACCAGGCAAGTTATAACATTGAGTTCTCTCTCACTCTTTCTCTCTATGTGCATCTATGTGTGTCTATATATATCTATATAGATATTTCCCTAACCATCACATATGAAAGAAAGAAAATATTACACATACAATATTACATGTGTAAAAAAACCATTGCTAGCCTTACGAAGATCCTGTTGCAGACCGTTTGAATTCAAGACATCATATAATTATAATAAGTAAATCTTAGCCTTTTAGTGCTATACCCAACTGAAAGTAGAGGGAGACAGGTGGAACATATAATAAAATGCTGTAATAGTTCATCCTCATCTCCTCAGGGGAACTTCTTTAATTTTTCTTTGTCAACGCTCAGTATTCCTTGGCTCATCGAACATGCTCATCCTCATTAAACTATTGGGAACATTGATGCTCCTTTGGAGGCCTTCTTCTTTTTGTTGGCATTCAAACCACCTAAGTTCATTAGAGGAAAGGATTGTATAGCTGACTTCAGATTGATTGATATAGCACATGCGTGCTTTCATTCAGGTGACATTTCAGTAGATGTGGCAGTATTTCCTGCTTGTCATAAATATGTCATTTACTATGGATGATAAATAGGAATTGTTGGGGAATCAAAGGAAAAATGTGTTAAAAAGTAAAGTTTACCAGCAAAAGATGTTCTCCTTTTCTATTGTGCAGATGCAAAGATAATAAATAATTCTAACATTTAAAGAAAATCAGCTTTAATTAATACATTAGATGTTAGTGCATGACCAATTGAAAAGAGCTGTGGAAAGATGTGAGAATTTGAATCACCATTTAATAATGAACATTGAGAGTCAGTTTGGCCTAATGGTTAGGGCTCCAGGCTAGAAACCAGGAGATTGTGAGTTCTAGTCACACCTTAGGCATGAAAGCTTTGGGCCAGTCACACTTTCTCAGCCCACTACATCAGGCTCAGGTGACAAGCTGGTTGGTCAATTACTGTCGCAACCAATGGATCAACGTTTGCTTGATCCAAAAAACAAACAAACAAAACACTAGGATGAAAAAAATAATAATGAACATTCTTAGTGGCTTTTGTATAACTGGGAAGTGGGATAAGACAAGAATTCCTTTTTGTGAGTAAATGTAGCTGAGCTACAACAGGAGCTTCCTAGAACATTATAATTTAAAGGAAAATTATAAAATATCATTTTATAAAATTATAACAATTTTGAGCTCAAAACTGGCTTTGTTGTGGTATCTAATAAACCATAGCAGAATAAATAAAATATAAAACAAGAGTTTACATTCAGTTCCCCCAAACAAATTACATGAAAATAATAGGCCCAGAATCCAAAGTGTTTCAAAACATCTATCTGGAAATTCCCAATGCACCTTACCTCCCTTTTGATGTAGTACAGTACTAAAACAACATCTTTCCTCTTTGAGTTTGTGAAAAGTATTGTTTTTTAATGTTGCTTTTATACAGTAGCAAGAATCTGTTTCCATGGTTACAGTACTATAGTTCACATAATCCTCAGAGGAAAGAGGAGTCTTCTAGCAAAGTTTCTGTTTCTGAGGCAGACTGCAATCCTTGGCTACTATTAGTATTTTCCTACCAGGCTCAATAGTAAATGTAAATTGAAACATCCAGCCTTATCATGCAACAGATCTGATTTTTTATGGCAGTTATGTGTGTGTGTGTGTGTGTATGTGCGCACACATCTGTATGAAATTTATCCAAATGAGTTTTTCACCAGTTTTTATGACACTTTAATGCTTCCGTGTTATTCCATAGGCTTAAGATTCAGTAAATTAACATCCATAAAAGGTTAATTAGCATTTTGATGAATAAGCTGCATGAGAAGAGGCAATTAAAGTGCTAATAACTCTGCATAAGCATCATGCATAAGACTGCATGACCCAAAGATAGGAAAAGATTGGGATATATCAAAGAAAAGAGATGAAGAAACTTTTCAAATTATTAAACATTGTGCTAATTCCTTATGTAAGGTTTTCTTTAAACTATTACAAGAAGAATAGATTCATATATTGAGAAATAAAGGCCAAATGAACATGCAGGTTGCAGAAAAGTCAGAGATGGATGGATGATTATTGTCCCCATATCTGTTTAACAACCAATATTAGAATAGCAGAATGAGAAGAGCTGACAGATGGAACCATAATTAGAGGCTGAAACAGCTAACCATTCTGTTAGCTGAAAGTATAATTTAGAATAACTAATTATGAAAGTAAAAATGGAAAGAGGAAAGTATAACTTAGAATAACTAATTACAGAAGTAAAAATGGAAAGAGGAAACTCTAGATATTAAGAGTTTCTAGATGTTCTAACATCTCTACATGTTAGATATTAAGACAAAAGTAATTTCAGCCTCCATGATGGATGAAACTATAAATGATGGCAAAGAAATGAACGTGGAAGTGCGGTAGAAGGTTTGTTTTCTTGAGCTCTAGTGTAGAGATGGACAGTGGAGAAGTAAAGAGAAGACCAGTCCTAGGGAAAAAAATAATCATAACAAAGATAAGTGATCAAATCAGTGATCTTTTCAGTGTTAATATATAGCTGTAACAGTTGAACATCAAAAAAGAGCGAGAGAAAGAAGAAAGATGCCTTTGAATTATGGATTTGGAAAGTACAACAGATTTCAAGAAGAACCAGTCGGTCTGTGTTGGATGAATAAAGGCTGACTTGAGGCAATGTTCAGCAAACAGAAACTCACATAATGGATGGATTAGGAAAAAAGTGTGAGGGAAAACAACAAGAAGAGAATGGATAAGGACCTAGGCTTATTGCTGTTGATAGTTTGAGCCTAATTGTCCCTGTAATCGTAAAACCTGGCTTGACTTGATTGCATCTAACTAACTAAACCACAGAATATTCATAGAAAACTACAGTGCTTAATAAAACAGTCTGAAGAGGAGTCTCCCCAGGAAAGCTATTTCAGAGTTATGGAACTGATAAGCCCTGTCCCTAATACGCTCTGATTCCCACAACTCTTCTTCATATGTCTTCAAACAAAGAAATAAAATTATTACAATGCATCATTTTTCATTGAAATCTACTTTCACAGCTTCTTCAAATCTATTTTGTCATTATTTCTCAAAACTTCGGGGGTTTCCTATTCCCACAGATTAATTTACAATTGCATGTTATTGAATTTCTTTACTGAAAAATGTAGTTCTTATCTGGTATTTGTGTTACTGTCAAGTGACATGTATATGTTGGGTTTTTTCCTCTGTCTTAGGAATTTCCGTTGAGTGCTAACAATGCCACTGGAATGCATTTGAGGAAGAAATGACTCTGCTCTTTCTCTTCCATTTCTTCCCATCCTTCTGATGCTGTTGTGGTTGATTTGATTCAGAAGAATTTTCTTCTAAGATCATGACTGAAGAAAAGAATCTGGGGGTGTCTCCAAAAGCCTTGTCACCTTCAAGAAGTACTAGCAGCTGTTCTTCTAAACAAGGAAGTAGGCAGGTAAATATAAAGTTATATTAATCTTTGTTTAAATCCTTATAGATTAGTGAAGAATGTGAACTAAATATATAGTATATTAAGTCTTGTCCTTGGGATTAATTCAGAGAACCAAACTGGTGTATTGAGCGTGTAAGATGAATACATCTATCATGAATTTTGGACATCATGTTTTGTCTTGGCATTGCATCCTGTACCAAATCTGAGACTTAAATAACTGTGCAATTGGCACAGCTATCACTGTCTTGTAAAGTTCAGTATTGGTATTTCATTCTTAGAGCATCTGCTGGAGAGTTTGTTTGAAAGAGGCATAATGTCATCTATCTTTTTTTAAAGTTTAGTTTACAAAAAAATGTGCTCATGTATACACACTTAAATTATATTTTTTTATATAATGAAAATTGGGCAGACCAGATAGGGAAATGTGGCTCATCATAAGAAGAAATTAGTTTTATTATTAAAAGAATAGTTATGACCATTAACTTTAAATACGTAGATACTTTTATATATTCTGTAGGGCCTTATATGGTTATACAGTACTTAAGCATTTATACTCACCCTGCCTCACTTTAAAATGATCTGAATCCATGTTTCTAAGAAAAAATAGTGTTAGAAAAACTGATGAATTTGAACAGTCCAATCATTAGAAATTATTGCTGATTTTATGTAAAAGTTTCTAATTCCCTCTATCAAAATTTTAGCAATCTACCAGCAAGATCCCAGTATTTAATTAGATAGCCATTTTATTTACTATGTAAGACCAAAACCATTGCTTTGTAATTTGAAGATAATCATTTTCTTCTCTTTCAGTGATGAAATTAATGAAAAAACAGGTTTCCTTAAAAAAAAATTGCTTTTGCACTTCGTTGCTGATAAAGCAGTGCTTCTCACACATTTGGTCTTTGTGGTGGTGTTATACTAGAACTTCCATAAACTAACCATTGGCCATGCTGGTTAGGAATAACGGGAGATTTTTTTCCAATGTATAATTGGAGAATCACTACAAGACTGTTGGTTATGTATAGTAGATAACAGGGACAGTAGCTCCACTCAAATCATTTTTTATTGAAAGTTCCTTCTGATGTTTATTTTTTCCCTTCCTTTCCAGTAACAATATTGCAGAACACTTTTGTTAAAGGAACAACTACCTTGAATATTAATATTTGAGTAGAAAATATATATATAATTGAATAAATAAGCAAAATCTTTCCCAGAATCTTCCAGTTTTTAATACAACCTGATTTCTTAAAAGAAAGCTTTCAATTTTACCATTTTTTAGAAAGAACTGTAAGAATGATCTGGTCCACTGTGTGTAAACATGCTTGTGTGCTCAGAATGATCCTAAGGAACAATATATTGGGCATTGTTTTGTATTTTTAGTGTATGCACCTATTTCTTTTTTCTCACTTCCTGATCCTCCTTTTTGACAAATATGTTAATTAATATTCATGGTGTTCAAGTGATAGAGAACATTAGATGCAAACCAGAGATCAGGAGTTCTCCCCAGGTCTGTTCTTATATAAAAATTAATTGACTCACTTTCATAACCATAAAGGGTTATCTCTGGAATGTAGATTAAATATCTGAGTTCTCATGATGCTAACAACTGTTAGTCCTGGTATGAGCTTCATGTTTACCATCATCCTTTCTCTATATCTTCACAACACAATTGCAGATTAACTTAGCATTCTAAGATTTCAGATCAGTTTGATTGTAATGCCCATGTGTTTCGCAAGTTACTTCAGCATTAAGAAAAAAAATCAATGTCATGATTAGGTTTTGCTTTCATGTCATGTCTCATTGAGTCCATTTGTCTGTCTCTCTTTGTCTCTCGCTCATATACCCAGACACCCACATATACATTTGAAAGTCAGACCTTGCTCACATATTTTCAAGGTCTCTGGTACAAATCCTTTGAAACAAATAAAAGCATAAGAAAAGGTCTGGTGGATCAAAGATCTATTTGCCTAGCAGACTGTTTCCAATGGAGGCAAATCAAATGCTTCTGGAAAGTTTATCAGCAGATCATGAAGAGGGAAAAAAAACCTTCTTTTCAATCCTCAGTAACTGATATTCAGAGAAGAATCTTGGAGCATGACAGTTCTGTAGACAAATGCAACTCAGTCTCATCTCTTTCTCTGTTTTTATGAACCCCAATCATCAGAGAAATAGCATTTTGAATCAGATTGGTGCGAGAAAACCCCCAGATATGTTACTGCAATTTAAAATCATTTACAGGTGAAGAGTAAGAATGAGGAAACTCTTCTGTCCCCAATAGTGTTTTTTAAGAAAGAAAAGTCCTCATATTACCACTTACAGAAATTGTACAAATTTTGTTGCTAGTGAGATTTTTTGCTTTTTTCCCTCTCTGACAGAGTTGCCCAGAACATTTTCCACTTTGCCTCACCATACTGTCTGTTGATCAGATTAAGTATTGAAAATCAGATTGGGTGAGTTTTGGGGAACAACAGGAAGCACCATCTTCTCCATCATCAGAGATGTTGGTGCCTTCCTGTCTTGGGCAGAAAAATAATATTGCTGCTAGTTTTGCTAAGACAGTTGTAAAGTGGTCTAGATCTCTGGTCTGTTCCATTTACTCCTCTTCCTAGTGTGTTTGTTCATGAAGTAGCCATTGAATGATTACTGAGCAGACTTGTTCCTACTATATGCCATTAAGCAAGCAGGTTAAACCAGAACAAGGGAAATAAATGCTTATTTGTCAGGTTTAGCCCAGGAAACTCCAGGAGACAATACAGATTCTATCCAGCAAGGTTTACTTGGCTTCACCCTAATTACAGAATCTTCTCAGACTGAGAGCAGTTCCCAGGGTCACACTACAAACATCCTTAGCATTCCTCAGGGAGGGGCCAGTCTCACCCTCTTATCTCTTCTTCGCTTCTCTGGGGATGAGAGTCCATGTTTCACACCCCTGCTCCACACTCCCACATTATTGTTCGTATACTAGCCATGCCTTTATTTTGAAAAAGTGAACAGCTGTGGGGAGTCTTCCTGTGAGCGCCATGGGGAGCTGATATCTTACTGGCTTGTTGGCTAGTACGACAGCTTTTGCAATGAAAATAGCGGCTGGATGCTGAATCCGGGCCAGCATAATCTCTCTGGAACAAAGGAGAGATTGTTGAGATCATCCACGTGACTCTGGAGAGCCACTACTCATGAGTAGACCACAGAAGCTGTCATTTTACAGTCAGCTTATGAGTGGAGTGGCTGGGAGTTGGGATTACATCAAGCTTACACTCACAAAGCGGACTTATGGACATTAAGCTTGACCGAGCCTTATTTCTTAATTACCTTTTTGGATTATTTTTTTATTTTTTGTATATTGGAGAGATTAAGACCCTTTGGACAGGCAAGGTTTTACTGTATTCATCAGGTGAGTCTCTGCCTCCTTAAAAAACGATGGTGTAAATTTTATTTTAAACGTTTTGAAAATATATGATTATTTTGGAGTAAGCAGCAAAAGGGTGCTTAGTATATGGATTTTGGAAAGTTAATAATGATTTAAGGGGCCAGAGGGATCTGGAATTATAGTTTTGAATTAATTAGAAGATACCTTCTCATGGGAAATTGGCAATTGCTTTCGTTTCTTTATGATAAAAAGACTTTGAAGGTTGGACACTACAGGAAGCCAGAGGACAAAGAAAATGAAGCAGAAATCCTTAGTGCACACTTTTGAATACCTCTCAGCCAAGTTACTGGATAAAATGGATCAATTGTTTGAGAAACTGGACAGAACATGTTTTAATGAAGTTGTAAAACAAGAACAAGTTGCAATGGATATCTATGAAATTATTTGAAGGAGGATTTAAATGTAATACAAATGGATTTGATGGACGACCTATCTCCTAAAGGAGATGAACAGATACTAAATCAGGAAATTGATTTGGATAATTTTTTTCTGTGGAGTCCTACGGGTTCTCTGAGCTAATTGATAATTTTTTTCTTCTGGATATACAAAAGAGCTCTGCTAAGGTTTGGAAAGACTTTTTAGAAGTGACAAACAAAGGGATAAACTTTATCTAATGGACATGCAAAAGAAATTTGTTAAAGTATTGTCGAAGGCTTTCACGGCTGGCATACGAAGGCTGGTGTGGATCTTCCGGGCTGTGTGGCCGTGTTCTGGAAGTTCTGTTTCCTAACGTTTCGCCAGCATCTGTGACCGGCATCTTCAGAGTGCAGGAGCACAGACAGGAGCAGTTCTCTCTGTGCCCAGGATGGTGTGACCCTTTTGTGGGTATTTATAGAGATCTGAAGTGGGGGGGGGGAATTGGGGGGGGTTGGGGGGTGGGGTGGGGTTAATGGGTGGCTGCTTGTTTTGGTATCAGAATATCTGTGTATCTTCCTGTGGGTTAGGCAGGGTTTTTTCTTCTATTGAGTTGTTAACGAGTGGCTGCTGAGCAGCCACTCATTAACCCACCCACCCATCCCCCCTAGCCCCCCCCAAGCCCCCCCAATTCCCCCCCCCGCTTCAGATCTCTATAAATACCCACAAAAGGGTCACACCATCCTGGGCACAGAGAGAACTGCTCCTGTCTGTGCTCCTGCACTCTGAAGATGCCGGTCACAGATGCTGGCGAAACGTTAGGAAACAGAACTTCCAGAACACGGCCACACAGCCCGGAAGATCTACACCAAATCTGTTAAAGTTCTGAAGGATTTTTGGTTGGATACACCAGTAAACTACCTGTGGGACTTTTCTGAAGGGATTAAAAATAATTTTAGAAACTCAAGGAGGGTTTATAAGGTTGGCTTGTTTGATCAGGGCTAAAAGAGGAAAATAGTTATATCTGGTTGTCCTTACTGGACTTTTGCTGACAAAGAATGATTCATCAAGCATTTGGATTTTGTTTTTTCTTACCTAAGAGATGAGTTATGGGGAGAAGAGTGATTATGTTTTATTTAGAGATGATGATAAGAAAATTGTTTTTACCTGTTGAGATGAAGGGGGAAGTTAATTTTTCTTTTTCTTTTTTCTTTTTCTTTTCTACACTCCCCCCCCCCCTTTTTGTATTTTTCTCTTTGTATTTTTTTAGTTTGTATTGACTTTTGTTCTCTTCATTTATAATTCTTAATAAAATTATTTTTAAAAAATAAGTGAAGAGCCATGTACCTTTTTAAAAAATTTACTGGGCTTATAGGTTACCCCAATGACTAATGACTCAGAGTATCATTTTGGAAAGAGTTTACTACACTCTGCCCAACTGTTTCCATTTGCCCAATAACAAAGAATTTTGAAAAATCCCCTTCTGCTGCAGAAATGTCCTATATTTTTATTTTTTGTTCAGTTCCACCTTATTAATGCTAGATTAGTGCTATAACAGAGGATTTCTGTGCTATAAGGGGTGATTCAGATGTTCTCCAAGGTCCCTTCCAGCCCATGCATTCTATGTTTCTATGAGAAAACCAAGGAAATATCCTCTTTGGTTTTAAGTGGAGAATAAAAAGCCATGGGCCTGTGTGCCTTCAAAGACAACATTAGGGAAAACCCTGAATCTCTTAATCCAGTGAAATTGATGTATTGACTTATTTCCATTGAGTGTAAAATAACACAGAATTAGAGACAGAACTATGTTGGTTACATAACTAAGTAACATAAGTTTATGTTAAAATGTATACCTGGGGTCTACTTTTTCAAGACTGTTAAGAAAGATAATGTAGTAGGACAAACTCCTTTCGTCTCATAAGCTACATTAATGTATTCATTGCAACTTACCTATACTAGTGTAACTTCTCAAGACTCAAGGCATTTACATATTAATTTAATATTAGGATGAACTAAACACTCATATTTTTGGTTTGCTAAGCTAGAGGGCATGGATTCCATGACAGTATTTATGAACAATGAAGGGATGAAAGGTGTATCTGAAGAATTATTTCACTTTCTTTTTCATGCTGCATTTACCACTCCTAAAAAGAGAAGCCACTGTGTTCAAGATAAAATGAATATGCTATTTCTTTACTTCTGCATGCATCATGGCTTTGCATTGTAGCCATGATGATTTGAATAAATGAGTTTTTTTTTTCTTTTTGCACTATGGGTGCTGAAGAATAAAAGTCTTGGTCATGATTATTCATAACTCTTAGGTTGTTATAGGTCAGCTCCTCCAACTTGATGTCCTCTAGATGTGCTGTACTACTACTTCCTTCATTACATGACCATTGTGGCTGGGCATTTAGAGGGCGCTAACCTGGAAATTACCCCAAACATTGTGATTTTTCATTCAGTAGCTTTGCTTATTTTTCAGTTTATTATTTTAAAACATATTGAATTCTCTAGTAATATGCTGTTTTGAGTTCAAGACCAGAACTCAAAACAACATTTTACTAGAGAATTCCAGAGGAGGACTCAGTTGGGGAGGAATACCATGTAGGGAGTCACAGCTGTTGCTGTAGAAGCAGCTGTGGCTTTGCCAGACTCCTCTGATGCACAGGTCACTGCCCCAATACAATCCTTACCACTTCCATCTCATGGAAACCAGCAGCTACTAAGTTGGCAGTTGCCTTTAAGAGACATAAGCTACAGATTCACATAACTGTAGAAAGCTACAGTGCAATTTATTTGGGTTTTCCATAATGTGAACTCAGCCACTGTAATGTATATAAACTTAGGGAATAGTGCTATTGCTGAACCAGGCCATTATGGCTTGTAGTCATAGTAGTGACCACAATCAAACTGAGGTTAAACAAACCATAGCTTAGCACAATTGTAGTGAATAAAGAGATGGCCCTGAAGGACAGAGGGAAGTTCTGCTAACAAGGCAACATTCAAATAAATGAAACTAGAGCCCAGACTAAGCAGGTGGTTTGCGAAAACACCTCAGACAGCCCCCACACCCCAGTTCTCATGAAGATAAAAGAGGGAGGAAAGGAAGCATATTCACACTTGCAAGATCCTGTTACTATAGCTGTTCTAATAAAAGTAGCTTTAGGTCTGCATGATGTCTGTTTCTTAGTCTGGTCTACCTTATAATGCTGATAACAATATACAACCTTAGCTATAAACAGCTTCTCAGGAGGAGATATAGTTAACAGTAGTTCAAATCAGCAAATCTTTATAAGGTTTCAGAAAGCCTTTGCACGTTGTTGAAACAACAGTTCTTCCTAAGTGACTTTTAATCAACACCTTCCGCTATGATTGCTGAAGGATCAATCAAGACCTTTGTCAATCCCACACAAACAAATTGATCTTGCCCTTCCAGTAAATGCCATTGCTTTTGATAACAACTCCATTGGAATCTTTGAGCTAGACTAGGACAGATGGTGGCCAGGTTACTATATTCCATAAACACATTTGTAAAATGGAAAAATTACCAAAATGAATTAGAGAAGTGTTGACCTTCAGGATGGCAGTATTCAAAGTGCAGGTATCGAAGATATTGACACCTTTTTATTTTCTTTTTTCCTCCTCCACATTAAGCAGAGTATAAGCCTGATTCCATTTCTACAGAACTGTTTTTTAAAATAGTTGTGACCTCAAATTACATTTTTATTTCCCCAGAACTGGCCGCGCCATTTGAGAAAATATGAGGGATGTCTCAGGGAGCAAATTTAGTGCTACAGAAGGAGAGCAAAGAATTAGTTGTGATTTTTAAAAATTATTTTTGTTTTTTTATGGCTAAAAAGGAGATTGCTTGTGGGATTTTAACCTCAGGAGCCCATATGTGGTTGCTTTAAGTCCTGTGTACCTTAATTTTGATGAATTGATTCCTTCAGATCTTCCCATAGATGTTTTGAGCCAGCTCTGGCTCTCCCTTCATGCTGAGACTGTGGTCTGAGATTTAGAGAAAAGCTAGAGAACAAAGAATATCAGTATAATTATCTTCAAGTTTCCCCAGAGGTCCCACTGAATTTAATGAGGCCTAGTAAAGTAAATGTGTTTAGGATTGCACAGGTAGTCACTTAATAGTATGCATCACTTTCTTCAACCCTCTAAATGTGTTGTGGCCAGAGCATCCAAATTTTCCTGCAGCTTAATGTATATTAAAGAAAGAAGAGCATATTATTGAGAATTTTGGTAAATCAGTTGGGAATGAAAGAACACTATCATAAAAAGCTCTCATGGGAATAGAAATAAAAAAAGGGTTTTTTATTTCTACAGTGCTAATGTTGTGAACTGTAGCAAATGCTTCCGTTGATGCTGCTGATGCAAAATCCTATCCTCCTCCACAAAACTGCTTTCTATTTTGAGCACTTGAAAAATATGCACTACAACTGACTGCATTTTATTCTAGACACAAGTCTGGCACTGTCATCTGGCATGTTGAAGGAACTTTAAGAACAAAGATTAGTGTGAACTTATGCTAGTTCACTTCATCATTCTTTTGACCTAAAATAACATACAGCTTCTGTGAATTTCTGGTACTCCCTGTAGCAGAAAATTAGGGGTCCTAATAGATCACATTCTGTGCCAGATTTCATCAACAGATTATAACTGTGTCATTCCAAAGGTCTGACATGCCTTATATTCTATATCAAAAGGGAATCACTAAATTCTTTAGATAAGCCTCATGTTTTATATATTAGGAGATGCTGAAGAGATGAGTCATATAGGCATTGGTGGACAATTTCTGTTCTTGTTCTTTCAATTTGCATAAACTGTGTTAAAGCTATCTCATCTTTGGATCATAACCAATTTTGTGATACTGTGGATAATTCCAGAAATTAGATGCTGATGATAGATGCTGGTGTGTGTGTGTGTGTGTGTACATGCACGCACGCACACACATACAAGTCTGACATTGGAATGTTTGTTGCTATTATAGACTCATCAAATGATGTCTGTTCTCATGCACCCAATCTTTATTAGTGAGGGGAAAGTCCAGTGTGATTTTAGAGTTAAAAAATAAAGTTTATAAAATTGAGTGGAAAATATTAAAAGGAATACCGTCAGGCTTCAATGTCACACTGCCAGGGAATTTATACTGTTGACGTGTCTATATTTTTTTTAAAATAGCATCAGATCTGAGTACTGTCTGCCACCTTCCAGTGTCCTGAGGGTTTGGAACTCCAAGCTGCATTTGATGTTTTTTAGAACACAAAGGGCACAAATTATTTATTGCATTGTCATAATTATTTAGACAAAAATATGATGACATAAATAAGATCATTAAGTTCAATATATGCATTAAGGGACCTCTGTTAAGGACTAGTATTTGATCTGGCCTTTTCCCTGTTGTCCCTGAAAATGTATTTTTAGTTTTGCTTAAAATAACTATAGAGTTTTGATTTTCTGCCTACTTCAAATGAGATATAGGATTTTTGTGATTATCAGAACACAAATCTATGCATATGTGTTTGGGTGGCTACTTATACATCACTCTGCTCCCCCCCCAAACAAACAAACAAACAAAAAGAAGGCAATAGAGAACATATTTTTGGATATGTTTAAAGATATAGATACATACTTAGATGTAAGTAATCTCAATAAGTAATTTCCCTGGAGTAGGAAAAAGTATCTGTCGAGGAACAGCTAGAAAGTCCTTTCTTACAGACTTTTATGCTCATGTCACGTGTGGATCTGAGAGTCCTTCTGATAATGTACACCTTGAATCTGTGTGACAGTCTTTCCAAAAGAGGACTCCCTCCAAAGTATGGCCATTCTAATATCTGTACAAAATAAGTTCAAGTGAACACAATGGGACTTAGTTCAAGGTAAGTTATTGTCAGCCTTACCAGATAGACCAGACAGGAAACACGACCAGATAAGCTAATTCTACTTTATTGTAAAGCTACATTAACAGAAGCTTGCAAGTCTGAAAGTACAGTTTTCCCATCTCCTTTATAGCCCAGGAAACTAGCGAGGGTTCCTTCTGAGTCTCTTGCCCTGTCCACTATCCAGCTGTGGGCTATGCTGTCTCTTATCTGATCATTTCCTAGGCAGCATCTGTTTGCCCAGTCTCCCAAGGTTTTTCCCACATACCATTACAATTATAGAGTTGTAGTCTGAGTGACAGTGTTCATATTCCACCAGATTCCATCCTTAAGTCTGAATGCTCATTGCTATTAATTTTAGAAGGAAAAAAAAGGCACTTGGTAGCTGGGAAATTAATTATTTTCTGCCTTCTCAGTTTGTATTTGTGGTATGTTTTTTGCAGAGGAGCATGTAATGTTCACAAGTTCTGTACACATTCTCCATCAAGAAATTGCTCTTTACTCTTTTAAACGAATCTCACAAAAAGAAATACATTTCATTCCAATGATTTGTGTTAACATACCTGGATGAGGTGCAGTAGGTCAGTTTGTTAGCCATATCAAAATGCTGTAACAGTCATTGACCAGAAATCCAATATAATAAATAAAGCCTAATATATAACATAATGTTCAATAAATTCTTATACGTAAGCAAGGTTATTATGACCTTTTCATAGTGTCATTAAATATTGTACTTACCTGGGAAAAAAAGACAATCTTCTCTCCAAAAGAAGAGTAGACAGAAAAGAAATTAGAAGTACAAAATTCCTGTGCAATGCCCAGTTTCCTTATCTTACCAAACTTGGGTAGTCAACTTCAGCTGAAACCAGTCCCCTCGCATAATGATATTCATGTGACTGCCAGAAGGACCAATATATACAAATGCTTACACCCTGCTAGCCCATCTCAGCTACATATATAAACTTTGGTGGTGGTTTAGTTGTCCAGTAGCTTTTGACTCATTGTGAACAATGGACATTATTTTGCCAGTTGCCTGTTGGTAACTGCTGCTTTGACTTTTGTAACCCTGTGTGTCATCACTGAAAGTATCTAGTCACCTTGCCTTCTTTTGACCTCTTTTCTGACTGCCTTTCATTTTTCCAAGCATAAGGGCTTCTTCAGTGACTCTTGACTTCACATTACATTTCTAAAATATTAAAGCTTCTGTTTCAGTGTTAGTGCTTCCAGTGAGCAGTCTAGTTTACTTCGTCTAGTATTGAATGAGTTGCCTAAAAGTATTCTCAACAATTTTTCCCCAGCATCACAGTTCAAAGGGATAAGTTTTTCTTCATTCAGCCTTCCCAATGGTCCAGCTTGAACAGCCGTATATTACAATTGGGAAACCACGACGTAGACAATATATAGCTTTGTTGTCAGGGTGATATCTCTGCACTTTAATATTTTTCTCTAGATCTATTGGTTTTCTCCCAAGTAGACATTTCTTTGCATTATGGCTACAGTCACCATCAATATGAATTTTTGAAGCTAGGAAAATCTCTTATTAGTTAATATTTTATGAAGTCTGTACAAGTTGTAAATCCTAATCTTTTATAATCCTGAGATATAGTACAGGGTTCCTCAACCTTGGCAACTTTAAGACGGGTGGACTTCAACTTCCAGAATTCCCCAGCCATGCTGACTGGGGAATTCTGGGAGTTGAAGTCCACCCGTCTTAAAGTTGCCAAGGTTGAGGAATCCGGATATAGTAGATCTCTAAGGCAGCAATTTAGACTTATTCCAGTTAATAGTATAACTAGATTATAAACCATATTGCTATGTGATTTCAAGAAGCTTTATTAATAACATTATATAATGATCAAGAATAACCATAATATAATCAGCATGTAAGAACAATCTATATGCAATATTGAATACGATCACACCTTAATATCTTGAGATTGTCTGATAGAAGAAGCTAATGGCTCAAGAACCAAACTGAAGATTAAGGAAAACAAGATGCATTTGTCTGTGGTTGAGATGGAATGGAATTATGGATGCCAGACTCAGGGAGGAAAACATGTTCTTTCATCTCCTGAGGAGCGGGGGAGAGATAAGAGGATGATTGATGTCAGGCCTAGCCCAAGGAACTCCAGGAGACCATGTAAATTCAGTCCAGCAATGTTTATTAGCTACAACCTCCAGCAAGAATCTTCCCAGACTGAAACCCAGCTCCCAAGTAACGCCAGTCACAACATAGCAAATTCCTCAGGGAGGTGCCAGCCTCATCCTCTTATCTCTCCCCCGCTCCTCAGGAGATGAAAGAACATGTTTTCCTCCCTGAGTCTGGCCTCCATAATTCCATTCCATCACAGTGGTCCAATGAACAAAAAATACTGTAGTGAAAACCCGTATCATCTTAGAATATACCGTATCAAAGGCATCTAATGAAATTAGAAGAGTTAATTCCAGTTTATCTGCTGTGATATCCATAATACCAATCACTAAGTGGATATTGTTAGTTACTTGTCTATTTTTTTAAATTGTGATGGATGACTTATAGATGGTATTGTTTTCTATAGTCTCCTGGCCAATATTGCAGTTAATGTTTTAGCACCCAGTTAAGCAAAAATACTGGTCTATAACTTGCACATCTTATGGGGTCTTTCTTAGGCACCAATATTTATGTAATATAAGCCTTATTAAATGATAAAGGAAATAAAATAAAAAAATTAATGATTGATTATAGACTCCAGCAATATAGGTGCCAATAAGTCTGTAAAAGTGCCGTACCATTCCATTAGAAGTCTGTTGTGGTCCAGGGGCTTTTCCCAGTTTCATGGATTACAGTGTCTCTGATTTCTTGTAAAGTCAATGGTTGTGCCAATTTATTTTTATCTTCATGGGAATTTTCTTCCATTTCAGTATTTCCCAGGAAATTAATAATTTGCTGTTTGGTTACAGGAATCCTTAGTTGATATAACTGAGTATAAAAATTATAAAAGGAGAGCCAGTAAAGCATAGTGGTTAAAGCTTCTGGTCTATACTGCACCAGCATGGTAGATTGTGGTCCACAACTGTTAGCGTTTAGAGGTAAACCAGACTACAAAACTAAAGTTATGAATGCTAATACTACTTTTATTATATAGTGATGGTAACAGAATATTGCAAGTCTGAATACTATTCCCCTTTCCCTCTCTTTTTCTTTGTGAGAACTAAGGAGGGTCAAGCCTGAGACGTTTTCTCAAATTGCATTCTGCTTGAGACTCAGTTTTCTTTTATCTGACCATTGCCTTGGTTGTGACTCTTCCTCCTGTTCTTCAAGGTTAGTCTTACAAGGTTACAGCCTATTATAACAACCTTTAATGAAGAGGTTTTCATTTTGCAGTGGATTGATTCAGGGTCATCATCATCTGATGGTGATTAATAGATTCTGTCTGCATAGATAACTGTCCATCATTGGACTGAATACCAAATATAAATTTTTTATTTGTTCAGACAATAAGCCATTAAATTTCCAGCTTTCTCTTTCTTTTCTGATTCCCAGTATTTCTGAGTAATATATTTCAAGTTCTCAGAATAGAAGCATTGATTTAAGCTTTGCTGCTATAAATGTTTTGATATGATTTGTCTGCATTTTCTAGCGTATAACAAAAGTGAATCTTTGACCTTCTTCTCCAATTGCCTAATATTAGAATATCTGAATGTCTTTTGCTGAAGCAAAGCAATAATGGATTTCCTGATAAATACCTGATAAACATCCCAGAGAATTTTGTTGTGCATGTGAAAAAGGTACATTTTCTAGGTTTTGAATTTAGAAAAAACACTAAATGCCTATTAACATAAATTCTACTATTTATGTTTGTGATACCTTCTGATTTTGAGGAAAAAATACACTTTTTTATAAAAATGGTTCTGTCTGAATATATTTAAGTAAGTTAAAATCTCCAGCACAAATTATATGTTGATGGTTTGCAGTAAATAGTTATAAGAAACAGCTATGAAATATTTCAGGAGTATTCTTAACAGAGCCATAAAAGTTAATCAGAACAATAATAAAAATAGCTATCCTACCTATCCGAAAAAAAGTATCTTTCATTGTCCCAGTACTCATATTCTTTATCAACTTCAAGTTTGCTGTTAAGCATAATTATTCTAAATGTTTATTTGAGTATCCACTAATACAGGTTTGGCCAGTGCAGCTCTTAGGTCTCAAAACATGTTCATTGTATAGAATATGTGTTTCTTGCAACATAATGATATCTAGTTGTTACTTTCCAGTTTCTTGTAGATATGTCCCTTTTTAAATATCTCTTTCATTTATGTGCCATCTGACTACTTTAAGTGCCATGCTTCCCTGTAGATAAAACGTTTCTCAAGATCAGTTTCCCAGTGTTAAAGTCATCTTGCAGTGCAGTAGGCATGCTAAATAACAAATACATAGAGGAAAATGTTTTAAATGGCAAATATGGATTTAAGTTGAGAATCATTCAATAAAAAGATACCCACTCCCACTATGCTAATGTTACCAAAAAGAAAAAGAAAAGAACTTCATTTTAAACCCCTCATTAGAATGAAGATACTGCCCCCACCATTCCCTCCTTCCCCACCCCTGAGCATAAAGAATAGGAAAGTAGCTTCTAAACTCTATAGTAGCAAAAAAGAAAAAGAGAAGATGAAAAAGAAACAAAGCTGTTACTCATCAGATAAACACTGAGTCTATAAAAATTCCACGGTGGCAGATGGGCTTGTAAATCTTTGATCTCATCTTCAAGAAATGTAGATTACTAGGTACAAAAAAGGATACTTAACTTTCTTATTCCTTGTGAGTGAACAGGCCTAATCAAAGCATTTAACATCTATATATTTTTGGAATTAGACTTTCTATGAGTATCCCCCTCTTTGGGCCTATATGGAGACCTTGCATGTAATATCTTTGAAATCATGGCAAGTTTTAGGGTTCAGGCATAATAAACCGGCACCTTTGTTTCTAGCCTTGAAGACTTCTAGCCTTTGTTTCTGCCAGGCACATTTGGTCTTTAGTGGATGAGCCATTTTGATCCCGAATCACGTGAAAAACTGATGCTATGAAATAACCCAAATTTGAAAAATGAGGGGAGCAAATTTTACTGGAAAACGAGGGATCAACAATTTAAAACTTTGATTTTGGATGGTTGTTTTAAAGACTTTGAAAGATTGCATGCTGAATATGACTTACCTATACATTTGCTTGGCAATATTTTTTATTTATTTTTTTAATTTATATTTCAAATTTGTCACTACCCATGTCATTGCAGAACAACTCTGGAATATGAATTGAACTGAAATATATACAGTAGAAACATATATTAATTAAACAATATAGCCCCAATGCTGCAACAGCCTCTGAGTTACTGGCAAGTTTTGGATCTTTAAGAGAAACTACTGGAGTAAAAGCCAGCAATTGCAGCAACAACAAACAACAAGCCAACTATTAAATTGTATAAGGAATGAAAAAGTAAAATCAAAGTTGGTATTAGTTATATGTCTGAATGAAAAATTGGAATATCTGGTTTGGAGAATCAAAGAATCCAGGTGTTAAGAAATGAAATTAATTCATCAGAAAATATTATTTTGTGTTTATTGGACCCTCCAAAATGTTTAAAAAGGGACAAACGTTTTTTAACTCACGTGATTTGGTCTTGTCAAGTTATAGTCTTCTTTTGGTTTTCAGTTACTACATACAGGTAGTCCTCGCTTAACAACTGTAATTGGGATTAGAATTTCCGCCACTAAGCAATGCAGTGGTAAAGCACAATGTCACGTGACTGTGCTGCTTAGTGACAGCAGTTCCAGCAGTCCCCAGTTACCATTGTTAAGCAAGGACCCCATGTGACAATGACTTACAACTTCTTGCTGGCTTCCCCATTGACTTTGCTTGTGGGAAGCTGGCAGGGAAGTTTGCAAATCATGTTCATGTGATGCGGGATACTGTGATGGTCAGAAATCCGGTCCAGTTGCCAAGCGTCCGGATCGTGATTGCGTGACCACGGGGGCACTGCAGTGGTCGGAACTTCGAGGACTGGTCGTAAGTATCACTTGTTCAGCACTATTGTAAGTTCGAATAATCACTGAGCAAGTGGTCAGTACAATTTTGAGAAGAAATATTGTAGTTAAGGACCTTAATATGATATTGCATTCTACTCTTAAAACATGAAATTTGTCATCTCATGAAGAGCTTTGGCTCTATTGAGTCTGAAACATGGCAAAGAAAATAATTATATGCAACTGGAAAAAAAATTACTGTAAAGATTGTAAGGAATGGATCCAGGATATGAGTTTGCTATCTATTTTGGAAAGTCTCTGTATTCTAAAAATGACAAGATGATGCAGTGTTTCTATATGGTGTAGATTTAATGATAAGCTTAAAGTTTAAATTAATTTTATATCGCCATGCATAGTTTTTTTGTTTATTTTAATCACTACAAGTAGTCCTTGCTTAATGACCATTGTTTAGTGACTGTTCAAAGTTATGACGGTGCTGGAAAGTTATTTACAACTGGTCGTCACACGACCGTAGTAGCATCCCCATGATCATGTGATTGTAATTCAGACTCTTGGCAACCATCGCACATTTACGATGATCACAGTGCCCTGCAGTCATGTGATCACCATTTGCAACCTTCCCAGATGGCTTCTGATAAACAAAGTCAATGGGAAGGACAGCAGGAGGTTGCAAGTCGCGGTCATCTGGTGTCTCACTTAACAACCATGGGTGATTCGCTTAACAATAGCAACTTAAACTGCTATCGCTAAGCAGGATAGTCATGTGATGTTTTGCTTAACAACTGCTTCACTTAGCGATGGAGTTGCCGGTCCCAGTTAGGCTTGTTAAGTGAGGACTACCTGTATACTATATCTGGGTTTGCTTTTTTTTCACAGTATAATCACTATCTTTTTTTTTTTTTCTGTTGGTGCTATAGTTTTTTATATTTCACCAAAAATTATTAATTTTTGCTTTTTTAATATTTAATATTGAGCAGCAAACCAGCTTCTGCACTCTCATCATTCACTAAGAAGAGATTCCTTGTTTGTTTCCAACTATCAAAGTGATATCATTGCTATATCAGAAGTTGTTGATTTTTCTCCTAGGGATTTTGATTTCAATTTCAGTTTCTTCTAGTTTAGCATTTCTCCTGCATATTTTAAATAAATAAGGTGTTATTATACAACTTTGGCATACTCTTTTCCCAGTTTTGAACTATTTAGTGTTCCATATTCTCTTCAGCTGTTGCTTTCTGATCATCTCTGGAACTCTTGAGGCACATTTTCAAGTATTTTCATTGTGTCATTTTGCCTCTTGCATTTTGGGATATTTTTTTCTTAATTTTTTATTATGTCCAGAATTCTCCAGCTACTCTATTTATCAACTTTAATCATTCCTTTTATTCTTTATCTTCATCACATAATTACATTTAATATTGCTGAGTTCATATTATGTTGGCCTGATTATTTTTTCTTTAGTTTAATTGTAATCTTACAAGAAGGAGTGATTGATCTGAGCCTCAGTCAGCACTAACTGAATGGAACTTCTCTGTCTTTGCTTGTAGAATATATAGTCAATTTTATTTCAGTATCTTCTAGAAATGGTCATGTGTAAAGTCATCTTTTAAGCTGTTTGAAGAAGATATTTGCTATAAACATTGAACGTTCTTGACAGAACTCTGTTAGTCTGTCTTCGGCTTTGTTTTCTACACCATTGCCTATTTTTTCCATTATTCCAGACTCACTAGCTAGCTAGCTATCATTGCATTGAGAAGATGTTGCAATTCACTCCAGAAATATTGAACTTCCACTTCCACTTCCTCCACATCCATGGTTGGAGCATAGGGTATCACATTTTGGGTTGTGCTCTCCAAGCACTGATTTTGACACCCCTTTATTTGTCTTTGACACTCTATTTCAGTCCTTTTATGGTTCTTTTGTTCCCATTAGAATATCTGGTTCTCTTCTCATATGAGGTGATCCATTGCAGTCTATTTCAATTTACTGATTCCCAGAATGTCATTGTTCAATCTTGATACTTCTGCTCCAAAAATGTTGCCTTGGTTCATAGTTCATAGTTCTGACATGCCACTTACCAATGGTAATACATATTTTGTAGCATCAGCATTTCCTTTGCCTCTTGAACATCAACAACTGGATATTCTTTTGGCTTTAATTCAACCATATAATAAACACAAGTCCTACTCATACTTGTCCTCTGTTCTTCCCCAGTAGCTCATTGGATAACTTTGACCAGAGGGGTGGGTGAGTGGGCATATCTTCCAATACCCTGTTGACATTGTCCTTGTAGTAAATGTCCATTTGGTTTTTTTGGCAGAACACCAGAATGGATTACCATTTCTTCTCCAGTGGTTTTAATTTAATCCAATCCCTCATCTATGATCTGCCTGACTGAGGCTTTAATTAATTAAATGCCTGTAACAACTAATACAAGTAATTGATTCCAATTTGCATTTAGCAGCAGTTTTCATATACAGAACACACATAGAAACAATGGAAACACACAAAAGAAGAAAATAAGATGGGAATTGCAAGGGAAGGGAGAAATAAAACTGAATGAAGATAAGGAGAAGAAAAGAGGTGACTGAACAGGGAAGGAACGGAAAAAGCAGCTCTGTTTAGGTATTAAATTCACCATGCAAGTAACTCCTCATCAGCTAATCTTTAAAGGCATCCATGCTTTCCAGCAGCTGTAATAACTATCAACTATGGCATCTCTCAACTAAAATATCATCCTCTCAATTCACAGGTAATATTTTGGGAAAAAAAGGTTTTCTCTGGAAGATCATTTTTCTTCCCTTTATCAAAATCCACAGCTTGAATTCTGTGTGCATTTTGCTTCTGATTACCCACATCTGTAATTATAATTAGACTAGAAAAGTATTGCGCACAATCATCTGGACTAAAATTTCCCTAAGACAAGTTTAACCGTTACACTACCTCATTTTTAAAAAAGAAAGCTACTGCTCAGTTATTGTATAGATGTACGTATTTTGAGTAGAGGAAATCAGGATAGCTGAGCTAAAAACCAGGTTACCATGCACAGTATTCTAGTATCCCTACAGTTTAGTAACAGCAGGAATGTTATTAAGTTCATTGTGGGGTTAAGATAATTCTATGGAACAGTTTGCAACATATCATATTAGCTAATTTTAACAGAAAATTCCTTCAATGCGGAGAAGAATTTTTATCCTGCCAACAAACAGTAATTTAGTATAATTGTGTTCTTCTTAATATATTCA
The DNA here is from genome assembly GCA_030867105.1 of Liasis olivaceus. Lineage (NCBI taxonomy): Eukaryota > Metazoa > Chordata > Lepidosauria > Squamata > Pythonidae > Liasis > Liasis olivaceus. The sequence continues at coordinate 32,440,057 of CM061351.1, read as the reverse complement.
ACTACTGTTTGGATAATCACAGGTTTCATGCATTAATCTTAGTCTAGATATTATAGTTAGATTAGAAATACAGTGTTCCAGTTGGTTGATTCACTTCCATTGCTTGAGTTATTTCTTTTGAGAAGGCACATGGCTTTAATGATTCAAACAGTGATTTAATACCATATTAGAATGATTAATAAAAAGGCACAAAGCAATCTTTTATGTACGTATTACAGGGGATTTGGGTGGAGAGATGCTACTGCTTTGCTAGTGGTTTAGGTACCATATCCTATATCCACCTATCCAGTGGGGAGGGGAAACACACAGTACAGCTTAGAATGGAAGACATTCTAACAGTATCCCTGGAAACATTACCAACTCCCTCTGCCTAATATGCCATGCAGGTATGAAGGGTCCTAGTCTGGATAAATCAGTCCATAGTCTGGTCAAATTTGTCTATAGGCGAAGAAGAAGTACAGAAAACAAGGGAGAAACCTCAGTCATATTCAAAGAAACACTCCAGTGGTGACTGTTTACATGCCACCAGTATGGAATATATTTTTACCTTTTTGTGGTGGAAAGAGAGTCGTATATCTAGACAGCAGAACAAGCAAAAGAATCATGTCTGCTAAAGTATAAATGATCGTATAATCAGAAAATCAGTGATTTAAATGCCCACTGAGAATGTTATTTCCTGTAGTCTTCAGACACAATTTATTGGAAAGCTCACAAAGATATTACTATGCCCAGAAATGGCTAGTACAGTTGGAGTATCACAAAGATGAATGTCCAAATGGTTTCTAAATCCCAAATAAACCCAAAAGGAAAACATTTTGCAGTTTTTATTATATTTTATAACATGTATTTTGTTATAATTTTGTTATATTTTTTGTGTTTTCTTAGTTAAAGTATTTGTAGCCCAACTACTATTCAGAGGATTTCATGATGGCGTACAATCTTTAGAAATAAGCTAAAACAATAAAACCAAATAAAATTAATAGTGAATTAGTTTAAAATACACAGTGGTAAACAGTATCATTAACAGAGAACCATTTAAAGAACTCATGGCACAGTCAGGGTGTGTAACTAAAGTTCTGAGTGTAAGATTAAAGTCAAGGCTTCACATGGTATTGAAGGGCAAGTAATGTTGGTGCCAGCTGGTCTCAGAGAGAAACATGTTGCAGAGCCAGGATGCCATGACATGAAAGCCTCTCCTTCATTCCCACTTAATGTACTTCTCCCAGCAGTAGGACGCTGGGGAGGGTCCCCTGCAGATCTTTTGGTTAGGCACAAACTGGGAGAGGTGCTTCCTCAAGTATCAGGGTCCTAAACGATCCTGACACCCTATCTTTCAGGGCACACTTCCCTCATAGGATGATAAAACAGATGGAACTGGAAAGGGATGCATCCCAGAGACTTTACTAGTGAATGGCTAATTTTCAGCTTTACATTTCCTGGGAAGCCCAATGGGGCAATGCAAACAATAACAAGACTTCTCTGTAGAACAGCTGTTATAATGATTCTTGACAATTGACAATTGTCATGACTGCCTGTATGGAGTCCAGGTTCATAGATCTGAAGCAGAAACTCTAGGTTACTTGTGTAGACAATCCTGTAACTATGAAGGGCCCAACTGTCCGTCTTGGGTGACGATCTCAAGACAGTAATAGCCGTATTCCGTTGAAGGTACAAGTGGAGCGCCTGATAGGTGGTCATCATCTGTGTCCATCTCAAAAGGGATTTATGTAGATGGCATAGCTCTCTTTAAAGCAAAACAAGGAGTTTAGTTTGCAACATATTTTGGGAAAAAAGGACAGATCCAGCTCCTGTTATTTTTTTCTCTTTGTCCTTAAAGATCTCTCTTATCTTGCCCCTATGATGACTGGTACCATGGTTCTGTATGATGGGCATGATACATTTTGCTGAAGACTGTTGGTGATGCACCGCTTGTCCCATTTGAATTAGATATTTTTAGATTTAATTTAAAGTCTCCTTCGTAAGAAGTACAGAGAAACATGAATCTTTAGCATTCACAAAGGCTGAAATTGCAATCTATTTTTACCCTGCCTTCTCCCATGTTTAGATAGTCAGAGGAAAAGTGTTCATGTCTTTTTAAAGAACGACCAGTCATTTGTTTTTCAGACTCATTTGCCACTATTTCAGCATTTTGAGATAGATATTAAAAATTATTTTATATATAGTAAAATCAAGTATATATATCTGATATTCATACACGTGTCAGTTAAGGATAGTGTATATACCATGTTTCCAGTGTTTTGTTGAAAGGAGCGGAGATTAAAACGTGCATACACTATTGATTGATTTTTGTGCAGACTATAAATGCAAAAAGGGACAAAATTATCCAAGAATGTGTTTTTGATGTAAATACATTCTAGTTATTTTATCTCAATAATTGCTACTGATTACTAACTGCCAGGAAAGGAGAATATGTGTAGCTCAGGGCTGAACTGTGGAGTCCTTGGTGCTCTCTGAGCTTGGTTTTTGCTTGCAGACGTTTCATTACGGGAAACAGTACTGATGATGTTATCTAGTCAGGTAATGAGACATCTGCAAGCAAACAACCAAGCTCAGAGAGCATCAAGGACTCCACAGGAAAAACATTTCCATGAGAAGTGGGCAAAACTTGCTAACCTGATTTTGGAATAACCTTGCTCTTCAACCTTCTCAGATAATTCTTGAGAAATACACTGGTTTCTATAAAAAGTCTCTGAAACCAATGTGTCCCTTTCCTTCTAAACTCTCTTGTTCCTTACTTCCTTGTTTTGTAAAGGGAAGAATAAAGGGAACTGGCAAGAGTGAATAATTAGGTCTTGCTCCCTAAATGAGCTGTAAGTCTGAACTTCTAACAGCACTGTATAATGTGAGTCTCAATATTGACAGAATCCATTTTATGGATTTCAGATCACATTCTGGAGTGTGAAGTTTCATTTAAAAAAAAATTGTTTCTGAATACATGGATTTCAGAGTGGCTTATATTTCCCTATGGTTCTGTTACTTCTATGAAAGAGGCAGCTCTTCCAGAGAGATTGCACAGATACATCTGGGTTGACACACATAGAAATAAACAACCTATAAGAGATCATGCATTACTAAGTAATGTACTGAATGGTTGGCATAAATATAGGAAAAGAATAAGTCTGGATTTTTCCCTTCTTGCTTTGTTATTAATTGATGATGATAATGATGATGATGAAAATAATACAAAATTTGCTGAGTGGAGCGATAATTTGTTTATACAAGATTTAATTGATAACAGGACAAAGATAAGATCTCTTGAGTCTCTTACTATACAATGTTCTTCTACATTTAATCTGTATTTTCCATATTTTCAAATAAGCAGTGCAGCAATAAAAGAATTACAGAAACAAAGGGGAATATTGAGACATTTGACCAAATTTGCAAATCTTAAAACATGTCATATTGCTAATTTATTAGGCATTATTTATAACTTACTAGTGAAGAATGACTCAGAAACTGAACAAGTCAAAGATTGTATGATTAAATGAGTGCAGAATATGAAGATGCAACCGTGGGAATTTAAATGGAAGAATGTCAAATTTACTTCAAATATTATACACAGAGGGAATTGGTGTAAGATGTTTTACCTATATTATTCCAGACTTGATTGCTAAAATGAATAATTGTTTTTTAAAAAACTGTTGGAAATGTAATGAGCAAGTTGGATCCTTCTTTCATATGTGGTGGCAGTGCTGTGTAATCCAATATTGGAAGATAATGTACTGTAGAATGGAACAATTTTTTAAAGCTGAAATCCCATTGCAATTTGAGAGATTTGTATTAAATTTTACGAAACCATATATTACATCAAAATATGCTGAACTGACATTGTATATGTTAAAGGCTGCAAGGATTGTATATGCCTTTTATAGGAAAAGACCTTTGATTCCCTCTTTGGAAAAATGGCTAATTAAATTTTGGATGTATGCCTTGATGTCTAGAATAACTGAGCCTGAATTTAATTTTAATTGGAAATCGTTCTTTGGCAATAATCTGATACATGTAATTGTGCCACATCCAAAATTTGGGGTTTAGAGACCATATTTTAATTTGATGTATAATTTATTGTACTGATGGAATGCATTATTCATTACCTATAGTTTTCTTTCAGTAATATTAGCAATGTTAAGCAGACATATTTTAGCTTAATGATTAATAGGGACATCTGGATTTGAATTAGAAAATGGATATGAAATATCTTATAATACTATAAGCTTTTAATGATGTATTAGCATATATTAGTTTTATGATATTTCAGATTTGTTGCTTATCTGTCTGTATTTCTTTCTCTGTATCTGATTTTCTTATCTGTACTACCTATTTCTTACATTTTTTTTCAGAATATATAATACAAAAAAAAAAAAAAAAAAGACAAACGTGAATATCCACATTTTTTTCCTCTCCCTCCTTTTTTTCTCTTATGTGATGAAAAGTTCCTGGAAGCTTACTGTCTTTGTATGGTTTTTTTTCCTTGTGACTAACGTAGGGTTGTTGCTGTTGTTGTTTGGTGCCTTTGAGTCAGTGTTGACTCTGGCAACTGCCTGGGCATGTCCCTGCGGTTTCCTTGGCAAGGTTTCAGAAGTGGTTTGCCATTGCCTGCTTCCTACGGCTGAGAAAAAATGACTGGCCCAAGGTCACCCAGCTGGCTTTGTGCCTAGGCGGGATTAGAATGCACGGTCTCCCGGTTTCTAGCCTGATGCCTTAACCACTAACCCAAACTGGCTCTCTATGGTACCACAGTTTTTTTTTTTTTTAATTCCTGTTTGTTCTTCTGCCCATTGCAATAACCTGATTGCAAGTCCACCAAGAGCCATTCTCTGCTTGCACCTAACTACAGGTAATCCTCAGTTAATGACCACTCATTCAGCAACCGTTTGAAGTTATGCTGAACAAGTGGTATTTATGACCAGTCCTCAAAGTTCCAGCCGTCACACCACCCCCGCAGTCACGTGATTACAATCTGGGTGCTTGGCAACTGGCTTGCACTTAATGACAGTTGCAGCATCCCATGGTCATGTGACTGCCATTTGCAACCTTCCCTGCCGGCTTCCCACAAGCAGAGTCAGTGGGGAAGCTGGCAGAGAAGGTCACAATTCGCTCCAGTAAGTCACTCGCAATCTCCTCCACAGTAATTGGGACTGGAATTTCCATCACTAAGCGATGCAGTCACATGACACTGCATTTTATGGCTGCATCGCTTAGTGATAGAAATTCCAGTCCCAATTACTGTCATTAAGCGAGGACTACCTGTACAGCATAAACTTGCTCCGGCAACCTCTTTTTTCTGCTGGGTCTCCATGATGTTGTGCTCAATTTGTGCCCAGATTATGAGTCACACAGGCTTAAGTTGTCCGTGGCTGGAGTGGCATTAAAGTAGTATTCTGAAACAATCCAAGGGCAGCCTAACCCCTATAAAACTTCTTAGGCCTTGTCCCATTAAAGTGAAGTTGGGTGACTGAGGACTTGAAACTGAAGCAAGGGAGAGAAAACTGGAAAACCGTGAATTCCAGTCCTCCCTTAAGCCTGGAAACCGGCTGGGTGACACTGGGTTGGTCATTCTCTCTCAGCCCAAGCCAGATCAGAGGGTGGCTGTTGGGAGGTGGGGAAATAGGAGGAAAAATTGAACAGCAGATTTCAGGCCAGTGTAGTTCCCTGCTGATTCAAGGATGTGTGAGTAGCATTTCAACTCAGTTGTAGGGAAAGACCTAAGACTAAAGTCACTGTACTGAAAAAAAAAACAGGTGAAATTGCCACCTTGTATCCAAATGCATGACTTTGCAAATCGATACAATAAATAAATGTTTCAGGTTACCTGGAATAAAATTACAGTACATTGGTAAGGTATAACTTTATCAGTTTGTTGTTGGTCTGTTTTTACTTTGCAGAGGAAAAAAAATCACATGATTTGGATTTTGTTCCTAAACAGGACAGCTGGGAAATCATAGAAGGGCTTCGCGGAGTCATGAATTACACACAGGAGCCACAGAAGCAGGAAGGCTACCTGCTGAAAAAAAGGAAATGGCCTCTGAAAGGTTGGCACAAGGTGAGAATCAACCTTCATCCCTGGCATTTGTTGCCAATGCTGTTTAAAACTTTTGGTCTGCTGCCTTTTCTAAAAGGTTGGCTGGGAGAGTACTGCAGCTGGTTAAAAGTACATTTTGCTGAAGTGTTTTGTCTTTCCTGATTAAGAGTTGGTTTCTGTATTACAGAGGTGCTTCTTTCTGGACAAAGGGATTTTGAAATATGCAAAGAACCCAGCCGATGTAAGTGCTTCAACGTGCAGATATTATCATATAAAATAATGTGATGGCAGCTTCACGGTTTGGTGAAAGAAATAAGTGATTGTTTCCAATAGACATCAGTAGGAAGAAAGAGGTAATCCTGAAAACCAGCATCTTCTGTCATTCTCTCCTAAACCAAACTGAGTCATTTTAAATGTCTTTTGCCAGATAGAGAAAGGGAAGCTGCACGGATGTATAGATGTTGGCCTTTCGGTGATGTCTGTGAAGAAATCAACTAAATGTATAGATTTGGATACTGAGGAACACATTTATCATTTGAAGGTAATCCTAGTTAAGAAATAGGGATATATTCTGAAGCTAAAAATATTTCATGGATCCTAAATACCTCTATATGAAGGCTTAAATTCCTCTTGAAGCTACTGTGTACAGTAACACATTTCTTTGCACTTTGCTTAAAATGCAGCTTCACCATTTAATCTTTGGTAACTTTTCTTCTCCATATATGTTCGTATTTAGCAAAAGACATTGCAACCAGACAGGGGCTCCTTTGTAACCAAAAATGTGAAATTGGTTGTTAATACTGATGAGGCTTTAACTTTGGACTCAAAGTGTCCGATTCTTCTGTATATGTAATAATTTAATTTGTTCCCATGGAAGGTGGTTGAGGCAGGTGGGTTTGGGAGAAAACAGATGAACATAATTTAACTACTTAACATATTTAAAGCTTGGAATGAGGTGTGTCATTACTGCATTGGTAAACTACACAAACTATCACTGTGTGGTTTGTTATTAACCTACTTCAGGTGAAAATGTATGTTTGGTGTAGCATATTGTATCAGCAAATGAGAACTATGTTAGTTTTACTTTTGATCTTGTTGGACAGAATGAACCTGAAATCTTTTTGCTTTTCAACAGTATGTGCACAAATAAGATAAATTAGGCTTTCACTACTGATACTACTCTTTTCCTGTGGTTTTCAAAGGCCTGATGCGGTTTTAAATGCTCAGTTTTAGACTTTGTGGGGTCTTCTACTTAGCTTTTTATTCAGAGCAGATTGGAAGGAAAGGGTAACATTTAACTTTAACTTTTTCCTGTGGTTCTCAAACTGATACTTATTTAGTTTTGGCTATAGATGAAGCCATAAACTGCATTTGATGACCTTGGTGGCCAAACAGGCTCTTACCCCAACCATCCCCAAAGTGGGTGTATTTGAGAAGCTTTTTTGAAATTAAATTTTGCAAGTCTCTGGCAAGATTTCTGCTTGTGTATGATGCAACTTAAAAGCTTACTCAAACAAAGCTGCTAGGATGTAGAATGCTGAGGGAGGTATGGCTTTGTTTTTGCTTTGCTGGCCTGATTGGCTACTTGGAAAATTTTAAAAATCCTTCTGCAACTGAAAGGCAGTGAGTGACCAAACCTTTGAGCAACTTCCTGTTCTTCGTGTTTGATAATCAACCTGTATCTTCTGCTTTTTTGTGCTGCTGTTTACCTGTTTCAGGCCCTTGTTTGCTGTTATAAATACTGTATATTTCTGCTTTCATCTTTCCCTTAGCCCTCCATTTCCTGTCCCTTAAGTTGAAAAGCAGAACTAATTACAAGGACTTCACTAAGAAAGCAAATCCATTTCATCTGCTGTAGTAAAGCTTCTGTTTTCTGTATTCCTAAGGAGAAGCATTCATTTATCCTCATGGCAAAGCAACCCAGGCTAAAAACAAATACAGTACTTGGGGAGAATTATTGCTTTATTGATTAGTTTGACCTAACTGGGGAAAGTAAGACCATATGGTCTGTTTATTATGGGATTTAGTAATTATTGTTTCTATCATCTTCAATCCTCTTCTAGGCAAAATCTCAGGAAGTCTTTGATGAATGGGTAGCAAAACTGCGTCATCATAGAATGTATCGTCAAAATGAAATTTCCATGTTTCCATATGATATCAACAATCATTTCTTCTCAGCTTCAACATCTATTGCAGATTCAGTAACTGGTCTTTTGGAATCAACAGCAAACAAAAAGGTAGAATCTTTTTGAACTATAGATTATTAAGGGCATCCATTTAGGGATTAATTTAGTTTGATAACTGTATGGAATACAACAAATGTTGATGGGTGGAATTTGAGGAACATCTATAACATGCAGTGCACAAACCACTATCAAAATGTTATTGGCTTTTTGTGAGTTCTCAGGATTTGATGAAAGACACAATGCAGTCTCCTCTTGTGCATTTTTAATTCTGTTTTAATTAACATAGCAAAGTGTGGAACAAAATAAGTTTTTGTTTTTAGCCAGCATTCCTTTGCTAGGTTATTTATGGCTAGATAAGCAAACTTGGGCTCTTCCATGTTCTCCTGCCCATTTTTACTGATAACTAGCAGGGAATGAATGAGGTCATGGCCTGTAAGACTCATTGTAAAAGGAGCTCTTTTCCTCTTAAATGTTCTCTGATGACATATGTTTGTACTCTATATTGTTGATTTAACATATATGTTCATTGCTGTTATTTTTAAGCACCCTAACACCTCTATTTAGGTGTTAGGGTGCTTAAAGGTTAGGAAACGGGTCAAGAATACCAGCTCAATCTCTGGCTTTTAGTATTTGGTATCTCTCTCTCTTTCCCTCTCATTTCATTTTTCTGGCTCCCCCTACACCAGGTAGATTCTGTCCCATGCTGGTCCCCAGTCTACAGCACCCTTCTTCAGATTGTACTCCTTTCTGCTTCAGGAGTCTTCAGGCTCCTCTTGAACTAACATTACTGACATAGATCAAAACTGCTCAGCCCATCTGGTATATGGGTGTGTAGTGAAGCAACTGGATAACTTTTGTATTTTGAGCATACAAAGATAGTGGTGATTTTTTGTTTGTTTTTTGATGACCTCTAAGACTTGAGGGCAAAGTTTTGTGAGTACAACAGAGGGGCAACTGTCTTTCGGTATAGAATTTCATTCATCCAGCCACCAGATTAATTGAGCACAGTTTCATGCATACAACCTTTTTAATTTGGGGCAAGCTTTTTCTTTTTTTAACCAGCTTTCTGAATCTCAATGTAGGCTTTGATAATTGATTTTGAAGTGCCCCTTAATCATAAGTCATGCAGCCTCCATCATTGGAAAATTGATATTGTTTATGAAATCTTGTCTTCATGCAACAGAGAGGCAGCATGACACAGCAAAATTCAGTGCAGGCGGGAAGTACTGTATCAGTGTCTTGTTTAAATGAGTCAAGAATTCCAACTTGTTTGCAGCCATCTGAAGATATGGAAAGGTGCTCAAAAGGTAAAAAGAAAATAGAATAATTTAAAACATTTAAATATTCTACATCTTCCAGATTTTCTCAGATGGTTCTCTGTGACATACCTGTTATTTTACAGTGTCTACTTTCTAATCTTTAAATCCAAAATATACACCATGTGCTATTGAAATAAATGCTGCTGCTTCCTGCTTGAAGAACTTGAAAAATTAGCTCAAAGAAAGCTGCAGCAATCGTGCAGGATTAGGAGACCCTTAGAAGAAAAATATATTTCTTTGTGTCTCTTCTGCAATACAGTACAGGAGTCCTTTGCATAAATTGGACCTTCTTAGAAGCGTTAATGAAATATAATTCATTGTCTTTGTAGAATAGCCCTATTCCACCCAGCTTGGGGCTGTTATGATTGGCTGATGGCAAATAAATCCTGTAAAATACAATGTGGATTTTATTTCCTTGAAAAAAATACAATATTGCCCTTACCACTTTTTAGAGAAGATGCCTCTTACTTTTAGGGAGAAATAGGAAACAAAACTATCTATTATTGGCATGGCACCATCCCTTATTATGTTTTTCTGTCCCTAACAATATAATACTAACTTTTTTACAGAAGTGTTGAACAGTCACATGTGCAGACTAACTTGAACTCTCTTCTCTCATATCAATGTAGACAGGGAAAGCGTCTTCCTTATATATTAAGTGGGGAGATGGGGAAGTTATTTAGGAAATATTGAATGAAGGACTAGCTGTTACAGCTTTATTCAAATGAAACGTTTTGTTTATGTGTAGATCAAATTTACTACTTCACTATTTATTAGTTGGGGGGGTTACTTACATTATTGCAATGGAATACTAATAAGCATGCTTTTATTGATAGTTCTGATCTAGAGAAAGTCAGTGAAACCATATTGTTCATTTATGTTGGGATTTAGTAACAACTGTTCCTATCATCTCCCTTTTCTTTTAGGAAGTCTGATAAATGGGTAGCAAAGCTATGTCACCTCAAAATGCACAGTGAAGATAATATGATTAGTTGGCATTATTATGCTAAAAATAAGCAATAATGCATTCATATCAACTAAGTAAATGTACTAATGCTAGCACACTTTCAAGAACCAGTACTGTCTGTTAACACAGTATTCCTCAACCTTGGGACCTTGAAGATGTGTGGACTTCAACTTCCAGAATCCCCCAGCCAGCCATGTTGGCTGGGGAATTCTGGGAGTTGAAGTCCACACATCTTCAAGGTCCCAAGGTTGAGGAACATTGTGTTAACAGTAAAAACAACAAGGAACCTTGGGCTATCCTTGAAGATTTAGTAAATTTATATCTGTTAAAGCTGTAAAGTATAGGAAGAGTCTTTGTTCTTTTTACTGATGTCCAAGGAAATAAAAAGAAGCCTATTATGTTCAAAGATGGCAGCAAATTCTTTTTTTATCTCTTCAGTTTAAGATAACAATTGTAACACATGTATTTTAGAAAAATATCATTTTGGGTGCTATTGCTCAATAATTCTGTTAGAATTCTAGTTCACAGGATACCTATATTCTAAAATACAGAAACTATATTCCAAATTTTCCTTTTAAATAGTTAATTCAACTATTAAATCATTGATTCTAGAAATGCTAGAATAATGAAAGCAGGAACAGAAATAGTAGGTATTGAGTAACATCTTTTACATTTTGTCATTGAATTATTCAACAGTTAAGCATAACAAATAGTTTGGTTATTTAGTCTTTTTTTTTTTTCCTTTTTCTCTTTTCCTTTTTGCCCAACCAGTGAAAGTCTTTGTTTTTATTCCAAACAGACCTCTCCCATTGTCATGACTATCTCTTGGAGATGAGCCAGCTTTTGCAAAGCATGGAAGTTCTCCATAGGACATACTCAGCCCCTGCCATAAATATTCAGCAAGTAAGTTGAAGAAATTGCCATTTCTGAGCGGGTCGTCGTGCTTGCTAAGACTGGCTTTCTTCCTAGACTGATGATAAATGGTACGTTTCTCTTTTTCATGTGCTGTTGTAAAGGGCCTCCTTTTTGAAAGTCCTAAAAAAGAAAAAAGAACACATAGAAGGTGGCGTTCCCGAGCTCTCGGTAAAGATGCTAAAGGAATGTTGCAGGTAAATAATCTCTTCTATACCTTAACTCCATTCTTTAGTCTAAGATAGAGTGTTGTTTTTTTTTTTTCTTGTCTGCGCTCAGTCATTACTGACCCTGCAGTGACTGCCTGGACGAATCCTTGCAGTTTTCAAGGCAATTGTTTTTCGGAAGTGGTTTGCCAGAGCCTCCTTCCTAGAGCAGAGCCCAGCTGGCGAGCGCAGGAGGCGGGATTTCCGTTGCTTCGCGCCCTTTTCGGGCGAGCGCGGTTTCGCGCTTACCGGCAACTGGTCCAGTCTCTCTGCGCAAGGTGCTGCCAGCATTTTTCCTCCCACCGGAGTGAGAGTACCCATTTATCTACTCACGTGAGTTTTCGACCTGTGGGGTTGACCGGAGCTGGGGGGGGGAACAGAAGCTCACCCTGTTAACGCGAAGGCTGGATTCGAACTGCCGAAGCGTCAGCCATTTCTGGCCGGCAACTTTCAGCGTCATTAAGCCGCTGCGCTGGCAAAAACTCATTTTCTTCCACACAGGTTATAGCCTTAGTTACTATTCTTACAGCAGGAGCAGTATGAGTATAAGCAGCATAGAATGGGAGTGGAGCTCCTGTTTTAATCAGCCTATTGAGCTTTTTGGCCATTGAACTTTATCAAATAACAAACAACATTTATCTCCCAGATTGACTTCATCCTTTTGGAGAGTGCCTACATGAACTTCATTTGGGGGACAAGCACTTTCCACCATCCAGTGTTCCGAAATACTATCTCTACCCTCTAATTTGTTTAAACTAGAGATATCAGCTTATAAGAATTCTACTTTCTAGGAGGATGTGAAATCTGGGGAGCGGGGGGCGGGAGAGAAAGACAGACAGACAAGTTACATTTATTCTGTGTGTGTGTGTGTGTGTGTGTGTGTGTGCGTTGTTTCACAGTGCACAGTATGTAGGAAGGCATCATCAGTGGTGATTCATTTGCACTTAACTATATGTGCATCTGGTCTGACAAATCTATAAACGATGGCTTCATTCCATAATCAAAATGAAAAATGGAAGTAACTGGCACTCTTTGATGACAAATGTGCATATGGTGAGGAAGAATGTCCTCGATGAATTTGCCTACTAATAAATGAAAAATAAAACTAAACAGCCTTTTGTTCATTAAATAGCTGCCAACGTCTTGCCCCAGACTATATTGTAGGAATGTGTAGCATCTGTGGAGTGACCATCATGGAAGTCAGGCAAGCTGGCTGGCTGAAGTTGAGGCAAAAGACATCTGATTCAAATCTATTGTCCTAGTACAGTGATGGCGAACCTATGACGTGTGTCAAAGGTGACACGCCACGACGTTTTGGGTGACACGGGAACATTCACCAACACCTGCCAACAACTATTCTCCCTGTTTGAGTTACCAAAGAAACTGAGGTTTTTTTTACTCATATTTCATTTTTGTAATTATTTGACATTTCTTTATATAATACATAGCAACCATACATGATTGGACTGTATTTTTTTCTAATAAATAAATATGTAAAGAATTGTTTTCTTCTGTTCGGGGGTGGGATGACACACCAGTAGAGTCAAGTTAGGCATTTTCTGAATTTTTGACACGCTGAGCTCAAAAGGTTCACCATCACTGTCCTAGAATGTTCTATAAGCAAAAGGTGCTGCTACATTTCTAAACCAATTGTGTCAAATATGGAAGTTATTCTAAAGATGAAGCCAGCATATTAACTAGTATTTGGTTTTGATTAGACAAATGCCTATCCTAAACACATTCTATATTTTTTTTATGGCTGTTTTCCAGCCTATGAATCCTACCCCTTATCTTCTCTCCTCCTATACCTCAACATCCCCTGGATTGAGCAAAAGTGTGTAATGAGGAGATAGAGCACAAACTTACAGTTAGTGATATATCAGCAACTGTCCCTCAAATTAAGTGGAAATTTCTGAAACAGGGCAGGAAACGTATGCTGCTTATGATTTTAGATCAGCTTGGTTCAACAAAATTCTTTCATATTTATTAGGCACATCACATCAGAGAATATTTTAAACGATTGGCTATCGCCTTCATTATACTAGACATTATACTGGACAAATGATGGAGGGAACACGTAGGCATATGCAAGTGGGCTGGCCCCACTGTGGTCCTGTTTAGTTTAACATCCTTCAGTGAACATGGTTTGGGAAGGAGTCATAAAAAGTTAAAGATGTGAATGTGATTTTGAATTATATATCAATATTTGGAATCGTTATATGAAGAACTGTGGATGTACTGAGCATGGGGTAGAGCAAAGAGATGCCTCTTTTACAATGGAAGGGCAGTGTCAGCTGAGATTTAGTCTTGGATTGAAGATAGGTGTTTGGTTTCAGCTGGTGAACTGGCTCTCTAGCGATATAATAGAAAGACTGACCAATATTACTGTGTGTAGTTAAGATTTAATTCTGTGATTTAAAAAAGAGCTTTATTCTATTGTCCCTTTTTGTTTTCTGTTCTTTTTATCCCTTTGTTCTGTTTCTTTTTGTTTTGCATTCTTTTCATTTATTTCTTCATATTAAAGTAGATACGTTTTAAAAACAGAGTTGCTGAAGAGAGCCATAAGCTTTATTTGATACTATTACATTTTAATTATGAGTTGACACTCATGACTCATAGCTTCAACCCATTTTTAATTTAATCTAATTTGGGCTTGTTTTTGTTTTTTGGGTTTTCAGTTACACACAACCTTTTCCTTTGCAAATTCAACAATAATTCTAATGTTCTTTTGTAATATTCTTTTTAATGATAACAGTATATTAGGTACAATGGAAAACACAGAAATTATTTTTTAAGCTCACAAGAAGAAAAGTTTGTGTTTAACAATTTAATTAGGCTGCCTTGGGCAGATAATATGAGGTGGAAAAGTAGATATAAATATTTTAAACTAATTCATTTATACAGCAAGAGAATCTGCTGTCCCTAATCCCATCCTGGATTAGGTAAGGCCTGTTAGGCCTGTTAGAGGGTACAATTTAAGGGATAAAATGGAGACCTCTTTGTTTCTTTCTGCCCAGGTTTCTTTCTTTTGGCTCACATTAAGCCAAAAATAAGCCCCGTAAGACCTCAGATTACAATGATGATACTACAAGTGATGAGCAAAATTGTCAGGAAACTGGAAGAAGAAAAACTAGTCTGTGCATATGGAAGTTCAAAATCAAAACAGAAAAATTGATTATTAATGTATGAGCTACTACAGAATAGAGAGAAGGAAAGATACTATTGAGAATAGTGAGATAGTTTTCAATATATATGCATGCATAACCATAATGCCATTTCTTTTTAGGGTAGGCTAAATTATGCAGAGTGCATAAAATAGTAAGCCAAGGAAATTAGAGTCATGGGATATGGAAGATGAGAGGAAGAGTAGCTACATCTAGATTATACCAAACCATTTACCTTAGCTTTTAATTCTAACAAACCATCATTTCTACCACTTCATCCACATATTGCTCCATATACTGCCTTTTTTTTTCCTTTCGGGTTCTCATCTTTTTCTTTTTCAGAATCTCACAAACTCCAACCAAACTTTTCTCAGCCTTCCCTTTCCTCTTGACCCATTTCTTCTTCTTTCCTGATACAGATCAAAGTTCCCAGTGTATTTCTTTCCTACCGATCACTCACTTTTATTCAGTCCATATTCTTTCAGCAGCACAAATTCTTGTTTCACCACATTCAGTATATCTGACTTGCATTTACATTTCTCCTGGCATAGCCAACTCTCACTTCTATATAACAAAGTAGGCAGAAACATGCTATTATACATACCCATTTTCATTTCTTTCAATCAGCATAGATTCTTTCAGCAGACCTCATACTATCCACTACTTTTCTACCAGCATGTGCATGTCTTAAACATTTCTCCATTTATTTTCCTATGTCTATTAAACATTTTACCAAGGTATACTAATTCATCTGCTTCCTCTAGTTTTTCACCATTAGTATAATTTACAATCCACTTCATTTTCCTTGTCAATCACAACTGTCTTATCTTTGATATATTAAATTTCATATCCATATTCCTTGTTACATTATATAATTTATTTAACATTCACTGCAAATCATTTGGGTTCAAAGCCAACAACATGGTACCATCTGCATACCAAAGTACATATTCACATTACCAACTAGCATTCCGTATTCAACACTACACCATTCTCTAACCACTCAGTTTATTCTCGCACATACTTTACTTTTATCATATAACACTCTGTTCACATTCAGCAGCCAACCTTCATCTCCATAATTCACATAATTTAGGACTATTTATTTTTTCATACGCTTTGTCAAGATCAATAAGCTTACAATAAACTTTCTCACATTCATATGTCTCTCAATTACTTGACTTGCTTACGGGAAAAATCTGATCTCAACACTCTCCACCCAGCAGAGTTGCATGGCACATTCCAAATGCTGCTCACTGTCATCTCTTGTATTCATCAGTCAGGATTGTGCCAAATATTTTCCCATGGATGCTTAATGAACCAGTCTTTCCATAATTTCTGCGTTCACTCTTGCTACCTTTTACAGAACAACAGCAGCATTTTCCCAATCATTAACAGAGATACAATCTTCACATATATGTTAAACAAGTTGTACAGCCACTCTGAACAAACCACATCAGTATTTTAACATTTGTCCAGTCATATTATCTACACCTGCGGCATTACCATTTTCCAACATTCTCATGACCTCATGATATTTATGCCTTCCTTTTCAGACATTTCTTGGATGTTACCATTTGTAGCATTTGTTATAGTTCCACTCTTCAACATACCACTATCATTCCCATACAAATCTCTCTCTTAAGAAAGAAAAGCACCTTCCAGCATTCCCTTACTTCATCCCAAATTATATCATCACTTTTATTTTTAATCCCGTGCATTCCACTGGCAGCTTCTTGTTTAGCTTTCTTTGCCCATTCCAAATTTTTTTTTTAAAAAAAAATTCCTCAAAATTGCTGTGTTTTCCTCTTCATCTGAACATTTTTACAAAATTCAGTAATTTTCAGTATAAAGACTAGACTCTTGAAATTGATTTAGAGAAGTGTCCTGGGCAGAAGTTTAAATATCACAGTATTACTTTAATAGAAAGGAAATAGGTGTTCATCAGTTTTCTGAATAATCTGTTGTGGGAAGAGAAAAGAGCAATGGCCATCTTTGACATTACTATATTACTTCAAATATAGCAGCATAGTTAATGCTTTGCTTCATCTAGGCAGCAGTTTGTATAGATTCTTGTTGTTTGTTTTGCAAGCTGTAGCATTTGCTTTGAATTGGCCAGTGATGAATGTGTTATTATCCAGTAGTGTAAAATTATAATGCATGTTCTTTGCAGGTACCAGCTGTTCTTTCTGCTCCACTGAGGCTGCATGCTTCGAATCCTAATTTATCTACATTAGATTTTGGGGATGAAAAAATTTATTCAAATGGTTCTGAGGTGACATCAGAATTTTCTAAACTGCAAGAGGACTTGTGTCACATGGCACACAAAGGTAAATTGGAGTTTGTCCCACTGGAATAGAAAGAAAGGTGATGAAAACAGTTTGTAGGTTCATGAAAATGAAACTTTGTGAACACTTACTGCATGCAATTTATGAATACCAAATGTTAAACTGGTTGTGCAGACCACAAGGGGTATTTTATAAATATTTCCCTTCATTATTTTGAGTCAGTCTCATCTAGATTGTTGGTCTGAATGTAAGACTTTGGAATATTTTAACATACCAGACATTTGTTAAAACCTTTATCTAAACATGTGACAGTAGGTTGCCCTAGGTTTATGTGTGCAGAGGCTCCAAATGGCTTGCTGAATTTCAGTTTTGGCACTTGTGAGGTAAGGGGATAAGCTGCTTTTAGTTAAAACAAAATAGAAAAAAATATTGAGGAGTTCCAAAGCCAGGAAAAGTGATACTAATCAATCTTTTGCAAAATAAGTAAATAAAGCTGTAACTTAACCATTGTGCCAGCAATGTTTTTCCCATCTAAATTAATTTTAATAATTTTTCAGGGACTTTTTTTTTTCAAATGAAACAAGTATTTCCTTGCTACACAACTTTTAAGACATTAATCACAAGAGCCGTACAGTGATGGGTGATCTTCCCCATCTCATTGAGCTTTTTAAAATTATTCTTTGTAAAGAAAGCACTGATCCCTTTAAAGTGCCTTTAAATCTCCATTAATCTCATTAACTGAGTTTAGGCTTTTCTCAAATATTATATGCTTTGAATTTTCAGATAGTGAAATTGTGTTAATGTAATTCAAATCTCATAAGCATAGTGATCACTTCAGAGAAAGCATTTTGTCGAGGCCAGATCTTGGTGCTGAGAAATAACTGTATGAATCATGGCTTAGATTTTCCCTCTTGGGGTATAGTTGCAGTTGATACCCATTTGTAATCTCTTGGAAAGGACTCAGATTCTCATTAAAACTGAAAGCTCTCTGTTCTGACACTTTGTTACATGGTGGCTCTAAGCCAACATTTCTCAACCTTGGCAACTTTAAGAGGGGTGGACTTCCCAAAATTCCCCAGCCAGACTTGCTGGTGGGGAATTCTGGGAATTGAACACACCTTAAAGTTGCCAAGGTTGAGAAACACTGCTCTAAGCAGTAGCCTTCTGTGGAGAAAGTGCTCAAATGATGAGATTATAATCAACTGAATAGGCTGTTAGGTGATCTGGCTGCTTATTTCTTGGGATGTCAGAGTGATAGCATATCATGTTATTTTTATTGAAGATCATGAATATACAACACATGCAAATAATCCACCTGATCATTAGGTTTGCTGCCCTTACTTGCTGTTGGATTGTGTTTTAAGTTCAACAGAAGAACAAGAGGGGTGACTGTATGACAAGCTTCATTTTAACACTCTGCCTTAGAGTGTTTGCTTAATTTTTATTTGAAGTTATTATACATATTTTAAAGGTAAGACTTCACAAAGTACTTTATGTAAAAACAGCTAAAACAGGCCGTTCAAACAATCAGATTGGTTGGGTTTGGGTTTGTTTGCTTGCTTGGTGTTCTTTGTCTTCATTGTGGTGCATTGTTCTACATTTTGCCCTACAGACCATGTCATTTCTGTAACTTTTCTGAACTATTTTTGTAGTGTACTTTACCTTAAAGTCAGCTTTCAGTACAATATCAACAGAGAGAGAGAAGCTGAAGCAGATGTTTGAACATGATTCGGTCTCATCTCCATCTGCTCAAATAATTGGACTGAAGAATGCCTTATCATCTGTAAGTTACCCACATTAATTGAACTTGTGTTCAGAAATGTGTCTTATATATTACATTAGCTCTTCTTGGTTTGATCTTTGCCTTTCATTTAGTTTGCTCCGAAAAAGGGGGAGCAAAGGAATGTACTGAGCTTTGATATGTACATGTTCATTGGTTTCCATAACAAGTTGCAAATTGTGATTTTGCCAAAAGCTGCCTATGTGTGGTAGGGACTTCTGTAGAAGGTATAATGTGTGTCCTTGTGCTGAGCACACAGGCATGTATTTCATTCTTTGTGAAGTGGTACACTTACTGTGAGTAGGTTCTACCTCCACAATAGTGTTATCTCCAAGTAGCGGGCTTTCATATTTCATCACAGAAACTAGTGGAATTAACGATAACAATTCCTTTCAGCACCCAGGATGATCTATGTTTATTCCTCTCTCTATTGTTGCTCAGACTATAACACATGTATTTTGACTCATAGGCACAGAGGATTGTGGGAGCATCTACCTGCTTAGCTCTTCTCCTTATTCTGTTATTTTATCATTCTGGGAATGCAACTTAATATGATACTTGGCTTTTCAATGTATATAATAATACATGCTTGTATCACTCTACCCACAATAGGGCAATCTGGCATTTACCTTGACCACCGTTATTTTCATTCCCCAAGCCCTCAGAAGCAGCTTGAAAGCAATCCCTGATATCTTGCTAAACAAGGTGGAATATAATCCTGTCATTAACTGCTTTCGCTGATCCTTGATATTTGAACAAAAACCTACTCACTAATGTAAAACAACTTTTTTTGTTCACAGTCAGTTCACACATCAACTCTTGTGTTGTCACTTACCTGAGTCCCAGGCAAGATAAAATTGGCTTTGGAAAACTTGTTGCTTAGATTGTTGATGATCAGTCATCAGGATCATCACAGCAGTCAGTTTTGAAAGGGAAAAAAATGTGTCTGCTGTTCTCCTAGGGTAAACGTATGGCCCATATTTGAGATGGAAACCAGAAGTAAATCAGGAGATGATAAATTGCCATAAATACAGACAGACAGCTATTGCTGATTTGATATGACAATCATTTCCCACACATACTCCAAGGTTGCAAACATGGAGCAGAATAGAGTGGTGGAACCTTTAGAATAGATCATAGCATAAATAACTTAGATAATTGCACAAATCAGATTTTTTAAAAAGGAATAGAGACTGTTGGTGAAGCTGTGATGCAATATATCATTACTTACTTTGCTTGTTTTTGAATATATAAGAATATTTTGAAAAATGGTATTTTCTCTCTTCATTTTGAAGTGGGGCTATGCTTTTCTCTCTAGAATTCCTTTATTTTTCCTCATTCTTCTGCATCCATAGGCAAAATCGACCACATATTATTGTAAGTTCAGGTTCTATTAATAATTTTAGATGATGGTTTTTCTACTTATGAAAATAAGAAGCAACATTGAAACTGTACATCAACAACTTGGCCCTAAAGTGTAAACAACTCTAGAATGTTTACAACTTGAATATGTAGAATGATCAATATATTAATAATGACTGTACCCCATCCATTCATTTAGCTGTTAAATATTTTACAGCCTTCAGCTCTTAGTTGCTGTACTCTCTAAAGAACAATATCCTGTTTTCTGCCTAGATTAGGGAATAAAAAATTCAAGCTGGGGGCAAAATATCCTGATAGTTTACTCAGCTGTGTTGGATGCACTCCTTTCAGTTGCCCTTTTCTCCTTTCACTTCTGCCTTCCCTCAGCAATTTGATTCTAGAAGGAGCTTCTTTTCCAAGACACAGCTCTTATCGGATCACTTATTAGACCTAATTTACTACACACCAGATATGAAAAATATAATTTGAACAAATTTTCTATTACATTTGGGTGCATGAAATAGAGTTTAGATTATTTCATGACGCATTGCTGTTTTACATGCTTGTGAGTTGATTAAAGTGAAGCGTCTGCAGGAAATCCTAAAGAATGAAGAATTAGCTAAGAAGATGTAGATAGGAATAACCCTGCTAATTCTTTCTGGGAATCAGGGGGTGTAGCTCATACATCATTATGAAAAGTGGGCCTTTTTCCTGGGTTGGACATGGACAAGGGAGGCACAATTTCAAGTTGTTACACAAGTATGGGTTGACCAAAAATGTGTGCTGCTTTGAGTTCCTGAAGAAAAGCAAAATATAATAAAAAATACCATGTTGTAGCAGAGCATACAGGAGAGACATGGCTAAATTTCACAGGACTTAGGTAATGAGGTATTTGGATTTCTTTCTGGACTTCACCTCATTTCCTGACTCCTATGACTTCACACTGCAATATTAAAACCTCTACCAAGATATGTTATGCCACTTTAATAGTATTGTTTATATGATTGACGTTGTGTACTGTTTATTTAAAAAGGGCAAAACATGGTACATATCCATCCAAATTAATGGAATAGTACAAGCCACACGTCCATTGGTGCAGCCTTGTTGTCCTAATAAGTGAAGGAGGAATAAATGTTCAAAAGAAAAATCTAAATACTCTTATTTCAAACCTTAGAGAAACTGACGTGGAATAAATGTGATCTGGCAGGTGCAAATTCATGTTTCTTGTATTAGTATAGAACCACATGTACAGCATAGATCTTTGTCAGTGTCAAGCAATTATCTAGGTTGTGAGCATCATATTGTGAAATTGCAAAAGAATTGTATGACATTTTAAATATTAATAAATTTGTTACGAGTCCCAGTTCCCCAACCCATTGCAGTGATTAGTGAAATAACTTCTGAAAATGAAGAAAGCAGGAAACAGACAGCTAAGTTACACAGATGTAAAATAAATATGAGAGATAGTAAAGTGTGCAAAACTCATGAATAAAATAGGATGTAGACTGTGAACAAGAATGCCTACCGGCAACACGATTACATAAAAATGATCCCTCATCTTTCCCTTCAACCTGCTTCACATCCCCATTTGTGGAAGAGGGTAAATTCTGGTCTAAGTTCAGTTGGATGCTGGTTTTATAGCTACCAAAGAGGGCACTTAAGGTAGCCAGTCCCTTTATTTCCCTCACATCCATTTAAATCCTAAAGGGAATACTATGCTTTCAACCCATTCAATATTACTGTTTGAGAATGCAGCAATAAAAATAGATGTTAAAGATCAAAGTACATTTGTTAATTAAGCAGTTTTGGCTTCATCCAAATTATAGAACAGAAGAGGAATAGGCCAAGAGCTTAACTAGTCTTTAGGAAGCTGGTAGAAATTACTTAACTAGTAATCTCAGTGAAGCCTGTAAGCAGAAACTGAAGGCTATCATCTCTCTCACTGTTGTTCAGCAGTGGATAGACTAAAGCTCTGGTTGAGTATATATCCTGCATCTAGATGGTCCTAAGTACACCATCTCCAGGAACAGTTAGTCTTGTTTTGAAAGCTTGGAGTTGCAGTAATATAGACAATTATTTTACTTACTTACTTACTTACTTACTTACTTACTTACTTACTTGCCATTCTAGTTATAACTGACTTTCCATGGCTTATAAGAAGTGTGAAGCGAGCTCTCTGCTACAGCTTTTAATGGATGGACAGAAGCCGCTGGGAGTAGGCAGTCCTATACATACTCAGGTTCTGAATGATGAAGGCTTTCAAAGGTGACAACTGCAGTAACACCTTGAATTGTACCCAGAAACACAGGGCTTACCAGTGCAGTTCTTAAAGCAGTGGTTTTACATGGGCAAATCAACTGGGGCCAAAACTGCTTGAGTGGCTACATTAATGAGCAGCTGGTTTCCAAATTGTCCTTAAAGGTAGCACCATGTAGAGTGCATTACAGTAATCTGAATTGGGAGAGGGGGGTTACAAAGGCATGAATGATAGTGGGCAAGGCCTCCCAATCCAGAGAAGTGTGTAACTGGCATATGAGATGGAGCTGTGAAAAGGTGCTCCCTGACACAGTTGCTACCTGCTCTTTGAGAAGTAGTTGTGAGTATAAGAGGACCCCTAGATTACACACCAACTCTTGCATGGGGAGGCACAACTCCATGTAAAGTCAAAATTGAATAACACTGAAATCAGAGGAGCTTCACACCCAAAGCTACACTCTTTTCGATTGAGATTGAGCCTCTTCCCTATCAAGACTCAGCTTCTAGGCATCAAGATAGAATCTCAACCACTTTTCTTGTTCATCTTGGAGTCAAGATGTATAACTAAGTATCATCAGCATATTATTGATACATGACTCTATGCCAGCAGGTGATCTCCCCCACTGGCTTCACGCAGATGTCAAATACGATGGGTGAAAATCTCAACATTTGAAACACCCCAAATAGAACATCCTAGGTCTTGAACTCTTACTCCTCACAGCCATTAGCTGGAACTGCCCACTCATGGTTTCATGCTCAGGCCTGTGCTCTGACTGGAAAGGGTACAAATAATTTGCTTCCTCCAGAGCCCTTTTCAAGGTATAGGTACAGAGTACAAGTAATTTGCTTTCTCTGCAGCCCCACCACCCTTTCAACAACTTTCTCCAAAAAGAAAGTTTGGAGACCAGTCAGTAGTTAACTAAATTTGCCAGGTTGAGCAATGACTTCTTCAGGAGGGGGCACACAACTGCCTCCTTCAAACCAAGTGGCAGCACCCCTTCTCCAAGGAAGCATTCACCACTGCTTACACCCAGCCTCCGCTCTCCTTCCTGGAAGATTTCACAAACCAGTAAGGACAGGAATCCAGGCTACAGGTGGCAAAGCTGATATGGAGAACTCTGTCCACTTCCTCAGGATCAACTCACTCCAAGCCATCCCAGATAATGTTCAGAGGGGTAGCCTATATTACATTATTAGAACTGCTCTGCTAGCATCAAAGGCCAAATGGATTTGAGTGATTTTATTCTCCAGATAGCTCACAAATTCTTCACAATGGCCCAGTAAATGTTGTTCCAGCCCATCCTTCCCTAACAAGGATAATTCTGGGTTAAATAGATTTGCCTAAATATATAAAGCAGGTTTCTGAGTTCCAAACTGGTATTCAGCAGTTGCTCCTGATTCTGGTGGAGGTTTTTGTAACAGTTATGAATTGTGGCCATTGATAATCTCATTCATAATTTTATCTAATATCCTTTTAAAGCTTTCAAGTCAGAGGCCATCACTACATCACATGGAAATGAATTCCATAGTTTGATTAACCCTCAAATAGACATATCTGGATATTGAAAATGAAAATACTTTCAGATTACCTGCATCAATTTAAGTATTTCATTTATCCATGTATCATGCCTTGGCAGGGTTAAATTTGGATCTCCTCATATTTTCCTCACTTTCTTACTATCTTATTTATTAATTGTATCAATTTATACAATAGTGACTCTGGGCAGCGAATGTAGGTTTAAAATCAACAAAGAACAGAAACAAAATAATAGACAGTAATAATATTCTATCTATCATACTACATATGATACATGTGTTAAAAACTTCATTATATATAGATAGTAACATTCTGAATAATTTAAAAAAAAACTTTCCAAAACTTCATCCATAGTGTCTTGCAGCACAATCCTATGTGCTGGAGCTTGTTCCCAGATAAATGGATATAACATTGCAATATCACTCCTTTTGACGTCAAGATAATTAACAAATTCCCAAGTGGTTAGTCATACTTGTCTTAAAAACTGTATTCTTTTTGAGGAAACCATGCAACACCCACTTGCTGAGGAGGCTTGTTTGATCTTGCCCTGATTAGTCATACAGAGCTTAATGTCAGTTATTACCATATGGGTGTGCATTTCCTGCCTTTTGCTTATGTTGTAGTTAAGTTGGTGATGTGCCACCGCTGCTCCTATTTCACAGAATTAAGGCTGGTTTACAGTATTGAGCTTTCTTTCTTGAATCAGCTAGTGGCTTTCACACTCTTTGCCTAACCTGGTTGGAACACCGAGGTGAAAAGTCATCTTGTGGTGGCATCTTCATCTAGCAATTATTATTTTCTAACATACATCAAAGCAAGAGGAGTGTTTGCTGTCTTTGGAGGAAAGAGAAATGGATATTCACACCTACTTGGTGTTGGGGGCAGCATTCAGTAAATGGGATGGAGAGGCATTTGGAAGATAATTAGCACATGTACTTCCTAACTCATTAGTCATATCTTTCTAAAAATTATATTTCAAATAAAGAAATCAAGGACCTGTCAGGAATGTAAGAGACCTGCCACATAGTGTTTAAAAATGGAAGAATCAGCTATTACCCATAAAGCTGCATCTGAATGGCCTTATTAGAAATCATTTCTGCTTGCATCTGTCACCTCTGTGTATTCTTGGAAACTCTCAACTCTCAAGTGCATGTGATGTTCAATGTGCAATGTCAGATGTGTGTTTTCCATTACAACCAGATTTAGAAGACAATGTAGGTGGAGCCTCAAAAGAAGAAGAACATTACAGTTTTCCTTCATCTGATCGTGAAAAATAACATATCCCCTGGCTTCTAACTGCTAATACCAACTTTTAAAAAGGCTTCCATGGATACATGGATACATGCAGTATCATAGCAGAGAAATGTTAAGCCTTTCATCACCAGATACTGCAGTCCTGTACCAAATCATTGTTTCCCAATAAGCTGGCATTGCAGTGTACTACAGATTTAATACTGTACCCTCTTCACTTAGGCTCTTAAGTAGCTCCCCATGACTGCAGGACATATTACTTGAAAATTTATCATTGTGGAGACTCTACATGTACAAGAGTTTAGAGCATGAGTTAAGCCCAGAGTTAGCCCCATCTTTGCTTTTTGAGCTGGTGCTTTGCAAAAGATGCTTTTCAGTTGCTGTCACAACAGCTCCTATCATCTAAATAGACCCTTCTAGGGGGGAAAAAGGGAAAAATTATTTGGCTTCAAATATCCTTAGAATTCCATTTTGTCTCTTTTTTATACCAGAGAGACAACTATTTGAGATTAGCTGAGACACCTTGATGGTCCAAATGTACTTTTTTTTTTTTTCTCTTAAACGTTCCAGGCCATAGCACAAAATACAGATCTTAAAGACCGGTTATGCAGAATACATACCGAATCTATGCTCCTTGATTCAGCTGCTAATGCAAAATCCAGCCCTGATTTTGTAAAGGTGGGTATAGATTTCCTGTCTTTCTGCAACACTGCTTGTTGCATCTCTCCTCCATTCAGCTGGTCGTTATCTTGTGCTAATGAATCTTCTCATCATATAGTATGACATTGTGAATGCCACCCATAGAATAATGTCAGTTCTGAACATGCTTTCATTGCTCTTTGATGACAGCCTGCTTGCTTTTATTTCACTTCTGCTGCAATGTCTTTTGAAAAAGCTCTTTTGCCATTCTTTGTAGTGTTGCTAAACAGTTTGTACATTCCATGATTTACTTTCTTATACACTAGATCCTTCTACAGCAACTTTTGCACAGGAGGGAAAAAACACCCTCAAATAATTGTCACAAGCTAATTCTGCTGCCTTTGTAAACAGTTATGAATGCAGAACCTTTCAACCCAGTCTGGAAAAAATAACACTATAGAAAACCTATCAAGATAAGGATCATAGTAGGCCAGTCCATACAGGCTGTTGGAAGGATTTTTTGTGGGGAGATGTAAAAACAAAATTTAAGTTGAGCTACAAAATTTTTTTATCAATTGCCTAATTTCCTTTTTCTTTCTGAATATATTTCTACCACTGGTAACAGAGATTACCTAGAAACAGTGTGAAAATCAATGCAGATATATTTAGATATCATAGGTCAACAAAACCCTTTTTAAGCAGGTGCCCTTCAAATACATTGGAACTACAATTCCCAGAATTCCAAACCATACTAATGGGAAGTTTGGGAGGGCATCAGCTTAGGGAAAGCTGAGATAGATTGTATAGCTTTGTAACAATGGAGTAGATGAGCTTTCTAGATAAGAAATAGTACAAAGAATATTATAATATCTGAGTTTATATATATATATTTTTAGCCAAATAAAAATGGATTTAACCTATTAATGGCAAATAGATAATGCAGGTGGGTTCCACTCATATATGTTGGGAGTATGCTGTGATTTGAACTGAACGATTGGAGAGGACATGTTAATGGATCCTTGCTCATATTGCACATTTATGAGATATTCTCAAGGGATTTGCCATTGTGTGCAATGGAATTTCTCTTACTGACTCATAAGGGCTATTGCTGTACCAGAGACAGAGGATGTTTAGAGATTGGTGGCTTTTTAGAGCTAGTCACTTAACAGTTCTTCTGCTGTAAGCTAGATAAACACTTTGGTTTTCCACACTCTGATATTATAGCATTTTGTATCTCTGGACATTCCATTTTGTTTGCACTAAAGGACAGACACACACAAATCTGCTCTTCCCATGACATATCTTGGGGAATAAACTGCTTCCAAAATGATCTAGGGCTTCCCACGCACCCTGATAAACCCAGCACTCTGTTTTCACATCTAACATAGAAGTGGGCAACTTTTTTGGCCCCGGGAGCTACATTTTCTGTTACTCTTAGGCCAGGGGAGCCATAGGAAACATGGTGGCCAGTTATGGTGTTAGAATGGGCAGAGAAGCAATTTCAGATCTTTTGTTTGAGGGAATGCAGATGCTTTTGAGCTTTGAAGAGGCTTAAGGCTCACAGCTTCCCAAAATGGGAAACCTCTAATTTGAGGCAGGGGGAAGGTTAAAGGGATGCTTTGATGCCTTAAGTCTCTACAGTATTTAAAACACTTATTTTGGCTATAAAACGCAGCAATGAGTTGTGTGCAGTCAGTGAACTGCAAGTTGTTCATCCCTGATCAAACTCAAAATGCCAATCCCTGCTTTTGAATGGTGGGGTATACACCATACCAGCACAAACTTAGAAATAATGATTATCCTTTTTAGTAGAATGGGGGAAATGATGAACTGGTGTTCAGTGTGCCTCCCTGCTCAGCTGGCTGAGTGCTATTTGTTGAGGGCAGTGTCAAGGTTCATGCTATTTTTTTCTTCTGTGTTTTTATTTACTTACACAATTTAAGGTCATTATGCATAGCCAGTTGTGAAATGGGAGAGGACAGACATGCCCTTTCTCAAAAGGGGTCTATCCTAGAACAGTCTCTGACCATTTCATAGCCATACAGGCTAGTTATCTGCTGTTTTCATTTAAAAAAAGATCATTAGGTTTGGTTCTCCTAACATTCTCCTTTTCACTATACGTGTCCTAAAAAGTTATCTAATTTGCCAATCCTCCTCCTGTCTATCTCTCTATGTATCTACAGCCCTAATCTACTGATCCCTCAAATCCATAATTTAGGATTAAAAACAGAGAGAAATAAAACATTTAAAACTAAAACCATGCAGTAGGTTTTAATATAATAATCTTACTGCTATCATCCCAGAATTGTGAGTTACAAATACAGAGACTAATAAGCAATGGAGAAAGGAAAGGGTGAGTAAGTACTTGTTAATTTTGTTTTGTAAGTTAGTCAGATCTTCCAGTTGCTTCTGACTGCTGATTTTCTCTCTGTCTTTTTTTCTATCAGAGAAAAGGATGTGAGGCTTTAGAAATTGCATTATCCAAACTTTGCACTTCCTATTTTGGTAATATCTTTTCTGTTTTAGTATTGCTTTGATCCATTTGGGCATACTATTGATACTGAACTTGCTTACAGTGAGTCTAATAATCATAGTAACTGGACAAAAGTCTATAAAAATATATCACTTTGGCAGAATGACAGAATCAAGGCTCACAGAGAGAAGTGTTCCTAATGCACTTAACTTAAATCAGAATTTTTAATAATATCTTTATTGCAAATAATATGTACATTAATTAAATCTTGAATATTAAACAAATTATCAGAAAAAAGTGCTTAGCTATGTAGAAGAAGACACCTGTAAATGCCTTACAGTAGAAAAACTACTGCAGTTAATGCTATTGCCAATTCACAGAGGACAGATTAAATTAGCTAATTATGCTTTGCTCTTTGATCAAAAAGTCAGCAAAATACATTTTCTCCAACAAATGTCTTAGAAATCTTCAACTGGAAAGATAAACTGTCTGCAAAATGAAAACCACCGTTTTCATGACAAAAACGGGGGCCCATCTGCAAATTTCCTTTATTATCTTGTTCTCTGTTTCCTTAAATGTCAGTTACTTTTGGGGGTACAGGCCAGGAGTCAGGAAACCCAAGACTCACAAGCTGCATACCTTGATATGAGCCTTCAAGATCATGCTCCAGAATTTGAAACATATCAAATAAAAGCATCAAGTAAGAGCAGCATTTCTCTGTAAAAGATAAATGAAAGAACACCAAATTAAAACGATTTATCTTTATAAAAATACCAACAAGGTAGGGGGAATGGGTGGGTAATTTCACTCCTGTTCCCTCTGGTGCCATCCTTTTACTGCGCTGAGGCCTTTGGTCACCCAGAAAACCTAGAAATTAATAAAGATGTGGCTGTTGGACACAAAAATATTTGAACATCTTACAACTGGACCCTTGAGGCCACAATCCAAATGAAAAATCTCTTTAGGCCTCTCTGTGTCAATGACTATGTCACTTTAAGTATTATGGGAAACTCTTCTGTGATGGAAAATATCAGATGGGAAAAGAAAAAGAAGTAGATAACAACTGCCTCACTGTTTTTCTCTTTATGAACCCAAATTCTTCACCTGAACTTCAGATGTTTCAGTTATGCATAAATCTACTGATTTCTCAAATACTCAGATGATAAATATTTCAACAATGATATTGTAAGGCAGTGCAAAGATTGAGATTGTGAGGACAGAAAATAATTGGTCATTATACCCAGTGAATCTACTTGACCTTGTCCGTTTCTGTTAGGCTTTACTGCCAGTGTCCCTTTATACACGTTAGCTTCTCACAATGCACCATTTTTCGCAGTTCTACTTATGTTTTGTTGTTAATTTGCTTAGCCAGGCTTTTTTGACTCTCCATCCAGCCATGATTTTGCCACCTCTCTCCCTTGCCCCTACCCACGCTTCAGCTGCTTACAGTGATACTGATAGATCATCCATTCCCATTTTGAGATGGGAAACACACAGCTGGTGGTAGTTCCTTTAAAAAGCTTAGTGTAGTTTTTGAAAGCAAAGTAAAGCTCCCATCAGACTTTTCTGAATCAGAAAAAAATGGAGAATCCTAGCTTAGCAGCTCTGCTCACTGTGCCTTGTTACCCAGCTCACTGCAGCTTTTGCCCACACCCTCTTAAGTATAGCCTCTGGGACTAAATGTTTGCCCACTCTTGCATCATGGATGAGCAAACTTGACATCATTCCTATGACATATATAGGTATAAGCACCATTTTATTTCAGAAAATAGTATTTTAGTATATATATATAGGGAGTTCTGCAGTTATGTACCTGCCCAACTGGCTATGTCAGCCTCACTGTGACATTGTAGGACCTGTATTAATATCAGCAAGTTTGCTGCTGAATTCTAATCTGTAAATCTCTAGTATCATTTCGGGGGAGAGGGGGCGTAGCTACAGAGCCCTTGACTTCCACCCTGAAATCCAGCTTTAACCGCCACCAGGAGCTGAGATATTTAAGAAAGGTGTTAGACGTATATAATTGTTATGGTTCGGTGTTTTCCTTCCTGAAGTAATTTGAGTAAGCATTCCTTAAAAGCCTGGTCAAGCCATGGGTTCCTTTTCTATAGCCATGTGTGCTTAAAGAATATACGTTCTCTGCTGCGGTGCCTGCCCTCTGGAACAGCATCGCCCCCCAGATTTCCATATGATCATGTTCTAAAAGGTGTTGAAAACCTGGCCTTGGGGCAGAGTGAGGTGTGAGCCCTTGTAAGACTTTGTATGCTGTTTGATATGGCTTTTCTTAATGGAGGGATCTGTTTCTCTTTTTCATTATTCTGACTTTTAACTATGCAAAGGGCCCACAGTCACCTGTCAGACATTCTTATAAATCTATTGTAATAATAAATAAACTGTTGCTCAGGGCTGTTTTTTAACTCTTTTTTTGCAGGAAAATTCTGAAAATCAAAACAGAGGTCTGGTTCACCAGCTATCCAGTGAAAGCAGACTGTCAATAACAGATTCACTCACCGAATTTTTTGATGCACAGGAAGTCCTGCTGTCTGCCAGTTCTTCAGAAAATGAGGTCTGGAAAGTAGTTCAGAAGTACTGGATTTGTTTCAAAATCATCTGACCTTTATTATCTTTGCAACCCCGGTGCTACAAGTGACAAGTTACGCACCATTTCAGCATACAAAACTTATCTGCTGGTACTTTTTAAAGTATTTTTAAGAGAATAGGGGACTGGAAGAATGAATACAGGAAGTACTGCTTAGATGAAGATATTACTATGTTTTCCTTATAAAGAAACACTTAACCAACCCAAATTTGAATATTAATTCCTTTTGGAAACTGCCAAAGTAACAAGATTTTCTATAATATGGAAATTATATTCAAGCTTACTTTGGTCTTGTCCGTTCCACAGGCTAACTGTTGCTACAGGGGCATTTTATTGTTGCAATATCCATTTCAAACTTGATGATCTATTTTTATTTCCTGTTTCTTTTCACATATGTTACAGCATGTGAAAAGGGATTTTTTCCCCTTCATAATCAGAGTGAAATCATGTTTCCTTCCTCCTCAGGTGTCTGATGATGATTCATATGCCAGTGATATAAGTGATAATGTTTCCGAAGACAACCTAAGTAATGACATAGAGAATGAAAGGCAAACACTTGGTAGGAGCGTTTTATTTTTATTTTATTTTATTTTATTTTTGTATTGTCCTCTGAGAATGCTTTTTTAAAAAAAATATTTTTTTTGAACTACTGGTAATTAGTAACCTAGGAATATCTATGCAGATAAGTTTAGGCTTCCATTTTAAACAATCGTTTTGCAGTTCTGAAACTATGTGCAGTGATGTGAGAGAAACTACCTGTCCAAAGAAGGAATAACTCGGACTTTACTATACAGTCTTCCAATGTTCTCCTCTTCCCTTATATACCTTTCCCCTACTTTGCAGCTTGCTTAACTTGTGACTTGGGAGAGAAAGTGTATGGGAGGCTCACCAATCCCAGTATTTCCTAACATATTGCAATGTATACATACCAAATTGTGGCAAAAGAGCAAAAATGTGATTTGACTGAGCCTATTCTCTCAAATCATGATCAACAAAAATTGCATAGGAAAGGACTGATCCTAAAGTTTATGTGCAGTAGCTCCCTGCTTTTGCTATCTACAATCCAGCAAATATCTCATTTTCTCTGTGTTGGAGGTGCTGTACTGAAGGAGATAGAACTAAGGGAATGCTCCAAAATTATCAAAAAATGCAAGCCTTAAAATGAGCAAGTTTTACTTAGTACATTTGAGAATCCTCATTCTGTCGGAATGGCAAGCGTGATATTATGCTTTATTATTGATGGGCCCTTCCAGTCCTGGAATCTGAAATCTAATTTAAAACTAAATGCGTCAAGATGTTCTTACCAACAAATATAAAATGTAGATTTTAGCAAATTGACTCATTTTTCTTAAGGATAACTGTTGGGATGGAGGTAAAGATTAGCCTGGTTTTTTTATTCTTCTTTCTCTTGAAATGCACCACCACCATTGTCAATATGGAGGGGATGGAAAAAGTCCAATTTATGTAAATAAGGCCTTTAAAAAAATAGCTGTAAGGAAAGAGGGGAGGGAGGGAGGGATGACTGACTGACTGACTGGGATGGTGGCAGGTATGGATAGCTATATGAGTAAGAGAATGCTATATGTATTCAAATTCAAATTTCTTTATTACAGTCACAGACCAGAGTTACTATATGTATTAGATATATAATTTTGGTCTTGCTCACCAATTGCATGAATTGTTTGGAAAGTTACCAAAGAGAATAAAGCTCACTGACTGAAAAAAGTCCCCAATCTCTGAATGAAGTAGTTGGTTTTGGAAGCCAGGAAGCCCAGAGTTACTAAATTTTGGGTTGTCCTTGGTCAAATCACCATGTCTCAGCATAATATTCTTCTCAAAGCTACATGCAACTATATCTTCTATTCTGAGAAGTTATAGGACAGATGTAATAAGTAAAAATAATGTTAACTAAACAGAGTGAATTCTGAAAAATATTAAATTGTCAAACTTAAATCTGACTTCCATCTTCAAGATTGTGTCCCAGATGGTAGTGTGGAGGACTCAAGGCGGAGGACACGTCTACCAGCTCCATGCCCCAATACAAGCAACATCAGCCTCTGGAACATTCTGCGGAATAATATAGGAAAAGATCTCTCCAAGGTGTCCATGCCAGTTGGGCTGAATGAACCTCTGAACACCTTGCAGAAGCTCTGTGAGGAACTGGAGTATAGTGAATTGCTGGATAAAGCAGCATGTACACCTAATATCTTTGAAAGGATGGTAAGAAGAAATATGATATATCGATAGTGAGAGAATTATTCCTTTTTTCTTTTCATATAAGTTCAGGTGTTGGCTGATGCCTAAGGGATCCTAATGGAGAAAAATTCATGAGGAGAAGCCCATAATGTTAAATTCCCATCTTGTGAACGCAACTTTAGTTGTTTGTTGGCCACCCATCCTATACAACATCATTCTGGGCAGCTCACAACAACATGCAAAAATAACAATACAGAGAAAAATAAAGCCATTTCAACCAAGGTGCCATAACATTCCTACCCCAAATATACATGTGCTGGGCTGAACTCCCATCATGGCCCAATGCATGGGGGAAGACCCAGGTCTTAGCAGCCTTCCTGAAGACCAGGAGGGTAGGGGACACCAATACACATATTTTTATTGAATTTTCAAATCAATTTGATTTAACTTGACTCTTAAAATCAAACTGACGTGTGTGTTTGAATTGCAAAGTCAAACTTAAATGCAAATTCAAAATGGATCTTGGCTGACTTGTGATGTGCATATATGTCACAGACCTGTTAATCCTCTTTTCCCTTCCTCCTAACACTGAGATAGCTGAGCAATAAAAAGGGGGACAGTATGGTAAAAATTATTCCATGAAAGCTGGTTCATGCACAACCTACCTATAGTTTTTGCAGATTTGGCCCCCCAAAAGTAGGGAAAGCGATGTATTCATAAAGATTGCAATGATTACTCCTTCAGTTAGAAAAAGAATTCTCCCATCTGTCACTGCTCATAAATGCAGCTGAAAGAGTGAAAATATGAAAGCATAACTCCATTACATGAGAACACATGAATTTATAAGAAGTATGGACCTTGATGTCAGTGTGAGATCAAAGCCTTTAATTAAAAAAAAAATCCAAACATCATAAAAAATAATATTTGCACCCCTTTTCTTAATGACCAATTTAATTTTACTAATTCTGCTCTTAGGTTTATGTGGCTGCTTTTGCGGTCTCTGCCTATGCATCTAGCTACTACAGAGCTGGAAGCAAGCCGTTCAATCCTGTGCTTGGAGAAACCTATGAAAGTATTCGTGAAGATAAGGGTTTCCGTTTTTTTTCTGAACAGGTAGTACAATTTTATCATTATCCAGTTTGGAAAAACTTCCTAATTCTAATGATCTAGTTACAGGCTTTCTTGGACAACCTATACTGGACACCATCTATCAACTTTTTTTTCCATTTCACTTCATGTTCCTACAACTTAAATTCAGGCGTGCAAAGATGTAGTTACACAATAGGATTGGCAATATTTTGGCACTCAAGATCTTGCCAGAACATAGTATCTTGTTGGAGAGCCATTAATTACATAAGGTTCTTGTAAAAAAAGAAAAAAGGAGCATAGGCATTTTTTGACCGACTGGAGATTCTGTAGGATCAAGAGATTGTTGGTATGGGTCCAGAGACTTATGAAGACTGCAAGACAGAAAAAGAATTTTGGGGGAAGTTGTTGGAAGCACTGGAAAAAAAGGGCTGAGGAATCTTGTAAGACGAGGGTAAATCCAGAGGGGTAGAACAGCAGCAGCCTTTTATTATTAACAATTATTAATAACTAATAATATTAATTATTATAATATTAATTATATGTATGTAATTAATATGGGGACAGAAAGTAAAGCTTAATGGTAACTCAAATGAAAAGCTGAGTAGTCCAAGCCAAATTCTGAATCATCTAGTTATTAATTCCCTTCCCCTATATTCTATTATTTAGAATAGCAGAATACTTTTCTTGTTAGGATCAGATACTTTTTGCTTCCTTTTCCTCTTCCATGTTCTTTAGAGTGAGAACAAAGGTTCCCTAGTTCCTACTATCTTAAGAGTTGTTAGTAGGACACATTCTGTATATAGTTCTTACATGCATATATTTTTCCTAGTGAGAAATACTATTTCCATAGCAACCTGCCTATGTATTAAATTTTTCATATGGGATCTGCCCTCCAGGTGTCTCACCATGTAAGGTGATTCCAACAGAGACTGGAGAGACTCTCCTGTGCGCTGTTGAAACTGCATAGAATTCTCTACCGAAGCAGGCTTGCCTTGTATCAGTATGATTTCTCTTTTTCATCTAGAAAGTTTTTTTTTTTTAATTTCTTTTAACTTTTTAACATGATGAGGTTGTGTTCTCTGCTGAGGAATTATTCTTAGAAACAAAATTCAGTTCTAGATGTTTGATGTTTATTGTTCTTATTGTGAACTATCCTAGGAAGATTTGTACTGAAGAGTGATATCTAATAGGGCTAGGCAGCACTTTGGAGTTGATTCCAAAAGGCGGGAAGATGCAGGGACATGATGAAGTCATGAGATCTCGGGAAGAGACAAAGCTGCTTTAAAGACAGGAGCTACCTTTGTGCCCCCACATGCTCCAAAGCACTGTTTTGGAATCAACTCCAAAGCACAGTCCAGCCATAATATGTACTTCTGGAAATAAATAAAGTCAATTGACATATATTTTACAGCTTTAGTTTAAAACTGTTAACTGAAAAGTTTGAAGGTAGCCATTGAGAACTTAGGTGCAGTGTTCACAATAAATTGCATTAAGTTCAGTGGATCTTATTGCCAAGTCAGCCTTAGTTATTTTATGGTATTTTGTAGAATTGTGTAAAACATTTAATTTCAATCTGTTTGGAGAATGAAGTTTCGCAACGTATCCCATTTTGAAGTGTGAAACTAATGTTTTTCTAGATGCAAGAGGCAGCCCACCCCATTTGCGGGGAAGGTGGGAAGGAAATATTTCAAAGAGATTCCACCTTAAATGGTTTGCTGTAAGTCTGCCTAGGAATGAATTTCTGTAGTTTTCAGTATTATGTTTTTACCCCTGAATAGCATTAAAGATGCCTTTCTGAAATCCATGTAGTTTTACTCCTTGAGTTTGTCAGCTATGTGCAGCTGACATTCATGTATCTTTATAGTATTTGCTAACTTGAAATTTAAAAACAGCTTCTGATCGTTAGGCAATTAGTGGAAATTCAAAATCCGCCAAGGGTACAATGAATAAAACTAGTAACATTGATAACAGATCTTCAAACTTTGGTACAAGAAATAAGTGGATATTTTTAGTATTGGTGATTAAATATTTCAGTAGCTATGTTGCATTACTATAGTCCTACTAAAAATCATACTGAGTATTTACGTACGTGTTTTTAATCTCTTTTCATCTTAGTCATTGATGAGATATATGTTTCTATATTAATTACATGTTCTTGCTTGGGTTCTAGTCTGATCTAGTTCCAGTCTAATCTAGAATAGGTACCTCACCTCATTTCAGTCAGGCTTAAGTGTTCCAGCTAAAACCAGAAAGCTGCTTATGATTAAATAGCTTTTGCACCATGACTGGGAGATGGATTGTGGATATTTACCTTGCATGTTGAAATTTGCAAAGATATATAATATCTTGTAGTTGTTTGTAGTTATATTAAAAGTAATGGCCCATCATCTGAGTATTGGCAATCCAGATTGTGTTTGTGGCCTGCATACTAGGTGAAACCAGAATTCTGTCAGGGGCAGAATGGCATCCTCATGTGAGGCGACTGTTTCATTCAAGCGACTATGAAATTCCATTTTAATGGCAATAAATCTTGCCAGATAATGCTGATATAAATAACAGTGAACTTGGTATGTCTTCTGAGTAAAGGATATTAGTTTTTAATCCTTCATGAAAGTGTCAACAATAATATCAATATACTGTATCCTCAAATAATTACTTTGGCATCAAGTGCTGGAATTCTATCTGTTGATATTCCCATGTAAATACTATTTGGATGGTTTTTTAAAAAATCCAGTAAATTTACCTGTTCACCCCCAGGAAAAAGAAAGAGTTCCATGAATAAAGGGTTGGAAACTTTATGAAAACACTTTCTGGCATTTTACATAAAGGTTGTAAATTGTACTTTCTGTACATAAAGGATGCACCATATCCAACCTGGCCACTTAACTCAGTCACCAAGAGGAAATAGTTTGAATAAAAGTCAGGAACACAAAGAACTTATTGCTGGAAAAGTCAGTAAAATAAGTTTCAGAACAATATATATATTTGTTCTTAACTGGAAATAGACCCTTTTTGCCCAAAGGCCATGGCTTATCCCGCAGTAAGATTTCATAACATGGTTTTATACAAATCTTACAAGACCTGAATATAAAGTTTAGCTATACTTTTTCCATTTGTTTTGTTTCTCCCACGTATGTTTTCCTACAGCTTGAATTTTATTTAACAGGTTTTTTTTCTTCACCGTTCACCTAGTACATCATTTTGTATGAAGGATCTTTCCAGACACGCAGTTTCTAGCAATTCAAATCAAAAGCCATTGTATAGTCTTTGTTTTGTTTCCATTAGCCCTTTTTTCCATCGTTGCACTGAGTCCTTAACCAGAGTTCAACTATTACATTCAGAACAAAACGTAATTACTTTCAATTCCCATTGTTTGTTTTAATTTTTTTTTTTTTTGCATTATTTTAATCATAGTTGGTTTTTTATTTTACCAGCTCCCCCTTGTGGAGTACCTTGTATTCAAAGAAAAATGAAGCCATTTGAAAAATTAATAAGAAATATGAGAATTGAAAGTAAGGTTTTAAATTTAATTGTAATCTTCCCTTCCTTTCCTGCTAGGTCAGTCATCATCCAGCTATATCTGCATGTCATGCTGAATCTGATAACTTTGTATTTTGGCAAGGTAACTCTTTAATTTATAATTTAATACCATCAAATGTTGGAATGCAAAACAAATCTAGAAGATGAAAGGAGGGAGATGTTTGGGTGGCATTATACTGAAAGTAATTTGAATAATAAGCCAACTTTCTATTAAGAACTTTAGAATGCAGTATCTCCCCATAATTGTGGAACCTTGATACATCTGCCTTGGGATCAACATGGGGGGGAAATCTGTCCATGCACATGTGACTGAGTTTTAATCCAGTTGCTCCTTTGGAGTACTCTGCAAAGTAATCATGACAACTGTAGAGGAAAAAAAATTTTTTTTTCTGATTTTTGTATTTAAAAATTTCCCTTGGTGCTTGCAATGGGAGACCATCTAGCAAGTTGGGAAACCTTCAGAAGCAGCATGAAAGCTATTGAGAAAATTAAATGGATGGCATGCCCCACCTTCCACAGAGAGTAAATCCAAGGGGTCCCACTGAATTCATCAAGCTTAATTTGAAGTCAAATTGGTTAGGGAAGCAGCCTAAGTAAATATATTTGCCATAGTATATAGGTTTAAATGTCATTAATAAATATTATTGTCAACAGGATGAATTCCATCATGGTTCCATAATATTTATTCTGTGATATCTGTGTTCAGCTCTGCTGTAAATTTAGAAGTTGGGTGTTACATTTTTATGGTTTTGTATGTTTAGCAGCACTTCTGTATGCTTAAAAGTTAAATGTTTACCTTATGATATCATTTATTTTGGTAGTTTAGGGCTTATAATATGACAAAAAACCTTAATCATAGACAGAGCTCCAATGAATATTAAGGTTGTGTTTGAGTTTGTTGTTGATTATTTTGTTTAATTTCAGATATCAGATGGAAAAACAAATTCTGGGGAAAATCCATTGAAATAGTACCAATTGGTACAACACATGTAATTTTGCCAGGGTAAGTTCTCCAACAGCAAGCATGATGGTTGGACCAGGATTGGCTGGCAAGGTCATGTTTTACAACTCAGTAGTTCTCAAGCCTCATTTCCCACAAATATCTCCAGATTTTGTTCACTTTCTTTGGCCTAACAAAATATAAATTATATGCACTTAATTTTCCATGTAGTTCTAAAAAGATTTAATTATGTCAATAAAATAATATCTCCGGTAATTTGTTTTCTGTTTCTATTAATCAGCTTTAGAGACTGCACAGATGGTTAATGTGAGCTGATTTTGTGACACTTAAATGTTAAGTTTATTTTTTCCATTGGAAGGTTCACTTGAAAACCTCAGTTACATAGGATTGTTACAACTGATTTATGGAGAGTTTGTGGAATATCAGTATTTCTGAAGAATTTTGATTTAGCTGCTTTCTTTGTTCTATAAATGTGTTGGTATTTCTTCTCAGGACTATTGAATGGGTTCTCACATTGTGCAAAGCCACGATCTCTTTGACCATTATTTATTGAATAAACTCTGAATGGCTGAATTTATACTATCTGATATGATAATATGTATGACACATATTTTACAAGACACAGTGGCTGGATTCACATATTACATGTTAAGCCAAAACCCAAGAAAACACCTTACCGTTGAGAATATGTGAACCAATCATTATCTCAGTCTCTCTTTTCTCTGAAAGGATCGAAATGGGATATTCACAGTATTTTACTTGAGTATTTTAGGAAAATACGTTCACTTTATTAGCTAGCTTTTTTTCTTTCATGACATGCTAATATTCTTCATTCTACTCCAGTTATAGGGACCATTATGAATGGAATAAAGTAACATCTTGCATTCATAATATTTTAAATGGACAGCGATGGATAGAACACTATGGAGAGATCATAATCAAGAATCTGAATGATGATAGCTGTCACTGCAAACTTACTTTTGTAAAGGTAATTGAGACCTTTTGGGGGGGGGGGGCTTTTCTCTTCTCTTTTGCTTTGAACTTTTAACATGACACGGATTTTGCTAACTTTTTCTCCAGACTAAATATTGGAATCGCAGCGTTCATGAGATAGAAGGCAGTGTTTTGGACAAAAATGGAAAAGTAGTACATCGGCTTTTTGGAAAATGGCACGAAAGTATTTATTGCGGAACACCGTCTTCATCAAATTGCATCTGGAGAGCAAGTTAGTGACTGTTCAGCCATTTATATTTAGTCTTTAATGCTCATCTATTAAATTTTCCTACTCTAATCATATTTCATTTTAGCATACTTCTCTATAATACTTTATAATATGGCACACTGTTAGTTTTATTTGAAAATTTACCAATTAGTAAATGTTTAAATGGAACACGATTAGGACTGCTGGGTTCATTTTCTCAAGATATGTATTTTACAAATGTTAATTTTCTCAGGGAAAGAATACTGATATCGGCCATATCCAAACATAAAGCATAATCAGAGGAAATAGTTTTATCTGAATATCTGAAGCGTCCTTAACTGCAAACCATGATATACATCATAGATTAAAATAGGTTTCCAAATCACTGTTTAAAATTAAGAATATTGTCTGGCAACTGGATAAGTATAGTACAGCTAAAGCAACTGTCAGAATATACAGGGTGGATTTATACAACAAACTAAGCCAAAAAGTTGCTTGCTTGTTTTTTTTATTTTGAATGTTGTGTGAATCCAGCCAGTGTACAGTATACTCAGCAGATTCGGATTTTCAACTGTTTATCTGTACAGGTGGTCTTGGGTTATATAAGATGTCACTTACATGATCTGATTGTACTTAACAATTCCTGCCAGGTCTTTGCATGTGTAAACATGGCAATCAGACTTTCATACACACACAAAAACACAGGACTCCATTTTGTGCATGCTCCATGACATTCAACTTGCACAAGGGTCCAGGAACAAATCCATAACATCAATCAAAGGAAAAGAAATGCTTGGTACATAAGTACACATTACAACTGCATTAAGGCATTAAAACAAATATGGTGTGTATATTGTTTCATTTATATAGATCTTCACTGAAGCTTGCACAACACAAAACAAAATCCAAGTAATCCTAAATATGAAAAAATAACGTAACCGTTTTTAAAATGGGGTAAATCAGCGGCATAAAAATGTACATAAAAACCTCTGTTGCTGTTTCAACTGCTGTTGAATATAAGACAGTTTTAGCAGAATTATTGCAATGGTACTTTCAGATACAGTATTTTAGAGAGTTTGAAAGCTGAGGTACCAATGCACACCAAAAAAATCCTTTTGCATTTGTTATTTTAAAAAAGGGGGCGGTATAATATTTTCACTTAGTCACAGGAAAAAAGGTATAAATTTTACCTAAGAATTTATTCCATTTTTCATTTACAGAACCAATGCCTAAAGACTACGAACAATGGTATGGTTTCACGCAGTTTGCATTAGAATTAAATGAATTGGACCCTATCACTAGACCACTGTTACCACCTACTGACACCCGATTTAGGCCAGACCAAAGGTAATTTAAATATATATATAAACTAAATTAATGCAGAAAGATTTTATTATAGTCAGAGTTTTTGCTCCATCAAAGAAAAGATAATTCATTCTGTTGGTTGTTTTTTGGACAAGGAGAAAAATGGTGGGAAAAGCACTGATTATGACATGCCTCCACAAAAGTGGCAATTATTGTTTCAATATAATTACTCTTCACTTCTGGAATTATTCCACTGAATTTTCTCACAAATAGCCGTTTGTGCCCAATGTGCAGTCTCTGCGGGCTTTTGACAGAGTAAAAAACAAGACAGTAAGATGGAAGAATCACACAACTTGGTATATGTTAATATTGTTTTGTTCATTCATTGGAAAGATAAATGTATGGCCCCATTTATTCAATGGATTGAAGACCTGATTGCACTTGTCAGTTATGAGTGGATTGTCTATAGACATAGACTTTGTATGGACAAGTATAATGAAATATGGGACTCATTTATACAAAATACACTAGGTTTAGTCATATAAATCTATTAGAAATATATATGTACTTGAGTAATATTTGCATTAGATAAGCATATATAGAATTGTAATTGTTTATTGTTATAATGACATATTAACACTTTTTTCTCTTGTATTTTTTCACTTTTTTGTTAAAGTGCTTTTTGTGTTTTTTTCTCTTTTTGTAATTAAAAATAAAAATATTGTTTTGTTCATGTATGATTGCTTTGTAACAGGTTCTTAGAAGAAGGAAATATTGAAGGTGCAGAAATACAAAAACAAAGAATTGAAGAGCTACAGAGAGAACAACGGAAAGTTCTAGAAGAAAGCAATATAGAACACCATCCTAGATTTTTCAGGTAATTTATAACATGACACTTACATGATCTGGTAACACTGGATTTTTTATCTAGTAACAGATCAATAAAAATTAATTTCTTGTGTAAGTTGGCTAAATGCTGGAGGCATTTTTATTGGTGTTTTCTGGTTAGAATGGGGTGAATAAATTCTTTATCTCATGATAAAGTGGCTGAAATCTTCCAACAGAAGTATGTCAGAAGCAGCAGTGGAGTAAGGAGTAAAGAGGAGAAATCCTTGAGTAGAATATTGAAATACGTTTCTTGTTCCGGTGTTTCTTTTCCAAAATCTATGTGGATTTTTCATTTAATTTATTCTTTTCCATACAAATTACTCCTAAGAATTTTCATATTTAAAACTAAATAAACATTTTAGGCCCATCTGTTTCCAGTGCAACAGACACTGATTTATGCTGGTTCTAGGTGGTTGAGAATTGCTGCCTCATCTCATGTGATTTATCCTGGGGCGTGCCCCACAATTCAGTCTTTTCCACTGTGTGACAGTTGTAAAAGAGTTTGAAGTAGGATGAAGTGCTACAAAATGATGAAAATTTCTGTATTTCCTTTCCAGTAGTCCAAGTGTTAAAAACATGTGTCCCGCCAGATAGTGCTGAACTGCAACTGCTAACATCCCTCAGCATTGACTATATTGGTTGGGAATGCTTTGAAGGGAAGTTCAGTGAACATCTAGACACTCCACCATTGACTACCCCGTCTATAAAACAAGAGAAGATAATAAAAGCGGACATGTTAGCAAGAGAACAAAACTGCTTTATTCACTGTTTTACAGGAAATCTGCAGATGACTCCTGGGTAAGCAACGGAACTTACCTGGAACTTAGAAAAGACCCTGGATTTTCCATGCTGGATAATCCTGTGCTGTGGTGAAAACAGACAAGAGAAGAGGACACTGAACAATTGTTTCCTGTCCATAAGGAAGAAAATGCTGCATATCTTTTTGATTTTCTAGACTATTACTTGAGATTTTGGGCATGTATATTTACTTCATTCTGTTCCTCTTCTATTTCAAAAGTAATATCTTTTCAAATTTACAAAAACTCTAATTTTCTTTATGTATAAATAGGTGATTTTTGAATGTTATTTTTGAATGGGGACAAAAGAGAGATTAACACTATTTTTCCAAAGGACAATGCA
Organism: Liasis olivaceus; assembly: GCA_030867105.1. Taxonomy (NCBI): domain Eukaryota; kingdom Metazoa; phylum Chordata; class Lepidosauria; order Squamata; family Pythonidae; genus Liasis; species Liasis olivaceus. The sequence goes on along the minus strand of CM061351.1, from coordinate 32,396,755 downwards.
AGTAAGATTTAATGCCTTATAAAGATATTATCAGTCAGCAGCATTTAGCCGTACAAACACAAGCAAATAGCTGACACTGATCCCTCCATAGGGCAGTAAGCTACCAAAGCTGTTGTGTAGTTATTATGTCTCTTGCCTAAGATTCTGTTTCAACACTGGACTATTTTTTTAACAGATTCAGCAACTTAATATTGTATCTAATTAAAAAAAAACTATTTTAAGAAATAATATAAGTGGTAGCAGTATTGGCAACTCTACTGCCTTACAAAAAGAATAAAGAACTTTGGGAAGTTCTCTTAGGACTTGATGAAATGAACTGAAAGCTGTTGAAGAATTGAAGACTTTATCAGGACTCACACAGGAGCAGTTCCAAGTAAATTGTGTCCCAAATGTTTATCATAAGGTGCATGTAGATAAGGCTGTATAGGAAGCCTGTGCAAATCCTTTGAAAGAGATGCTTTAAAAAGAATATGAAGCACCGCTTTTCAGATCTTTAAAGCAGTCATGTCTTTTTTTTTTCCCTGGCTGCTTCTGTGGCTGCTTTGGGAAGTTGCTCCAGGCCTCCTTCATATGTGCATGGACGCACAGCCATTTTACTTCATATGGAGAGAGCCGTGCAAGTCTCGAAAAAGGCACGGATGCTTTAGTGATTCGTAAAGAGATGCTTTGTACATACTCCTGTCCCTTCTGAAGCACATTCTTAAAACCCCACAAACACAGAAAAATGCCCCCCCCCACATTCAATCCCATTCCTCTGGTGGTCTTGTTATACTGCCAGACAGACTCCTGTGGCTCTCCAGTGGGTCAGGAGGTAAAGTGTAACCCTGTTCTCAAATGATGCTCCTATCTAACATGGATAGAAATGACCAAATGAAAAAAGATACTGTTTAGTTTTTAAACTGAGCTAAATATTGACAGAACTTTTTTGTTTCATTCTGTAGACTTATTTTCTTTAAAAAGTAACTAAGACAATATAAAAATCCTTCATTTTAACCATTTGCAAAGTAGCAATTATGTTAAAGGACAAATGTTTTTCTAAAACAATATTTTGGTATTTTCTACCTCTTCTAAGCAGCTTATTTAATACCTTGTATTTTTTTTTAAAAAAAGTTGACCATCTGCCTTAGATACACATTTGAAAATTATGATCTTCCTTTAACTCTAGTATTGGGTAATTTTTTGTCTTGTACTAAATAGTTATATGTTTTCCAGTATCTTTGTTTATATTGTAATATCTTCATTAGCAGACTTAGCCCGTATCTGAAATAGACAAAAGCAGCACTTTGGAATAAAATTGACAATCTTTTGTTTATTAAATTATAGTTTTATTATAGTATCATACATGTTCTTATAAAAATTACTGTCTGGACACAGACTTGTTCTATGAGCTTTCACTTTTGTAGCCTACAAACCAAGGAATAATGTTGGTGTACAGTGTTGAATACTTTCTTCTTTCCTTGGCAAAACATTTGATTTCTTTATTACAAAGTGCATACAGTGGTACCTCGGTTCACGAACTTAATTCGTTCCGCGACTCTGGTCGCGACCCGAAATGGTCGTGAACCAAATCAAATTTTCCCATAAGGTTCAATGTAAATATGGTTAATCCGTTCTGAACCATATGTTTCTTTTTTAAAAAACCGCAAAAATATGACACAAAGTACAGTACGAAGAGAGAGAAAGCTAACCTTGCTCGACGCGACTCCCGGCGTGGAGGACAGGAAGGCGGGTGGGGAGGCGGTTACTGCTTGGAGGGAGAGTCCCCCTCCCTACAGGAAGCCGCGACCACGTGTCACGGGAGGGAAAATGGCCGCGGATCCTGTTCGTCACCCAATCCGGCGTTCGCGAACGGAGGCAAATTTTTGTGGCCGGAGCTGTTCGTGAACCGAATTGTTCATGAACAGATGCATTCGTGAACCGAGATACCACTGTATATGGAAGTTAAATCCATTAATTTCAAACGATACACATGAAATTACTCTGCTGCCCCAAACCATTTCTATGGAACACATAACTCAGTGCAACTATCTCAGCCTTATATTTGGAGATACTTCTTCCAACAAATTGGGAAACTCATGCATAATTGTCTGCATGCTGAAGCAGATTTAATTGATGATGATTATTCATTCAAAGAAAAATGATTATTTGGTTTGAATCAGGAAAGGAGGGTTCTTCACATTGTTGTTTATTAAACATGTAGATCATAATCTAAAAACAACCAGTTTATTCTAAGGATCCCATAATGAGGCCTACAGTTTAGCCAAGTCACTACATGGTACAGCATTTAACTTTGGTAAAACAGTTTCATCAATTCATTTTCATCATGAAATGGCAAAGCAGGGGAGTTACTTGTCTTTCTTCCCATTTGCAATACCTTTTCTGTTAGATTCTAAAACTGGCATAGACAGGGGAGTTACTTGTCTTTCTTCCCATTTGCAATACCTTTTCTGTTAGATTCTAAAACTGGCATAGAGGGAACAATGCCTCCGGACCCAACTAATGCAATGCTACCTACGCCTGCTGTAACCTGAGAATTTTGGAATCTTGACATGGTTACTGCCAGTACACAGATCACTTGGACTTCTAGACAAGCATCTTCCTTTCTATCAATAAAGCATTTGTATCTCATTAAACCTCCCTTAAATAGCTGTCCGATAAGCTAAGTTAGAATTATTCTGCCTAACACATCTTACACACACACATCCCTACCTACCTACCTACCTACATACACACATTCATTCATCCTTTTTATATTATATTAACACAGAAAGTGTTTAAACAGTATCTTGACTTTCAGTTCTCTATTTCATATTATATGACTATGATGCTTTTTTTAAGTGATTAAAATTCCCTGCAGCATTCTTTGGGATTAGTACTTCTAAAAAATATCAATTACTATGAATTATTTGTGGGGTTTCGTTCTTCAATATTTGGACAAGCTCACTGCATATATTTCATAAAATATTTTCTTAGTTTACATCATTTCCATATTCAGCTAAGAATGACTGACTTAATTTTGCCTTATACCTTCAGGAACTATTCGGGAGCAGGTCTGCTGCTGTCCTTGGAAACAACAGCTTTCTTTTCTTTTTTACTGTTTTGTACCATATACCATCCAAACACAGTTTTTAAAATTTAATATAGCTTTTAAACTGAGTACATTAATGGTTCATAAGTCAGGAACTTACCACAATACATAAATCAAGTAGTTAGATTCTGGAATAGAAATGTTGTAATTCACAAAACAAAAGGAGAAACTGATATATTTGTTGCTGGTTTTTTAAAAAACCCACATAGGCAAGGTTTCATCATGTATGTCAGCATCCTAAATAATTTCAGTATTTACTTAGTTTCTTATAAACAGAACGGGGAAATGTGTGCTACTAGCTACAGTCATAAGCAATGGCTTGCTCTTGATTTCCAAGTCCAATTTATGGAGAAAGAAGCCAGGAATTTTAAACTGGATATCATGATAAAATATGAAAGGATCTTTGGCAGTTTGTTTAACTACTCCCACTGGCTACAGGAGCCAAGCAGGACCAGTTAAGCAGCATGCACTAGCTCATTTACAATAAACTCTAATTCTCAGGAATTCTGGTTCACTCTGATGTGCATCTTTCAGTAAAACACCCATTATGTCAATTAATGTAGCTTTATCACAGTGACATAGAACTCTAAGTCTTTATGTATACTGATTAGTTCTCTACAAAAATCAGAAAGTCTGTCTTCCAGAGGAAGGTACAACATATGAAATAAGGCTCATTCACATATTTTGTGATCTTTCCAAATATTTATAGTGGTAAGAAGAACATAACTAACGGAAATAATGGCTAAAAATATGTTCAGTCATCGCCATATTACCCTGAATATTAGCCCTTCAGGTTTGGCAAGAGGAATACTTAAACACTGTGGTTCAAAAGCATACATACGGCCTCTGCTCATACTCCTAAAGTTCACATGGTCCAGCTCTGTGATCTGAATAATCAGGTTTTTAATGGCAATTCCCAAAGAACGTAATTTGTGTGTACCAAAAGGGAGGAAAGTACTCTGGTAGTTGCTGATAATAATATCTCCTATATATTATAAATGATACTGAGTGCCATTTGGAAGGTTTGTCTAGTATCTGACAGTCCTGCATTGAGATAATTAGCAATTCTCTTTTTGATGGCAATCCATATAATATTGTAACATTGGTACAGAAATAACTCATGCACAAATCCAGTTTCAGATTATATGTGATCAACTACTTACTGGCTGTAAACTACAGCAGCGATGGATAATCCATGTCCCCATTTTCTCTTAAGGGTTTGCAGGCTACACACACACACACACACACACACACACACACACACACACACACGTACGTGGCTTGGGGGACAGAGGTTGCCCATCCATGTTGTTGCTATAAGCAATTGCATTTTTTTTAAAGAATATAATGCAACAGTTTATCTAAAACTTAAAATGTGTGAAAAGAAAATGTATCCTCGTATAATACCATGCAAATACTTGAAACCTATTAGCAAATACAGTATTTTCAAAAGGAAAAAAATAAATTAGATTATGCCAAATGGCAGGCCCAGATCTAATTTATTTTACCAAATATGTATTTCTATGCTTTCTCCGCTGGTCCTTTTAGCCAATCCTTTTTGAAGTCTAGTACACATAGAGACATTCCTGCATTTGCTGCCAGAGGCCCCCCTCTTATGACTATGTCACTACCAACAACTTGGTGCTGGTGTGCAACAAGTAGAGAAAAATTCCAGTTCCTCTGCAGCCATTGGAAAGTAGCTTTTTCTCCAACTGTACATTCACATTGGGAGTAAATCCACCTTCTTGTGCATTCTCTACCCTATACTTTGCTGCTTCCTTATAGAGAATGGCTACCAACCCTGCTTCCTGTCTCCCTGCTCATTGTTTAGCCAGCATTAACTCCATTTCTGAAAACACCATTCATGAGAACAATGTGGAGCAAAAGCAGACTAGATATACAATTCCTTAGGAATGACTTGCAGCTTGCACAGGCTGTGATAGGATAGGATTCATTCTGATTTTCCTCAAACGTTTGCAGTCTCCCAAAATTAATGTAACAAATGCATAGTTTTGAATCCTAACTTCAAGACCAGTGCTGCAAATAATACACAGTAATAGATTTGCAGATACTTGCTTATTTTTTCTGTTGTGTAGGGCACAGGACAACTATAAATTGGACATTGTGTGCAATTATTTTGTAAAATTTCATTAACTTTTGCTAGGTACTTTCAAGGCTGTTTCAGATGACAATAGCATGTATTTGCTTTTCTGGAAATAAACCTCAATGAAATAGGATTTATTTTGAACTAAATATATATAGGAATGCACAAATAGCAGCAAAAATATTCCCTTTAAAAGTTAACAGTAGTGCTCCACTGTAAAAGTCAATATGCACTGTTGATTTTCTAAGTATCAAATTCTGTATTAATGTGGTACAATTCTGGAATCTGAGTACTTTTATTTTATGGATAGAATAATTTTAAATCCTTAATTAAAGTAATAGTTTCCACTTTAAATCCCTTTTGACCGCAGTGAGAATATTGCATTTCTCTTATAAAATGGGGATTATTTGGATGGAATAATTTTGATGTACATCAAACTCATTAGGTTGCACCTTGATTTATTCACAGCTGAACGGGACTCACTACAATCAGTGGAAGTTAGGTTAGTCATATCTAAGTTCCACTGATTTCACTGAATCAACAGTTTAAATTTGAATTCATCTTGATAGGAACTCTCAAATTGTGCTTACTTCACCACGGGTGTATTCTGAACAATTTCTGTTCTGCATACAAAATAAAAACTTCTGTATTTGGAATTGATGGAATGTTAATATATTGGATATGTAAAAGGCCCTTGCATTTTTACTTTATTTAAATATTTTTCAATATTCTATTAAATTATGTTATACAGTATACAAAAATGAAGTGGGGTGTTCCAATTTGGGTAATATAGTAATGGAAGTTGTACTTGGGATTTTTTTTTTTTTAATCTTCTATAACAGTTTTAAAGTCAGCTGGGGGGGTATGAAGAAAGTGGTATGTGATAAAATCTGCATCCATTTTAAGACCTTATAAATCAACTGTAAATTAACTTTGTATTTGTCAGTAGACCACAATCTGTATGACTTTCTTCCTTAGAAAAATTATTTTCAAGTTCTCATTCAAAGAGCAATAAATCTATTGTTGTTCTTCCTTCTCCTATTTAGCTACCACATTAATACATTTGTGAATTTCTATATTTTTAGAAATTTCACAGAATCTCATTTTTTATTAGTGTGAAGTGTTTATGAGAAGCCCTTACCACCTTAATTCTCATATATTCATGCATGCTTGATCCATTCTATTCCAAATATTTAATTGTTCAAATGAATCTCACAGTGTGTTGGTTTTTATTGGGAAGATATTAACATAAACCTGCTAATGGACTATCTTTCCATTAAAGATAACCTCATATAATTGCTGCATCGTGGATTTTTTTTTTAAGTTGCAGTGTTGTCTTCCAGGTTTTCTTATTATTCAATGAAAAAAATCCTGATCATCCGACAATAGATTTTATCTCTGTAACCATGTTGACTGTTAATAAATATTTAACATCTCAAATATGATGTTGCATATGATTTTTTAATAAACCATTTTTGGAAGTATGCCTTTCAAGTGAACAAGACAGTTGGAGGCCTGATGTGATATATATATATATAGATATATATATATATGTATATGTATATGTGTATATATATATATATACACACACACACACACTCACCTGAGGATATTATTTTTTGTATTGCCAATAGAAAATGCTCTAAAGTTTGCTATAACATCTACCCACTCTCCAGATGAATGAAACAAATGAAAGAACGTGCTGTGAAAATCCCATGTTGCAACACAAATTGAACATCGACAGATCTCATATAGTGTAGGAATGCACACAGCTTTGTAAGCTTACTGGCAAGCGTAATTAAGCTGGAACGTAGCCCCAAGTGTAAACTAAAATAGAGTTACCTTGTGCATTCTGCAGGGTAAGATAAGCAAGCTTTTCATAAGGCAATAAAGGTAAGACCATAAAAAAAGTAATAGTCTAATTTCTTGGAAACAGAACTTCTGTGTTACTCAAGCAATGCTCCAATCCTAATAGTCTACGATGTTATGCTTGATTCTTATATTACTAGTATTTTGTGAGCAGTGGCTGTTGAATAATTATTTCAAATTTTAGTTTCTAGTTTACAGATATTTATACTTATTGTCTTAAAAAGCGGGCAAATGTAGTCTGCAAGTAAATAAGCAAACATGCTAACAACTAAAACTAGCACATACCAGCCTGAATGAATGACAAATAGTAGCATGAACTGGACAATCTACCCTATCACAATGAATACAGAATTGTTCCTTCTCTCTTACCAGTATCTTTTTATGTGGTTCTCATTGTATGATGTGATGGTATAGGCTTATATTTTAGGATTAACACATAAAGAGTCAAAATTAATACTACTGGTCTACTTAGACTACAGTATTATAAAAGGTATAATAATGTTACTATTGCTATTTATCTTATTGTTAATCGTGCCTTGCTGCCAATTCTTTACAACAGAACAACTTTAGTAATCCAACCAGATGGGAAGAAATAGTGATGAGAAATTTTGTTTTCAATATATTTATCACATGCTGCCTCACAATTCTGCCAAGAAATCATGCATTGCAGCATTTTAATCCAACCTAATGAGCAGATACTTTGTAGCATTAGTAATAAGCTACCTGAAACTTCCTTGGGATTTGTGTAGAACACTCAAAGCAATCTTTAAATATAATTATATTAGTAAAAACTGTCATAAATAAATAGTTAGCCATGCTCCTTCCCTATTATACCTCAAAAGCATCAAAGACCTATTTGAAAATGAATGTTTTAAAATACTTCTGAGAAGTCAGGAGTGAAGGGACCAGGCATATTTCCAGGGCAGCGTGCTCCCTAGAGCTAGGGTCATAGCCAAGGTTTGTTGGAGCTACTACTAAGTTTAAGACAGAATAGTTAATAGATCCTGTTACAATAGCTTTCCTATTCTGTTCTTGTGGGGGAAATGGCATTTGTAGTGCTCAAAGCATTTAATATACACTATCTTCATTACAGTAACTATGTTTGCAGAAGTAACCCTTTATTTCAATATAATTCTTATTTGATTGATGGGTGATGTGCCATCAAGTTGGTTTTGACTCTCAGCAAACATATAGATAGATTTTCTTCAATATGATCTGTCCCCAACCTGGTCCTTCAGGTCTTCCAACGGTGTTGTATATCACTGCTGTAATTGAATCCATCCACCTTACTGTTGGTTATCCTAATTTTTTTTCCGTTTTTGGAAATTTGAGCCTGATCATTTGTACAAGTTTGAACTCTGAATATATTTGTTTTGTGTTACATTTGCTTCTTTTCGTAACTTCATAGTATTCTCAGGAGATTTCTCAAACATTAAAGTTCAAAAGCATCAATACTCTGTCTTCTTCAAAGTTCAACTTTCACTTCCATAGAATGTCACAGGGGAAATCACTGTCTGCATGATTCTGGTCTTTGTAGGTATAGACACAAAACAGCATCTGAATATCTCTTCCAAGCCTTTATTGCTACCCTACCAAGTGCTAGTCTGCAGTGTATTTCTTGGCTGCTGGTTCCTTTTACTGTTGATAACTAACCCTAAAAAGCAGAAGCTATCCCCCACCTAAAAACTTCACTGTCAGTTTGAAGGTTGTTGTACCTATTGTCATTAGTTTGCACTTTTTTATATTTAATATTACTCCCGTTTTTTCACTGTGGTGCTTGACTTTCATTACTAGAATTTCCAGATCATTTGCATTTTCAGCTATCAGAATCGTTTCATCAGCATAGCACAGGTTATTGATGTTTTTTCCAATTTTAAAATCATGCTCATCTTTTTTTCTATCCACTTCCCTTCAATGTTTATTCTAGATTGAATAAAAACGGGAGAGTATATAGCCTTGTCTCGCTTCTCTGCTGACCTGGAGCCAGTCTGTTTTGCCATGGTTCATCTAGTCTTTGGCTTCCTTGACCTGTATCTACGTTTTGCCGGAGGACTGGGAGATGTTCTGGGATTCCCATCTTCCTAAGCACAATCCACTACTTGATGTGATTGACACAATCAGAGGCCTTTCTAATCAATGAAACACATACTGACCTCTTTTTGGTACACTTTGGCTTCCTCAATTATCTAGGATGCATCAGCAGTAAATAAATAAAGTGTAGCCCTAGGACCCCTGGGGGTCCCCCAAGACCCCCTGAGGGGTCTGTGAAATCAAAATTATTTGCCAGCCTATGTTGAAAAAAATACAATATTAAAATCATATCAATCATGAGAAGCAGTAGTAGCAGCAAATGCGTCATTTTAATTTTTAATTCAATAAATAATAAATATAGCCCATACAAACAAAAGCTCTTTTGGGATCCTGCATAATTTTTAAAAATGGGAAGAGGTCCTGAAAGAAAAAAGTTTAAGAAACACTGTTCTATCTCTACCATACAGAACGTCAGAATACTCCTTCCATCTTCGTTTGATTTGCTTTTAATCAGTTGCTATCGGCCCATTGGTGTTTTAGCAGACCAATTTGAGGTTGGAACCTCCTTCTGAGTGTGGAGATCTTTGAGAAGACTTCTTTTTTTTCCTTGTCTGTTTTCATTTTCAATGTCTTAGCAGATGTTGTAATACTGCTTCTTGCCTCTTCTAACACCCCTGAAATTCTTTAAGTTCCTTTCTGAAATCTTTGCCTTTTTTGGCTTTGGGTTCTATTCTTTGAAATTTCCACCACTTGTTTTGACATCCAGTTTTCTTTCTTCTGTGTTTTTGTCTGGTTATTTATATTAATAAAGAAAAAACAAGGAAATATCCAACAATTATAGATGCAACAAAGAATTCATCTGAACGCTAATTCAAGGAAGTGAAAAATATAGTTCCAAGTTGCAGAACTGACCAAAGAGAACATAATCTAGCACATGTGCATGTGTGTGCATGCATGCACCCATTTACTGTTACTTCTGAATCCCCACAACAAAGCCTATATATTGTTTTAATGGATTCTAGTACTATAACCCTTCATGTGATGGAAAATATGCCTAAGCCACCCAATTACTTCACGGCAGAGGCTATTTTCAAATAAGGAACTTTCTGATTCTTGGCCCAAACTATCAAAGGAGAAGACTCATTTTCCAAAAACCTCTAAGCAAGGGAAAAAGAATGGGGATATTAACTGTGAAGATCAATTTCTATTCATCTTCTATTGTACGTGCAAAAATATTTTTTATTTATTTATTAAATTTATCTCTGCCCATCTCCCCCCAATGGGGGACAAAAATATATTTGAATGAAAAGTTCTTGAGTAATTTTTGCTGAAATCACCATAAGATTTTAGGAGATCATAAGTACTGTACTCTGCTCTTTCTTATTCCTACATGATTACTGGATAAATTAATTAGATGTTGTCAGTTTCAGGATTATCCATATAGTGTATCTGCAGAAAATATATGTTTATAGAATATCTTAGAACACAGATACTATGAAAAGAACATAAAATATTTCATTATGATTCCATTAAATACTTTTTAAAATGTCAGTATGAAGCTACTAGATGTCACCAGAACTCACATACAGGTAGTCCTCAAGTTACAATGGCAATTGGGACCATGATTGCCATCACTAAGCGATGCAGTTGTAAAGTGTGACATCACGTGACGGCATCGCTTAGCGATGGCAATCCAGGCAGCCCTGGTGGCCATAACAACCCCAAGATATGCAGGTCATTAAGTGGGAAGCAGCGGGAGTCCCAGATAAGGAGCACAGGGATGATGCAGGGGGTGGGGGAAAGCCCTGGGAGGCCCGGCACAGGCTGCACACAAGCTCGGGGAGGGGGTGCTGTGGGCTTGGGTGCATGCATGCAAGCACAGGGAGCCTAGGGAAGGAGGGTGTGGGTGTGTGCATGCGAGTACAGAGAGCCGAGAGGAGGAGGACTTGGGTGCATGCATGCAAAAGGAGGCCCAGGGAAGGAAGGTGCAGCACAGTGCCCAAGAAGGTAGGGAAGGACTTACCAGAGAGACTTGCAACCTTCCCTGCCAGCTTCCCTGCTGACTTTGCTTGTGGGAATCCAGCAGGGAAGGTCACAAATGGTGATCACATGACCATGGGATGCTGCAACTGTTGCAAGTGCAAGCTGGTTGCCAATCACCCAAAACACGATAATATGACCATGGGGGCACTGCAATGGCCAGAACTTTGAGGTTTGGTTATAAGTACCCCTCGTTCAGCACCGTTGCAACTTTGAACAGTTGCTGAACAAGTGGTCAGTAAGCAAGGACTACCTGTAAATAGACACTTGTCTGAAAGGAAAATAAAGGATCTTCCCAAAATAATTATGTGTTGCAAGAGTGGGGAATAGCATGTACAGTCCACAGAGAGTAAATACCTGCTAAAGCATATTCAAAGTATAGAAAATTCCCTATTACTGGTTTGTTATTAGTAACAGACCCAGATCATTATCTACCACGTTCATGTGGGACTATTACCTAGGGTTTAATTGCCATTTAATCATAAGGCTATCCTGCAAATAATCTTAACTTTTGTAAGATATCAGAAACTAAATTATAATGAAAGATGTATCCAAATTTCCATGCCATTTAGAGGGGGCAAGGACCTTAGCATCAATTATCCCTATCTACTTCTAACAATATAGGTTGCCAAGGATAAGAATACAGGTGTATTAAGAAACCCAGTTGGGTGACTTTGGACCAGACTCTCTTTTAGCCCTAGAGTGGGAACTGAAAAAAACATCCCAGCAAATACTGGCCAACCACTTCTGAAAGTATTGCCAAGAAAACTGCATGGACCTGGCCATGTAGTCACCACGAGTCATGATTGACTTGAAGGACCATAGTAAAAACAACAGTTTATTGCTATGCAGAAAATTGCAGACTGAAAGCACCATCTCACCTCTGAATGACTGGGCAAACATGAAAAAAAGATCCTAGGAAACAGTATGAACTGAACTCCCTGGCAATCACAAAAAGGATGATTAGCTATATTTCTAAATTAGTAAGATACAGAAAGGTATAGTGTCACTCAAATTAAAGGATAATAAAAAGAAAAGCCTTTTCACCTAATGAAAAATCCAAAGTGGAAATAGTAAATAGCCCAAATCCAATTTGAATCTTTTAGGTCTCTTCTAAATTTACTATTAGAATCCAGAAATACAAATTATATCCTGTAAGATGCCAGAGTCTGTCATATCTTGCTTTAATAAGAATTCTTCTCTTAATGGATATTTTGAATCATCTCCAATCTAACCATTCTGTATGCAGTGGAAAGGGAACTAAATAATTCTGACTAGCATCCGTTAGCCATTTTCTTCATGATCTATCTCCTACTCCCTATGTAGAAGAACTATCTTATCTGGGCAGTTGGGCTCTAAAAATCTAGATGACCTCTGGATGGCAGCAAACATACAGAAAATCTAATTAATGGTGCTATCTATTGGTCTAGATTTGTGCAGCCAAGATCCAGTCTATCTTAGCTGTGAGATGTAATGTAACTTATCAGTGATGGAGAAGCTACGCATAAAAACCAACTGTCTTATCTTGTAACATCAGAAAAGGCATTTTAATAATACTGACAGCAGCCTCAAAGAATATGTAGAAAAGGGAAAGAACAAGTAGGCAAGAATTTTTCAGTAGACAATAGAATTCTCCAGTATTCTGAAGTAATGAGGAATCGTTTCATATTCATAGTTTCATAAATTACAATATTATATGATATGCACCCCGATGTAAAAATCACCTTCTTTTAATAACCAGTTTTAAATCCTTCTGTCATGCCAAAGGCACAGTCCAAAGTGGCTTAGCTCTGTGAGCTGGACCTTGATGAAGGTTGCAATTTTATACTTGGAAGTTAGCCCTCTGACCTCAAAGGGACTTTACTTTTAAGCAGATGCTTTATTAATTGCATTGTATATTATGTTTTAAACCTGGGAAATCAATGGGAATTTCATTAATTACATTTTTCTTAAACGAGATTGAAATATGACATAGTCTGGATCCAATCCTTTTAATTTAGTTTAGCAATTCCACAAAAGCAGTCCCTGACAAGTATGGATTTATGGACACATACACCACAATTCATGTTATGTGTGAAAGAAAACTTGTATAAAGTGATATTCAGGTGACATGTGACACAGCATACAACAAAATAAAAGCTGAAGAGGTACTGCAAGAAAGCTGACGTATTTTGTATTTTCTATCTTTTTTAAAATGGACTTCTACTGTAAGTTGTTTTTTTAAAAAATACAGATCATAACATACCAACTAATGCGCTACAGATAGTCTCTGGGTTAAGAACACCTGGGTTACCAAGACCCATAGTTAAGAATGGAGCCTATTGTGGAAAAATTCAAGTTAAATGCACAATGATTCAAGTTAAAATACACAATACTACTTATTCAGTATTATATATATATTATATTTTTGGCTTACATACATTGGGAATGGAATTCGTTCTTAAACTGAGGACTACTTGTAGTTGTCCTATTGGATTTTTCAATATTATACATTTATTAAACACTACATGTTGGCTACTTATTTCAGATGGAAGATTAACCTGCTCTTTATAAACATTCAGAGACCCAGGTTACAGAAAATTATTATTTTAAAAAATGTATGAATAGGTGCAGAAGGCATTTCAGATTGGTTATTGCTTAATCTGTTTAATGTAATATCATTTTTTGAAGTTAATTTTGGATCAATATTATATTCATTGTACCTTGTTAATATTGTCTGAAAAGATAAGTAACATCTATAAATAAATATAGATGTTTTTCAAAATACATTGGGGTGAAAACCATTCCATTATTTCTTATGGATGTGGTGAAAGCAATGACTGCAGTGATAAAAAGATACAGTGAGAATGGTATTGGTGTCAACTACAGGTGAAACTCAAAAAATTAGAATATCGTGCAAATGTTCATTTATGTCAGTATGGCAACTCAAAAGGTGAAACCAATATATGAGATAGACGCATTACATGCAAAGCGAGATATGTCAAGCCTTACTTTGGTATAATTGTGATGATTATGGCATACAGCTTATGAAAACCCCAAATTCACAATCTCAGAAAATTAGAATAGTGTGAAAAGGTTCAATATTCTAGGCTCAAAGTGTCCCACTCTAATCAGCTAATGAATCCATAACACCTGCAAAGGGTTCCTGAGCCTTTAAATGGTCTCTCAGGCTGGTTCAGTAGGAATCACAAGCATGGGAAAGACTGCTGACCTGACAGTTGTGCAGAAAACCATCATTGACACCCTCCATAAGGAGGGAAAGCCCCAAAAGGTAATTGCAAAAGAAGTTGGATCTTCCCAAAGTGCTGTATCAAAGCACATCAATAGAAGGTTATGTGGAAGGGAAAAGTGTGGTAGAAAAAGGTGCACAAGCAGCAGGGATGACCGCAGCCTGGAGAGAATTGTCAGGAAAAGGCCATTCCAAAGTGTTGGGGACTTTCACAAGGAGTGGACTGAGGCTGGAGTTAGTGCATCAAGAGCCACCACACACAGACGGATCCTGGACATGGGCTTCAAATGTCGTATTCCTCGTCAAGCCGCTCCTGAACAACAAACAAGGTCAGAACCGTCTTACCTGGGCTACAGAAAAAAAGAACTGGTCTGTTGCCCAGTGGTCCAAAGTCCTCTTTTCTGATGAGAGCAACTTTTGCATCTCATTTGGGAACCAAGGACCCAGAGTCTGGAGGAAGAATGGAGAGGCACACAATGCATGATGCTTGGAAGTCCAGTGTGAAGTTTCCAGAGTCTGTGTTGATTTGGGGAGCCATGTCATCTGCTGGTGTTGGTCCACTGTGCTTCATTAAGTCCAGGGTCAATGCAGCCGTCTACCAGGAGATTTTGGAGCACTTCATGCTTCCTTCCACAGACGAGCTTTATGGGGATGCTGACTTCATTTTCCAGCAGGACTTGGCACCTGCCCACACTGCCAAAAGTACCAAAACCTGGTTCAATGACCATGGGATTACTGTGCTTGATTGGCCAGCAAACTCGCCTGACCTGAACCCCATAGAGAATCTATGGGGCATTGCCAAGAGAAAGATGAGAGACATGAGACCGAACAATGCAGCAGAGCTGAAGGCCGCTATTGAAGCATCCTGGTCTTCCATAACACCTCAGCAGTGCCACAAGCTGATAGCATCCACGCCACGCCGCATTGCGGCAGTCATTGCTGCAAAAGGGGCCCAAACCAAGTACTGAGTACATATGCATGCTTATACTTTGCAGAGGTCCGATATTGTTCTATTTCCAATCCTTGTGTTATTGATGTCATGTAATATTCTAATTTTCTGAGATTGTGAATTTGGGGTTTTCGTAAGCTGTACGCCATAATCATCACAATTATACCAAAGTAAGGCTTGACATATCTCGCTTTGCATGTAATGCGTCTATCTCATATACTGATTTCACCTTTTGAGTTGCCATACTGACATAAATGAACATTTGCACAATATTCTAATTTTTCGAGTTTCACCTGTATAGTTAGCTGTTTTTTTTTCTTTTATCTCATCTTCCGGTGCTTTGCATAACATTATTGACCTCCCAAAAGAAGAGCATGATGGGTGCCTGTAGGTACTTGCTTGTATTTGTGTGTGTAATAATTCCTCTATGGCTAATAGGGCCTCCTCTTCAGTAACCGAGTTTAAGACCTGCAACCGACAATGTTCCTATGTTGCTGTGGCGAATTAATAACTGCCATAAGCTGCCTTAAAGCAGCAGCTGAAAACAAAAGCTGCATTAAAGAGAAAGCAAGTTACTGATACTAAAAATAAAGTACACAACTCAAGCCCGTTTTTAAAACGGCTACAATACTGTGCACGTTCCCCAGTAACTTCTATCTGGGGAAGCAGTTTGCTTCTCGACCAACCCTACAAAGAATTGCTGCGAGCGAATTTGCGGTCCCACAAAGCAGCCAAGGGTGTTCGTTTCCCCGACTCCATCTTCTTTTGGCTATAAATCCGCTCCGTTGATTATTTAAGATGAAAACAAAGGGCTTATTTCTGAGGAATCAGAAGCGGAGATCAAGGCAAGTATCCCCACACCTCATCGGTTCGACATCAGGCGAGCTGCGCCCGGGCGCCGCTGGACAGAGGGAGGGAGGCGTGTCTTCCTTTCCCGCCCGCCATTGGGGGAAGGATAGCTCGAGAGTTCGCATTCGAAAGCCCCTCCCCCCAACCGACCGTTGGTGTTGATCGCCAATCCTCGCCAGGGTTCTCCGCCCTCTTCCACTCCGCTCCCCTCAAGCTTGGAAAAACCTGAAAAGAGCCATAGAGAGAGCGCGAGGTTGGGATCAAGACTAAGAAAAAACGCGCGCGAACAAGGTTCGCCCATCCCCGCCTACCGATTTGGCCTATAGCGTGCGCTTTCTCGCTGTCTCTCTCTTTCTCTCGATAACGAAGGGAGGTTGCATAGGAGATGGGAGGAACTCATTAGTGCTGCAATTGAGGCCCCAGCAGGGGGCAGCATCTGGCATCTTAAGGGTAGGCACTCCCTAGTGCTTGGATGGGGGACCACCAGGAAATAATTGGTCTTAGGTTAGATTGAAAGCATCCCTGAATAAGGCAGGGGCAGATCTGTTATTGTTGCTAAGAAAACTGGATGGATGTCCATAGAGGCCCCAAGAATCAAGCTCAGCTTGAGCAAAATTTTGCTTTACAATTGTTGATCATTTCCAATTGTCATGGGGGACACACTCCATATCCAAGAAGTCGTTCAATATGATAAAGGGAAACGGGAGGAAAATGTTATTTCTTAGTAGTAGTAATAATAAAAATAAAAATTACATTTATATATTGCTCAACTTCCAGCAACTGGGTGGTTTACAAATTGTTAAAAACATTTAAAAACAAGGAACAATATATAAAAAAAAGCAGAAGAACAGAGATTTCCACAACTTCCCTGATTCACTCTTTGTATGTATGAACAAGATTAGATGGGTGTAAATGGTGGTGGAAAGAATTTGCTATTCCTTTCCCCATGGCCACTATCCCACTTTAGGGTCTGAGGCAACTAGAAATATTCTCCCCTCTATTTCTGGGAGGAAGAAATAATTATTTAGATTGGGGTAGGCAGTTTTAGAGTCCTTCTGCATGTTTGGACTTGAGCTCCCATCCATTGAGTTTGATCTGATGGAAGACAATCATAATGTAAAGGATAAATCATTCCAATGTTATTCTTATTGCAGGTTTTGCTTTAAAAATGCCATTACTTGAGAAACAAGGTAAGAAAAAATTCTAAAATATATTTAAATATTACCTGTTAGGTAGAATATGTACCAAAGAATAAGTAACATGAGTTGTGATTAACTGGTGAACTTCCTCAATTTAGCTCTGTCACATTGGAATTTAGAGGGATTTACTACAGGACACCTGTGCAGTTGCCAGAAAATAGCCACTATTTCACACAAGTAGGCTCATTAGGTTTGTGACTGTGATTATAAACTATGCCCACAATACTGAGGGTTACTTTGTGTTGGAAATCACTCTGTGCATCAGACTTTGCTGTTCAAAAGCTGCTTTTGCTTGTATTATAAACAAGCAATGCTGAAAAGCATAGATCTTTCAAACCAACAAATGTGGCATCAAATGATGGTTGATCCAATAGGACTTGCTGTGTAAATCCCCATTTTACTGTACTTTAAGATTTACATGCCATTTTCTCTTTTGAAAACGTGAAGCACTTAGCAACAAATAAACGAAAACTTAATAAACTAAATTATCCTGTGTGACATATTTACCCTGTATGAAGCACTGCACATATAATGAAGCTTCCTTTCTCAAATATCAATTTTTTACTTTAAATAGATTTTTTCATGACAGACATTAACATGCAGCAAAAATTTGTCAAGATTTATTTTACAACATTTTGCAACCATTCTCATTATATAATTCTATTATTATGTTTTCTCAAATACATTTTAATTTCTGTTTTAAGAGCTGAATCCATTTATTAAATCTGGGTGGCTTTTATATTGAACATTATGAGAGAGAGAAATATACAACAGTGATGAATTCACCAGAGCTCAGACTTACGTCAGCAAACAGTGATGGCACAAGACCAATTTGTGACAGTGTGATTTAACATCCATAAATGTTTTATCATAGAAAATGGTGAGCAGTTGCTGGTGAAAAGTGAAACCTATCTGCAGATTTTGTAAGTATTCCATTATTTTCCTGAAAGATTGATGAGACTTAAAAGAATCAATTGTCTATAAATTAAGGTTCAGTATAAAAAAATTGAATTTTTGTATTTTTAGAAAAAACAAAGATCAAAGAAAGAGGCTTGTACATGAAATCTGCACCTTTCTGGACAGCAGCCAGTCTGTAAGTAATTCATAAAGCAAATATTGCATTGTGAGGTTCACAAAAATGGAAATGTTTTAGGCAAATGAAAATCACTATGTAGAACAGGGTGATGCAACATTTTCCAGGCCAAAGGCCACCTGCAACCTTTGACTGCTGTATTAGGAACTCCACTACAAAAACCAATGGATTAGACCTGTACAAAGACTACATTTCATTTCCATTTAAACTTAAATATAGTTAATATAATTACTCTCTAGTCATACCTTTAATTATTTTACCTTTTGCACATTAAAAAATAACAGTTTTTAAATAAAATTAGATCTCTATGGGTTGCATACCACTCTGGAAGCTCAGGCTGTGGACATTGTTGTGAAAAAAAGCTCACTTCTTTGGGCATCTTTCATTTTCAAAGAATTTGAAAACAGCAGTTTAGGCCCATTTACTTCACTCCTCACAGTTTAAGTTCTGTCTATAACTTTTATTCTTTGACTCACTATTTCATTTCTTAATTGAAAACATACAATGGCAAACCATGTCTCTATTATGGCCAAGACAGCAATATGTAGGCAACAGGAGCTGAATTTGACTTTTTTATTCTGCATATGTTCTTACTACAACCTCATTTAGTCCTAGCTGAAAGAAAAATTCTTGGTGATGTTTAGATATCTGTGAGGTAGAAAACATGGTTGATTCAGAGTAAAACTTACCTTGATTTAAAGTATACTAGCAATACACAAACAATATACCGATAAGGAAGAAACAACTGAAGAGAAAGTTTCACCAGCCTGTAGCAAAATAATACTATATAATACTAATAATACTATTAGTACTATAATAATACTAATTATAATATTATTATAATAATAGTATTATAATAATAATACTATTATTACTATAATAATAATACTATATACTAATAATACTATTTTGCTACTAAAAATCAAAAGATCAACTTTCCTTCATATATATTTATGTATCATAGACATACAGTTTTGGCAACAGATTTCAAAGAAGGGACTGAAATCCCAGAAAGAATGCATGTATAAAATAGAACTATAATTAACATGCATATGGACATATGGTGCAACTCCCTTTTGGAGTAATCAAGATTATACAAAGTACTGAAAAACATTAAGAAAAGTAAGCCAGAGAAGCCATGAGATAAGAAAAAGGGTAGTAATTGATTAAAATTAATTTACATCAATACCATTCACACTACCACTATTTATAACCTTGCAAACCATCCTAGCTTCTACCACATTTATCCACTGCTTCATACATGGCTTTTGTTCAACTTCTCCCTTCTCACGGAGGATCTCATCAACTCCATCCAGTAATGACTTTCTTGGTCTTCTCTTGTTCTTGACAAATGTATCCTTTCTTCATATATTTATTTGCAATTCTATGTATTATGTCCTTCCCATTTGTTTCACAGACACTTAAGTTACCTATTTTTCTTTCTTCATTCCATTTGTTAATTCACATTTGTTACCATTTACTCTTTTTACATTGCAAGTCACTATATTGGGTATGCCATGGTTGTCACCAAAAGGGCCTATAGATACTGAACTCCAACACCCATCTTGGCTTTGGTCAATTGAGACTTTTACATAATGCTTTTTTAGTAAAATAGAGAAGGTGTAGACTAAGTTACCATCTTTAGTCATACCCATGCCACATGCAGCATTTTCTGTTAAGGGTAGTAGCGGTCAGTTTGGCACATTTTCTCCAGTGTGCCACACAGTCCATTTTTACTCCAAGCATAGCTTTGCTATTCCATGAAAGCTGAGGTCTCTAATACAGAGACTTATTAGCAAGCTAGCATATTATTGCCACTATCTCATCAGCAAGGAGATGTCTAAAATATGCTGTCATACAGTTTTTGAAATTTCAATAATTAAGCTTAGCTTCACAATATGTTACTTGTATAGCAAAAATAATTAGACTTTTGTGTGTGTTTTTGTTTAGGTACAGGAGATTGATGCTCTGAGAACAGAAAATAGGAAGCTAAAAAATGCGGTATCCATTTGACTATTTAAGTGTCCAGCCTGATCCTGTGTTTCAGGATTAGACTTAATGGCTGTTGTTTCAATGAGAAATTCACCTCATCTGATATTATGCATTTGATTCGATGATCATACATTCAGCTTGAGATTAATTCTGATGCATATTATTCATATTATCTAATGTTTAATTTAGTTCATTTGCATTCATTCCATTTTCGCCTTGAGAGTTCAAGAATGTTTATATGGGGAGTTTTCTAATTTTATGCCCTGTAAGATGGAATGGAGTGGCACAGCAAGCTTAGAAATAAAACAAAATGATTTTATCAAATTCTATGGGCTATGGAAAAAATTGCTATAAAGTGGTTCAGAGGTGCTAGTTGCCCAGCTGTGCTGTTGGTTATCCACCTTGCCTCAGTTTCACATTCTAATACTACAGCCATTCTTTTACCCTAGCTCTAGAAATATAACTAAAAAGGACGGAAGGTACTTAGAAATATTTTCCAAAGCAAAAAGAGCACTAAACATTACAGACTCTTGTGTACTGTATTTGGAATACAAAGCAGTCATGTAATATCCATTCAGCCTAACCATGTAAGGTAG
Source organism: Liasis olivaceus (assembly GCA_030867105.1). NCBI lineage: Eukaryota > Metazoa > Chordata > Lepidosauria > Squamata > Pythonidae > Liasis > Liasis olivaceus. Next base: position 32,375,716 of record CM061351.1, on the reverse strand, counting down.
ATTTACTTAATTTATCATTAAAAAAGCATGAATATTAGCATCCATGTATATAAATATATTTATCTTGGAAAAGAAAGAAAAGGGAAAGAAAAAGGGAAAGCAACAGAATTTGCATGCTGACAAAACTAAGGAACAATCTAAGCAGACCCTAAGTGCAATCTTAAATTTTAGCATAAAAGTCCTTGTAGAAAGAATAGGTTAAGAGAACTACATATTTTCAGAAGACAAAAATCTAAAATGATACTTATGTTACACATGGAAATTTGAATTCCATAAAGTCAGTCCCTTGATGAAGATATATATTACCATATGACAAAAGAGTAAGATGTAACTGTCCTAAATCTAAAATTTACTTAGAAGTAAAGTTTCTACACCATAAAGGACACAACCAATAGTGCTATGTGATACTTCAAATGAGTGATTCAGTTAAAAGGAGATAAAATTAAAAGTAACAAAGTGAAGATTGTTTTTTTTAATGACTTAGGGGATCGTTTATCCAGCGTTGTGGAGTTTTAAATACTGTATTGCTGCAGCTTTTTTTTTTCATATATGGATATGGAAGGTGTTGAGTGCATGATGGATTGATTCTAACATGAGTCCTTAGCCAATGAATTCTGAATGATCTACAAGCCCACCTGTGAGAGCATTTAAAGGAGTGCTGCTCTAGTATATGAAAATTGAGTAGGCTTACTTGATGGGAGAGAGAAAAAAGAGAGAATGCCAGATTTATTATGTTCCCTATTTTTTACTGGTTTGTTCTTTTTTGATATTTTTCTCCAAATTCATACTCTTATTTTTTTTTCTGTCCTTAATTCTCCATCTATTTGACTTACTTGTAAGTAACTGCCTCTGCAGTTTTTCACCTTCTTTCACATCTCAAATTTGAATCACTTAATTCAGACATTAAATCCTGAAATGGCATAGGACCTTGGTTGATTCACACTTCCATATTAGTCAATTCCAGCCAGATGGATTATTATAGAAAAGACATTAAGCTGAGGATGTCTATTTGGAAATAAACAATATGGCTGTACAGAGATCCAAGTTAAAAGGGGGAAATGTGATTTGGAACGCATGTGGCCTCACATGAAGCTCCTGCTAACCACTCCTTAAAAACTCTGTGTCTTTATCTGAGTTCATGTGACATAATAATGTGTTCCCAAGAAAGGATACATTTGATTTAAGGAGGTGTTGACAAGTGCTATGTGGATGAGCATATGCCTCACAAATCACTTTTTCCACATTCAAATCCCCTAATAAAACATTTAGCTTCTCTGTTGCAGACTTTGAGATTTAATCATAGATGCTCATAGTAATAGTAACTTTGTCAGTATGTTCAAAATATAGTTTGTCATAAAGCCTAATAGCATTGTTATTCTTCCTAAAATTAGAACTCAAGGCTGCGTTATAAGACAAAAGGTATGTATTAATAAACAAAAAAAAATCTATGAGGAGATTATGCACTTTGGAGAAGCAGTATATTTCATTTTGTGATGTTACATCCTTTGCTGCTTTTCTTCTCAGAAGCTGTATGTAGGTGACTTTGCAGGTTCATTTAAGTCAACACATGAAGGACTATTGAAGCTACAAAACATCAGAGGAAAATATATACATATACATATATATTGGTTGGGGACTTTCTATTAAAAAATCAATGAATATATAGATGCTGAATGCAGGTCCAGAAGGGCTAAGTCCATTTGTCCCTGTTATTAATTTAAAATTCATATTCGGGCTAGGTCAAAGATCATGTGATACCCTCAAGTCATTTTCTATCCAGCTACAAACTTGGAGCTTTTTTCTACTTGCACCTAACACAAGCATACCTTAGCTGGCAATATCATTTTTTCTGCCATCTCCCCATGACATTATACTGTACTCATCTTGTCCCCCAGCCCATGAATGAAATTAATTCCTTTGCCTATGCATTCTGACACTGTCCAAATATAACCTTAAGATGTGTAAAAAACTGTTTGGATTTGCCATGCATTACCTTGGAGATCTTCTCTGTGTTTCTTTCTAAAGCTAAGTAAATATGTTCAAATAATTTCCATTAATTTGTGTCTCTTTCATTTGAAAAAGATCTGTTAAGGGGAGACATGATTGAGATGTATAAAATCATAGATGCCCTGGAGAATGTGGAAATTTTTTTCCCCCTTGGCTCAAAATACTATTCCAAGAGTCATCCAATAAAGCTGATTAGAAGATGTGAAACAGATAAAAGGAAGCACTTTACACAGAGCATAATTAACCTGTGTAATCCGTAACCCACAAGATGTAGTTAATTTGGATGGCTTTAAAAGGGGATTGGATAGTCATGGAGAGCAGGTCTGTTAAGGGATTATTGATACTGACTTAGTGTTATCTGATTGAAGACAGTATGCTTCCAAATACCAGTTGCAGTAAAATAGCAGTGGGAGAGTGATATGTCTTCATCTCTGACTTGCCAGGCTTCTGGTTGGACATTTAATCCAATGCTAAACTAAGATGGGCCTTGGCCCGATCCAACAGTTATTCTTACACTGATTTGGTTTGACTAAGAGAAAACTAGAACAGACAACATTAGTAATCATTATTTTAAAATGAGAAAATCTGCTATGAGAAAATAAACTTTTACTCATATCTTTGGGGAAAAAAGTTCCTTTTTCAGGAAGCAAAACTTTTCTTTTTTCTCAGACTGGGCCCTGAAGAAAGAAGAATATGAAAAGTAAGTTAGGATATGTTAATGACACTTTTTAACATGTTTGTTGGAAAGTTTCCAAAATACCTTTTTTAATTTTTATTTTAATGGTGCCAAGGCTGGATGAATGCTAGTGACTGGTGGTGAAATATGTTGGAGGTGGCATATAGATGTTGTAAGGGGCTGAGAAAGGTTTGAGGCTCTTCAGATCCCCCCTAAGCTGTAAACTGGTGCTGTGGAGGTTTGCAGTGGCAACAGGAGATAGTGACAGGCAAAGCTTCCATGGTGGCCTCCTGGGTGAGTGAGAGGGAAGGTGCGCTTGGTGGCCTGTGGTAGATTGAGAGCCAGTGGGGACAGCGCATCCAAACAGCTTGTTTGGAAAGCTGGCAGCAGCAGCATCACCAATCAGCCGTTCAGCAGTGCTTGGTGTTGGCCTATAAGCTCCACCAATCAGCTGTTGAAGATCTAGCAGCATGGTGGCAGCAACAGTTGGCAGTGATTCCTGACCAGGTGGCAGCAGCAGTGTGTTCAGCAGAGGCTGATCTTCCACTGACAGTAACCAAGGGATGCCTAACCTTGATGATCTAGACTGTATGGACACCCAAGTGACAGTTGGAGTAGGCTAGTGGGTATGCTGAAAGGCCTGGCTTAGTTCTGTGGCTGCTACAAAACTTGTCTTGCTGGGCAACAGCCATCTTGTCTTCTGCATGTGGCAGCCAGATTCAGAGGGAAAAGAGGGCATACCATGTGTTAGCATAGTGATAGCAAACCTGTGACATGCATATCAAAGGTGACACACCATGACATTTTGGATGACATGCCAGCATTCACCAACACCTGACAACAACTATTCTCCCTGTTTGAATTACCAAAGAAACTGAGTTTGTTTTAGGTCATATTTATGCAGAAATATTGAAAATTCAAAAGGGTTTACAAACTTTTAACCCCTACTGTATGTCTTAGCTTTGGTTAATTTGGATTAGTACTTCCATTTTAGGCAATACTGTAGTGCAAATGCTATGTGGTCTTAGCCCATCAAGAATTAAAAAATAATCCTAATATCACATATCCTTGTCATGCCACTGCCACTTTCATGCCTCATCTATATATCTGTGATTAAGTGATTTGGACAATGCAATTCCTTTTCTGATACTTTTGTAATATCTGTAATTCATGACATGATACTTATACAGTTGCACTGTTTCTCCATTGTTTTTTGTTTTGCTGATGAATTAATAATTTAATCAATAATCAATACTCAACCAAAGTATATATAACTCTTTATAATGTTTTTATTAAATGTATATTTTAGAGTTAGGACTCTAAAATAGTCAATTAAATTTCATTGCTAACCTGTAAGTTTTTCTTTTTTTCTTATTGGGAATGGAACAAAAAGTATCTACTACAAGTGTTCTAATTAAAAATAGTAGACAATGTTAGCCTGCAGAGACAAGGATTGGAAGCTGTTTAATGTTACTACACTGTTTAGATTACTGACATGGTAACAGCTTTTCAATTTAAATATATGTATGTGAACTTACATTCTGCTTTGTTTTCAAAGTGAAATTGAGAGACTTTCGGGTGAAATATCAAATTACTTGAACGTTACCAATTTCTGGGTAAGCTGATTTTGTTTTAGAAATGATACTTGATGTCACTTACTTTGTGCATAAAGAAGAATAGATTGGGGTCCTATTTTACACTAAGTCATAATGTGGTTTGAATTTGTTTGAAAAGTGTGAATTAATAGTACTTAATCAGGATTAACTTTGGTTGTTCTAGAAATTGAAGGAGGCTCCATCCATTTACATGCCATGTTCAACTATTGTTTACTTTACTGTGGTTTATTCTATGAATGGCAACTGGCAGACCTCACTCAACACACTAAACCATAAGTCATTATTTACAAACCACAAAGGCTAGGATTGCCAGATCTGGGCTGCAGAAATCTGGACATGCACTGGATGGCAACAAAGATACAAAAACCTTTGCTTTCTTCTAGAAGTCCTCCAGATTTTTGATAGCCCTAACAAAGGGCTATAAAAAGATGATGGCTTAGTGTGTTATGCAAATCCAAACATCAACACTCTATTATTAACAAGTATTGGCTTCTTCAGATTTTTGCAGCCCAGATATGTCACCAGAAGAAGACTAACTCAAAGGCACACCTTTACATTTAAACAATACCATAGCTTTTGAGCTCCTAAAGACATTTGGTTTGGTCTGATTAAATGAAAATTAGATTGTGTCTCTCCTTTCAGTATGAAGAGTCTGAGCTTCTCAGTGGCCAAGGTATGTTACTAATATCTAAATGGTTGCAAAGGATTTCAATTTTTTTAAAGCCACTTGTTTCTTGTCAGTTTGTATGTCATAGTGATCTTACTGTGAATAGTGACAGTATTTTCTATTATACTATAAAAATGTTAAGTAATTTAACCATGTTAAATAATCTTGCAAATATAATTGGAAATATTAATTCCATAGTTTGAATAACATCTCTAAAATTCTGTTTTCTCTTCTAATGTTAGAATACTCTGTCTTAAACCTGATAGCTGAGTATATGTAACATTTTTTGTTAAAGTGATTAGTTCAAACAAAGAGTGTATATATATATTAAAAATCCAAATATAAATTAGTGTGATGTCAGTTTTAATTTTACAGCAAAAAGAATATTAACTGAACCAAAGAAACATGTCAGGTAAGGGGTAGATCTTGTTCCATTCAACAGCTAATGCAGAGAGTAACTCTTAAGTAATTAACTGGATAAAGTTATAAATTTACAAATATTTCCACTCAAATGCATATTTATAGTATCTGTAGCAGGGCTGGGCAAACATTTGATGTCTGGCACCTAGTGTTTTTGAGGTACAGTAGCCAGAGTTGCAACAATGACAAAAAGTGGGTGGAACCACTTTTGCATGGATCAGTCAGTTATTTCCAGTTTTGGGCCCAGAAGTCCAAGTTTTCACTTTTTAAAAACTGTTTTATACCTATTTAAGATTTATGCTACAATTTTTGTTTATTTACCATTTCAAATTTGAGGATGCACTTGAAGGTTCCAGGGGGCAAAACAATATATTCAGGGACAATGGCATCCATCTCAAAATGCATTAATTCGAAAATGATACATATGTGATGACATAATCTCTTACCAAGATTAAGTACTTCCACCAGGATGCCTGGCATTTGCATGATTACTCCATCATGCATATGTCTGCATTTGCCATCCCACTGCCATACCTGCAGATGTCTACATTCAGGGACTGTATGTAGTCCTGGAGCCACAGGTTGCCCATTCCTGACCCAGTATAAAACTACAATGAATTTGCATTTATTTGGAGCCATTGACTTCATACATAGTATATGCAAAATGCTGGGGCCTGTTTGCATGTCACACTTAACCATAACATATTTGAAATGTCAGGTGCATCATGCTAGCATTTTGCCCATGCTTACTGGGTCTTCCCATTAATAGCTGGAGTACCCTCCATCCATTCTTATGAATGGTTGTCTTAACAAGATGTGTGGGTTTTTTTTCTGTAGGTGGTTTTACAGTACAGTAGATTAGTTTATAGCTAACACACTAGATCAGAAATACTGTTGCCTTTGGTTTGGTTTAGAAGTGGTTTGGTTTATTTAGAAGTGTGAATACAAGTCTAAGAAAATTGTGTTAAAAACCTTTTTTTGGGCTATGTATCCAGTAAAATTTATGTATATCAGTCAATAGCTGTGACTTCTAAAATGATAAGCTTCCATTTCAAAATCCACAGCACTCAAACAGATGGACTGGAGAAAAGGTAAGGGAAACAATGTAATCTGTTTTGTTTTGACATTGCTTTTATGTGAAAGACTTCAGTGTCTCTTTGAAAGAATTTCCTAAAGAAATTAGATTTAATATGTGTGTGTTTGTGTGTCTGTGACACAGAAAGAGAAATTATATTTCAACAGAAGCACTTCCATATCCAATTGAAGTATTAAATAAAAAAGAATGCTTGAAGAATGTAAATTACCTGCTTCTGTCTAAACATTATTCAAGTTGATGGCAAATAACGAATTTCACATTGTAGAACCCCCCCCCACACACACACACACATGTAATTCTGCACTGTATAATCACTACATTGATATTTTGAGTTTGCTAGCATTCCTTTTCTACTTCTAGCAATTTATATAATCATTTGTTTTAGTTTATACGTTTAGACTATTTCATTTAGTTATTTTGAATTATGTCAACCTTAACAATGAGTTATCCTTTATTAACTTAAACACACACAGCTACATACTGAAGTTTCCTATAGAAGCATTTGTTCCTGCTGCCAGGTCTCTACTGGCAGTTGCCTCCTGTTATTTTATACAGTACTTTTCTCTGTGTAAAATATGGAGTTGGGGGAAGGAAGAGTTAAGTAGAACTATTGCTTTAATTATTTGCTATGCATAATATGCACACAGAATTAAAGTTAAACTCCGCTATCATATTTAAAGCCAATGTGGACTGCACAATAATTGCGTGACAGGGTGTGTTTTTTTTCCCCTCCTTTCTTAAATAAGGCTGGGATGCATAGTAGGGCTAGCATATCTGCGCTGCAAAGATCTGAACAACTACAAGACAGCAGCCCAAGACTTAATGGTTTGTGTATCTCTTTGTTGCCATCTGGTGGTCATCCAGATTATTGCATTCCAGATATGGTAGCCCTAGAGCATAGGTGGCAGGGAAACTTCATATTCAGATCATGAGCAAAATGGCTAATAGATGTAGTGAGAAATAATTGAATTTTCATTCCACCCCACACAGAACAGTTGAAACTCAGACTGAGGAAGATGATTCAAGGTAGGATAATTAAGAAATATGAATTTTTATTTAAAAGAATACATGACAGATTGGAACCTTATAAATATAACTTGAACTTCTGGATTCTAAAAATTAATGAAATTGGAAGGGCACGAAAGGGATCAAACTCGATTGAGGCTATTTACTGTTTTCACTTTGGATTTTTTGGGGGGGAGGATTGAAAAGGATTTCCTTTAGTTCCATTTGTTCCTTTAGTTCCATTTATCTGGTTCACCCAATATACTATGTTAGGCCCACCATGACAATCAAACCTATTATAACTTAAATTTTGCTTAATTTTAATTAATGACTTGTTTTAAGTTCAGCGTATTGGAAAACTCCTCCTTCCTATATCTAAATATATAGCTAGGAGACAGAAGGAGCTGTAAAAAGGGAGTGCTCCAGCCACAGTATGTAATGCTTAATTTTTTTTATTTCTCACAGACATTCATGTAGGTCTATGTGAAATGGGGCTTTAAGGATCTTGAGAGGATCAGACTCCTCCCTCTCCTGTACAGTAATTCTCACTTCAGCTAGGCCAGTATGAGGGTTTTTCCCCCCAATTTGGGAAAAGGAAATCCAGAAAATATTACCCAAACAGTCACAAAGGTAGGGACAATAATGGTTGACAGGAATGGCAACCTACAGCTGCCTATATCTTGTCATGTCATCCTGCACAGTACCCATGGGTAAATCTCTTATCCATGGTTTACGTTAAACTAGGTTCAATGCATCGAGCAAACATATCCATTGACTCAGGTTAGCAAAAGACATTCCATTTAAAAAATGAACACCATGGACAGACAACATTACTAAAAATGTGTGGGGTAGAAGTTGGAAAGAAGTAATCCAAAATCAGCTAAATGTTGAGACTTTGCCCTGACTTGATTAGAGAACATTCAAAAACAATCATATTGAGTTCCGTGAGAATTGTCCTCAGAAAAGCCTTTAGATAAAATGATAGATTATATCTTAGACTATGAAATTGATTGAATTATTATTATTCTCCCCCAACCAATTTAGTTATATTGTTGAAGAGTACTGTCACAGGTAAGCAAACAGACAGTTTTTATATGAAAACATATGACTGGACATTCCACAAAATGTTCCATTTGGATCCTGATTCCATGCACCAGCTAATTTAGAAACGTGGGATGTTTTTTCTGGCTTCATTTACTTTCATTTTAAAAACAATAACATGCTAGCTGCTCTAAATTTGGAGTGTTCAATGTTTGTTTGTGGTGAAAATTATTCTTAGAGTAGTACAAATGTTTGTGCTTAATGTGTATTCTAAAAGCTTACCTTTGTTTTCTTTACAGGGTGAATTTGAGTAGCAGAAATCCAGTATAATTTTAATCTTAGTACTGGAGAGTATTTATGTTTGACATTTTAAATTTTATTGAATGTATTAAAATATTTATATCTATATGACAAATAAAGATATTTTAATCCTGCCATAATTTGAGTCAATATCTCAAATTGATTACAAACTGTATTACAGTGCTCGCTGATGTTTAGAAATATGACAGGCATTGGACTTCCAGGGAAGCAATGGTGGATTGAGGACAGCTCCACGTGAGTGGAGCTGGCGGCTGTGGCAGAAGGAGGAGCCGATGAAAGGATCAGCTCCTTGGAACCCCTCTCTGGATCAAGGAGAGGATTAGGATCACCCACAAGTTTACTCCGTACAGAGACTCGCCCAAGAAGAGATCACAAAATAGTGATCTCTGCTGGGTTTGAGAGCTCTGGGAGCAAGGGGAAAACCATCTTGCCTAAGCAGCAGTTTGGTGCCTTTAAACGGGCACTGGGTTCACCCACTTCCTCTTTAACTACTTTAGGAAATTATTTATTATTGACCTTTGGGATATTAAGAACCTTCTAAAGGACACGTTTCATCACACTGGAAGAGCTTCCTTCTATTCTGGGTGGAAGGAGTTTTATGTAAGTTTAAAGATTAAATAGAAAAAAATTAATTTTGGGAAAACAGCAAAAGAGCATCTAGAATGTTGATTTTGGAAAGTTAAGGGGCCAAATGGACTTGAAAGAATATTTCCTGTGGGTTGATTAAAATTTTATAAAAATATATATGAAGATTTTGAAATTAACTAAAAAATCCTCCCATGGGAAAGTTTTGCTGACTGAAGAATAAATATATGATAAGAGGGGACTTTAAAGGTTGACTAGAGGGAACCAGAGAAAACCAAAGATTATAATTAAAGGAGAACAGACCTATTAATACAATGGAACAATATTATTTTACTATAGAAGAAATTAAAGCTGTCTTGGAGCAGTGTACTCAGAAATTACTTTTAAGATTGTCTGCCACTGCAGAAATGGATATAACTGAGGTTACAGAAGAGGAACAGATTTTACAGGATAAAATAGAGACTTAGACTGATTTGAATGTAGATTTGAAAACTGATTAAAAAAAACGCCAGACTACAAGAGTGATACGGAAGATTATGTAGATTTGAAAACAGATTTAAAAATGACAAACTATAAGAGTGACATGGAAAAAGATGCCACAGTGGATTTACAAATGAAACTGGCTGATGTTTTAACAACTAAAGGGGACCTACAAATAATAAATCAGAAGAGTGACTTGCAGAGCTTTTTCATTTTGGACTTACAAAAGGGACCTGCTAAACTATTGAAGCTGTTCCTGAGAGGAAGACAAAGAAAAAAGATAAGAAATCAACTTGTGGGACTCCATGTGTTGGGATTAAAGACCAAGCTTTTTAAAAGTAAACGGAAGAACTACAAAGTAAACTTATTCAATCAGGGTTAAAATATATAGTGGTTTCTGGTAGCTGAATGTCTTTATGACCAGGACTGAATGACAATGCTTTAAAGGTTTGTTTACAACTGGGGAGATAACTTCTTTTGCTTTATCTCTTAGAGAAACGGATACGTTGGAGCATAAAATGGATTATTTCTGGTAGCTCTTAATGGACTTTTGCTGAATAGAACTGAATGATGAGTTTTTATAATTTGTTTATTGATAAGAGATGAGTTATGGGAAGAAGAGTTTTTTTATTATTGAAATGCTAGAAAAGGTGTTAAGTTACAGGAGTTGTTTATACTTGTCTGGAAGGAGGGGGAGTTACTTTTATATTCTTATTTTTTTCTTTTCTCCCTCTCTTTGCACTTTTCTTTTCCTCACTTTTTATATTTCTCTTAGGTTGTATTACTTTTTTATCTTTGTATTTATAAACTTTAATAAAATGATTACAAAAAAAAGAGTCCATGTCACCTTACCTAGGATTTCATTTCATTCAGTGAAGTGTGGAAATGTAATGTTCATCAATTTAGTAAAACCACATGAACTTAGCCACAAGGACATTCTATTCAAGCCCCTATCTCTTCATTTTGCAATTCATTTTGCATAAGGTGCCTCGCTTTGCCCTTGACCATCTTAGGATACAAACTATGTGATATTATTACCTTTGTATCCCACCACAAACAAATCTCATATCAAGAAAAAAAGTTTAAAACATTCTCAGTAGGCATAACAAGTAACAATAAAATGACAAAGATAAAATAACTAAAAAATAAAAGCAGAGATCTGCTAGAATGGCTTCTGGAACTATTTGTTCTTAGCATGCTTCCAAGTGTTTTTGGAGAAAGGGCAAGCCTGGCCTCCAGAGGAACCTGCTCCAGAAAACTAGTGCTGCTGCTGAGAAGCAATGGCTCCTGTCCTCAGCTCCCTTTATCTTCCAAAAGTAGGGCACTAGGAGCAGTTTCTCCCTAGGTAAAGTTTCCAGTTCTGGCTGGAACAATCAGTTCTGTTGGTACCATGTGCCATGCCATAAAGAGCTTTCTAGGCCAAAACCAGCGCTTTAAATTGCACCTGGAAAGTAACTGATAGTGCAGGTTCTATAGCATAGGTGTAATACGCTCCCAATGAAGGGGGCTGGGTAGCACATGAGGCATTGTGTTCTGGACTAATTGTAGTTTCTGAATGATTTTTATAAGCAGCTCCATGTAAAATGCATTGCAGTAGTCTAACAGGTGGTAACAAGGACATAAGTCATTGTAGTAAGGTCCTTTTGTGCCAGGTAAGGCTATAAATGGTGCACCAGCCAAAGTTGAACAAAGTCCCCTCCAGCCATGGCCTCTACCTGCTGTATTAATAGAAGCTGGAGTCTAGAAGGACCCCCAAGTTTAGAATCTGCTCCTTCAGGAGTAGTTTCTACCCATCCAGAAATAACACTGGTATTGACGAAGAGCCTCAATGGACAAGCAATACTTCCATCTTGTCTGGTTTTAGCTTCAGTCTGTTCTGTCCCATCCATACCCTGACAGCCTCCAAGTACCAGGAAATAACATCAAAAATATCTCCCCTACAGCCTGGAATGGTGAAATAAAGTTGAGTATCATCCGAATACTGATAATATTGTATTCTGACCTATCAGAATTTCATCTAGTAGCTCCATATAGATGTTAAAGAGCAAGAACCTCACAAAGCAGGGGCCGTTGTGCTGACCTCTCCTCTTTCACTACTACTGACTGACTCGATCCAGAAGTTGAGGAAGGAGCAGAACTACTGTAAAACAGCCTTAGTCCCATAAGGAGATCCAGCAGGGTACCATGATCACTGGTAGCAAAAACTGCTGAGAGATTACTTCGGTCATCCAGGTCCCAATAGAGGTTATCCAGGAGAGCGACCAATGCCAGAAAGGCATTGACAATCTTCCAAATGCAGGTGGTCACACTACCCCGGTCCTACAAATAAACCAGGACGGGAATAAGAGTCAAGCTTGCAAGTGGCAGAGGATAACATGGAGAAAATCTTCTCCATTTTCTCAGAATTCACAGGCCAGAAGGAATCTCAAGTAATATGACAAAACAACGCCCCAGTCACCACCAAAGATTGCCCATGAAGAATTAAGATTGTAGTGTATCTATCAACCAAATGCTGAGCAAATTGGTTACACTGGCCAGGCAGAAGATCTTGTTAAATAGATAATTAGTTATGCTAAACAAGACCATTGGATGACAGCTCACAGTTGCAATAAAGGGGAAGTAAAGATGTGTTTCGAAAAGGCAGAGGAACTAGAGATCAAATTGCCAACATTTGCTGGATCATGGAGAAAGCATGAGAGTTCCAGAAAAAATCTACTTCTGCTTCATTGACTATGCAAAAGCCTTCAATTGTGTGGATCACAACAAACTGTGGCAAATTCTTAAAGAGATGGGGGTACCAGACCACCTTACCTGTCTCCTGAGAAATCTGTATGTGGGCCAAGAAGCAACAGTTAGAACTGGTCATGGAACAACCGATTGGTTCAAAATAGGGAAAGGAGTACGACAAGGCTGTATACTGTCACCCTGCTGATTTAACATATGCAGAGTACATCATGAGAAATGCCAGGCTGGAAGAATCACAAGCTGGAATTAAGATTGCAGCGAGAAACATCAACACCTCAGATATGCAGACGATACCACCCTAATGGCAGAAAGTGAAGAACTAAAGAGCCTCTTGATGAGGGTGAAAGAGGAGAGTGCAAAAGCTGGCTTGAAATTCAAAAAACTAAGTTCATGGCATCTGGACCCATTAATTCCTGGCAAATAGAAGGGGTAGAAATGGAAGCAGTAACAGACTTCATTTATTTGGGCTCCAAGTTCACCGCAGATGGAGACTGCAGCCATGAAATTAAAAGACGCTTGCTCCTTGGGAGGAAAGCTACAGCAAACCTAGACAGCATATTAAAAAGCAGAGACATCACCTTGCCGACAAAGATCCGCATAATCAAAGTTATGGTTTTTCTAGTAGTAATGTATGGCTGTGAGAGCTGGACCATAAAGAAGGCTGAGTGCTGAAGAATTTATGCCTTTGAACTGTGGTGCTGGAGAAGACTCTTAAGGGTCCCCTGGACTGCTAGGAGGTCAAACCAGTCAATCTTAAAGGAAATCAACCCTGACTGCTCATTGGAAGGATTGATAATGAAGCTCAAGCTCAGATACTTTGGTCACCTAATGCGAAGAGAGGACTCTTTGGAAAAGACCCTGATGCTGGGAAAGATTGAAGGCAAAAGGAGAAGAGGATGGCAGAGGATGAGATGGTTAGATAGCATCACTGCAGCAACGAGCATGAAACTGAGCAAACTCAGGGAGGCAGTGAAGGACAGGAAGGCCTGGCGCGATAAGGTTCATGGGGTTACAAAGAGTTGGACACAACTTAACAAATGAACAACAACAAAAAATGCTTCACCTCTCTTATTATCAAGGTGTAGCCCTGAATGTGGGAACATACCCATGGTCAATCAAAATCACTTTTCGTCTTTCTCCACCTAGGAGTCATTTATGTAACTTTGTTTTCCTGAGGCCCTCAGTAAACGAAGGCACCAACATGGATTGGCCAACAGAAAGACGCCAGTTGGGAGCAATTTTACCCGGTGCTTGGCTCACCTCCTATTGCCTGTGGTTGCAAAAGAGTTGCCTGTTAGAATGCTGGGAATTCTCCAAGGCCCTCTGAAAACTGGGCCATTAGGCACCTGGGGCAGACCATGTGAATGGGCCAATGGATCCCTCAAACAAGTTCTAGATTGGAGTCAGTGTTATCCAAAATAGGGTATGATCTGATCACAGCAAAAGGTTTATGGAAATCCTCTCTATATCCAGATCAAATAACATCTCTTCCAAGTAGATTTATATAACTATTTATAATCAGCTTCGTTTTTTAAATTTTTTTAATGCATATGTAAATAAAATGGTTTAGTACATATGCAAATTAAAGGTTAATATATAGTACACACACATACAGCATCATATTTTTCTAAAAACTTTTAGGTGTTTCTCATTTAGATGGATCCGTATGGAAATAAGATAGGAAGCCAACTTTCTTCTAAAAGAAACTTCAGCATGAGGGCTATGTGTGCATTGCATGTTTATGTATGATTAAAGTAAATCATAGCTTATTAAATGAGTTCAGTTTCCTGGGTTCACACAACATTCTACCTTCAACTGATTGGTTAGTTTCTGGTTCACTATATTGTACAAGCCAAACTAGATGGTCCAATGTGAAATTATCATACTTCATGCAGCTATTTTTTACAGGATGTGTACAATTTATCAAAATGCAAAACTTATTTTTAGAATAGTAGCACAGTTGTTCTTGGTTACAAATTGCATTAAACCTGTTCTATCTTTTCCAAGAGATATGGTTTTGCTATGTGGAATAACATCAACTAGATGAAGAATATGCCCACTATTTCCATTTTATTCATTTTAAATGTTGAAGTTAATCTTTGGATTAATATAAAGTGCCTTTTTAACAATGCAAGCAGCAGCACAAGAGCTTTCTAGCAGAGGTATTGAGCATTCTTAAAATAGGGCTGCCATATTTAGGCTTAAAAAAAAAAAACTCCAGAAAACCATTAGATGAGAGCAAAGAGATAAAACTTTTTGCTGCTGTCTAGTGGTTTTTCTACCATATCAATTATGGTATGATTATTTTCTGTATTTTCAAGAGAGCTGAGGGTGATGCCATTCAAGCTGCAATCTATCCCCAGGGGAATATGATTTTTACTTTATTATGGAACATGGTATTTTGAGTTTTAAACCATCCAGCTGCTAAGTAAAACAGCACTTTGGCCTTTAAGTGGACCTCTATGTAGTCTTTGGTCTGACACAATATTTAAAATTTATATCATGGCTTGCTAACACAAAGAATGCAATCTTTATTTCTGCTTGTTATTTAGCCAAAAATGATTAATTGCATTCAAGACAAGAGGCAAATCTGTTCCAGGTGGGCTTCCAAGCTTCGGATTTGGGGTGCTGATTTTGTGTATGAGAGAAAAAAAATGGGGAGATCAGCCAGTTTCTTGGCTTCTTGATGCTATACATATATAATCTAACACCTGCCATATCTACTGGTGACTAAATCATTAGGGCTGCAAAACATTCTTCATCACCATCTAGTTGCCTAGATTTTTGCAGCCCAATTCTTTCAGACTAAATCTAAACTGCTTTTTATATCTACATGTGGACTAATTTTTAGATTTTTAGTTTTATTCTATTTTCATAGCATCTCGTTTGATAAATTATCCTGGGGAAGTTAAAAGCTTGCACACTCTTACGGCATTTTAGTTGATAATGTTTGCTCAACTATGGATTATAAACCAAAGATGTGGGGAGGGGCCGCGGGGGAGATGTATTACCTTCTTCCGCGCGGCGCCTTCCCGCATCTTTGGTTTTTATGTGTATTTACAATTAATCAAGTCGCACTGGAAACATGGAAATACAGACCTAGTATATTTCAAGTTGCCTAAACAGAAATGTAGTTTAAGTACTCTCTTAAGCAGAGATGCATATATGAATGTATAAATTATTATCAGGCAAGAAAATAAATAAAACACCTTCCAATTAGGCAGCTTTCAAATGAACGCAGGCATCTTTATATCCCATTCATTTCTACATCGCTGAGTTGCTTCGCGAGCCAGTCTGTCATTTGGTTCCTATCTGTTGCGGCGGCGGCAGAAGAAGCAGCATCTAGCCACGCCCCTTCCCTGCCGGTCACGAGCGAGTACAAGAAGGGAACCAGAGGAGGAAAGCGGCTCAGGAGAAGGCGTGGCTACGGCGAAGCGTCGCGCTCTGGAGCCACAGGACCGAACGATAGAGGCCGGGAGCGACTGCGAAGGGGGCTGCTCGTCGACTCTGGGGAGTTGTGAGTAAAAGGAAGCGAACGTAAGGGGGGTGCAAATGTTACTCTAAGTGAAAGCTGCCTTTTCCTGCACCGGGGCAAGTTATTTCTTTCTTCCCAACTGGTCCTTTCTTGGCTAAACTTTCCTCCTGTGCAGCCTAATGATATTTTGTACCAAGGCGCGATAGTCTAGCTAGCGTCCCTCCGTCCTCGCGTTTGGCCTCCACGCTCTTCCTTTCAATGAAGAGTTTACTCGTGCTCCTGTCCCTCTGCCTCTCTCTCAGCCACCGAAGCCCTGCTGAGACAAGGCGGGGTTCACCCTCTCCTGCCCTCTGAACTCGAACTGCTGCTACTCGGCTCCGCTCGCCCCATCCTCATAAAGACCTTCCTGTTCAGTGTGGTTAGAAAAGGAGCTGTTGCTTTTTCTCCTGCTGCTCATAAATTGCATCGATGACCCAAACTAGCACTGAGAGGGAAAGCGAAAAGCACCCCCTTTCTCTGTATGATATGTAGCTTCTTACAGCTGTCATGTGATGAAAACTAAAAACGCTCAAAGCTTTTACTTAAAACAGTGTTTCTCAACCTCAGCAACTTTAAGATGTGTGGACTTCAACTCCCAGAATTCCCTAGTGAGCATTTAAGTCCACACATCTTAAAGTTGCTGAGGTTGAGAAACACTGCTTTAAAGCATTGTAGTTTGAATTTAAACAGAAAAGGGTTTGCTTTGTTTTGACATCTTTTTTTTTCTATCCTACTTGCAACTTAGAGATGTACATTTATTATGCAAACACAATGTGTAGCTATGGCTGCTTCCTGTTCAGTTCTCTCAGTGTTACACATATACTATATATGCTGTTGGTATAGTGTCTGGAGCAGTGTTGCTCAGCCTTGGCAACTTTAAGATGTGTGGACTTCAACTTGCAGAATTCCCCAGTCAGCATCTTAGCAACATCTTAAAGTTGCCAAGGTTGAAAAACACTGCTCTAGAGTAATAACCGGTATTATTCTGTTAGAAGAAAAAATCCACCAAAGAGTTTAAAAGCTGAAGAAATGTAGAATGGCATTTTTCATTAGCATAAGGTGCATAGACATGGTTTGCTGATGGTCACCAACTCCTCTATATAAAATCAAATTGATGTCTGTAATTATTACAGTACTGTAGTTCTAAATATATTTGCCCTACTTTTAGTTAAAGTAAGTTATTTTCTTCTGTTTTCTTACAACAACAGAGTTGTGAGATGTGGCTGGGTATAAATCTTATAAATAAAATACGAGTCAATACCTTCTTTAAACATATAAATGGAATTTTTTCCTCACAGTATTTATGTTTCTCACCTTTTGATTTTGTTTCTGCAGATTTTTGTTAAGTATTTCCTGGCCTTAGGATGTTTGCAAAAGCAACCAAAACTTTTGTGAAGGAGGTTGACTGTGGGGGAGACTTGATCTCTGTATCGTCTCTGAATAACTTGGATAAATTACAGTTCCTAAACTTAGTCACAAAGAAAAAGAAAACCTGGTGCTGGCAAAATCCAAAGTACCATCTCTTGTCAGTCACATTGAATGATGTGCTTGCTGAAGATGTACATGATCCTATAAAACCAGGTAGAGTTACAGTTACACACTGTTACAGGAGATAAGAAAAGGTGCAAAGTACTATGGATTATTGTATAGGTCCTGATTTAATATTTATATTTTTCAAACAGTCAGATACAGCAGTGTTACTTTACACGTCATCTTGTTCTTACTTTTGGTTGAAAATGGATGATACCTTCCAGAGAACAATCAAAATAGCCCAAATTGATCTATTAGATACTAATTTAAGCTATGAAACTTTCTACAGTGAAACAGTGAAAATAATACTTTTTTAAAGTTATACCAGTTTAAGGGATTTATGCTATAGAATGACTGCTTGCAGTAGTTGATGCAATCACTTGCAGAGGAGTAAGTGCTAGAGGTAATCTGTGCCAATTTAGTGGATGCATCAATGTGTGCACAGAAAGCACTTTGACCATTCACAACAGCAGTAATTGGTGATAACAATTTTTTCTAACATTGCTAAATTAATATCTGTAACAATTTAGGAAATCATTGCCTTGATTCAGAAGGAAATAGATTATATCAGATTTAAAATTGATTTCAGGCACAATAATAAGAATATCCTGAAGAGCTATTTAGCAGTTTAAGAATGAAAAAATAATAAGTTAAGACAGAAATACGTTTTCTTTAAGAAAGTTGCTTTTGTTTGCTATTTAAGATTTTCTAATCTGGCATCCATATGTGTTGGGTTACAACTCATGATCATTGAGGAAGTCTGTTATTTGTTG
Organism: Liasis olivaceus; assembly: GCA_030867105.1. Classification (NCBI taxonomy): domain Eukaryota; kingdom Metazoa; phylum Chordata; class Lepidosauria; order Squamata; family Pythonidae; genus Liasis; species Liasis olivaceus. The sequence continues at coordinate 32,357,240 of CM061351.1, read as the reverse complement.
CTTTCTAAAGATGTCAGAAGATTCTTGGCAACTTGTTCTTTTAAGTGGAGTACAGCTGACACTCCATCTTGATCTTCTGACTACTATTAGAAGCATCTCATTGGCTGGGTTCTCATATCATGCTAAATCATAATGTAATTTTTTTTAGTCTTGGCTTGGCTCTGTGGGAACTCAGCCTTGTGATTTGCAAACTATGGTTTATGAATTAAGCAGAAATGTTGGATTCTGGTTTTTCTCCTGTAACATACCGAAATGGCTATTTCACAGATTGTCTACAAATCACTTCCCATTCTGGAATATTTACTTCTAGAAAATGAACCATTCCTGCAATGGTTAGATTGGCACATTCCGGGAGAAAAACCCAGAACACCAGAATCTTATTTTATTGGATATATAGCCTACCTTTCTGCTTTAGTGAGCATGCAAGGCAGCTAATAAGATAAAATATGCATATATGCACCATCCAATCTGCTAATAAGCATGGCTTAGTGGTAATATCGTTGAATGATGCCTGGAGACATGAATCTAATCTCCTTCAGTAGCTACCAGGCTCTCTGCCCTGACTGACTTTTATAGTAAAGAACATAGGAAGTTGGAATTATGCCAAATAAAATGTCACACTTTAGCAGCAGCATCTTAGTTTCCCCAATTCTTTGTTGGGAAGTATGCTTCCTTGTCCAGAAAAAGGACAAAAGAAAGCAACGGTGGAAGTGATTGTTCCACAGAAGTGGAGGACGAAAGGAGAGTAGTAAGTTGAATTCTGGTGAATCACTGCTCTGTAACTGTATACATACTGTGGCAGACATTTTATGATTGAGTAACCCATTCTCAAAAATCAGTCCTGGCAAAAATGGAATCCAGAAGAACCATGCATGATTTACCACAGCTTCTGTAACTTGGTCTACTTCAACTGTGTCAGGACAACCACTCTTACAATTTTTTTTGTTTTACTGACCCTTATTGTTTATTTGATTCTGTAATTAGTAATGAGCCTTTCAAGTTGTAGAAGGAAATGAATATTAAATGTATAGTAACCTCTAAGAATTAAGGGTTAGCTTGCGAGCATAGGATTGCACATTATCCAAAGAAATTCAGAATAGGAATGTATGTTCTGTACCATTTTTTCCAAATATATTCTTGGCCCTACTTCTCCATTCATTTTGCAATTGGGTAAAAAATTTTATTTCAGTGTGCTTTTGGCCCTGGTTAACTCTGGGTAATCAGCATGGAACTTATGATTTGTATCAAGTTGTTTTTATTTTCTTTGTCCTTGTTTTCATGCTTTGTTTACTTACTGTCCAGAGTCCATCAGGATTGGGATGGTCTAAATAGATAAAAAGGCAGCAGGCGGGCAAAGCATGACAAGACTTTTATTTTGTGACTGTTCTGTTTTCACACTGGGTAGAGAGAATGACTTCTGGTATAATTCAGAGAACTGTTTCTTATAATGACTGCTATTATCCTTAAAATGTCCCATATGCATGCACACATTTGTAAGACCCAAATCCTTCCAAAGTATAGCATAGGGATCCATTTATTCCAAGGATGGGGAACTTGTGATCCCCAAGCAACATTGGTAAACTCTTAGTAGACTCTACTAGCATGCCCCACTGGGTCAAAGAAGCTGTGACTTATATTTCAGCATTATGTGAAGGACCACAGATTCTCCACCCTTACTTTATTCACTGGATTATAAACATTTTCAAATACAGGGAGCAGTGAAAATCAGTGAATAGTAAGTCAGTAGATGTCTCCGTCTGGTTTTGTTTATAATTAGTCTTTGATTTTTGAGATAATTTCTGTTTGTGCTCCAGTTTAATCTGTCATTTGGATATGTTGCTTTTTTCCTAAGTTATTACAGAGTCTGACTTTGTGAAGTATGAGGGCAAGTTTGAAGATTGCATTGGAGGAAGCATTGAAACTTCATTAGGAAGAATCAGTTTAGGAACTGGAGGAAGAGACATTGTGGAAAGCCGATCCTCTTTTGGAAACCTCAAAAAGCAAGAAGTTGACTTGCACAAGCTTATGAAAGATGTGAAGGGAAGGTATTTATTCATTTATGACATCTATAAGTAGTTTCACTCTACAGGGTTTTAAAAGGAAAATCTTCAGCTTTAAAAGTGGCATCTTTGTGAGGAGGTTTAAAAAGAATTGCTTTGAAAAGTTTTAGAGATACTTGGAATTGAATAAATAAGAAAGCAAAGACTGAAGATGATGACGCACCATGATTTCTGGAGTTAATATGAATTTAATCTGAATGTATGTGTGATGAGATTGTTTGATTTAAGCTTGACATCTGCTAGACGCATCAGACCTTACAGGCACATCAGTGCAATTTTCTTCTCAATGGTATGAAGGAGTTTGCCATTACCTTGTTTTCAGGTGTGTTTCAACATCCCAGTCCAGCCTACAGTATTTCCCAGTTGTCTCCCATCCAAGTACGAACCAGGCCTGAATCTGCTAAGGTTCCACTTAACTTCCCTTTCAGCCTAACAGTCACTGATAAGACCTTGAAAGCAATATACAGGTGGTCCTTGTTTAGCGACCAGTTATGATCATGATGAAAAAGTTACTTTGCAACCAATATGTGCACTTATGACCTTTACAGCATCTCTTTCTCTGTCACATGTTGGCCATTACAGTCAGTAGGTTTTGTTCTGTGCCTGACTCATTTTTTTTTCTTTTTCCCACCTCACAGAGCAGAGAGATTGCCTAAACGAGCTATCTCTTCCTGGGCAGCCCAGCACTTCTCCAAAAAGTGCTAACCACAAGTTAACAAGCTCAGCTCTGTGACCTTAATTAGTTGATTAGAACCTCCATCTGGCTGGCAATGCTATCTGAAACTGATAAGACCCTAATCAGTTTCACACAAAAGGCTTTTGTTTGCCTCCTAAGTGGCCCACTGCTGGCAGCTGACAGCCAGCTAGGCATTCCTTTCCATGTGTATTCCCCATTGTGTGTCTGCTTACTCTCTTGTAATCCCTTCCTCTCCAATGAATGTAAGTACAAGCATTAATTTCCTTCTACTTGGCAATTATACCAGCACCAGGGTCAGCATTCCAAAGGGTGGGGGAGTGGGGAAAAAGGGCTATAATATTTGCCTTTTACCTGGCTTCCTCATGAGTCAAGTTCCAGAAACCATCCCTGCCATTTGGGCTCACCCAGCTGTTTGGGGTAGTATCCTTCTGACACTGTAAAGTGAAGGAAAGCTGATGTGAAATCATAAGCACAGTCATGGTCACATGATTTTTACTTAGCAACTGCTTTGCTTAATGACCAAGTTGCTGGAACCAATTGCAGTCACTAAGCAAGGACTACCTGTACTTTACACACACGCAAAAGCTGGTCTGCTATTTTCTGCATGTATAAAATTAAAAATAACAAGCCCAAAACTGCAGATTTATGAAAACCTTTATTGCAGATGCTGAAGGTTTTTTTCAGCAGCTGTGGACTTACAAAGCCACAGGTAATGGAACTAGGGATAACGAAGATCACCTGTATCACCATATTTTCTGGTTAGGGGATTGTGATACATTGAAACTTGGAATTTACATGATAACCAAGCAGTTTCTTCCAATAACACAGTAGAGAAAGATTAGTTTATCTCATTTTGTTGTCAGGGCATATTTCATGAAATTTCTAGTTATATCTGTGAACTTGAGCATAAGATAATACAAATGGAAAAGTTGTAACGGGGAGGTTCTGTGAAAAGTTTTTGTTTTTAAATATAGGTGTCCCCACAGCTAGTCTTGATTGACACCAAAATTACAAAACTTGCATTGTGATGTGATTTTTTTTTAAAAAAATGCCTTTAAACAGAACAAAGAGAAGAGAAAGAAAATAGTGAAAGACAATTATATATATAAGGGCTTGTCATATATGTTTGTGTGTATATGTATGTATATGATTTTACACAAGTTTCAGTTAGTTTAATTGTAATCATCCATACCTAATCTTGTCTGTAAGAAAATTGTTTATAAATTGCAAGTAAGATATCTTTAATTTCATGAGTAACTAGAGCCAACAAGTTTATCATTTCAGTCTTGAACGATTAGTTTCTTAGCAGTAAGAAGGACATGGATAAAGTATTTCCATTGTCCATCCATTACATTCTACATAATAAGTAGTTCAAACGAATCTCAGAGTCAAATTGATACATTTAATTCAGTCATTCCAGAACATAAGTTTAGGAGATTGCAAAATCATGTTTTAATGAACCATTATTCTCACTGCATCTCCAACAATATGAATTACTCAGTCCTTTTCTTTACAAAAGCAGGGGGTGCAATAAGGCCAAAATATTTTTTGTTGAGTAAACCCTAATCTAAGTTCTGTTGAACTAGATGATACAGAGATAATCAGAAGAGAAGAGATAAACAACTGCTCACATCACCATCTTTACCTGGAAGTTGCATCATAATATCATGGCAAATCTCCACTCTTTTATATTTGCTTTACAACATCACATACAAGTATGTAAGGGGTGGAGTTGATGTCCCAATGCGTAATTCATCACTTGCCCCTCCTCCTTCAGACTCCCATGCTTTTAAAGACTTTTTTTTCTAAAACAACGAAGAAGCAAAGTACAGAATGAAGCACAAAAAGGCTACTTGAGCCAAGGTACAAAGTTTATAATAGGAAGGAAATGTGTCTGAATATGCGCGTGTGCATATCAGTGTCATAGTCATCTAAAATTAATGTATTGCAAAGCTGTATTTTAAACTGGATTAATAACTGAACTGACATGAGATTCTGTTTGGTGGAATATGGCAGAGGATTAGACTGCTGCTCTCTGGTTGAATTAACTCCGTTCTGAGGAAATAAAGCTGAGTGTTATAGGATTGCAGGGAGTATTTACTAGATATAAGAAACCAGGCAGCTATTAATTGCCCCAGTGTCCTTGAAGAGGAAGTGGAGACAAGCGTTCTTACAATGCCAATTCTGCAAAAATCTGCATGAGGATTTGAATACCAGTACAGATGCTTTTTTCCCCAAAAAATATCTATGCTTCTCCTGCCCTGTGTTTGTAGCAAGCCTCTTTTTCTAGTTATTACATATTTTAAAGAATGGTCTGTGTTCCATAATGATTTAATCTTTTGTATTCGTATTGTGATAAACAAGTTAAACCATTTTATGGTTTTTCTCCCATTTTTAGGTAACAGAGGGTAAAGTTCCAGTTTTCTAAATCATGCTTTGGAACAGGGATCAAATAACAGATTACTAGACTGACCTGAATCAAGCTGAGATATTTTAAAGCCTTGTATATTTTGAGATATTTTGAGATATTTTAAAGCCTTCAAAGCAGTAATAATTAGGTTGGCAATATTCTTATAAAAAATATTTGTTTGGCCCATTAACACTATTATATATAACAAATAGGATTGGTTGTTAGATTTGTATGCCATTTTGAAAATTTTGGATATTTCCAGATAGCTGAAAGTACTGCCAGTCAAAAGACGTTATACAGCTATTTTGTCTTTCCCTCCCTTATGCATTTTCTGTAATCAGAAAAAGATTTTTAGAAAGTGATGAAACATTAGAGAATTACAAATGGATGATGCAGGGGGACTGCACAGTTGAAACCTCATCTGATCTATGTTGAAATTATCTTAATTTATTGAAACTAGAATAAATATATTTTAAGTAAATGAAAATCATGTTCTAGTTTCAGTACTTCATTAAATAGTTGAAACAAATCATTTATCATGATTTGTTTTTAGCCATGACCTGATCAATATTCATTACAGTGGAATGAGTCGAGTGCATGGTTTGAACTAGTGTGTGGCAGAGAATTCTTCTAAGTTGTTTTCTTGCCAGTTATTCAGTTTGATGAAATAAAATCTGCTTTATTCTATTAGATAAGAGAATAGGTGGAGTTGTCATATGATTGTATTCATTTAGTTACAAGATGGTGAAGGGGTATATTAGATTATTCTTTCATTATGCAATCACCTTTTCAATAGTTTGTAGCCTTCCTGGTGTCCCACTCTTTTCTTCCCCAAAGGAGAACATAATGGAAAAACTCCTCCTGAAACCTTATGGAAAAGGGCTCTCAGTTTCTCTCATCTTTATTTCCTTACATTTGGGAGCCAAGGGATGACAAGGAAACTAATGTTCATGAACCTTCACACATTTCTCTCATTTCTGTTATTGTTGAAAGACATTGGGCAGACATCCTCTGTCCTTAAGTGTCAAGGCCATAAAGATATGGGAGGAAGTGACCCCAATCTGCTAGCCTTCCGAACACCTTTTAGCTGCTCTGGCAATACCTCTGGATTCCATGAAATAATAAATATCAGAAGATCAAAGCGGGTGCCCTTTCACTAGCAACCAATAGGTCATTGGGAAGATAAGTTTCCCCCAGTAATAAGGAGGATCCCAAATTTATGCCAATTTTAGCCAATCAATTTGTTAATTGGTGTATCTCTGTGTAAGAAATGTGTATAAAATCTTTTTCTTTGGGTGTGATTGGAGTTTTTCTCTGCCTTAAGGGGAGACCCCAGCTGACTCTATTGGCCTGCTTTCAATAAAACTTTAAAATCTCAGCTAGTGTTTACATGTCTGATCTTCTGCCGGACTGAATCCTAATTGGAGAGAGTCAGAAACTCTCAAATTTTGCTAACACTCCCACTGGACTTTTTCAGTAGTGATGCTGTTGTTATCCTAAGGGGAACCTTGCCCCTGAGAAGAGAAAGTATTAAAAATTATCCATCCACAAATTTGCTGGGGAGTTTAGAAATGCTACTGGTAGCCAGCTTTAGTTTGAATTACAGGTAGTCCCCAGGTTAAGAACACCCAGTTTACAGATGACCCATAATTAAGAACAGAGCCTATTGTAGCAAAATTCGAGTTAAATACACAATGATTTGGGTTAAATACACGATGGTTCAAGTTAATTGCATAATACTACTTATACAGTATTATACAATGATACTGTTCCAGCTTACATGCAGATTTGATTTAAGGACAGACCTTGGGAATGGAACTCGTTCTTAAACTGGGGACTATTTGTATAGCTAAGGTAGTTGGGTAGACCCATATTCATAACCATATTCAACTATTGACCTTATTTTGCCCCAGTCATTCATTTTCAGTCCAAGCTACCTCATAGGGCATTGTAGGATAATTAGGGTACTGTCAGGCCCAGCCCAAGAACAATGTGAAACAGTCCAGTTGACTTCAATTCCTTCATTTATACCGTATAGACAGAATCTTGCCGGACTAAATCTATACTACTGCAACTAATGGATATACCCTGGGAGATTCTAGGGAGTAGCTATCCTGAACCTCTCATGCTTCCCCTGCTCCACTTCCAAACTCTGTTGTCACTTGTCTCCCTTCCCTTCCTGGAGTGCACCCCCTCCTTCCTGATAGCCTTGCTCTCTTAATGTATTTAATTCTCCTTCTTTAGGTCAATAAATCTACAGACTTCGTTGTTGCAACAAATGCTCCAAAGAAAGCATGATGTTCTTTGTATCCTTACGGAAAAAATACTGACAACTCAGAAATGTTTAATATCTGAACACATTCAAAAAGAGGAAAAACTGGCTGGTATGGTGGGAATAAGTACAAAAATTATAAAGGTATGAACGCAGAAGGAAGAATGTTCATGAACTATTATAGCATTCCATGAATGTTTAAAATTTGCTAACAAACTGCTAATTTTCAACTGCATTTTTCCATATCCCCCCCCCAGCAAGATGTATTTAGCCTTTGTGCCCTTTAAATCCCCCCTTCTGAAAAGGCTGAAATTTCATCCCTGTCCATTCCAGTCACGTATTGCATCATTGACCACATCCCTGTGGCCTTTGAAGCCTAAAAAGTTTTAGAAAAAGAAGTACACCTCTCAGGGACAAATAAAGCTGTCTGCATTAAGTTTAAATATTAACACTACTGTTCAAAATTGCATGTTCTATGCAATTTGAGGACTGTTTGCTGTTAAATGGTGTTTGCTGTTAAATGTTAAGGTGGCCCAAAATATGAACCATTTTTGTAAGGTGAAAATACTCAGATCAAAGTATGAAGCACTTACACAGAACCATTTCAAGAAGCTTTGCTAGACAGTCAAATAAAAGTTACAAAGAAATTGCTGGATGAGGCTAAAGGATCATTGAATCCTTTGCTCCAATTCTATCAGTAGTAGAGAAGCTCACAAGAGGTTAATTATGGAGATGGTCACCCCAACTGAAAGTCACCACAAATGTATTTTCTCTGAGGGTAGAAGATCTATTTGTGTTAAGGGGAATTCTTTGTAGTAGACCTGTAGTAGACCTGTCTTCTGTGAATTAAAAACCCACTTATTAGCAAAGCCAAACTTGAGAAAATACATTTGAGAAATGTCTAGTTTTAAGTTTAAAAAAAAAAACCCTACAAAAACAAAAAATGCTAATTTATTTATGTATTAATTTATTTATTGTACATGTATTCCACCTCCCTTTGACTCATGGTGCTGTACCTCTCTCCACACACACCCTCCCCCCATGCCACATATTTTATCCTCATGGCTATCCTATGAAGGGCATTGGGCTGAGAGATGATAGCTCAAATTTCTCAGGTCTATGTGTTTTCTGTTTCCATTTCATTATTTGGCTTTAACTCACTTAAAAGTGATTGAAAAGTCATTTTTGAACTCTACAAAATGACTCCTTGACATCCTTTGGTGTGTAAATTATTGCATTTTGGATTAATTTGCACAAATTAGCCAGCAATTAAATCTCTTCCTAGGTATCAGTGAGTGAAAATGGGAATATGATCAAGAACTCTAATGTGGTACTGGAGATCCCTGCTCCAACAGCAATTGCTTATGGTGTAATAGAGCTGTATATAAGGCGTGACGGTCAATTTGGTAAGTAATCTACCCATTCTCCCCCTCCTTTTCCTCAGGGCAGCGTTACAGAGCATGCTCATCCTAATGAGTAATGGCTTTTTATTAGAACGAGATCATCAATAGATGTCCTCTAAAATACTTTTTTAATATCTTATTTTGAGATCGAGTTTATACATACCTTGTATCAGGACATAGTTGGTGCTCATTTGAAGAGGAGGCTTACAGATATTTAGAATCAGTATGACACAGTCTGAAGCCAAGTATAATACATGAGAAGATGTAGGTGTTCTTGCCAGTTAATATCACAGAGTTATAATATGACTAGGTTAAGGAGAGGGGTGGGGAGAGGGGGTGGTTTATTGTTTGGTGATGTCACAAAGGCACTAAAACCTGCACATGTGCTAGTTTTTTTTTAAAATAAAGATCTGCATTAATATTTCTGGAAGGAAAGACATGGAGGGGGAGGTCCAGATGAAAGTTACAGATTTAAGCACAGTATATTGCTTCTCCTAAAGCTGCCTTAGCTCCCACTTCATTGATGCAGCATTCAGAAGGAGGATGCAGACATGTAGGCAGAAATATTAGCAAACCACTATTAGATATGAGTGTCTTGGGACAAAACTGATTTATTAGCATACAAAGACCACCCCATCTGAGCTTCATTTCTCTTGGAGAGTAGCTTTCATTTATATTACATTTTTCCTCTCTCATTGTATAGGTTGTCTTGATGTCTTAAGGGGTTTTCATATGCTGGCTTCATTCCCATTCTGTAGCACAGAGTGTGTTTATGTGCAATTACATCCTTTTTCTAGATTTTTTTGTTGTTGTTGCTTTTTCCCTGTTTGCTTCTCTTTTAGAATGCCCTTGATTCAGTGAGAATGGATTCATAAGTAGAACACTTGTATTTACATTCTGGTCAGGAGTTTGCAATGGTACACTGATGAGTTAACATTTCTTTACTATATCTGTCTTGCATGTGTTCTGAAGTAACAAACCGTTCTCTATTCTTTATCTTTGTGCATTTAATTACAGCTTTGCAAGAATCTTGAGGACGTTGTGTAAGAAAGGACAGAAACCTTTCTTTTTCATTGTTTGAACATCGAGAAAGTTACAAACATCAAAATTTTAAATTAATTAATTTTACAGTATCATAAATAAATTCTTTGTATGCCACCCAGAGTCACTGTTGTATAATGTTATATTTACAGTATATATTATATGTATGCATGTATGTATAAATAAATAAAATTGCAAGTCCAGCCAACTTAATGCTATGGAACTAATTTACCAGAGGAGTGATGGACCCTTCCCCAGTGGAAACTCTAGAACAGCATATCTACCAGTGAAAACATCTTGATTGTTAAAGAAAATCACAGGGAATATCATCTGTTTTTCTCTTGTTAAATTGGTGATTTCTGACTTGTTACTCCCATCAGGATAAACATTTTGTGAATGGGCAAGCTCTCTCCCATGGTTTAACAAAATGGCTTAGTGCTAATAAAACTACTGAGAGATAATTTATTTGTTGTTCTCAGTATTATCGGGTGGGGGCTATAAATCAAAAGTTAGCTGAGTAGTATTTTCAGTTTCAAAGTGCTTGATAAGATAACCAAACAATTCTTTTTGTAGAATTCTGCCTCCTTCATGATCAACAAGGTGGTTTTGAAAGGGGGGCCGTAGAAGGGCCATCTTACCATTCTTTGGCCTTCGAAGATGCTTGCTTTCCTCATCCCTTGGATGTTGTGGATAATGAGAAATTGCCTGGGCCTGAAAGCCCTATTCCAACTGGTGCTTCACTAAGCATTCTAAGCAAAGGTAGGACTAGGAACCTGTTCAGATGTATAGAGTGATGTCCTGTTACGCTGACTTAAACCAAAAATATTTTCAATTTGTGTTCAATTTGCATGTACTGCAAGAAAAATACTTGGAGTACATGCATAAAGGAGGCAATTTGTGTTTTCAAACGATGTCAGAAATGTGGTTCTAGAATGGGGGAGGGGGGGTTAAGGCAGATTTGAGCATTGCATCAAAAATAGTTGGAGTTAATTCCTCCTGAAACTGTATCACCAGCTGTAAACACTAAGAGCTACAACATTTACAAGTCATGGAAGTTTTGGTATTGCTTAAGCAACCTCCACCCTGAGCTCCCTCCCCATTCCTCCCCATGCTATCTATAAGAGTGCCTTTGTTGTCCCCCTTATTATGCTTTTACATCTCTTTGAGCTGATGGATAATAAAAATACGAATAGTCTAAAACCTTTAGTTGCTGTTTTTCACACTTGCTACAGGATGATCAGTGACATAATAATATTTTATCTCCCTTTTAAAAAACAAATGTGTGGAGTTAACTTATAGGTATATGCCATACATAACTAATGCAAGTTATATATTGATACTGCATATTTTACTTATGAATGAACCTTATTCTGTGCCCTGCAAAATCAAAGAGAACTAATTTTGTTATGTGTAACAGCAGTGAAAAAAAATGGAAGATACTACATGTGGATGAATGGGAAGTAGTAATTCCTACCCTGTTAGAAATCTCTATCCATTTGTTCAGTTGGAGGGCTCAGGCCAGTTCAGAATTGATATCAACGTCCTAGTCTATAAAAAAAATCTCATCTTTCTGAAGAGAAAGATACATTCTTCATCCTAAAACAAGATAATTTTTATGAAGCCATTTTCAGGACTTAGGTGGTGTGAACAGTGAAATAGCCAAAGCAAGGAGCTAAATACCAAAGCATTTGTTGGATTTTGTACTAAACAAAAAACCAATAAAACTGGCTTTAGTTTTATATTTATATGACTCCTTTAATCTATGACATTATATGACTTCTTTAACCTCTATGCATGAAAATATGTTGGCTATGTACTTTGAAAACACATTGCTTATTTCTGGAGTTTTTACTTTGTGCATATTTTCTCAAGATGACTTTGCTTTTCTATGACATATTATAGACCTCTCTATGGTGATTTTACATATTGCAGAATGTGGTGCTTTTGTTTCTCTTGCTATAAACATAATTATGAACTATTTTGGTTATATTTTGTCCCTGCCAAACTGTTCCAAATCAATAATGTTTATAATGCCTGCGTGGAAGTGCAGTTTCTGGATTAACTGTTTCAGGCGAGGTTTACTTAGCAACAGCTTACTCTGACAGTAAAACAGAAAAACTACAAATTAGGATCAAGTTAGAGACCCCACTTACGGATAGTGAAAACTAGGTGTACAATTAATTGTATATCTAATTATAAAAGAAAGTTGTGATTTAAGAACTGGTTATGTGGGAGGGGTAGTTTGCAACTTCTTCACTGTGTTAGTCAACTCTAGCAATTCAAGCAGTGCAACAGCATCTTTGCAATTGAACCAGATCTGAAGCTTCATTTTTACCTTTCTCATTGTAGGGTTCTGCTTTTTAAATGAATTGTTTATCCATTTATCATACTTTTGTATAAATGGCTCAATACTGAACTGTATCACACACTGTGCTAAATCATGGTCTGTTAACAATGGTTTACTGCCTTAACAATGGTTTACTGACTAAACTTCATGTAACATGCTAACCAAACAAGCCACATTATGTCTTTGCATGATGCAGAAACCTAGCGCTTGAGCACATCCAGACTATCACAGAATTGTATTTCATTTGAATTCTGGTTTTATCTGCTAATACTCTGTACATACAAATTTCCTCTTTCATGAAATTATAGGATGAATTTTTGAAATCTGTGTCAGCATAAAGGCCAATTTTGTAAAAATCCCTCATAAAAAGGCCAATACATATGATGCATTATACTTCCAACACACACACACACACACACACACACACACACACACACACACAATCTGCTACATGAAATTAGTGAATGTTACATTCAGAATTCTTAGGATTAGCTTTTGAACCTCTCCAGTCTGAGTCTCTAATGATTAAAAATGCCTGCTTAATATGTTTTTTAGATGTCCTCCAGTTAAAGACCCAGTTCCAACCTTTTATGAACCTATCAGAAGAGAAGCAGAGAGCTTTATACCAAATGGTGTGTCACCTTTTGCTTCATGAAGAAACAGTGATGCAACTAGAAAATGTGGTAATTTTTATTTCTTAATCATACACACAATTTCCCTCTTCTTATTTTTAAAGCTTGTTCTTTATAAAGAAGGAAAAGTAGTTTTGATTGATCCACATGTTTTGATTACATTCTGCATGTTTCTAATTACATATTTACAGCAAAATTATTATTACCATCGAGTCAGCATTGATTCTTGGTGATTACATAGATGGATCTTCTTCAGGATGATCTATCTTCAAGCTGATCCTTCAGATCTTCTAACAGTGCTCCCATTACTGCTGTAACTGAATGCATCCACCTTACTGCTAGTCATCCTATTTTTTTCTTTCCTTCCACATTTTCTAGCATTGTAGACTCTTCAAAGGAATTAGGTTTTCACATAATATGAAATCAAGAGGACTTATATTGGTCTTGACTGATTTAAGCATCATTGTTTTCAAGATCACAGTAGGTAGCATCACCTACCCAACCTTGACGATCTCAAAGAAAGCTAAGCAGAGTTAGACCTGCTTAAGACTTGGATAGGAAATCATCAATAATTCCCAGGGCTGTAAGTTACATGGAAGTTTAAAAAAAACAGCAGTGGCAAACCATTTCCATATTGTTGTCAAGGAAACACCATAGATGTGTCGATGCAATCAGAAGTCAAACTTGGTTTGATTAACTTTATTCTGAGTATGACTAAATCAGCCCACTGTGTCTGTTCCCATTTTGTTTTTGTTTTGTTTTGTTTTGTTTTGTTTTGCAGATGGACAATATATGTTCTGAGGACAGTCCAGGAATCCTAGTAATGGAGGAATTGAAGTCACCAGAGGAACCATATTTAGAGGAGTTTCTGCAGCTTGTAGGTGTCCATTTACAGAGCAGACAGTTGATTCACAATAAGGAGCTTTTCTTAGCTGTTCATCTCCTCCTCAGTGCTGTGGCAGGTACAGAAGAATAAATGAATAAATAAATAAGCAGTTTTCTTATTAAAATTAAGTTTTGTTCAGAGCAAATAAGATTTGCTGTTTTGGATTGATTGTATCATAGGTGCAGAAGGAAAACACTTTGTAAATTCAGTTTGTGAATCTAGAGGAAATCCTTAGTGCAAGTATAAAGGAATGCAGAACTAGGTGCATGATGCTGGAATGTCAACCCTTCAGGGTAGACCAGATCAGGAAACACATCTACAGGAAGACCAGAATTATACTGAGATAGGCTATAATAACAAAATCTTATAAGTCTGACTGCTTCTCCCCTCCCAGTGAGTCAGGGAGGAGTCATCCTGAGTCTTTTCCTAATATCTCCACAGGATTTAAGAAATGCTTCTGTCCTCTTTACATTATTTAAATAATGGTTTCTGAATATTTGCTTCAAGGCCATCTCCCTAGCTTTCTACATAGGAATTACTTAACCTCAGCTGCCTCTGAATGCTGGCTTTTTCATTTAATTCACATGGTGATTACTATTCCCCTTGTATGCCAAATTTATTCACTGCTACTAAGAGGAAAAACAGGAAAGGTTCAAGCTTTCATGTCAGTAGTATAAATTACAGTGTTTTGGAATCTGCCTTAAAATAAATGCTGTCTTAAAGTAAGAATTTAGAAAGTAATTGAACTGACAAAGAAAAAGGATGCTGACTAGAAATACAAATTTGTTAATTAAATATTATTTTCAGTAGTCCCAGATGAGCTAGCCTCAAATCATGAATTGCCACTTGAAACTCACTGTCTCTAAGCAGAAAAGTTGTTATTAAGCAAAATTAATCTTTTTTTACACTACTATTTTTCTAAATATCTCTGTGACTCACCTCAGTTTTACAGATGCTTAGCATTTCTTTTGTTTTTTGATATCATACTAAGATTGTCTTCATTTCCTCACTCTTTGTTCAGATCACTGACTCCTTGTTCAGTGATAAAGTAGGGACTATATGTTTGGATCTTTTGTCTAGAGTCTTAGGATTAATCACCCTTATCAAAGAATTAACTTTCAACATTATAGAAACCCCCACTTTTTCCAAGAATGACATTTATGTATTTGTAAAGATTCTGTTATTGTATTTGTCACTTGCAGTGATTTACCTTAGATTCTACCTAGACTATACTGAGCCCCAGTCATGATACCACTGTTTGTGAATTATTGCTCTAATCAGTCTTTGATGTCATTGTTTTTTTGGGGGAAAAAACTCTTTCTCTGTGTCAAAAGTATTGATCTTGTTATAGATGTGACAGGCTAGATTGGACCCATTCTCTGAAATGAAACTGCATTTTTTATAATCTCAGATTTTTTTTGTTGCTAAATTCAAAAAAAGGGGGGGGTTCCCCTTGTTCTTAACTTTCATGATACTTTTCCCTTTGATATGGTTGATTACTCTTTTCTGTCTTGATCCTATCTTGCGTTAAGTTTCTGTCACTTTTTTTTCCCTTACCTATCTTATTGCTCATCCAGTGTGTGCTCCTACAGGGAGAAGCTCATTCAGTATTAGGGGAGAGAGATTCTTTTTCTGATTTTTCTTTATCTGAAGGCCATGTTTTTGGTCCTCTGTTACTCTACTACATGTTGTTCTTGGAGATTTCATCGTATCCTGTGTTTTTCACTAGTGTCTGTACAGCATACAGACCCAGTTCTAGTCATATCTCCAGTGAGCCTTTCACTTCATCTATCATGTATGTATGATGCTGAGCTTGAACTGCCTTCTCCAATTCAATACATCCAGGCTCTTGTACATGGCATATGTTCATGGCATAAACATTCTGTATTCTTTATCAGTGATGCCATCCATCTTCTTAATCAAAATGTGGAATCTTTATTTTTGAGATATGTTTTTAAATTTCCTCTTCCTTTGTCTTAGCTCTCCGATTTTAATATTTCTTCAATACACGTTGAAGTTGTCTCCTCTCAGTGTTTTCATTTCTAACTAGAACCATCTCTTGCATCATTGCTTGGGAATGCAATTTTGGAATAGCCAGACTTTGTCTGTCAAAGCTTTTAAATGCAAGTATGTATGGTAGATTGTCTGAACAGTAGTAATTTGAGGGCAAGATTCAATTGCATGGTTCACAAAACTACAGCTTGGAATTTTCCTTTCAGGATGGCAATACAGATTCTCAAGACAAGGGTTTTTAGACACAGCAGGAGTTGTTCTGTGTTAGCAGTTGATTCTAAATGGCCTTTGAGAACTTCCCCAGTCCCTTGCCCTACTTTCTTGAGTTTATTCAGTAAGGTCTGTGATTCAGTGCTGAGCAGGGATGATTCTTTTATACTTTTGAAGTTTTTGTTTACCTTTTCTTTCCTTCAGAGCTGTCAAGTTATTCACTAGTCCTGCTGCTAGCCTGCTGTGACCTCCAGCTTGTCCCTACTCTGTGTTTCTTGGTAAGTCCTTTTATTGCTATTCTCACCTGCCCAAATTCATTAGACTCTGCAATCTGCTCATTTTAAACAAAAAATATGTTCCTCAAAACAGACTTCTCAGAAATTGATACCTCCACTCTGGTTTATCTTGTGGCTACAGTAGCTCCATTCTCTTATCAGAAATAGATTGAAATCTTTTGTTCCCAAATACTTGTAATTTTTTCCCTGCAAGTGTGGTCCAAAAGGACAGCTCCTGTTGTTGCTTATCAACCACTCCCTTCATGGGATGCATAGGAAAACAGTAGGGAGGGGGAAAAAAGAGAAATGGTTCTGATAGGTTGATCTGCTTAGATAAGAACTAGTTTCGATTGCGAGTGAGGACATCTTACATGGTGACTGTTCACATGAATTTGTTCAGCAGCGTTTCTAGTTTCTAGATAGTTGTGTGATCTTTTGGGAAGCATGATTGATTATTTCTGCTTTTTCTTACTCATTTTAATGCTTTATTGTTCTGGGGTGGTTTTGCTATATTTACGCTCTTGTGCTGCTATGAATTGAGTTTTTTTTTTTAAAAAAAGTATTGATGAATTCATTTATTTAAATAAATACAGGTGAAACTCGAAAAATTAGAATATCGTGCAAATGTTCATTTATGTCAGTATGGCAACTCAAAAGGTGAAACCAATATATGAGATAGACGCATGACATGCAAAGCGAGATATGTCAAGCCTTACTTTGGCATAATTGTGATGATTATGGCGTACAGCTTATGAAAACCCCAAATTCACAATCTCAGAAAATTAGAATAGTGTGAAAAGGTTCAATAGTCTAGGCTCAAAGTGTCCCACTCTAATCAGCTAATGAATCCATAACACCTGCAAAGGGTTCCTGAGCCTTTAAATGGTCTCTCAGGCTGGTTCAGTAGGAATCACAAGCATGGGAAAGACTGCTGACCTGACAGTTGTGCAGAAAACCATCATTGACACCCTCTATAAGGAGGGAAAGCCCCAAAAGGTAATTGCAAAAGAAGTTGGATGTTCCCAAAGTGCTGTATCAAAGCACATCAATAGAAGGTTATGTGGAAGGGAAAGGTGTGGTAGAAAAAGGTGCACAAGCAGCAGGGATGACCGCAGCCTGGAGACGATTGTCAGGAAAAGGCCATTCAAAAGTGTTGAGGACTTTCACAAGGAGTGGACTGAGGCTGGAGTTAGTGTTGCCCAGTGGTCCAAAGTCCTCTTTTCTGACGAGAGCAACTTTTGCATCTCATTTGGGAACCAAGGACCCAGAGTCTGGAGGAAGAATGGAGAGGCACACAATGCACGATGCTTGAAGTCCAGTGTGAAGTTTCCACAGTCTCTGTTGATTTGGGGAGCCATGTCATCTGCTGGTGTTGGTCCACTGTGCTTCATTAAGTCCAGGGTCAACGCAGCCGTCTACCAGGAGATTTTGGAGCACTTCATGCTTCCTTCCACAGATGAGCTTTATGGGGATGCTGACTTCATTTTCCAGCAGGACTTGGCACCTGCCCACACTGCCAAAAGTACCAAAACCTGGTTCAATGACCATGGGATTACTGTGCTTGATTGGCCAGCAAACTCGCCTGACCTGAACCCCATAGAGAATCTATGGGGCGTTGCCAAGAGAAAGATGAGGGACATGAGACCGAACAATGCAGCGGAGCTGAAGGCCGCTATTGAAGCATCCTGGTCTTCCATAACACCTGAGCAGTGCCACAGGCTGATAGCATCCATGCCACGCTGCATTGCGGCAGTCATTGCTGCAAAAGGGGCCCAAACCAAGTACTGAGTACATATGCATGCTTATACTTTGCAGAGGTCCGATATTGTTCTATTTCCAATCCTTGTGTTATTGATGTCATGTAATATTCTAATTTTCTGAGATTGTGAATTTGGGGTTTTCATAAGCTGTACGCCATAATCATCACAATTATACCAAAGTAAGGCTTGACATATCTCGCTTTGCATGTAATGCGTCTATCTCATATATTGGTTTCACCTTTTGATTTGCCATACTGACATAAATGAACATTTGCACGATATTCTAATTTTTCGAGTTTCACCTGTATATCCTGCCTTTCATAAATATATTTTAATGCAGCATAATAAACATTCATCATCAAAATGACTCCAAAATAGACATTTCAGACTCCTGCCCATTCCAGAAGCGATGCTTCACTTTGGTGAAAGTTTGATAGAATTACCCCATTGAAGTAGATTTACCAGATGAAGTAATGACCTGCTTCAAAGCACTATGTAGAGTTTCAAAGTGCTACACAGATACAGTGGCTTTTCTGTTGCTTCAGGAATTGCTACAGATAAGAGACAATGGAGTGCTGAGATGTGAGGTGCAATGGCATGATGGTCTCTGACAATGACCTAAGTAGCCAATTGTATAACCAAATTAAACTCTGTGCCTACAAGAATTCTTTTGGGTGTCGAAACCTAAAATTGTTTTCAGGTTCATTCACTTTCTCAGTTCTCAATTTTTTTAATAAGGCTACATAGGACCCTAGCCTTGCTCTCTCTTGTGCTAATGGAATGAGCTATCCTAGCTACCCAACTGGGAGGTCAACTCAGCTTTCAGCTCTCTGAATACAAGATTAAGGTGGGCCCTTGGGTCAAAACTGATACTTAAAATCTGTATAGTTGGGACAGGGTTTGATCTCTCAGTAGTGATTAAAGTGGTGCCTGGCTCACCAAAACATTTAATGTTTTTAAGAACAGGGAATAGCAAGTCTATGAATGCCTCTTTCTCTATGACATCCTATTCTGTGGCATTGGGCAACATTGCTAGCAAGCCACAACCCCATCAGAGTGAGCTGTAGCACTGATGGAGGGGCCCTTCTCAGAAGGGGCCAAGCTTGTCAACTAGCAATGCCAGTCTTCCTGGCACCAAAGAGAACATGGTGACCAGAGGCAGCAAACCAACATCACAAAGATAAGTCTGTGGTCATTTCTCAATATTATGCCAAGCCTGGACACTCACAGAAAATAAGAGGAAAAAATAAGCACTTGCTTTTTAAGCTGTTTATGAACATTTTAATTATCCCACTGGACATTTTCAGCATTGGTTCAAGCCATTTTAGACTCTTTACTAGACAATATGGAGGCTGATGTACTGTCCTTTCCTCTATTTCATATATGTATGTGTATATATATGTGTGTGTGTGTGTGTGTGTGTGTGTGTGTGTGTGTGTGTATAAATAATGAAACCCTTAGAGATATCTGACTGAACCTTGGCAGGATTACTGTTCTCTAGGAGTTCTACATTCCATTTCATACCATTCTGCCAAACAGTGAATCAACTACAGGCATTAGATAACCTATAAACATTTTCCCCTAAATGGAATCACAAAGCAGGTTCATTTGAATCTGTTTGTTCTTAGATTGAATCCTTCCTCTTCAAATCTCAAGTCAGTACTGAATCAGGACTAATTTGTCCAGCCCTCAAACATGCAAATGGACACATACTTAACAATAGATATGAGTTGTTCCTTTTCGCAATAAATTGGGTTATGTAGGGTACCGAAAAGGAATATGAAATAATAAGCCAAAGACATTTAAAGCCTAAGATAAGAAAAAGAAACAGAGCTAAACTAATTGACAGCTCTGAGATCATTAGTGACACTCCACATGTCCCCATCCCACCCTGAGAGGTTGCTAACAATTGTAGCTTATGAAACGCTTTTGGGGAAAATGTTTCACAGATGGTGTTACTATTGAAGAGGCTGCTGCACAGAGCTTTGGCTGGAATAACAGATTTATTATTTTTATTTTTCCATTTCATTTATAGCCAGCATTTCCTCCAGTAAACTCTCCCTCTTTTGTTTCTCGCAAAAAACCTCGTGAACATTTAGGCGATCAGCAAGGTTGTCCAAAGAATGGGTATTTGGACCTGGGCCTCCCCAGTCTAATGTAGCATACTCTGAGCATTACATCACATTGACCCTCTAACTTGTTGAATTATTAAGAATGTGCAAAAACTTCTACTCCAGAATCTCAGAGGATTAATTTCTGGAAAACTGCTGGATAGCCTCCAGTGGCCAAATTGATGTGATTTGAAAAAGTAACAGAAAATTCCAGAGTTTTCCAGAACATTCCATTCCTAGATCAGTGGGATTTACACATAACTGTTTGGCTTCATTATTGAAGGAAAAATTGCACTACTGTGGAAATGCCGTTAATCAATGCCTTTCTCTCTCTGAACAGCCTAATATGACTTCAGAGGATGGCACAATGACACTTGCAGAACCTATACTAGCTCCACTTGCTCACCCAGAAAGGTTTCAGATAGCGCAGACGTTATTTGCTCTATCGAACATTAATCTGGAAATGACTGAGACTTCTATCAAAGCTGCAACCATGAAAAAATCCAGTTTTTCCCCAATCATTCTCTATATAGCATTGAATGGCCTCCACGCATTAGGCTGTGAAAGAGACAAGAACTGATGAAGCTGTTTGGATGGTTTAATACTGCAACCATCTCTGTTTAATGCCTCTTAGAGCTGAACCTGCTTGATTTGTATCCATGCAACTGGACTATCAGCCAATGGACTGTTATTGGAGCAAGGCAAACACTGAAACGTAGTATATGAATGAAAAGATACAAAAATAAAAAATTTATGCAAGGATACTTGGTGAAATATTTAACATTCCTATGTTGTTTTAAAGTTCAGAAAGATTACAGGTAGTCCTCACTTACCAGCCATTCGTTCAGCGACTGTTTGAAGTTACGACAGTGCTGAAAAAAATAACTTTACAGCCCATTTACAACCATTTACAGCCTTTGCAATGTTCTTCAGTCACATGATCGCCATTACAGTCAGTATGCATTATCGTCTGCCTGACTATCATGGGTTCTTTTTTTAAACTATACCCAATTAGATTGACCCAGACTCAAAAGAGCCACAAAAGCACTGGACTCTGGACAGGTGGCTGCAGAGCTTCCAGAACACTTGTCTCCACCTATGCCTGTTTCAAGATTGCAGATTTATTGGCAGCTCTGCTGTGCTGACACTGGGGAGAAGGCTCAGATAGGAGGGGAAGAAAGCAGCACAGGTGCCTGCAATTCTTCTAAGCAGCCTGCTCTTCCACACTGACCTGGGTTTTTTTTTTTCTTTTCCCCCCCCCTTGCAGAGCAGAGAGATTGCAGAGAAAGGGATTGCAAGAAAGTAAACTGTTTGCTCTTCTACTCATTGAAAATAATGCAATAGTGCTAGCAGCGGGAATGGGTCAGGCAAAAGAGAGATTGTCACAGAAATTGCTTGCTTTTTTTCTCTTCCCTGCCCCCCATGTGGAGAGATTAGAGAGAAGTGGATCTCAAGAGACTAAGCTGTTTGTGTAGTGCACCCACGACTCCCAGCCCTGCACTGTGGCACAATCACATTGCTTTCCGAAACAGTAAGCAGGCACTCCAGCATTCCAAAGGGCAGGGGAGCGGTTAAGAGGCAAACAAAGCTGAAAGCGTGAAACTGACTAGTCTTGTCTTTTTCCAGTCAGAAAGCACAGTCATGGTCACGTGATTTCCCACTTAGCAACCGCTTCGCTTAGCAGTGGCGTTTCCAGTCCCAGTTAGGGTCATTAAGCGAGGACTACCTGTATTGGTTATTGTGCTTCAGTGCTAATTATTCTATCTTCTTCTCTTTATAAACTAGAGTTTGTATGTACTAGAGGGTTTTCTAATTGAATAGAATTATGTGGAAGCAGAATATTTTCAAAACTGACCAAATTCAGATAAGACATAAACTGAATCGTTAAGCACAAACGTAATGTCCTAATAGGTTCGGCCTCTGCCACAATAAGTACAGCAGGAAAAGATGGTGTGCTGTAGATAAGTCTTCCCCACTTGATCACATACAGAATTTTCATAAAGTATTACGGCTGCCTTGTGCATCTGACAAGCTAGTGAGTCTAAAGGATAACTAACTTGCCCAGGAAACTGAGTACAAAGCCGAGATTATACCTGACAAGATCTGAGGGCAGACTGTTTCAGCTGCTACTAAAAAAAAAAAAATCAACCATTGATAAAGAGGACCAGATTCCCTGCCAGACCTCTCGTGTCAGTAGTACACTGCATAAGATGAGGTAAATTGCAGCAAACGTCAAGGTACCTATACACAGTAAAAAGGAATGAGAGAGACAAGAAAAAGAAAAAGGGAGGTTCTAGAACAGTGTTGTCCAAACTTGGCCACTTTAAGATGAGTGGACTTCAACTCCCAGAATTCCCCAGGGAATTCTGGGAGTTGAAGTCCACTCATCTTAAAGTGGCCAAGTTTGGACAACACTGTTCTAGAAGAGGAGAATGCTGCTGCCCAACCATCACTGGGTAAGGAGCCTACTTCCACTTGCAGGTTATGAGGAAAGAGGGAGAACAGGGAAGAAAAAAATACTTGCAGTACGTTCAAGCAGACTCTTTGTAGTTGGGATTCGGGTGCCATCTTCCTCTGGAATCCCAATTAAAAAGTTAGTAAATTGAGTAAATACTACAATATTTGAGATTACAAGTTTCAGAATTCCCGTAGAAAAATTCTGAATGATACATGTCTGTTGTGGGAAAATGCCCACTCCACATACATATCCCCACAGGTCCCAGGCATCTAGAAAGCGCCAAGTTCTGCATCGCTGCCTTAGGTAATGGCAACAGTTTCTCGCGTGTTATATGAAAGAATGCTTTTAGGAAGATTATTGTATTTGAATCTTCCAGCCAAATGCCCAGGGTATATTTATATCACTGTCTAGGAATTCACATTATTTCAGTGGGTTGTATATAGTGAATACATGTTACTACAGTATAAGCATTTACAGTAGAATAAACAACAGTATACTACATGAATATGTACTGTGTAATATATGTTGTCTATGCTGAGTATCTGTAAACAAGAATGAGGAATAAAAAGCAGCCTTGCAAATCACAGAACCCCTGCCTTGGTGTAAAAAGTGTTGTTACAAAATAAAAATTCCCTTCTATATCAGCAAAGCCCCCGACTGGAGTGATAAGCTGTTACAGCCTTTCCTTTCAGAGACATACCTGCCACCATGGCCAGCCTGCTCCTACCCAAAGCCTTCAGCATCAAGGGAGCGATGCTCTTTAGTAAGTGATGCTCCTCAGCAGGGAAGGCAGGGGCAAAGTGTGCCTCCTGCTTACTGCCTCTTGCTGCAGGCAGGCAGCATCAAGAATTGAAAACGTGGCATAATCCAGAGACATTTGAGGATGGTTTTAAGGAAAGAAATAGAGCAGTGCAGAAAACCTACCTAGGAAAAACAAATGCATGTCAAGTACTTCTATAATAAGCTCAAGGAAACCATTGTGGGACTTCTGCAAAGAGAAGTGGGATGTATCCTCCTATAGCCCAGGCCAAGATCATTTGTTAGCAGATGGAAGAAAAGTCCAGGGCTGCTGTTTGCTCTTCATCCACCCACTTGCTTTTGCTCTGCTGGTAACCTAATTGGAGTGACTAAATGTCTTAAATTGAGCTTCTCCTATACTATACACAGTATACTAAAGTACAGAATGTATACTGGGCTTCAAGGAGGAAGCCATTCACCTTTTCAATATAATTGCTTCTATCATCCACTGTTTTCTTAGGTCCTCAATTTGTCTTTATCATCTGTTGCCTCAAATAGCCTCTGCAGGCTCAGAACTCATTCTCGTTTTTGCTACCACTGCATGCCTTTATGTCATCTGCTTTCTACTTGCTCTCTTTCTTTGGCCTCTTTTTTAGCTGAGTATCCCTCAGGTGCTTAATATTGCCCAAATTACACTCCTTTCTAATCATACTAGCTCTGCATTTTTCTTATTTACTTGTCTGATCTCCAGTTATTAAGTTTCTCTGCTCGGTCCCCGCTGGGCAAGGTCATCCACAGGTTTGGGGTTCTGTATCATCAATTATATCTGTTGACCCCAGGCTGGCCAAGTGAGGCTGTCAAGGTTCTGTCCTAGTGTTTGGAGCAGGCACCGGCTCTGATTCAGTTCTACTAAGACAAAGTGGCTGTGGATATTAGGGCTGCCTGGATCTGGCAATATTCTATTGTCAGCCCCACAGAATAGACCAGACCAGAAAATCAACTCCATAGGAGAGCTATCACTATTTGTATTGAGATTGGCTATAATAATAGAATCTTGCTGTACTTCCTCCTGCTTATACTCCAGTGAATCAGGGGAGGCATCTGCCCAAACTACTTCCAAATATTATAACATTTCTCAAAACAAATTATTTCATCCCCCTTTGCCTAGACAATGATTTTTGCATATTTCCATCAAGGTCAATGTCCTTGCTGTCTACATCCATCTTTAACCTTGGATAGGGTTGCGTTTCCTATTGAAGAGTGATGCAATCTGGGGGTCCTCCTGGACTCTCAGCTCCTGCTGAATGAGCAGATGGCAGCTATGGCCAAGAAGGCCTTTGCACAATTCCAGCTGGTATGCCAGCTACACCTTTTCCTGGATTGAGAGGCCCTTCAGATGGTTACTCATGCCCTAGTAACTACACAGCCCAACTATTGAAATGTGCTCTATGTGGGGCTGCCCTTGAAACTTGGTTATCTGAGGGACCACCTGTCTTCTATGGTATCTGCTTGGCTGACAATAGCTGGCAGGGTTGGTGTGCTCTGGGTCTCTTCAGTTTGTGTCATCTATCAGGACCTGGGAAGTGTGCCTTCTGTCACAGTGCCTGCCCTCTGGAATGAGGTTGCCCTGGAGATCAGTGTGGCTCCCACCTAGATGGCATTCTGGAAGGCCTTAAAGACCTAGCTGCTCTCCCAGGCCTTGGGATAGGGTGGTTGGGCCCCCCGTCAGATGTTTGTATGTGTGGGGGTTATTGGCCAGACTTATTATCTTATTATTTTTAATACCCTATTTACCTTCTATTTTCTACCTGCTTGGTTGTATTGTTGAGTCACCCAGTGTCAGTCTGGAGTTGGGCAGTGTCTAAATTGATCGATCAACTGGTTGCCCATTCCTTTCCAGAGCTGCTGACTAGAACAGATATGAATTGTCTACATTCTGTATACTGCTAATCCCAGCCAGATTTAGCCTGTTCTTTAGTTAGATGAGATTGTGTTTGGGATGGACAGGCAGACTTACCAATAAAACTCATTCAAGAGAAAACAAAATATACCACTGTTGAGTCACTTATTTGGCTTGGGAGGTCAAGTGATTCAGGGTGGAATACACCCTCCCCATGAAACAGGTCAATAGTTGGAAAGGACCATTAAGGCAATCAAGTCTAATATGATCAGCACAGGAATCCATTTACAAGCATGGTCTGAAATGCTGAGCCTGCCTTTAGAGCAGTTTCTCAACCTTGACAACTTTAAGAGGTGTGGACTTCAACTTCCAGAATTCCCCGGCCAGCATGCTGCCTGGGGAATTCAGGGAGTTGAAGTCCACAGATCCTAAAGTTGATAAGGGTGAGAAACACTGCTTTAGAGCCTTTATGCAGGCTTGAGCCAAGGATCGCAAAGGATGTGGCAAGTTCCCAAGTGCTGCTCTTCTCTTTATGGTGAGGCAGAGAAGCTGGGAACTGCAGCATCCAATTTTAGGGTTGTGCTTTTAATCTTTCTAGTGGTAAAGGCATTTTTATTTACCTAATTACTTTTATGCAAGGTATACCAAAACTGCAGGCTATGCAGTAGCCTGTTTAGGGTGGGGGGATAACTTAAGGGGCAAAATGTTGCCTTACGTTTTTCAGGTGTTCACAATGCTAAATAAAACCTATTAAACTCCATCTAATCACTTCTGCTAGCAAAGCCATGTGGCTCTCAAACCAATGGAAGTCACAGATCTTTGCATGTTATATTCACAGCACTTATTAAATGCTATTATAAGTTACTCCTGGAGTGATAGTGGTGTGGGGTTTTAAATGTTTTAATTAAAATAAATTATGCATATGCAGTGCAAAGTACCATGACTCCTGTTATGCTTTCATATTGGTAAAGTCCCTTTATACATAATTCTTCAATATAAAATTATAACATCTACAGCAAGAAAGGCCTACTGTATTGCCTCTCTCCAGCTTCCTCCTCTGTTCCATCAGAGGGAAAAAAAAGTTTGCCATCATTCAAAAGTGATGCCTGCTCTGTGCAATGAGAATGCAATTCATAAGAGGTGACACTGATTTTTCAAATGTTAAATTTTTATTTCATATATACAAAAATAACTTTCTTAGGAGTTTTCAGGATTTCACAGTTTTGTACATTTCAACAATGATATACAACTTAAATGTGAAAAAATTAGGGGATTTAAAAAAAAATAGAGCTTAGCTGAATAGTCATTTACCCTATGGAACTTCACCATTCTTCTCACAATCCTTTATCGGAATTCTCTAAACTGATCTACGTGGCAATTTTCTTCTGATTTACAGCACAGAAAGACATTAAAATTTCCTATCAACCAAGTCCCATTTAAATCTTCTATTGTCCTACGTGTGTCAATATTGGTGCACGTGTTTAAAAAAGTGACCAGCTGCTTAGTAAAGATCTTAAGAGATGAAGCATTTAAAAATGATACTGTATAAGCCTAACAGAATTCAGTATTTTGGAATGTAGCTAATGATGATTTTCTATCATCTACCCTTAGAAACATAAAATAACCCCCAAATAATAACAATCTCACAAAAGAATTGATTGGATACACATTCAACATGCATTCAAAGGAAGGGGTACATCAGTGGCATCCAAGATATATTACTTTAATACAGTTGCCAAGTTAAAACACACTTTTTCTAGCTAATGCGTTGCATTTCAAAAAAAATGTAACTCACTACCATATATGCGACTAAAGCTTTAATCAGACATTTCTCTTATCCTCATATTGGAAGGGCAACAGCTAACATCATCCAGTTTTGTAAGACTGAACATGATTTTCAGCTGTGTTACCCGTTCAGTGTCAAAATGTTCAATCTTAAGAGTGAAAGATTCTCTTAGCTGCAAGAAGCCCCAAAGAAATTCAGTTCTGCCAAGACATCAGGAAGGGAGGGAGGGAATCAAGCTATCCTTTAAAGTACCAAATAATGAAATTGATATGTAGGAGTCATTAGGAATCTTATCATTAGATTGTCACGTGGGGTTTTGTTGTTTTTTCCTCATGGATGTTGCCATTTTAGTATTGTAGAGAAAGGATTATCCAATACATAGTTTCAGTCACATTGAACTTTAATTGAAAAACTAATCCAGAGCAGTTTACATCAGAAACAAACAAAAATATTTCAATACGACATGATGAAAGCAGCTTTTGAGATATTTTAAGGGTTGCTCTGTTTTCTCTCAGTGTTTCCAAGACTTGTTATGGGAACTCCTCCCGCCAACTGAACCAAGACAAAACAAAGCAAAATAATAATAATAATAATAATATACAGCATTTGTAGTTTATATTTGACTCTGAGCAGATAAAAAATTACTCAAGATCTGAAATTAAATGAATTTCAGACATATAATGTTACAAAAATGGTTCCTGCATTTTACATTTTTATTCCAAACCTGCAAAGATCTAAGATACCTAACTGCGGCCCCACTTCACTTATGTCAGTATCATATACAGATCTGAACAAGACAATTGCGTTCAAAATTCTGCATCAGTCTCAAAAGGAGCTGTTGCTGCTGATCCCACAAAATGATGAAACAATAATATCTCATTGTTTTTAGTAGTCCCAAGCTTGAGACCTTACTAGTATTGGTAGACTTTACCAGACCTTGGGTAGGTATCTTAACAGTTAAATTGTTTCAGTTCTTTTTTGAGCACTTTTGTTTTTCAAAATCTCTAACTACAAAAAATTACCTATACAAATATTTTGTACTTAATTATTTTAAACTCACTGCTCATCTGGGGCACTAGTATAATAGAGAGATACACAGTTGTTCCTGAAGCATCAACATGTACTATAATCTAAAACAAAAGAGGGAAGACACCCCTCAGCTTCTGTTTTCCACCCCTTTCTTTAACACGTACTGTGCTAATTTCTTTTCATAGTTTTCCTTTATCGTGATAACTGTCTGTCTGACAAATAGATACTTTCTGTTCTTAAATCAGTTATTATACTTGTATTTACAAATTCAGAAGGCCAAAAATAGTTTAAAACAATAGCTTCACTGCTTGAAGATCAAGTAGCTGGCTAAATAGAAATACATTAAAAACTAAAATTAGCGTTCATTTAGGTCTGATTCAGCATGATTCATGTGGTCTGCGTTTTATTATAAATTTAATATAAATGGAAAGCTTAAATAAACATATAACAATTATATATACTCCATGAACTTCATAGTGCCCATGAATTCAATATGACTTTTCAGAGTTCAGTTATATTTTTAAAGTTACCATAATCTATCAACTGGATAAATTTATGGAAAACTATGATTTTTTTAAAAAGCTTCAACAGATAAAATGATGGATTGCCTTTATCTTTAAGTGATATTTTCATAACTGCCATGCACTTTTATTGATTTTTTCCATTCCATAATTTTTGGTGAAACTATAGAATAGAACAACGAACAAAATTTACTGATCCATGTTAAGTCTAGTACAGTCAATTGTCTAGTACAGGCAATTGCATAAACCATTGTTTTCTACTATTATTACACAGGCATACCCATATACTTAACCATATATATTTCAATATATATTTACTTTGGTACAGATAATTATGTACCCTAATGTCAGAATACTGTCTTGCCATTTCATGTACTCATGTGAGCATACACACACTTATTCCATTTTTATATTGAACAATATATGAAGTCACCTTCTCATTTACTCTCTTAATGAAGGGAGGGTAAATATATTCTATCCTTTTTGTAAAAGTGGTATCTAAACACTTCTGGTATACTGTATTCTGGATTAATTATTCATAGGAATTTGTGATATATCAGCTCAGATCACTGAATACCCATGAATTGACAGGAACTCTCCAGTTTCAGACAAAGATGCCAAGAACTGAAACTAGGGCACTTGAAATAGCTGCTCTACCTCTGATTGACACCCTCCCAATCAATCCATTCTGCACCTCATTTACTAAACTCAGCATCACAGTACTGTGCTTAGAAGCATTTTTACTGTTACACCTCTCCCATGCTGCCATTCAGTGGGAGGATAAATACATGGGTCTCTGTATTCAAAGTTTTAATTTCTTCATAATTGGGATTACAGTATCCATGCAGCAAAAACAGTGAATGGCCCCTATCATGTGCAGTGATATTCTGCCACTGATCACAGAGGTGTGGTTTATATCAAATGCAGTTCTTTTACATGGCACGGATATCTTCCAATTAGGTATGGGACCTATGGCTTAAATTCCCACACTAATGCCAAGACTGAATGCTGTGCTAAGGACATAATTTAAGCAGTTCTCCCAAGATCTTCTAGGAGTACCAACATAAAAAGTCTTGCCAGAGAGAATATAAAATGTTTCTGGACCAATTCCTACTTTTAACAAGCTCTTTAGAAAGCCATTAAGACAACTATTGATGTTCTCTTTTTCTTATTCCTGCTTTGGGCAGCAGGGAGCTTCTGAGCCTTAAGATCAACATCAAATTCCTTTAATTACTTACTAAACTTTCCTTGAACTAAGGCCGATTTGAAAACCTTTCTGCTTTCCAATCAGAGTGGATAATACAAATCAATTGGGCTAGAAGCAAAACAGAACTGGAGTAGATTAAGTGAGTATTCTGCTTGAGGACACTTTATTTCTTTCTAAAGACAGTTCATCTGGAATCTGAACAGAATTTTAATCAAGGCTACTTAAATTCAACCCAAACCTTCATCTAGCAAAAAGCAGTAGCAACAAACCAACAGGAACGCTGTCTAATGAAGTACTAGAAAACAAATGAATGAAAAACAGTACTTGAGTTAAGGGTTCAGTAATGTCTTCCACTCAATCTCTACTCAAACAACATCCTATCCAATAAAAGTATAGTAATTTTTACACTGTACCCCACTTCCTAATTTTACAATGACATTGAAATTACAGAGTAAAGTGTCATTTTGGGTACTGGCATAAAAATTTTCCAGACTCCGGTATACATTTTTTTAAAATACTTAACCATCAGCCTATCTACAGAATTAACGCAACAGAAATAAGTTTCTCTAAAATATTTCATATTGTTAAAAGCTAAGTTCTAAATACCAACAGCAATTAAGACACAGATATGCAATAATTTGCATAACATTTACAAAATATACTTAAGTCTTTAAAAAAATACCGTAAAGGTTTTTAATCTACAATACCTTTTTGGTGTCATCATTTCTCTATATAAACTAAAAACTATTGAAACCCTGTTTCCTTGTGCATCTTAAAAGCCAAAATAATTAAAAGCTAGTTTGCACTGTCTTGGCCTTTTCCAATAATTTTTCATTGTTGGCATCTTGTGTATGATACTTTGGTATTGAAAATAAGCTCTGAAATCCTAGTGCCTGTACTCATATGGCAAAATAAAGTGGGCAGATGATAACCATCTCTGGCCCTCTGCATGTTAGCAATGGATGGCTCTATTTATAATAGCAGGCATAATATAAAATACGATCATCATGTTATTCCCTCTTAGTGATCGTCCATATCTACATCCATTCAATAGAATATGTATCAGAAAAGTGTTTATGTGATCAGTAAATATGAACCTAAGAGAATGAATTAACTTGTCTATCTACTAAAGGAAGAGTTATTAATGAACATTGTAAAATATGAATGTGAAACAAAAATTCACTGATAAATAACATTGAATTTTAGCATCTGACAATAATTTTAGTTTCACACTCTATTTGGTGAATAAAGCCATGTAACACAAAGTAACAGCTCAAAAGTCCCATCACATCACATTTTATAACACACAAAATCACTCATAAATACTCTGGTATAAACTAAAAGCCAGTCATAGAACAATATACAAATACAGAGCAAGGTCATAATAAAAAAAGTTGATTTTGTTCCTCTAAGCTATGAGTTTTCCACAACTAAGAACATACATCCTACATGCTGAGCTCTTCACTAAGACTCTGTAGCATAAGGCTCTTTCAGGCTACTTCACCATGATGTCAAATACGATGAATTTACATTACAAGAATTCTTTGAGAAAGTAATACTTATTGTATGGGTTGAAATGTTGGCTTTTTAAAGAAGACTCTTAGGGAAAGTTCAAGATATTGCTTTTACATTTATGTAAAAAAAGAACGTACAGAAAAGTCTACAGTACATCTGTCTAAGACAAGACAACTGCCAAACATGGATAAACATTAAGCAAACACATGTCAGTAACATGGCTCAGTGCTGGTTGCTCCTTAAGTATTGAAAGTTCTGCTCATGTCAAGAAGATATGCTTATTAGGACTAGATCTAAATAAGAAAAACTGATCAGATGAAACATTTGATTCAAAACAGAGTTTTACAAAAACCTTTTCAAGTATTTTTCTCCTTATCACAGTGAAAATGTAAGATCAAATGTATAAGTGAATGACTGGAAAGTTCTTTAGATGAGTAAAGGCAAAGTAGTAAATCAAAACATTTATAAAAATGCTTCAACGCATTTCCTTCATGTGATATGAATAAAAAGGTTATTTGTAAAAAGTTAGAAAAATTAAAATAAATTACATATTAAGTACACTTTCCCTTCAACATTTTGTATAAAAAATTTGACTAGCATACCATTATCTTAATATACACAGAATAAAAACGTATTGGGTCCTGCCAAGTATCTGGCACCATTGTACATTATTTTCTTAGTCTAGTGTTTGTTTCAACTAACATAGTATGATGTTTATATCATCTTCAAAAGAACTGTCAGTATACCCAGCTAATTGGGACCCACTGTGATTCCATCCTCAATTTCTCTGTAGCAGTTTGCAACTTCTCAAAAGCTTTGTCTAGGTTGTCATTCACAATAACCAGATCAAAGTAGTGACTATAAGCTCTCTGGATCCGTGCACTCTCATCAACAGTTTTCTTCAAATCAGTATCCTGTTAGAATATTGACACAAAAATAAAACAATACTATAAAAAGCAATTGATAAGCAGTAACTGTGGTCATATTTAAAAACTGAGAGCCTGCATTAAAAATTTAGGTAATCTTAGAAATCAGCAAGATCAGTTCCTAGAAAAAGTGTTTAAAAATTAATTCCTAAAAATATAATGATACAGGAATCTGAAAAAGTGCAAACAGCTGTCTAGGTGCAGCAGATGTTCTTAATTAGGTTACAATCTGGATCTTGAGATTCCTATAATTATGTACAACTCTTTAAACATGCACATAAGTTTGCAAAGTACTTTGAAATCTTTCTTTAGACAGAATTGTTGCAAGATTAGATTATTATGATATCTTATACTGGATTTGCATTGGAAAATGTTCCAGATATTTTAGTTAAAACAAAGCAGCTATTATTTTGTGCTAGGCCAAACTATATGGACCATATTATCCACATTCTGAAATGATTACATTGGTCAACGGACTTTTTCCTGGCCCATTTTAATATGCATGTATTTATATATAAAGCTCTAGCAGCTGAGGACCAGAGTGCCTTAAAGATCTCCTTCTGTCACACTGACTTATCTAGCTATTTTGCCCAACTAAATGGCCTGATTGTTTACTCGTGAAATTATTTTCTATGTTCTTTCTGTAGCACTTCATATACTTGTCAGGCTAAGTCTACATTTAATTATATTCAGAATCATATTTGGAATTTGAAATTAACCTTATTAGCTTTTTACCAATCTCACTGATTTCAGTGACACTATTCTAACACAATCCAAACTATTTACTATTTTAATGCATACCATTCTGGCCAATTTTAAATGAAGCGGAAAAATACAGCATCATATAAGTGTAGGTGTCATTTTGTGGCCAGCAAGTAATATCACATATTTACAGGAACTAGAGGTATGTCCCACTTTTGAATTAAGTAACTACATTAGAATACTAATCTAGGTATGTTATCTGAATTAAAAGAATTACTTGCCCATTATCCATAATACATTTTAAAAACATATTGAGAGCCAACAGGGATATCCTTTGCGTCACATCAGCAAGCTACTAGTCTGCCAAGTTTTTTGGAACAGATGAGGCAGTTATCACAGAATGAAACAAAAATCTGCAACAATCATGCCTAGAAAGTTTAGTAAAAGTGCAAGAACTACAAACAGGCAAGCAAGAGAAGGAAAGGAATCTGAAGATGGTCAGTAGTATAACAGGCATAGCTTTAATCATGTTGATAAAACAAACTTAGCCTGCTCACACGTATTTAAAAAAATAATAATTTCCCTTACTGTTAGAAGCTTGGTTGTAATTCCTGCATCAACCACAGCTTTGTGCATTGCACGCAGTGTTTCAAGTTCTGGAGCAGCAATAAAAACTACATAGGGCATAAACTCTGATGTCCGCAACACTTTAAGTGCCTGAAGAGAAAAGAATGAGTTACCCGTTCAGTTCTTTGGATATTAGGCAGCATCAGCGTAAGCAACTTTAATATTATGCAGTTCTTCATGACAGCACACAGACTGATATGCATTTTTCCCTATTTAATAGCCAGCGTGCTTCAGGTCCCTTCGATCAAGCAATGTCATCCATTGGGGCCCAGGAGGTGTGTTTTGTCACAGCACCTACCCTCTGGAACTACATCCCCCCAGAGATCCATGTAGCTGCCAACCTGATGATGTTCTAGAAGTCTTTAAAAACTTGGGCTGCTCTCCCAGGGTGTTTGTGGTGGTGGGATATGGGATATGGTTGTCAGGATGTGTCAGGTTTTCTCTGTATTGTTTTTCTGTTTCTTAAACTGTAAGCTGCCCAGAGTTGCTCTAGAGTCAGGTGGCCTCTAAATCTAATTTTAGTATGTTTCAATTCTGTTTTACATTTCTCAAAATGATTAACAACTAACGATAAGAGAATTTTATTATTTATTATATTTATATCCCACTGTAATCTAACAACACTCAGTGAGTTGTATGATATTATATATATATAAAAAATCATGCTATGTTTAGTATATCTTAATTACATTTCAGGTGTTTCTGTATACACTTCAGCAGTGAAAATAGCATTAGAAATATTTTAATATTCATTTCATAAAAAAAAAAGCAAAATAAGTAAGTGCAAATAAAAAGTGACTTGCATACAACATATTGAAGCAATAAAAATAGATATGAGACCCAGCAAATAAATAAAAATGTGAAGAACATTATAGCGAAGAATTAGTCCAGACAAAGTCTTGTTAGAAAAGTTTCTGTATTACATCAAAAAGAGGGCAAGGTAGCCAGTTTGGTGTAGTGGTTTAAGGCACCAGGCTAGAAACTGGGAGATCGTGAGTTCTAGTCCCACCTTAGGCACGAAGCCAACGGGGTGACCTTGGGCCAGTCACTCTCTCTCAGCCCTAGGGAGAAGGCAATGGCAAATCACTTCTGAAAAACCTTGCCAAGAAAATTGCAGGGACTTGTTCAGGTAGTTGCGAGGAGTCAACACGGACTCAAAGGCACCTCTCCCCCCACCCCAAAAGCCCTCTCTTGGAATGGACTGTCAAAGCCCAGGTTTCCTCTAAACCAAGAATTTGCACAACCTAATTTGGGCTCAGAGACACATCAAATTTTGAGGGATACGCAAGGGCAGGGGTGGGGGGACCACTCCCAAAACTGAATGGAGGCAAGGCAGCAATTAAATTAATACTAATTTCCCTCCCTTCTCCAACCTTTTAATTATTGTGATTGAGTTCCTTTTAAATAACTTTCCGATATACGCATACACATACAATTTCTAACCACTGCCTCTCTGAACTGACTTTAAATCTCTAGTTTTCCAGAGGTTGAGAGAGCCAGTTTGGTCTAGTGATTAAGGCAATGGACAAAGAACAGAGAAACCTGAGTTCTTGTTCTGCCTCAGGCCCGGAAGCCAGCTGGGTGACTTTGGGTAAGTCACCCCTTCTAAGCTGCAGAAAGCAGTAGTTAATCACTTCTGAAAATCTTGCTAAGAAAATGGCATGGACTTCTCCATGTAGTCACCAGGAGTCAACTTCAAAAAATAAAAGAAATAGAGGCTCAGATTTTATCCTTTACTGATCTAATGCTACCACAACCACAATCTTGTTGTAATGTTAGACTACAATTTTGGAGACAGTAACAAATATTGGCCAAAAATGGTGGACAAAAATGCAGTAATGGTAGGGAATGTAAGCTCAAGAACTGTCATTATAAATGCCAATCCATTTGGCCTTTGGCTCATCTTTATAAGCCACTTTGCATTTCAAAAGATCAATAAAAATTCTACCCTTACAGTGAAGTCATTGGAGCTCCTCTTTCAAACATGTAAGGTTCTTGCTCTCCTCTAGACACAACTGGGAAATCCACAACTTGCAAGGTTCCTCAATTGGGCAGGACTGAATTTTTTAGACTATTTTTTTTTCACATCTGCAGCCTTGGGGGGTTTAAGAGCCATAATGGGCACTTAAGCCTTGTGAAGACAGCCTTTAAGATCTGCTAAATCAGGAAAAAAGATCAGTGACCCTCACTCTGGTGAAACTGCAACATCACTGCCAACACCAAGGCATGATGCAGCCCCCACCCCCTGTTGAAAAAGAGAGCCTAGTCCTCTTCTGAAATCTGCTTGCTGTTCAAATTAATGGAATAACAGAAATTCCAACTCTTAAAGTATCTCTGATTCGGCCAGGTGCAAAATTTCTCTTTGATACTTGAAAATTAAAGTATTACACCAGCATACCTGTGGATTCACATCCAAGATACATGTTCTTCCAGTCTGAACCACTTCAATGATAGAATCTATTTTGGTGCCATAAAGGTTTCCTTCATATTCCCCATGTTCTAAGTATCTTCCTGCTTTAATATCTGCCTCCATTTCACTTCGTGACACAAACCGGTATGCTTGTCCATCTTTCTCATCATCCCTCGGTTTCCGTGATGTAACTAAACAAATTGACATATGTGCAAAACAACAACATACAAAGGCAACTGCCAGGTATGCTTTTATGTAATAATGTCTTACAGAAAGACACAAGGATCTGAATACAGTAGATTTCCTGTACAAGTAGAAAGGCTCTTCAGTCCGAGGGTGGTTTCCTGTTACAACTCATGAAATAATTCCTATGTTTCAGGAAACATCCCAACCCTCAGGTACAAATTTGGGGGTTTAGTCTGGAGCACTTTTTAATTTTTATTTTCATTGTAAGTTCACGAGGCTCCTGCCTCTTACTCATCTGCATTTGGAAAAATAAATATTTTTATCAGCTACCCATAATAAAAATGTTTAAATAAAGTTTACATAAGTACTAAATTCCAATCTGTAGAATACATCCCAAAGTATGTTCAGAAGTATTTAATGGGGCTTATTCCCAGGTAAATATACTTTGAAGCCCAATTGCCCATATGTTTGCTGACATTATTTTACTGTCAAACATGTAAAACTAAATGGCCAGTGTTAGAAAAATGAACTAGTTACACAATTTCAAGTGCATTTATTCATAGTATTTTAACTTGTTGTTAACCTTATTTCATAATGTCTACTTGAGATGCAGATTATCAGGGACCAGAGAAATATGTTTAATGAATCAGTGTAAAAAAACCCAAAAACTTACATGGTACTGTGGTTCCAAACTTTGTGGGATTCAGTACAATAAATCTGTTTTTCAGACTTCTTCGGCCAACTCCTTGGGCTCCTATTAAGACCAGTGTTTTTCTTTGAAATGGAGGCATTTTTGCTACTTCCTCATATATCTGAATTTCATGTCGATCAAATTCTAGATGTGATAGTACATGTTAAAATCAAAGCAATGTGAACACTGTATAAATTTCATAACTCTAGAGATTATAGCCCACCAACAGCCATGAAGCACATTGGGTGACTTTGGGATACTCATTCGCAACCCAATCAACTTCACAGTGTTGTAGGAGTAAAATATGTTTTAGATATGAGTGTATAGCAAATAAAAATATTAAATACAAAAAATATTTCTTTGGAGAATAAATATATAATAGGAACTGAAGTTGTTACTAGGGTCTTGCACCATGTAAATATTTCCTACCATGCTTATATTGCTTCTACACCATCCTAACAACTTTGGATTCAACATTAATCTGAAAAGTAATCATTATTCCACACAACCCTAATAATTCCAAGGATCAATGAAACTCTATGCACATAAAACCCTTTCATAATAAGGTAGGATGTATGGACATCATGAGGCAATTCCAGAGATACAGTCTCAATCTTTCCATTGGAAGCCAAGAAGCAACAGGATCAATATGTAATTTGGCATTTATTTATTTATTTGTTTGTTTGTTTGTTTGTTTGCAGGACTTATTTGACTGCCTGTTTCATATAATGACTCTAGGGGGCTCACAACAATTCATGAAAACATGGTTAAAAACAAAACTACCCTTCTCCCCAGGTGCCTGACCAAACATCCTTGCAGCTTAACTCCCATCCTAACCCAATGCTTGGGGGAAGAGACAGGGCTTCATGGCCCTCCAGAAGGCTTAAAAGGGTAGAGATCCCTCTGATCTCAGTGGGAGGCTGTTCCAAAGGGCTGGGGCAGCCACTGAGAATGCACACCTCTGAGGTTCCATCAGGTGGCACCATTTAAGGGAGGGGATCTGGAGCATGCCCAACTTATCTAACCTAGTAGGAAGGGCAGATACCCTCAGGAAGAGATGGTCCGGCAAGTAACATGGCCCTGTGCCATGTAGGGCTTTGAAGGTGATAACCATTTTTTATTTATTCTTTTCCAGCATTGCTGAAAGCACAGAGGTAAATAGGTATTTTCAGGAGGGGAGCAATACCCAACCTGGCCACTGAAAGACATGGCAGAAAGCCATCTGCAAAATGTTGATAGGGCTGGGCCAAATATTACAACTGATTTAATTCAAATTTAAAATTAATTAGATATTAATTTTAGATAATTCGATAATTTAGATAATTAGATATCAGACACATTACAAATTATGATCTGATGACAATTTTGGGAAAGCTCTGGGTGACAGCACATGTGGCCTGGACCTTCAGATTCTGCAGCTAATTTCATACAATGGTTTTCAAATGAGTGTATGCTGTGAACATAGATGAGTCAACAGAGTAATATTGCTAATTATATGAATGAGGTAATATGTGACAGCTGCAGCTTGTCACAAGGGGTAAAAAAATGTTTTCCTCTAGTAGGATTTCTTCTACTGCATGGTTATGTTTAAAAAAAAAATAGTACTGTATAAGAGCCCTGTGTTCCTAATTACATCTGGGGGAAGTTAGATGTAATCGGGAACACAGGGTTTCTGTGTTATTTTAATACAGTAGTAAAAAAATCATTAATGTGCCACATTTCAGTTTAGTATTAAAAACTAGGCCCTGAATCTGAGAAGCTAAATTACCAGTGAGTCCAAAGATTATTTGAATTATAAAATAAATTAGCAAACAATATAAATGCAATTTTTTTATATACAGTGACAAGGAATATCACATTGTCTACATGTAGGAAAACTCAGAAAAGGTCAGTATCATTTGCTATCATTTCCTGGATTTGTAGTATAGCAACTGGAGAGCAAAAGATATAATACCACAGCACAAAATAAAGATAGAATAGATAGAATCTTTCATTAAGCTTTGAAAACTGAATACACATAAAAAAGCTAAATGAATATAAATAACTTTTTAAAATGTTCCTGAATTATTCTGCTGTATTCTAGAACATAATGCTGAAATTCACAAACCTGCATTTCTAGTTGTGAGATACATCATTTTCTTCTTCTTTTTACTATTTATTGTTCCACAGAAAGGACCTGAAAACAGACATTTTAGAAATTACAATTTCTTACATTACTTTGGAACAAAGTCTTCATTTACTTCATTAAAAACTGTATCACCCTGACTCCTTGTAACTGCTAAATTTGTTTTATCTAGCTGTAACAAGTTATCTAGACTTGTGGTTATACTATTCTCTATTTTGTCCAGGTGCCAGCAGGTGGCAGAAAGGCTTCAGAAATTAGCAGGGGAGTAAAATGTTTTGATTCTTAATTTGTAATTATGGACATTATTAATTTGTAATTATGGACACTATTAAAAGCATTAATTCAATTCAAACCTTTATTGGCATTACAAACATTAAAATACAAGGAATTAGCATATCATAAGGATGACAGCAGGAAAACAATACTCAAAGAAGAGTTTGGTTACATTTCCTTTTGAACACTTCCTCCAAGAACTTAGTGACAATTTGGGTAATCTCAGGTATAGCATCACAAAGCAAATACCGGCAGGATGACACAGGATCCACGTCATTCAGAGGGTATTTGCCCTGCAAGGGTCTTAGAAGCAAATCATGCCGAAGAGACACAAATAAATAACAATCAAAAATGATATGATAGATTGTATCTGGGCTGCCACAAAGACAGAGCCTGTCATGGATGGGAATGCGTTTAATACCTTCCAAGGAGCATCTTAGAAGGAAAAGAATTCACTCTAACCAAGAAAAAGGCCCTTCACTGGGAAGGTAACACAAGATCGTTGAAATAATGCGCCATCTTGCCCAATTGATTTTCTATACCAAGCATGGCAGAGGAGCATACACGAGGTTGGGCTGGTCTGAATTTGTGGTATTCTAGGTCCAAAAGTCTCTGTTTAATAGTGCTAAATACAAAGCTTTCATCTGAAAGGTATAGGTCCTCAATTGCAATCCCAATCTGTTTAAGCTTGGATATAATATGTCGCAACCACAGCGAGATGTAATTTTCTTTTTTGAGATATGATAGCAGACTTCGAGGAGCTGCTCTATATAAGATTCTGAGCCAATATTTAATTGTTAAGATCCAGGCTTTAGTTTCAATTAAACTTTGACCCGTTTCTAGGCAAATTATGGGATAAGAGATGCAATTAGGAGCCCCTAAGAGCTGCCTCAGAAAGGAAGCCTGTATACCTTCCACTTTAGCGTTAAAAACTCTCAACCAAAGAGGGATACCATAACGTATTTGAGAGAAAGATTTGGCTTTAAATATCCTAATTGCTGCCGGTACAAATTGATTGCCTCTTGTAAAATAGAACTGTTTGATCTGGGTGGCGGAACAATTGGCTAAGTGAATTGACTTATTATGATGAGTTACCCAAGAAAGATTATAGCTAAAAGTAATGCCAAGGTATTTAAAAGTTTTGACTTGTTTGATTTCTATACTGCCCATAGACCATCTTGCCAGATGCCATCTTTTAACAAATATTATTACCTTTGATTTAGAAAAATTGATAGTGAGTTACTTTGACAATAATTATAAAATGCCTCCAAATATCTTTGTACGCCCACCCTTGAGCAGGAAAGAACTGTGGTATCATCGGCATAAAGTAACAATGGAGTAGGAAGACCACCAAGGCTGGGAGGGTGACCATTAACTGAACTAAGGGAGTGGGCCAAGTCATTCAAGAAAAGATTAAAAAGGTGAGGAGCAAGGATAAAAGCATTAATGCACTCCTTTATTCACAATATATGGAACTTGGAGAATGAACGCAATACAAATAATGATACTATTGTGTTCCTTACTTGAATTGTCCCAGTCCCGTCTAACAAATGCTTTCCTCTTTTCTTCCAAGAACTGGCTAGGAATAAGTCCTGCACTTCCTCCTTCTTTGACATGGCTAGCCTGAAATCAAATTAAGCATGTAACAGAATTGATTTTTTACATTAGAAGGTCTAATGCAGCCAAAAGCAATTTAATGTTCAAGTTTGTTCACATCAGCAAGTTGGATACAAAGCACTGTAACACACTAGTAGTGTGAGATATTTGGAACATACAAATTAAGTGCAGGTATAAGAACAGTTGGGTTTTCTAAAACAGTGATCTCATTTCCCACCCACCTTTCAACAACTAAAACTTATTTTTCAGTAAACGTTCAAAAGTGTAGTTTTTATGCTGACTGGTCCTAAAACAATGTGTGTTAAAAAATGCAATTAAAAAAAAAACCTCATCCCAGCCCTGCACTTTTTTTAAGTCAGTTGTATGAATGGATATCCACTTTAAATTCAGGATCTCTTACATGTTCTAAAAGTCTTTAGATACTGATGTCCACAGCAAGCCAAAATGACACCAGAAAACACCTTCTGTCACTTGAGCCACACCCCATGGACATCTGTGCCTGAAAATAAGGTTAAACAATGCAAACTGCCTAATACAGACCATTCAATCTGTAAAAGCCAAATATATCCTGAGGAAACAGATTTATCTTGATAATTTCTAACTGTGGAAGGGGAAAGGGAAATAAAGGAAAGGCATGCTTTTTCCAAATGCTTAGATGAATTTTATGCAAAGTTTCTCTTCCATTTGTATTCCTCCTGAAATATCAAGACTGATAGTCCCTCCCATAATAAGAACCCCAAGGCTAGTTTTGCTGGAATGCACTGGACAAAAATTTAGGAGCGTGTCCACATAAATAATTTAACCATTCTTTTCTTATAGCAGATGCTGGAGGATGGCCAAGAACAAATCCAAAGGCATTAACTATTTCCTGTCACAGAACTAAACTAATGAGAACTTTTCCTTCCCTAAATATATACTTTAGACAAGCCTAACTGGTGCACCAGTAATTTTGGTATCTCTCACACTAACTAGCACATGTAAGACCCATATTTTGGGATTTTATGCATATTTGTTCACACATGCACAAAGAAACCCCTCCAAAAAGCATGGAAGCTTTTTTACTCACAAGTTTCATAAGGGCTGCTAATATCCTTTTAGGCTACACTTACATAACAATTAAACAAATGTATTATATCTGTGTGCCCATAGGATTAGTATAATTTTGTTATTCTGACTGAGCATAGCAGTCGTAGATGATTTCAAGACAAGCCTGATAATTTCTCCATCTTGTATTGAGATATTTTTACAGACAGAATTAAAATTGTGACCATATAGAAGGGATAGACAAATGATCTGCTCCACTTTTATGTAACAGTTCCGAATTTCTGTCTGAAATTATATTCCACAATAATTCCTTTCAGCACCCAGAATATCATTTTTAAAATAAATGCAATATGGGGGAGATGGGCAGCATATAAATTTAATAATAAATATTTAATTAGAAGATTGGATTAATGCATAGAAGGTTTACATTAAATCTCTAACCTGCCACCAGTTTGGGTCTTCTCGATTTACAATCTGAAGAATTTCTCCCTTGGAAAATTTAAGACCAGCTTCTTTGCATGGAATCAGATTATCACTGAATGGATTATAATCAAAGTGACACTTCACAAATACCTGAAACATAATTTTAAAAATAGTTTAGAAACAACAATTCTAACAGACTTACAAATGCTTAGCAAGTTTGTAAGTTGCTTAGAGTTTAGCCATTTTTTGATTCAGCAAAATTCAGGGTCCAGAGGCCAATTTTGAAATACAATTAAGTTTCTGGCAAAGATTCAAACTGTAAGAATCACTGGACATGAATTACTGTTGTTATCTAATAGTCACATAGACTCTTATAATTTGTGTTTTAGTCATCCCAATTATTTTTAGATGTTTATATTCTCAGAATGCAGTCAAGGGAGGCTGAAGCAAAGCCAACATTTTAATTAAGAGTGCCAAGATTCAGACTTGCATGGAAGATTATGCCATCTGCCACAGAACAAAACTTTGTCCCACAGAGTAGACAGAAAGGTTACACCTGATTAGTGTTGTAAGAAAGTATACTTTTTATGTGTTTGGGTGACTTGCCTTTACATGCAATAACCATCACAAATGATTAATAAAACAATGAAACAATTCTTTTTAATACAAAACAATTTTAAATATATTTTGTATATAGTTTAATGCTTATTCAAAGTTCTTCAATTTATTTTATTCCACATTTTACAGCAAGTTCTCAGAGTTGTTTTTGTCTCATGCAGTATGTTGTACTGTCTTTTATAAACAGCCAACAGTCTTTGACAAAAGCATGAGTGAAAAGCAGTGAATGCTTGGAATGCCTACAGAAAGCCCCAACACATAAACTCAGTTACAAAAGTAATACTTTCCAAATATTTCATCAAAACATTTTAGGTTGATTCAGCAAATCATGGTTCTGAAAAGACAAAATTACTTTTTATGCAGTTAGATGTTATTTTCTTCTTTTCATACTTGGGAAATGGACCAAAACTCAGTCAACCACACAGTATTGGCTTTTTAAAATTTTGTTATCACTGCTTAGGCATGAATATTTTTCTACATATAAGGTTTTAAATCAATGGAGAGTTGACATGCCAGATATAGAGGAAATAATAATAACAATAACAATAACAATAATAATACTCAAAGGCCAGAAACAGGATACAACCAAGCACTGCAAACTGCAAAAAGATTTTACGAAATTACATAAAAACATTAGAATGATTGATAAATGGGCTATAATTGTGAAGACGTTGCAATAATATATGCCTCATTTTCACTGCTGCTGCACAATATTTTGCTACCATCTAAATAATGGAAGATTTAACATCCAGAAATAACAACATAAAAATTGCCAGTCCAACCAGGGTATTGTTGAAGAAAAGGTAGAATGTACATGTTTTGGATATCTCTGTAAATGTCACAGCATAACAACACATGCTGGGCTATTTCAATAACCCCTGTTCTATAATGGCAGGCATGTTTCTCCAATGGGTCTTAGAGTATCTTCTCTGTAGTAATGCCACAGACTGTATTATGCCTAGCTCAGAAGGAACCCTTCTATAATTTGGGAAATGTCACCACAGAGAGGCTAATTAGCCACTCCCCAGGATCTCTTTGTCAACCAGGTCCTACTTCTCTGTGCCACTACTTATCTCTCTCTGAATTTTGATAACATTTTGTCCCTGTAGGAATATATGTTTGGCATGCTCATACCCCAAGGATCTAAAATGTGCTCTTCGGTAATCCCAGTATCTTCTATTTTTGTTTGACAAGATTATTTCAGTTTAGTGGGAAGTTTTCAGCTGTTATTAATGGGAAGAGGCCCAGGGAAAAGAACTGGAGTTTTAAGTAGTAATTTAGCATTAATCTCCATGTCCTAGCCTCAATTTTGGGCATCCAAATTTCTAACCTAAGGAGGGCACTGACAACCTCTCTGGGCACTGACAACCTCTCTGGCAGTGAGTATAGTCCTCAAACATTTAGTCAGGGCTACCTCAAGGGTGTTTTTCTCAGCGCACAGCCCCAGCTGGGCATTTTAGGTTGGTAAAATTTCAAAGCACGCTGGAATGAAGTCACCTCATTTAGTGAAGAAAAGTCATA
This sequence comes from Liasis olivaceus, assembly GCA_030867105.1. Taxonomy (NCBI): domain Eukaryota; kingdom Metazoa; phylum Chordata; class Lepidosauria; order Squamata; family Pythonidae; genus Liasis; species Liasis olivaceus. Next base: position 32,312,806 of record CM061351.1, on the reverse strand, counting down.
TGATGGCTGTTGCAGATCTTAAAATCATCTGAGAGATGTAACCATGATGGGCCGTCCAATTTCCCTTACAGTAGATAACCACTCTCAGATACTTAAAGTATGAACCTTTTTATAAGTTCCCTTCTATATTCCATCTTTGGAATCATCCTTCTGTGTCCAATAGGAGAATGGGAAATAAGGACTCCATCATCTAAGTATAACAGTATTGAGATCTTGCAGCCTGATAGTTTAGGGGCATGGCTATCTACTTTGTTCACCATTTCATTCATTGAGTTGATGAACTGATTAAATAGGGCAAGGGCTAAAATACATCTCTGATGCATACCACATTGCGCCTGCATTTCATTACAGAGTAGCCTTTGATTATTACACCTTACTCCCAAGGAAGAGGTAGCATACAGGTTCTGAATCAGCTGGAGGAGCTGTCTGTCTTCAGCTTATTCCATTGAATCTTCCTATCCATGGAATCAAAGGTGACTTTAAAATCCAAAAATGGCACATATATGAATTTTAAATTATTCACATATTTTTGAATAAGGTGGTGTAGTACGAGAATATGGGCAACAGTTGATCACCCTTCCCTGTTTATCTCTGTTTATCCCCTAGGATCCCTTCTAGAATCCATCCTTGACTGACGTTCATTGTTCAGATGCTGACTGGTCTATAATTAGCTGAATCATCCCTATTGCCTTTCTTATAGATAGGGACTATTACTGCTACCCCCAAAACCTTAGGAATGTGCCCAGTTTGGTCAATATATCTAAACAGAGATGACAGTAAAGGCACTGACCACCTACCATTACATTTGATCACTTCAGGCCAAATAGAGTCATTACCTGGGGCATTCCCAGGTTTAAGTGCCTCTATCAAAATATTTAACCACTTCTCCCAGAGTGATGGGGGGTTCTTCCCAGATATAAAATTCTAAGCCAAGACTTTAGAGAAGAAAACTTAGCAAAAATAAGGTGTGTTGTGTATGTGTACATATTTGTACACAGGGCAAGAAAGAATGAATTAAATACCAATAAATGTAATGTATAATTTTATTCTCAAGGAATTGACCAAACTCCCTGTGTTTTCAAGAACTTACTAATATAAAATTATATTAATTTTGTTGCTCAGAAATTAACATCTTCATTTTCATCTCCCATAGAGTACCAGTCTGGTGTGGTGGTTAAGGTGCTGGCCTAGAAACCAGAAGGCTGTGAGTTCTGGCCTCCCTTAGGCACAAAAGCCAGCAGGGTGGCTTGGGCCAGGCACTCTCTCTCAGATCAACCCACCTCACAGGGTTGTTCTTGTGGAGAAAATAGGCAGGAGCATTAGGTATGTTTGCCACCTTGAGTTGACCAAAATATATATTTTAAAAGAGAGATTAAAATATAGTCATAATCATAATATAGATAGTAACATACATCTTTTCATACACTTGAGTTGTGGTCAGCTATAGTCTTACAATGCTTGCATTCTGAATGAAAGAAAATCCTATAATTATGTGTAACTACAGTACATTTACATATCTATTTTAAGTGGCTCTCAGCAAAATATTAACTGCAGACAGCTGTCACCTTTAAATATGACCATAGCTGAGTTAATTAACATATTTGATTAGACTGAGGAAAGAAAACAAATTAACATTCGCTATATAGCTTCAAGCTATCAAGGATGGTACTACTAACCTGTTGGGGAACAATATTATCTCTGTAGCTAGGAAGAATCTTCAGAGTGACACTACCACTAATACTCTTCAGGAGTTCTTGCAATTCTTTTGGATTGTTTCCAACTTCATGACCATTAACCTCTTTAATGATATCACCTACATGTAGGAGACCTTGTCGGTCTATCATTCCTCCATGAAGGATTCTTGCAATCACCAGGTCATTATTCTCCACCCTAAATGTGACACCCTAAACGAACATTTGAAGGGCATCAGAGTTTATCTCTGAAACATTTATCCCCATTTCAGAACTAGAATCTTAACACCGTGATTTCTTATTAGTTGACATCACATAAGAGCTGTTAAAACTTGTATACTGTTATGATCCTGAAATCCAAAAGCAAAAGAGTATTTCATATAAGGAACTGACTTACAAACATGGATTTCTCACATTTTCAACTTACTGAACACAATCATTTTAATCATTATCTAACATTAACAAATTTATTCATCTACTCTATTTACTGGTGGAAGAACATGCATACAGAGATTAAAGCAATCTTTAATGTTTCTTCTCCCTAGAGAATATTAGGTGTTTTCACTGAAATTTGTTGTTCCTTCTTTCTTATACACTCACTAAAAGCCTTGCAGTCCCCCAAAAGCTCTGGATTGCCCCAATATATAAAAACAAGTCATTAGAGAACTATTCCTCTCCCACTTCACTTTTATATTTTAGTTTCTACTCAAAAAGCATTTTACCATCTTATAATTTTAATTAAAGAAACAACAGAGACAGATTATGCAAGTCTCTCAAACATGCTTCATATTTAAGAGGGAAAAAATTAATACTCACCAGGGGCTCTCCTGCTCTTTTATGAATGCCAAGTATACGAATAGCATCTACTGGCACTATCTGATTGTTCACTGAAGCATTATTTATTTCTGGACTAGAGGGAGGAGACTCATAACACTTTGATGCCACAATATCATGAGCTTCTAAGAGTGACTGCAAATAAAGAATGGATGAGATGATGCATTTAAAGCACTTTTTTCCAGCTATAATTGGCCAATAGTTACACAGAATAATTTCTAGGCCACTCCTTGGTAATCCAGTATGGTCCTGCAATATTAATATGGCAACTCCTCAATTTTGTAAATAGCAGCTGCAAAATTTGATAAGCTCTATTCATCATACACACAGAGAAATTCTAGGATTTTTTTTTTAAACAGATGTTCATTTTAGCATGTTCTTTTTAGCTCAAAACAATGGATGGGATCCAGTTCAGAGAATAAGTCAAGTCATGCTCAAATCTAAAGTAAATTAGAAAGAAATCGTAACTGAAGTTATCAATCAAAATTTATTTATAGTCCAAGACCAAACACAGTTATATCAATTTCAGTCTAACATGACACAATATTCTTTAGATCTGAACCATAAAGTCTTGTCTTTAAAACAAAACCTATTTTGATACATTTTATAGCAACTGAACAAAAGTATATTTAATTGTTAATACTACAAAATATACTTACCAGAAAGTGTGGTTCCTTTAGTATACCAACCAATTCTGCGATATTTTCATCTTTGTTTATTAATGGACTGATGTCTTCAAGAATCTCATTGACCAATTCCAGATTGTTATCACTCACAGCCTCAAGTTTAGAATCTTCCAGTCGTTCATGAGCCTATGAAAGTCACAGAGCAAGACATACTAACAAGGAAAGTGTGTCTGATTTATCATTTATTTTACAATACTTACAAGGTATTTTGATAACAACTCTGGTTGACCAACTATATTGCACTTCCTGCAAATTGTTATTTCATATGTTGTAATTTAGGATTTTTATCTTTGCTTCAGGACCCTTCAAAAACAGCAGTTCACTTAAATAAAACATGCAAATATACTTTTCTGAATAGTTCTGTTTTTATTCCTAGTAGCTGAAGTAAGGTATTATGGTTAATACACAGCCTTTTGGAAGCAGTAAGGCATAACTATGCTTCAGATTCTGATTTAATAGATATTTTCTCACCACAGGTAATGCTGGAACTACAGTGACTAGATGTCTTACAAAAGAAAATATTACAGTAAAAATATATGTACTATCATGAAATGGATGTAATATTGATTGAATGGCATTCTTAGGATAATCAAATTGAAACTAGAATCATTATTATTTTACATCTGCTTCCTTATAGTGTCTACTTCTACCATGGAAGTCAGAAGATTTTCTGCTTTAAAAATGCACAGGGATACCATTTCCTAAGAGTTGAAGCATTACTTGAAAACTTAATGCAAGGGAAATGAGACTGAGAAAGTATAAACCACACATAACTAGATTAGCAGAATGCTTACATGCTGTATTTATTAGAAAAGAAGAGTATTTTTTTCCCCATAAATTTATCTGCAAATGGGAGAGTAACTGAGAATACAGTAATGAACACCCACATTTTTCTTTTTCTGTCTGATAGCTGGAAGGAGGAGGCAATCTAAATTCAGAACATCCTTTTCCAAGAAAATATAGTATTTCCCCTTTTGGAGAGGAAACTGCCATTCATTTATTACGAGTGAACTGAAGAATCACAATATTGAAACTTCAGATTATAATTCCCTATGTTCTATATGCAGCTATCAGATACTCTTCTTTTATCTTTTCACATGCTATTTTTGAAATATCACATTAATGCAGCTTTACTTAAATCTAGAAGATGAAGTGAAGTTAATGGTTGCTCAATAATTGCCAGAGCAATTAAGTAGTTACATCTGGAGACCCCCATATTTGGGGACACTTTATGAACTATGTGATCAGAAAAATGAATCCAATGGCTCATATTTTTTTGCATATCAGATTTTGTTGTCACATACACTAGATACCAGCAAAGTCTATGCAACTGGGCCCCATAATTCAGCCTCCCAATTTTCTGAAGGGCCACAAGAAGCCATTTGGTGACACGTGGCACTATCACATAGGGTGTTGGGTTGTTGTTGTTTTGCAGTACTTTTTGGGTGGGTGGGGGTAAGGGTAGACATGGGAGAAGAACACCTCCCAGAGAGAATCTTTTCTCCTTCCTAACTTTAAAACCATCAGAACTCCCCAGAACAGACTAAAATCATGTTGCTACAATTCAGCAACTTTTGCTGCTGAATCACAGCAGTGCAATCTTAGGGTACTCTGGAGCCTCCTACAGCCTGCCCATCTCCTTGATAGCTATCTCACAGTCAATTCTTCCCACCCAATGCACCAGGGATTTCCAAGGAGCTAGTCTATATGAGAAGGAGCACTGAATAAATATTTCATACCTTAGCAAGTGATTTTACAATAGGATTCTCCATAATTCCTTTCAAGAAAATAAGGTCTATTTCTTCAGCTCCTGATGATGAGTGTAAATCAGTAAGGTTATCCAAAACTTGCTGCATTGCTACTGAAAAGAAATATATACAGAGAAAATACTTTAGTAAAAGTTGTGTCTTAAAGAGTCAGATTTATTATAGCAAATATATTGTCTATTTGCCTTTAAAATAATTGCGTGACCAGCCACTTAGAGGTCAAGCACCAATCCTTATCTTATTCAATGCTGTTTTTGAGAAACATTTCAAAAGCTAAAAAAGCAATGAGAAGCCTTTTGGCACTTTAAAAGCTAACCAATTTACAGGAAGTCCTGGCTTAACAACTGCCCTGTTTAGCAACCAAAGTTATAATAGCACTGAAAAAGTAACTTTACGACCAGTCCTCGCACTTATGATCATCGCAGTCACATGTTGCACTTAACGACTGCATCACTTAGCAATGGAGTTTCCGGTCCCAATTGTGGTTGTTAAGCAAGGACTACCTGCATGAGATAAATGCTTGTACATTCAGTCCCCAAAAATGGGAAAGGGTGAGGACTCTTCATCCATTTCCTCACTTACTTTTGACACAGAAAAAAAGCAGATCATGGTAGCTTTTCTTACAGAGTGGGAAAGATCTTAAGAATGAAGAGTCAATCCTGCCAGCTTCCATTCATTGCCCATTAGACATAGCTAAATACCCATCAGACAATTAGGAATTGTTTAAGCATGTAGAAGGGCATAATCCTTTAAAAGTGCCAATAAATCCATAACAATCCACCAGTCCATTTATAAGCCACAATTTATTGAAAATATAAAAAGAGAGTAGAGAAGACACTAAAATACATATTATGAAAGTAAATATCCTATATCAGAGAGTGGGTCTAGTAGATCTATATGCTGAGATAAGATTCCACAGTCCGATTACTCAACCCACAGTTTCTAATTTCAACAATAATGGTTTAAAAGTACATTACTGTAATGTAAGCAAAAAAGTCCCTAATATCTAACACTAATTTTATCCTTCAAGTGTATTTAATTATGTATTTTATTTATTTATTTATCACATTTGTATAGCCATCCCACACAAAGTGACTCTGGGCAGTGTACAACAATTAAATAAAATAACAAATAGATAAAAACAATCATTATAAAAGATTAAAAAGTGATTATTAAAATACAACATCACAAAAAAGTTTTAAAAATTTAAATGTTAAAATATACAAACCCCAAGGAGGGAAAGAATATTAATCATAGTAGAGCCATCTAAGAATGTCTCCGGTTCCCAAAGACCCCCAGGCCTGATGACGTAACCATGTCTTAAGGGACTTCCTAAACGACAGCAAGGAAGGGGTGAGTCTCACTTCAGGGGGGAGAATGTTCCACAAGGAGGGAGCCACGGCAGAGAAGGCCCGCCTCCTGGGACCCACTAAATGCAAGTCTCTGGACACTGGAACGTGTAGCATACCTTCCCTGCCAGATTTAATGGGACAGGCTGACGTGAGGTATGTATGTGTAAGTGCAATAAAGCAATTCACAGGTTAAAAAGCACCAATGTAAAAACAGGCCAAGCCAGAAGCACTGGATCGTTAGTAATTTAATGCACATTAACATACACTAATGCTAGGATTAATTTTTTAACAATGATTAAAATAATTATAACACCACAAAAAACAAATGCACAGTAATTGAGTAAGCAGACATCCCTTGGCTTTCTTTCTGTAGTGATCAGAGGTAATCAGAGGAAGAATTAATCACCTCTTTTAAAAGACAAAGCACATCAAACTGGAAGTAACAAACTTGTTAAAACTAAAAAATTCTACAGTATTGCCCATAAGGACTATCTCAAAAACAGAGCTTCAAGAGCTCATGAAGAGCTACTCACACTAAACATTCTCTTCACAACAGTTTTCATTAAATAACACTTTAACACCTACATTCTTAATATCTCCTCGCTTAAAAGGGGAAAAATATTTTCTGGCATATTAGTAAGTAGAAAATTTTAACCATGTGGTGCCATTTTTAAAATGAACATGTATCATACAATGGAAGCTTTTAAAAAAAGTTGCTATAACTACACTTTATAATCAATGCATCCCCATCTCCTTCCAGGAAACAAGCTCTCTTTGAAAAGCTTATGTAGGAGGCTAATGACAGTTACATTATGCTTTCAGGAATTCTGACAGCATTTTTTTCTTTAGTCGATAAGCCAAGATTGTTGTCAACCATACCAAAATTTCAGGAACATAATGCATTTTTATTAATAAAAAATGAAGACCTAGGAGCTGTGTAGGTGGCAGCAAGAAATTCAAGTTCATTATCTAGATTAAAGCCAATAAATTGCACTAAGAAGACTTTAAGCTGTTTTTAATACCTTGCTGGAGACAAAGTCACTTCAAAAAGATGCACGTGAAATGCTTCTCACATTCATTTGTCTGTGCGATATCTAAATTTCTGCACAACTCTGAGGTAACAGAATAAGACACAAAGCAGAATCCTAAAATGTACTAATCTGGAAGACGCATGCTGCAAACTTGGGAAAAATGTTTTACTCAGAAGACAGTTTTAATTTGTAATGGGCAAAAATGTTATTTGCATGTATAAATGTAAAAATAAAAAAAAAGCTGCAACAAGCTAAAAAAAAAAAATGATTACATAGATGACCACAGAATGTGGAAAATATATCCCCAAACTAGCATTTTTCATAATCTGCTTCTTTCCAGATGTACCTGAATACAGTATGACTTCTATCATATGACTGGCCATGCTGTCAGGGAATTCTGGGAATTGTAATTCAACCCTTCTGGAAAGTACAAAGTTAGGGAAAGCAATCAGCAATTTCTAGGGTAATAGCATTGTATTGGCTGTAGACTAGAATTCACTGTTCCTTTCCAAAGCTCACTTAAAGCAATAAACTTTATTTCCATAACTTACTCAGTTGAATAGCTGACAGCCTTATTCTTGGAATAAACAAATAGGCAGTAACCAAGCCACAACATTTAAGCTATTGGTCTTCTCTAGCCTTTGCTTGAACACATGCAGAGAAGAGAAATCCACACCTCTCTACTCTTATCCAAAGAACATTTCTCTGAACATCAGAATCTGCCTTCTTGTTACTTAAAACCAGTTTTCTGTGTCCTGCACTTTGAGAGGACAGAGAATTATTCTTGACCTTCTTCTATGTAAACATTATTTCAAGTATTTAAAGAGCGTTATGATATTCCCACTCTGTCTTCTCTTCTCAAGGCTAAACATTCCTAGTGCCTTCAATTTCTCTTCATACCTGATCATTCCTTTTGCCTTTCTCTGTACTTGTTCAGCTTCATCTAAATCCTTTCCCAAAACTAAACACAATATTTGATGTCAAGTCTACCACTGCAGAACAACTGGTATTATTCCATAATTTTGAAATTATATTTGTTGTTCATATTCACTTTGTAATCGACTACAATTCCAAGATCCTTTTCATATGTCCTATTACAAAGTCATATATCATGAACCCCATTCTTGTGCATTTAATTTCAGTTTCTTAAGTAAAATTTCCAGTTGTCTGTAGCAAATTTCACTGTTACTTTTAGCCCAGTGTTCTGAAAGCATCAAAACTGTTTTGAATTTTATTTTTGTCTTCTGAAGTATTACTTTTCTAACACAATTTTGTGTCATTTGTACAGTAAATCTGATAACCACCTGTTCATGAATAAAACATTGATGAATAAGGATTCAGGACTGAACCTTGTATCCATTTTATAGTTATTATCTGTACTATGACAATTGTTCATGGACTAAAATGTGACCATCAGTAAGCAAGATTTTTGATATCTTTCTAAACTGACTGTAAACATACAATCAGATTTTTGGCCCATCTAAGCTAGCAGTGTCAAAACAGGCAGCAGCTCTTTGAACAACTACAACTCTGTTCCAGTTCTATCTAGAGATACCAGGGATTGAAACTGTAATCAGGGGTTGATTCTGCAAGCAAATCATGCCTTTTGTCTTATATCAGATTGTACTGTTGGTCTGACCCCAATCCAAATACACTGAGACAAATCCATTAGGTCAGTTGCACTTTGCTCCCACTGAAATCAGCTGGATGTGATTATTATTTATACCCCACTGATTTCACAACCCTACTTTATACTGGAATCCCACTCTTTCTTTACACACAAGACAGTACATATTAACAATAGACAAACTTGAGACTTACATGATATACTTCATTTTTATTAACATTCCAAGATTCTTCCGGGCTGTGTGGCCGTGTTCTGGAAGTTTTGTTTCCTAATGTTTCGCCAGCATCTGTGACCGGCATCTTCAGAGGGCAGGAGCACAGACAGGAGCAGTTCTCTCTGTGCTCAGGATGATGTGACCCTATTGTGGGTATTTATAGAGATCAGCGAGGGTGCCTGAAGTGGGGGGGGGGAGGTTGGGTTAACGAGTGGCTGCTTGTTTTGGTGTCAGAATATGTGTGTATCTTCCTGGGGGTTAAGGCAGGGTTTTTTCTTCTATTGAGTTGTTAACAAGTGGCTGCTGAGGGTGATTAGCATGTTCATTGTGTGAATTGTTCACGTGTCCTGGTGGTTGAGCTGAGTTCGTTGACCTTTTGCAGGCTGTATTTTTCAGGATTGGTAGCCAGGTTTTGTTGATTTTTAGACTTTCCTCTTTTTTATTGAAACTGTGCTGGTGTTTGTGAATCTCAATGGCTTCCCGGTATAGCCTGGTATAGTGGCTGTTGGTGTTGTCTAGTATCTCTGTGTTTTCAAATAGGATTTTGTGTCCAGTGTGCTTGAGAGCATGTTCAGCTACTGCAGATTTTTCTGGTTGCTGTAGTCTGCAGTGTCTTTCGTGTTCTTTTATCCTGGTATGGATGCTGCATTTTGTGGTCCCGATGTATACTTGCCCGCAGCTGCATGGTATGTGGTATACTCCTGCGGCGGTGAGGGATCCCTTTTGTCTTTTGCTGATTTTAGCATTTGTTGTATTTTTCTGGTGGGTCTGAAGATTGTTTGGAAATTGTGTTTTTCCATCAGATTTTCCATCACTGCTCCTGTCTGTGCTCCTGCCCTCTGAAGATGCTGGTCACAGATGCAGGCGAAATGTTAGGAAACAAAACTTCCAGAACACGGCAACACAGCCCAGAAGACCCACACCAGCCATCGTATTCCGGCCATGAAAGCCTTAGACAATACATTCCAAGATTCACCAACAGGAGGCATATATAGAGAGCAACTCACAATATGTAAAAATGAACTAAAAGGATGCATTTGAACAGATAGACAGTGCAGCAATACAATCAACATCAGAAGAAATATTGCAATTCCTTCTGCATAAAAACCTCATTCTGGCCTCAACTACCCAAGGCATCTTCCAATATTTTAGACTACAACTTCTGTAATCCCTTGTTATTAGCCATAGGTAGCTGGGAATGTTGCGACATGAAATTCAATTTCAATCCAATGGGGGGGGTGGGGGGTTGGTAATCAGGTTGCCTCTCTCTTATTCTAATTTGTAAAATACCAGGATTTGACTTCAGCTACTCCATTCATTGTCCACTCCTGAGTTTGGATCTACCCAAATGATATCAACAGGTCCTTATGAATTCTATGGAAAAGTCTGAATTCCATTTTTGCTAAGTGTTATAGCTGAGCTCAAGAAGGCTAGAATTCCTGTGGTTATTTCAACTTCCTCTGTTGTGTGTAAATAAGATTCTAGTTCAAATGTCATTATGAGTTTTTGCCCTGGAGGACTCATTCTCTATTTGTCACTTTATGTAACAGGACAATGTTATGACCATAGTCTTAACTTTGTTTGAATGATAAGGCACACTCCCTTTATTTGCAATTCAGAGTTATGTTCACCATTATGTTCACATCCATCATTCATTTTTTCTTTAAATAATACCCCATTATAAATCTGTATCTATGCATATAAGTTTCTGTTATACAGTGGTACCTCAAGATACGAATTTAATCCGTTCCGTGACTCTGATCGCATGTCGAATTGGTCGCATTCTGAAGCACGTTTTCCCATAGGATTGAATGTAAATACGGTTAATCCGGTTAATCCGTTCCACCCTCTGAATTTGGTCGCATTCTGAAGCACGTTTTCCCATACGGTTCAATGTAAATAGGGCTAATCCGCCCTCCGAATTTGGTCGCATCCTGAAGCACATGTCCCAGGCGCAGCGGAGAAAAAGGAAGTGCTAATCAAATCTTTCCTTTGTGCATAGCCCTTGGCGCGCCCGACAAAAGCACAGTGAAAGCAATGGGGGGAAAGGCTTATGTGGCGCGTGCACGCACGCACACCCCACTCATTCCTCCCCTCTTTCCTTCTGCAAGCGCACGCACACCCCACTCATTCCTCCCCTCTTTCCTTCCGCGCACGCACGCACACCCCACACTCATTCCTCCCCTTTCCTTCCACGCACGCACGCACACCCCACTCATTCCTCCCCTCTTTCCTTCTGCAAGCGCACGCACACCCCACTCATTCCTCCCCTCTTTTCTTCCGCGCACGCACGCACACCCCACTCATTCCTCCCCTCTTTCCTTCCGCGCACACACGCACACCCCACTCATTCCTCCCCTCTTTCCTTCCGCGCACGCACGCACACCCCACTCATTCCTCCCCTCTTTCCTTCTGCAAGCGCACGCACACCCCACTCATTCCTCCCCTCTTTCCTTCCGCGCGCGCACGCACACCCCACTCATTCCTCCCCTTTCCTTCCGCGCGCGCACGCACACCCCACACTCATTCCTCCCCTTTCCTTCTGCAAGCGCACGCACACCCCACTCATTCCTCCCCTCTTTCCTTCTGCAAGCGCAGGCACACCCCACTCATTCCTCCCCTTTCCTTCCGCAAGCGCACGCACACCCCTCATTCCTCCCCGCTCTTTCCTTCCCCGCACGCACGCACACCCCACTCATTCCTCCCCCTTTCCTTCGCAGTGAAAGCAATATCAGGCGCTGTGGGGCTTCCCCACGCACCCACCCACCCCCGCGCTGATTCCTCGCCAAAGGAAAGAGCAAATTTCCCCATAAGGTTCAATGTAAACACAGTTCTGAAAATACAGTATGCATTTTATTTTTAAACCACAAAAACATGAAAAAAAGCACAGTATGAAGAGGGAGAATGGGGTGGGGAGGCAGTTATTGTTTGGAGGGAGAGTCCCCCTCCAAAGGGACTTCGGGGAGATCTCCTTCAGGGGTTTCCTCTCTTCTTTGCCTCTTAGCTGCAAAGCCTTATTCTTGCCAAGCCTGCTCTGCATTTTCTTTGGAGCCATGCTGACAAGCACACCAAAAACCTTCCAAACGCCACAAAACACACCACAAGCCTCACCGAATGCCTCCTTGCTACCGCGATCTCGCCCACAGGAAGCCGCGACCACGTGGCAGCAGGGCAAATGGCTTTTCCTTTTCCTTTTTCCTTTCTCCATAGCGACAAAAGCACAGTGAAAGCAATATCAGCGCACAGCCGGGAGCGGGAGCTCCCCCCCCCCCAGATTTCATTAGCAGTTCCTCTTTCCGCATTGCTTTCCTTGGGCTTTTGTCCTCCCGCTCAGATTTCATTAGCACTTCCTCTTGGAAGCCGCGACCACGTGGCAGCAGGGCAAATGGCCGCGGATCCGGTTCGTATCTTGAGGTGGAGTTCGCATATTGAGGTAAATTTTTGCGGCCAGAGCTGGTCGTATCTTGAAATTTTCGTAAGATGGGGCGTTCGTATATTGAGGTACCACTGTAAATAATTACCGGCCATTTCCAAGTAGGAAATAAAAACACAGTTTCAATCTGATGCCACTAACACACTATGACATACTATAACAACAATTGACAACTATGTCTCTCAAAAAGGAAGTCAAGATCTTCTTAAAAAGGTACGTTTTTTGAGTTGAGCAAAATTCCTGTTGACTTTGGACACACCCATCTACTTTTCTTGACAAAAATACAGAAGTTTGCTATTATTTTCTTCCAAGGTTTTTTTTTCAATTGCCAGTCTAGCCTATTGTTCTGGTATTTCCTGTTGGCTTTCCATCAGCTTTTCAATATCAGCCACATTCAACTAGGTATTGCCACGTTTATGGGATGTAAATAATCTTATTAAGTTAATGTCTCCTAAGCTTGACAGATATACTTCAATGTGATAATCAGTGTAATCAGTTTCTAAGACACTTGTAGCAATGAACTTGATAACATGCTGTTGATAGGCAAAACTTTAAAAATGTACAGTTTTTAAGGACTTTAAACACTTTAAGGATGTTTGCATTTCCTCTCCATATTGGAGCAGCAATATGAACAGCAAATACAGGTAGTCTTCATTTAGCGACTGACTTGTTTAGCAAGTGTTCACAGTTATGATGGAGATAAAAAAAGTAACTTCGTGACCAGTCCTCGCATTTACCACCTTTGCAGGTCTGTAAAAAAAAGAAAAGCCGAAGCAAGATCATAAGCACAGTTGCAGTTTTACTTAGCGATTGCTTCACTTAACAATCAAGTTGTCAGTCCCAATTGTGGTCACTAAACAAGGACTACCTGTAAGATTATCTGCTCTAGACGTGTCTAATTCTTTTCTTAATCCTACCAGATTACTGGCCTTGACAACATATTCCAAAAATTAATTAATTAAAGCCAATTAATTGTATGCCATTGATCACCCTGGTTTGGGATCCTTGGAAATATAATTCAAATACATCTTTAGGCTGTGGTATGAATGCATATTTCAATGTAAGTTTCAATACAGTGTACAATATGAGAACAACACCCAACTTAATGGTGGGATGCGGGTGGGAGAGAAAGCTCAGGTTTTTTTGTTAAAATTGGCCCCCCCAAAGAAAGGACAAATGATGTATAAATGATGTAGCCTCTTGCTTCCTGGTAACCTACTGCAAAAACCATTAGTAGAACTGTCAAACATCTGTAACTATATTATGACAAATTAACTGAAAGAGTTGGACACTTTCAATATATAGCAAATTTAGATTCCCTAATCTACTTTATCACTGGATTATATTCAACAATAGAAGCCACTGTTTCTTTCCATTCTTCAATTCCTTCAAACCTAGGCTGAATGTAATGATCTGGCCAGTTATGATATGATAAGTGTGTTAATATCAGGAAAACCACACATGATTGGATTTTTATACATCAGCATTTCCTACCCAGATCCCTGGTCTTGGCCTTTCAGAATTTCCAGCCAGGATGGCCCTTGCTGAGAATTCTGGAAGTTGAAGTTCACACATCTGGAGGATGCACCAATTATTGGAGTAAATAATAAATAACAGTTTTGTAACAGGTACTATGTATCTTAACAATGTATTCATTTGGCTTAAGAAAGTGACCAGAATTCCACCAAATATTTTGTCCTGTTTTTGTAGCACAGGAGACCACAGCTCATAATGGGGCCAGTGAGATCCTGCACCTTTTCTGGCACCCTGAAAGTGAATGGGGCCACTCTACAGCATCTGTTTATTATTTGCAGGAGATCTAAAAGGGTGCCTCTATCTCAGCAATGATCTACAGGTATGATTGACTTGTTCCTTTAAAACAAGATCTAGAAATTGAATTGAGAGTGAAAGATTAAGCAACACTGATATTATCCACTGGAATTAAAAGTTTGCTGTTTGCTACAAATAAAGAGAGAAACTTATCGCGTATATACTTTTTTGCATCATCTGAAACTTTTCCTTTTGTTAATTTTCTACCAGGCAATAACCCGAACTGAGTCCAGAAACACAGCAAGAATCAATGCAATTTTGCTGATATAGATGTAATATACTTTTCATAGCCCACACCTATTAACAGGCAAATTACATGGTTTCAGAAGGACCTCATTTTATATTGGCATAAAATCCTAGGTAGATTGTATCCAATACAGTATAACACTCAAGAATTATATAAATAAGCACTATACTGTAGTTTTTCCCTTTATCAACTTTCAAATATTGACAGCAGGAGGGCACATGATAGCTTTACCATCAAAAACAAGTTTCTCCCCAACTGTTAAGAATTAGGCCTAGAGATTGAACAAAGTAAG
The DNA here is from genome assembly GCA_030867105.1 of Liasis olivaceus. Lineage (NCBI taxonomy): Eukaryota > Metazoa > Chordata > Lepidosauria > Squamata > Pythonidae > Liasis > Liasis olivaceus. The sequence continues at coordinate 32,297,803 of CM061351.1, read as the reverse complement.
TATGCACTCCTGATAAAGTGCTGTGATCAATGTCAATCAATCTCTCAGATAATCCACCCAAGGCATGCTCTACAGATCCTCATAGATAGATTTAAAGGAAGAACAGAAAATGTTTCAATCAACAATCTACAAATAAAGGTGCAACACAACATGTTGACAATAACTGTTACCTATTTCAAAGTGTACACAGGTAGTCCTCACTTAGCAACCATAATTGGGATTGGCAATTCAATTGCTAAGTGCCACAGTTGCTAAGCGGAAAATCATGTGACCGCAATAGGCTTATGACCTTACTTCCCATTTAGTCATTAAGTGAAGCCCCATGGTTGCTAAGCGAAAAATCATGTGACCATGACTTACAATTTCACCTCTGCCTTCTTTATTAACTCTGCATGTCGCAAACTGCTTGCAAAGGATGCGAATTGTAATCACTTGATTGTGGGACGCTGCAACCGTTGCAAATGTGAGAACTGTTTTTAGAACTGTTGTAACTTCAAACAGTCACTAGACAAGGCAGTTAGTAAGTGAGGACTACCTGTAATTGACTTTTCTATGCTTTCCTCACACTAAATTCAGTAGCTCTATAATTTTAAGGAAATGATACATTTTGAGGTACATTCAAACAGAACAGATCTTTCAGTAATGCAACATCGCTCCAAGAGTCCGAACAGAAAAGTGTAAAAACAGTGGTCACTTTAAAGTGATAAGATATCATATCACAGATATCAGTACACTAATCACTCAGACTCTGCCAATTAAAAAAAACAATAACTTTGTTGATTACTCCAGTGTTACAAAGTTACCTATGAATAATCCCACAGCAGCCTAATTTACTCCAAAATCCCACCACATTCAACCTGCCTTGCTTAGTAAGAGCTTAAAAATTAATCTTTGATATAGCTATAACTTCTTACTCCTTGTCTCAACTAATTATCCTACAATAATTAGAAAATGCTTCTAATTAGTGTTCTGTCAAATATATAACCCTCCCAAAGGGAAGACTTCGTTATCACAGCTATGAATCCATGGTAATTGTGACATCTTTGGCCTCTATAAGCTACTACAGAAAACTGAACAGATGTGGAGGGTGGAATGAAATCTTGTAATTCAGCAAAAACCGTTACTATATTTTGGAAAATATGACACAGAAAAAGAAACCTTTTTGGAGGATTATTACTCATATACCACCTGTAGTGTGATTCCAATTATGTAAGTGTAGTCATCCAAGTACGCTTACCAAGCCTCCTGTTAAGCAGCATTCGCGCCCTAAATAGGGATCTGTGGCAATTTTGCTTTTATTCTATCACAAGATGTGATGCCTGAGAATTATCCCTAGGTCAGAATTCCCTCTGGGCTACAATCTCTTTTAGGACAGATTGTTATGATCACCCCTTACATTCAAAGACTACAGTCTCAAGACAGGCTACCAGTAAATCATATGAATGTGCCAAAAAAGCTATAATTGACAAGATGTGGAAAGGTAATAGACTTCATGATTCAAGTTATGAAGAATGCAGGAACATATGTTTGGTCAATCCAGATTATAATTTTCTACAGTGAATAGCAGTACTCTCCAGAGTTTTATGCCTTTTTCTCTTTTCCAACCCAAAGTGGAAATAACATGGACCAAATCTAGGACTTTTTGACTTTAAGAGGTATATTGCTCCCCGTTGCAAATCTATGTGGTGCGTTATATAGAATTTTGTATAAATATATCAATTTCTAGAAAATGTAACTGTAGCCTTTAAATTTTGAAAATATTCCAAATAATTCTGACATAATGTTAAGACATAATGTAACTGGTTTATTCATGGCTTGGCAGCATGTACAAAGCAGTCCACCAGACGTTCATCAGGAAATTATGTTTTAAAGATCCTAGCTTAGTGTTACCTATAAATGCATCCTCAAGGCTTTCTCAAGACTTCCACCATCATTAATGAAACTTCTAGCATCTAAAACCTCATATCATTATACATCTACCTGTGGAGACATAAGGTTTTATGGGTTAAAACTCATTCAAAGACAGCAATTATCAGCCTATATAAAATGGAGACAAAGGTCTTCTTTAGCAAACTGTTGTGAAAGCACATTTCCTCCATGACATCATTAGAAAGAAGCTTACATATTAAGTTTGGGCTGTTCAAAACGCATATTCAAACACATCTTATTTGGCATATTCACAAGCTGAGAACCATTTAAAATCCAAGTTTATATTAACATTTATGAGTTATCCTCACCACAAAGAATGGTTACCTGGTAGAATTAAGCCTTGTTTTCTATTTCAAAATTGCTATTTCCCCAATGTAACTTTCATTATTTGATATCTGCTATCCTTCCATTCTACTTCTGAGTCCACTGTTTAAGGTGTTCTCCAACAATACATTCAGCTGTTAACACTGTGGCATCTTTGGTGTTCTCTGAGCTTGGCTGCTTGCTTGCCGATGTTTCATTACCCAACTAGGTAACATCATCATTGTGAGTGTGGGGTTTGTTCCCTGTTTATATAGAGTAGCTTGCCCTGACAGTTTTATACCAACAAATCAGAGGAACACTCATGGGATCATCACTCTCAGGACTCAGCCGAGACCATAATGCAGCATCTAAAAACTATAACACTCCTACACATACAATCAAAAGAATGGATCTGATATGTATTTTAATATGACCTTTGTCATAATAAAAAAGAACTAGAGAAGACACATGAAACAATCAACAACATCTTCAATCGAATAAAATTCACAAGGGAAGAGGAAAACAACACATTACCCTTCCCGGATAACCTCATCAGCAGAGGAAATGACAGCAAATTAGAAATGCAAGTCTATCGAAAAACAACCCACACTAACTGACTGCTTCACTACCAAAGTAACAACCCAACCTCCCACAAGAGGAGCTGTGTAAGAACATTATTCAGACGAGTACAAACACACTGCAGCAACCTAGAACACCAGAAAAAAGAAACAGACCCCCCACACATCTTCCAACAAAATGGATACTCACACAACTCTATCAAAAAGTGCCTGACGACTCAACCCACTACAGCACAACCAACACAAGTTATGAAAAGGATAACATTACTATACATCAAAACCATCTCAGAAACAACCAATAGACTATTACAACTACACAGCATCACTGTAGCATATAAACCAACTAAAGCCCTCCAAAACATCTTAAGTAATCGAAAAGACCCACTCACCCAAGAAGAAAGAACAGGAGTCATCTACAACATATAGTGTAAGGACTGTAACAGCCATTACTTTATGTAGGACAAACAGGCAGTAGAGTAGCAGAGTGCATCCATGAACACCAACTAGCAGTCAGAAGACATGATGAAAATTCCTTAATCTCACAACACACGGACAGACTCAATCATAGCTTCAACTGGGAAACTGTGAGCATTCTAGAACAAGCTAAATCCAAAAACACTATGGGATTCCTGGAAGCTTGGTATTCAGACAAATCAGCCATCAACAGACACATAGAAATAAACCATACTTATACACCATTCAAAAGAGACAATAAAAAAGCCAAGATGGAAATAAAAAGACCAGAGCACATCCCCTCTAGCAGCCAACACCCAGATAAGCAGGGATTAACACTAGGCAAACAATCAAGAAGAAAAACATACCCTAATCAAGGAACTACCAAAGAGAAAACCACAGCCCCACCAAAACTGGCAGGGCAAGTTACTGTATATAAACAAGGAGCAAATCCCACAGTAACTTGCACTGATGTTACCTAGTTGGGTAATGAAACGTCTGCAAACAAACAGCCAAGCTCACAGATCACCAAGGATGCCACAGTTCAACCCTGAGCTACATATATTCCTTCTACTGGAGTGTTAACATTGCTAGAAGCTGAAAAATTTCTCTATAGCTTAAGAATTGGATGGAGTTAGAATCAGAATAAAAGGTATTAACCACAGAATTTTAAAACATAATAAAGAAGGCTGCAGTGCTATCAGAAGCCACTTGAAAACAAATCTAATAAATCAGCATCAAAGCTGCATCATCACCTTAACAGGAGTCCACTAGCAGTATCAAATTAACCAGTACTCAACATATAAAACTCAAAATTATTACTATACAATGTGAAATCCATAAGTAACTTACTAGTGACTGATATGACACACAGGCCAAAGAGACAGCAAAGAAAATATTTTCCCTTTCAGTATAGGGAAGCTAAATCTCAACTTCTGAAAATCCCTAAAATATAGAATATAAAGGCTACAATGATGGAAAGCAAGGTTGAAAAAGGAGTGCACGTGACTTCTGGGGGAGGTATGGTGAGCTGAAGATGGCTCTGTGAAAGCAGAGCCAATGACTGCAGCAAAGACCAAGGAACTGGTGAATAGACCAGTTCCCTGGAACCTCACCAATAAGGAGAGGACAGGAGATTGCCCACATGTGCTCCAGACAGCTGCTCCTTGCAAGAAGACTGCAGGACAGTGGTTTTCCATGGGCTTGAGCACCAGGAGATGACAGGATCAGCCATCCTCCAACCAAGGACACTAAGTTCGCAAACCTCACTTTCTAATCACTTTCAGAAATTGCCTATTAACCATTTTAAAGCTATTAGAGACTTTCAGAAAAGTCTTTGAATGTCAGAAAAGGTTTGAAAAGTCTTCATCAGGTGAGTTTATTTTCAACTTGGAAGAAAAAAAAATTAATTACAAGCTTAAGAACTTAAAAGAATTTGAAATTTTATTTAGCAAAAAGCTAAATAAAATTTTGATCTAATAAAGTTATAAACAGATTAAGGGTCCAGATAAATTTGGAATATTGACTTTTACTATAAGATTTTGGAATTAACTATAAAAAATAAACAACTTTTCACGGGAAACAGATTTATTTTGGTTATGATGGCAATTGCAAGTCATAACAAAGGATAACTGATTATTTTATAAACTGGACACTAGAGGGGACTAAAGATTTTAAGCAGAAGAAAAGAAATACAAAGCCTGATGTCAGCTAATACTGGGACTTACAGAATTATACAAAACCTTATAACATCAGAAATATTAAAGATCTTTGAAGAATGGAGCCAGAAGTTAGTATCTACTATATCAATACTGCTAGTAATGATATCTGCTTCTAAGGATAGACTATGTCCAAAAGATGTTAATGAAGGAATGACAGATGTGCAACAAATTTTATCTGATCAGATAAAGTACAGAATGTGGAACTACAAATGACAGACCAAGAGAATGATTTGGAAAAGGACACTTTACTGGATATACAAAGGAAACTAAAATTTTAAAAATTAAAAGGGAAATGTAAATGATAAACCAAGAGAATGACCTGGAAAATGTTTTCTTACTGAATCTATAAAAGAGGCTTATTAAAGCCTTGAAGAAATCTATGCAATGGGATAAAGAAGAATTGAAAGAAATCAAATCCTACGACAATATTTCATTGGATTAAAGATTAAGACTGTTAGAAGTAAAAGGAAGGAATATAAAGTTGGCTTAGTTGATCAAGGTTAAAATAAGACACTTTGTTGGAATATTCTGGCAATACTTTACAGACTTTTTGCTGACACCAGGATTGAAAAGTTGATGTTTTATGGACTTGCTTATAGATAAGGGACGGGACATGGGATGAAGAGGTATCTGTTTAACTTTACAGGGGGTGAAGAGTTATTAAATGTGTTTATAATTGTTGTGATGACAGTCACTTCTTTATATATTTCTTCTCTTTTTCTTTCTTCTCTATTTTCCTTTTCTTCTTTTTCTCTTTTCTTGAACTTTTTATTTTTTCTTTCCATTCTCTTCTCTTTCTCTAAGTTTAGTTTATATTAGTTTTTACTACTGTAAATAAAATTCTTAATAAAAATCATATTTAAAAAAGGGGAGTGCACATGATGGCAATGCTTTATCCTATTTCTGAAACTAACAGATAATCATGGAATCAGTAAGCATGGAATCAATTTAGACCCACTTAAATCAATGCTGATAAAGTAAATAATGAGATAGAAGACCAGAAGTACAAAAAGCATCCAATGCAAATGAAAAATAGAGTCTAAAAAACAATCAGTGATCCTGACTGGCCATTGGCTATAATAATAAGTTTCAATTTCATAGTTCTGAGGCTTTCAAAAACAGTGCTAAGAGAACTGTATGAAAATTGGCACTTAACTGATCCATCCTCCCAGCAGCTTTATGTATTATTATAAAAATTACACAGGGGTTCCAACCACATAAAACAGTCTTAGTGATAGCTGAGATATTTAGATTCCTGCCTTTATCTATGCCTTTATCTTTAGATTCCTGCCTTATCACTATGCCTTTATCAAGAGCCTATGTACATTTGATGTATTTGTATTGTGGTATACATTTTTACAGTATATTACACATATCCACTGCCTTAAGTAACAAAGATGATATCTAAACTTCACTGACATTTGCAGCTATTGACAGAATTTTACGGTTTGTAGCTTGTAGATCCAGTGCTTAGAAACTTTTCACCATTTCCTAAAGTGCAATAATTTTACCTAAGCTGTTTTTCAGAGAACCCAATTCTGACCACTTATTTTGTATAATTAAGATTGCAGGGGCACATGCAGCAAGCTGAAATTACATCCAACTGACGAAATGTACATTGTGACATCAAGATACTTGCAACAAGTACAAAAGGGGCAAAGTCTGCATTGTGACAAACAATTCGCCATTTGCCACTTTGCTCCCCCTCCCCTGACATAAAATTGTGTTCTTTACTAGGAACTGAGAATAAAATTGATTCCTTTGCTTTTATGGCCCAATCAAAGTATTTTGATCCTACTCATCAAATGAAAAAGACTCATACAGCATCTTACAAAGATTACAAAAATGGATAACAATAATTTTGATCCTCTAGCTTTGTGATAGTAATATTGTCAATTGATTATGATTACTGAATTATAGTCAATCCAGAATGTTCACTCTCTACTTTCTGTTGTATGGAGTAAGGGCCTCATGCCCCTCATTAGTGCAAGGGGCAGTGATGAACACTGAATATCTGGAAGTATGTGGTACTTGTCCCTTTTTCCCACCAAGATTCTGCATCTTCTATTTCAATTAAACCATATTATTATTTTTTGCTATAGATATGTGTTATAACAAAGGCAGTGCTATAAGGCATTGGAAGAATGAACATTTTTCTTTGACCTACATCCAACTATATTGTGTAGAAAATGAGTTATGCTCAGACATATGCGAAGGTCACATTATAAAATGTTTAGGTCACTCCTCAAACTTCCTTTTTAAAGTAAGTAATTTTTTTTCACACTAACTTGGTAGCTATTAAAACAACAAAGTAACCAAAACACAGGTACAAATGGATGAGGAACCTGTCAGAAAGAGATGTTCACATATCATCCTGGACCATGGTTTATATAATCTTATGTTTTGTTTGATAAGCCACCATTTAGTGTATTTACACAATTCAAGAAGCCATAAATAATGAATTATAAACAAGATGCATGCCAAACAAAAAATAAATCCAAAACAAACTATATTATGTTATTGTAGTATGCATCAGCCTATCACTAGAAGAATAGTACCTGGACACTTCTGGATGAGAGATGTAATTTTCTTCAAGGTCATGGAAACTTTTATTCAGGTGGGAAAATAATCTACGTACAATTTTCATAATCTAGACCTCACAACGGGGAAAAACTTCTAGAAAAATGACACACTTAGAAAAATTAAAAGTATAAACAACAGACATCAAAATGAATTAGAAGTATTATTATTTTTAAACAATCTCATTAAAATGAAATTATTTTCACTGTGCACCTGAAATTGACCAGGCACAATTCTCTAGGAAGCTATTTAGATTGTAAAGGCCCAGTTCTGAAAATCCCAGCTATGTAGCACTGGAGTGAAGAGACTCAAAGCAGAGGTATAGAAATAAAACAAAGTTCTTGAAGAAGCTTTTATAGAAACTAATGAATACTAAAAGCCAAATCTTAAATGGTTTAAAATTGAAATGACTTGTGTAAAATCTTGAATAGAACCCCAAACTAAAAATAAAAAATAAAACTAGTTTTATCATGACTGTCAGTACAGAAATCTTTCCAAAGAGACTAAGCAAATGTCAATGAAAATATATGAATATTAGAATAAAAATTGGCTACTGTTGCCACTACCAAATAATCCAGAAGCAGGGGCAAATCCAGAAATACACTCAAATTACAATTCAGCTGCTCTGGAGTAAGGTATATTCATGCCACACCACTCCTACCAAGCACCTGCTACTCCTCCCTTACAATGGAAAAATAAAAATGAGACATACATGCCCTAGTAATTTCACTCCACCATCAATTTCATGTACAGTACATGTCAAACAACACAGCTGATGAGATGAAACACTAAACACATTCGGGCAGACCAACAAACCCCAACATTAGCAAGTTTCCAAAATACCATGATCCATGGAATGAAAAGGTGTGGAGAGCAACATCAAACACCCTTCTCCTTCTCCTGGTCAATTTATGTACAATTCCTAAAAGGAAAAACCTTTATCCCCCACTTGTTAGAATTCATCCTCCCAGTGATAAAACTTGGGACATGAAATCATAAAACATAGTATACTGCTTTTCAAAACACCTTATTTTTCCATTTACCAGATCTCAACTTAATTTCCTTGATAATGATTAGTGTGCTGTGTCCAAAACTGACATGACATACTGTTTTTTGTTGAATATTCCAAAAATATACCAGAATCCATTTGAATATCATCTAGGAGAAGATAAGCTTTTTGTAAGAACTGATCAAGATAATTCAGAGTGAGATTTTTGAAAAAGCAGTTCATCATCCAGGATAATTCCAAGCATGTAAATGAATTTGCAGAGGTCTCATTTCAGCATTCCTTCCAGAAATAAACATACACTGTTTAATTTCTAGTTATATTTACAATAAATACTAATCAGGAAAACTATACAAGCAGGGAATTACAGTTATGTTAGAGTCTGAAATATCTATACAGCAGTCAGCTCAATCGATTTTCAATGGTCCTGGTTTCTATCAACAGCTTCATCAACACTAACACTCCTACTTATGTTATATGGATTATATAGCTTATAGCTTCTGAAAAAATCAAGGGTTCCTAAAATCATGTCACTACAGTTTTCAGATCAATAGCCCCCAAAGCTTATAACCACTGATTCAGAAAACAATGGTGTGTCAAACCCCAATGATTACACTTAGATAAGAATTTAGAATACTGATCTCTCCAATTTTAAAAGTTTTTCTTAAAAGCTCAGAGGTGCAATCAAACAATCAGTCAATCAAATAGAGATAATGTTCGTGAAAGTTTCAAGGGGTTACCAACTAATGAAAAAATAAAAATAAAAAATAGAAGTACTCCTAAAAAGGAAGATGTCTTCACTATTAGTTTATAAATCCAAATTATTTTAAACAAATGTCTTTGCTGACTATTATAATAACTGACATTTGATTCTAAGGTAATTATGAACTGGATACCAAGACAAATATTTTTTAGAAACCTATTTCTCGCACTTAGCCACATCAGTTAGTTTTGCAAATCTTGAAATAAAGAGTGAGCTTTAAAGTTTGATGTGCAAGTCAGAGTACTGCTTAATTTTTTTTATTAGTAAAAATAGCTCCAGCACAATATATATTCTTACAATAATGTATAATCTCCTATTAGAAAGTCTAAAGTATGATATTTTTTACAAGACTATATTTAAATCCTGCTCAAATTTATTTAAGTCAATAGGACTAATTATTGAACTCATATAGAACTGTACCCTTAGCTTCTCTAAGCTGGAAAAAAAAAGTCTACATTTATGGCGAGGGGGAGGCATGGGCTGAAATGTAGATTTCAGCCGTTCAGAATCCCAGAACTTATTGGAGCAGCTGTACATCTAATTATACAGTTTAGGTGTACAATCTAAGCTGCCCTTCAACCATATCTTACTATGTCATATGGCAATAATATCAAAGCTTTTACAGAAGGCCGATTAGCAGCACCCTCTTCCGTGTTAATTGAAAAAGGAAATAAAGTTATCTCTCTTCTAAATTCAACAGTATTTACAACCATAATTTCTAGTGCTCACTCACGTAAAATTCTACCAGAAGCAGAGATTCACTTTCCATAATAGCATTTAGGTTAGGATGCAAAATCATTCATTATATAAAATAGATCCGCATATGATTGCTTCCCAATCCTATTTCAGGTTTTCTGCTTTCTAAATTAATCATTTGCTTGATTAATCATCTGACAATTCATTTATTATTCACTCTTACTTAGGGTTCCATGTAATCTAGCAAAGAGGTTTTCAAACATTTTCAGGCCATGGAATCTGTGAGTTAAGAACAAAAAACTTTTTCGGAACCTCTGATCGAGAAGCTAAGCTCTCATGACCGAAAACTGGCTGTGTTTGAGGAAAGTTTTTTGTCCTCAGTCTAGAAAACAGAAATGGAACAGTGTCCATACTATGCATCATTAGAGCTTTTCCAATGCCCTTTACAGCAGTTTGTTTTGCAAATACTTACCAAAGCAGTTCATGAATGCTAATCTGCTCTTGACAGTAGATACAGAAATATAACGGAAGGGAGAATCTGGCAAGCTTACTTTTGCTGTTACAAAATTATTTTCCTGTCATGAATAGAATCACTTGGAGCCTTACCACTGGGTGAAAAAACTCATCCAAAGATTGTCAAGTACGTAAACTTGAAAATTATGGATGGTAAAGTTATTTCAACCAGCAAGATAGAATGAAGATCACAACCTCCATTTGTATTTCATTTCCCACTCCATCAAATGACAAACTAGCTTAATTATTGATAAATGCACCTGATCACACCTGTTCCCAAGTTCTGAAAACCACTAGCCACATATTTTTCATGGTTCACTGTGTTCTTGTGAATGCAGCATGCCCAGGCAAATTTGGTAATATTTATTTATTTATTTATTTGCCCGATTTATATGGCCGTCCATCACAGCAATTAACTCTGGGTGGTGAACAGAGTTAAAATAAAATAAAAACAATTATACACATTACAAAAGTTAAAATACACAGTGGCCAAGCATCATCAACCCAAATCACTAGCATAACCAAGAAGCAGGTCCCTGTATACCCTCAGGGCCCCAGGCCCAGGCACAAAGCACCTCCAATGGTTAATTTTAAATGAACAGACACATTCTGCACTGGAAATTCAGCAATGCTACATTCCCATAAAAAAGAAAGCCAGTTTGGTGTAGTGGTTAAGGCAACAGGCTAGAAACTGGAGACCCTGAGTTCTAGTCCTGCCTTATGTACAAAATCAGATGGGGGACCTTGGGCCAGTCACTCTCTCCCAGCCCTGGGAAGGAGGCAATGGCAAACCACTTCTGAAATCTTGCCAAGAAAACTGCAGGGACTTTTCCAGGCAGTCACCAGGAACCAACACTGACTCAAAGGTCTCACACACACAAATTCCCGTAAACTCATTTACTCTAAACAAGCCACAGAGCATTACCGCGAAGCTGCACAGGAGCAATCAGGCATGTGTTTACCAGTAAATAAATTTTTACTGTCACATGAACACAATCTTAATGTCAGTATGTTCAAGCTGATGTCCTAGCTAAACAAAACCTTCTATAAAACAAATTACTATACTTCATTCTCTTAATAAGCTTTGAGAAATCTTTGCTTTAATTTTTTTGAGCTGTTTCACTGAAACAGTGAATAACTGATTTGCTGCTCAAACTTTACTACCACCCTTTACATCAAAAGTTCTCTCACATAAATTGTTCCTTGTAACCATTTAATGTGTTCATTCTTTACTTACAGAGCAAATCACTGTTATCAAGTGTTTTTTTCCCACGCCAATCATACCAAACTATTAGACAATATTCTTACAGGTGCTAAGTAACATAGGTATCTGCTTTATCTTGACCAGGGTGGTTATAGGATTGCTTTAGACTTTCATTAGTCTGCCTGTAGACCAATGAAGACCTGCATAGAGGATCTTCAGCTATCTCACTGTTCACCCTAATGCAACAGTAAGCATGGCATGCTTGCAATTGGTTAGACTAGAAATTGCTTTAAGAATACAACTCCCAATGACACATAATGGCACTGGCACCTATAAAACAAACCTGAAATACTTATTTTATTTATTAGGTTCATATGGCCACTCGTCTCAAATATATGATTCTGGGTGGCAATCAATGTTAAATGAATGAATGCTGGTTTTACAGCTTCTACTATTATAAACTTAGCATTTTCACAAAGGGAATAGTACACAGGGAAATAACTGCATTCCAGATAATAAGGTAACTAAAATATGGGCTTGAAGCTATTGCTCCAAGAATCCATACCTGCAAAACTTCACTGAGAACATTAAACTGCTTCGTTCAGTAACCACTTGAAGTTAATATAGTGCTTAAAAAGAAGACTTATGGCCTTGTCCTTGAAGCTGTGACCATCATAGCATCCTTGCAGTCACGTGATCACTACTCAGGTGCTTGGCAACCAGTTCACAATTACAACGGTCACAGCATTCATATGATTGTCATTTGCGACCTTTACTGCTGGCTTCCAACAAGCAAGTCAATCGGGAAGCCAGCAGGAGGCTACAAATGGCGATCATGTGATGTTAACGCCTAACAACTGCATAGGATTCACCTAACAGCCACAACTGGAACTGCTGGAACTGCTATTGTAAGTTGGCACGGTCACGTGATATTGCGCTTTATAACTGCATCACTTAGTGATGGAGTTCCCAGTCCCAATTACCGTTGTTAACCAAGAACTACGGGTACAAAGATACCAGCCTTTGCTCACATTCATTTCTATAAGCACTATATTGCTTTACAGATGTAGTCAGTTTCTTTTCTTTTTAAATTTAAGATGTGAATGTGAACACCAGGCAATTATGGGGAGAAAGATATGTTTTACCTGAAATTTCCATTTCTACTCCAACAACTTATTGATATCTTTTTTTTTTTTTTTTGGTGCCTTCGAGTCAGTGTTGACTCCTGGTGACTGCCTGAACTAGTCCCTGCAGTTTTCTAGGCAGTTTTTCAGAAATGGTTTGCCATTGCCTCCTTCCTAGGGCTGAGTGACAGTGACTGGCCCAAAGTTACCCAGCTGGCTTTGTGCCTAAGGTGGGATTAGAACTTAGTCTCCTGGTGCCTTAACCACTATACCACCTGCGTCTCATGTTACCAACATCCTATATGTTATAATAAATAAAATTGCTCTTGTCCCAGACTCCACCATCCCCCCCCTCTTTTTTTTCAGAGTGCAGAACCACAGACACCAAAGCCCTCTTCATCCTGTAAAGACCTATGCAGGTAGAAAAGGGCTGGGGAAACCATGCTTTTGTTCCTACCACCCATTGTAATATATAACTCCCCTAGCCTCAACCTTTTACTAATAAAGATATCCTGAGATGATAAAACAATACTGGTACTAGAATCTGGGGGAAGCATATTCAAGTAGGCTTTATCCTCAATCATTCTCACTTAGTAATATATGGGCAGTAGATGAGCCTGATGTCATCAAGAATGGGGTCAGAGAAGTAACCCCTTTTCCTCATGTGCTCCTTCATGATAGCAACTTATGAAAGGGTCTCAAAAGAGATACCATATTCACCTATTTATACGTGACATCATATATAGGACAGAATTATATTTAAAAAACAGACATGAGGTCAGGTGCATCTGTAGGAGGAGGTCAAGGAGGCTAAAATAGTGGGTGGGATAGGGCAATCAACCCCCTGCCCCTTTTTACATGTGTGCAACAGATGTCTAAAAGGGACTGAGCTTCAATCACCTAGATGTGCTACCATCTTCATGTTGTTGCCCTTCCCACGGAGCAAGGCCAGAGAAATTGCAAACTAGAATTGATGTATTTATTAGTGTCCTTCAAGTTCAGCTTGATTCCTGATGATGTCATGAAAGCATCCATGAAATTTTCTGGCAACAACATATAAGTGAATTACCATTACCCTCTGGGTACCCAATCTAGCCTATATCTTAGGATTTACTGATGCTCTCTCATCCAAGTATTAACCATGTCCCAGACACGTAACTTTTTAAAATCAGCCATGACTATATGGAAGAATGGCAAGCTACTTCCATATAGTTGTCAGGAAAACTACCTGAGTATGTATCCACTACCCCATATATTCATAAACAACATTTTTCCTTCCTCTTATAATCCTTGCTTATCTTTTTGGTCAATAGCTGCATATTAATAATGTTCTGGGCACCACTAATTTGTGCAACAATTTAATTATTATCCAAATATAATAGTGGATATCTGAACACTAGTTGTAATTGCAAGTTGGGAAATGTTATCTCTTTCTATACATAACTAGCTTCTTAATGAAACTGAGCAATTTTCTATTTGTTCTTTAATTAACATGGTACTTATAATAGTTATTTTCTATTTCATAACGTATTCTAATATAAATTATTTCCAAAAAACTCTTAAGTCTTAAAATAGTGTTAAACCTCTTGTATAATGGCACATCTAACACTGCAATCCATTAGCAAAACTTCCAACACACTTTCTTAGACGCATTCAGGCTAACACACGAGACATCATTATTTCTTCCACATAGCTGTTTCCTTTAATGAAAAGGAAGAGGATATTAATAAAAATACAAGACCAATACATTATCAATATAGGTGATATATTTAGAAGAAACACTTCTCTTCATTTTTTGCAACAGATATCCAGCCCTGCATAAGAATTTTTGGCATGTAAAATTTGTACAATTGCAGCAAATTAATGCACACAACCAAGTCAACTCCTTCAGAGTTCCATCAATCTTTATGTTAAGTACTGTAACTACTAAAACTATTCATACACCAAGCTACAATTCTAGTTGAACAATCCAAACGTAACACTCAAGTTCCAGGTAGTTTGGTAATCAATTAAATACTGAGATACTACACTATGAATACAAAGAAACTACTTAGCATAATAAAATAAAATGTAACATTATATCCATTATAATTCAAGGCACAAAACCCTGCTGCTGTAAACAGTTTGCATAAATTGATAATTTCGAGAAGCCCCCAAGCTGTAAACAAATGAGATAAAAAATGCACAGATGGCTATGTACTGAACATTCTAGAGTTTCTTTCCTTTATATGCTTTGTTCAAGATTTTGAATATATGAATACTCTGTCTGTAGGTTCCAAATGTGATAGTCATTGATTAATTGAAAAAGGGCTTTGCCTGAGGCATTTTCACAGAGAAATTGCTAAATATTAGCTTGCCTTTAAAATCACTTATAACATGCACCCAAGCCAGGAGCCAAAATAGAAACATTATGACAGTCATTAAATGCACTTGCAATTCAGATACAGTATTACTAGAATTTACTCGTCTTCCTCTGATTACAGTCTAGTCCAAAGGTCTATTTATAATTGCCTAAGGCCCCTCCCTTCCCCAAAGTCAAATATAATGAACTTTAATTGATGGATGTAATCCTGTGCAGCAGAATTGATTACAAGCTCTGCGGCAGCGGCAGACAGATCCCCCCTGCGCTTACCTCCAAAAGGTGAAAGAAGAAAGGTTCTGCTGAAGTACAGATGACACAGACTACTACCGCTTGCTCTATCATCCAATACACTGTGTCGTCACAGCAATAATTGAAACGATGCCTCC
This sequence comes from Liasis olivaceus, assembly GCA_030867105.1. Lineage (NCBI taxonomy): Eukaryota > Metazoa > Chordata > Lepidosauria > Squamata > Pythonidae > Liasis > Liasis olivaceus. The sequence continues at coordinate 32,282,185 of CM061351.1, read as the reverse complement.
CTCCCCTCTGCTGTCAGCAAGAGCCATGACCAGCTGGCCGAAAGCCATAAAGTACAATCCATTCTAGTCAGGACTGACCCCTACCAACCACAAATGACACCCATACAGTCTTTCATTCACATGTTGAGTTTAAGTAAACTCTCTCAATTATTCTGACGCAGGAAGCGCTAAGGCGTTTCTAGGAGTTTGAGTCCAGAAATAAAGAGGTACGCTCTACAGTTTCGTAACAACGGACGTGAATGCACCTAAAAACGTGATGCCGAAGAACGGGCTGCTTCCTCGTTCTTTTCGCTTCTAGCAAGCCTCCAATTGCCTATTTTACTACCATGGGTGAGGCGCGACGGCACGTTTTCCCTGCATTTGGCAGACTTCAACACTTACCTACCTTCTCCCCCAGCCAATCGCCCTTCCCGCGGCCAATCCTTGCGCTTGTCCTGCCTCCCGCCCTCCCAGCTCCAAATGTAGCGAGGTGACAGCACCACCGTGGTAATTACAACCCACCCAGCTCTTCGAGCAGCTCCGCCACCTTTTTTCCCTACTCAGTTCAATGCGGATTGCAGCCACAGGCAACGGGGGAAGGGAGCAGAGATAAGAACCAGGGACGTGTTTTTCATCTGAAAATAGAAAGACGCGAACTATCTTTTGGGGAGAGCGCGCGCAATAATCGCTGGGAGAAAGAGCGGGGAGCGATCTGTTCCCGCACCGCCCCTAAAATTTGCGAAAAAAGGCGGGGAGAGAGCAGGATAAACCCGCAGAGGTCGAGGAGATAATCCCGAGCGGAAAGCAAAGATTATCTCCCATGGGAGATAATCCGGGGCGAGGAAAAAGAAAAAGGCCAGCCTAGAGTTGGGAGGAGAAAGGACACAGAAGAGGTGGGGAAGGCGGCAAAATGCCCCATTACGGAGCAGATATAAACCACGAGTAAGATACCTGCGTGAGCCTTAATCCCCTACCACAAGACGCCCGAAGAGGCCGCCACCAGTTTCGCTCGCGAGGCAGGCTAAAACGAGAGTCACGGGGTAGGCTCCTCGCCGGGAAACCACAGCCGAAAACCAGCCCCCGTCCCACAAGAGCCTCCCCTGGTTCTTCTCCGCCCTCTTCCACACACACAAGCTCGGCGCTCATACAGGGCGCGCCATTCAGAACAACAGGACCTTCTGCCTCTCTCCTCCTACCAACCCCCGCGAGGAGCAAAGCGGGCGCTCGCCTGCCCCGCAAGCCTCTCTCCAGAGCAACTAAGCTGAGCAGTTACCGGCAAGGCAGTCCTTGGTTGGTTGGCTCGTGGGTTCGCTGGCTGGCCTCGCCTCTCCTTTTGCTCGCACGCACACCCTCAGCCGCCTTCTGCTCAGTGGACGGCGCTCCGCCTCAGCCCCATCTAACGATCTGGAAGGCTCGGAAGAGCTCGCGAAGCTCCCGGCAGCGCGCGCCCGTAGCCCTCTCTGCCTCTCGAGAGGCGCACACGGTGGAAACGGGTACCCGCCGGTCCGGCTCTTTTGCGCGCGCAATAGTAGTCCTACTGTTGCTGCTGCCGAGGCAAAGAGCGCGCGAAAGCTTTTCTCTAGTTGATCGGGCGGGAGCGCGCGAGGGCAAGCCCCTCCCCCTTTAACTCTTTGGCTGTCTTCTAACTGAGCTTGGGGTTGGTCCCCCTTGGCTGGTTTGAGAACGCCAGTTTCGCCATTCATTCCTAGGAAAAAGGAAGGGAACGCACGTGCGCGTTTCTTTTTTGTCCCAGAGATTTTCTGTCGCTTGCATTCTTCGGGCTGGAGTGTAACGAGGTGGAAAACCAGGCATAGTCAAGGCCACGTTTGAATGTGTGTCCCCATTGGAGAAAACGGCTAGGGTGCAAAATTACGGGTGCAAGCCTATTCGCCCTTACTCTAAAGTAAGCCCGATTGAATTGACGAACATTTACTTTTGAGTAGACGTGCTTAGGCGTACTGTTAACCTGAATAAGGAAGTAATCACTATTGGAAGATTGGAGTTTTTACTTTGACTAAGTGTAGATATTATTCAGTAAATATATATTCAGGGCGTGGGGTGAAAAATAGTTCGAAATAGGCCTGGATGAACTCAGGTTATTAATGGCGCCCCCCCCCCCGTTCCTTTCTGAAGTGAAAACTTCCTTTTGTTCTTGGGGATTGGAGATTTTTTTACAGCCCAGCCTCACATATATTAACTCCCTTTGACGGTAAATTCATATAGGTTTACCTCTAGTGGTTTACAATCATTCAGAATTTGCTTGGGATGATAATTTCAGGAGTGTGACTCCAAAAAAAAAAAAAGTTCTGAATCACAGAATCTATTTACAAACCCAGTTTAAGTTGGAAAGGGGGTGATATGCTTTTCTTGCACATTTGAGCTTTAATTTTCCAGAACAGGAGAGTTTGTAGGTGAAGGAGAATTTCTGTAGGCTCATCACAGCTGAGAAGGAATTGGGTTTTATAACATGGAAGTAGCAGCAGAGTATAATGTCAATTTTAATATAGCTATAGTCATTCCACTCGTTTACAGATAGTCTTCAACTTACAACCACAATTGGGACCAGAATGCCCATTGCTAAGCAGTGCAGTCGTAAAGTGAGGCATCACGTGACTGCATAGCTTAGTGACAGAAATCCCAGTTGCTGTCATTAACCAAGAATCACAGGTCATTAAGTGAGAACCCAATCCAAGCCATTCTGGGCTTGGTCCCTCCCAGCCCCAAGCCTCAGTAAGGTAAGGGACTGCCTCCAACTCCCCCCACCCATCTATCTCCCCCCCCCATCTTGCCCTTTTTGCTGCCCTGTACCCTGCCTTGTGGGGCGGCAAGCAGCCCCAGAACCCTGTGGCTCTGGGGCAGCTTGCCACACTCTGGGAGGCCGCAGCTGCCCCAGCCCAGTCCCAGCTGCAGTCGCCCTCACCACCCTGCACTCCAAGACCCCCGCCGCCCTGCGCTGCACTGTCCCAGCTGGCCTTCACCGTCTTCTTGCTCCTGCTGCTGACAAGGCATGCCTGGCTGGGCTGGTGGGCCAGGCTGGGACTGGCTTCGCACTATGAAAAAAAATAAATAAGCAAAAAGCAGCCCCAGAGCCATGGTGCAGCACAAAGCCTAGCCCCAGCCCAGCAGCCAGGCCAGGCAAGCCTCGTCAGCAGCAGGAGCAAGAAGACGGCAAAGGTCAGCTGGGGCAGCAGAGCACAGGGTGGCAGGGGCCAAATGGGCATAGATGGGAGAGAGATAGGCAGGTGGGGGGAGTTGAAGCACCCCTGTGGTTGTAAGTGCGGGTGGGCTGCCAAGGCCTGAATTTTGATCACGTGACCTTGGGGCACTACAATGGCTATCGCTTTGAGCGCAGGTCAGAAGTTCCTTCATTCAGCACTGCCATAACTTCAAACAGTTTATTTATTTATTTATTTATTTGACTTGTCCCCGCTCATCTCCCCACAACGGGGGACTCTGTGCGGCTTACAACAAACTAAAATTGGAAATACATAATGAAAAATGATTAAAAAGTTTAAAAGTTATAAAAACCAGAATTTACAAAGATAAAGATAAGGATAAAAAGGCTAAAAAATCCAAGGGGCCGATAGAGGCCACACCAGGCCGCTAAGAGGCCAGCCAACCCCATTTCTGATATCCTCCTTCCTTGCCCCAGGCCAGATGACAGAGCCAGGTCTTCAAATCCCTCCGAAAGGCCAGGAGTGAGGGGGCCTGTCTCACCCCCGGGGGCAAGATGTTCCAAAGGGCGGGGGCTACAGCAGAGAAGGCCCGCCTTCTGGACCCCGCTAGTCGAAGTTCTTTTACCGCGGTGATCCAGAGCATGCCCTCTCTGTGAGATTGGGTGGGACGGGTTGAAATCATGGGGGCGAGGCAGTCCTTCAGGTAACCTGGCCCCATGCCATGTAGGGCTTTAAAGGTAATAACCAACACCTTGAATTGGACCCGGAAGCAAACTGGTACCCAATGCAGCTCACAGAGCAAAGGTGTAATATGGGTCCTTCTTCGGGCCCCAAAAATTGCTCGCACGGCCACATTCTGGACCAGCTGAAGCTTCCGGATACTCTTCAAGGGTAGCCCCATGTAGAGTGCATTCAGTTGCTGAATGAATGGTCATAAGTTGAGGACTACCTGTACCAACTGGCTCTGACATATTTTGACTAAGTGAAGTCTATTGCTGTTGCCCACAGAAAGTAACTCTTTTTCCCATGCTTGTTCATTTCTGAGTGGAATTTCCTCTAAAAGAGAAGATAAACTTATTTAGCTATTGGCCTGCAACAAAGATTGTACTGATCTTTTTTGTAGATTTTTAAAAGGTATTTCTAGGTTGCTTTTTAAGAAAAAAAAAAGTCCCTAAGCAGCAGCTTATACAATAATAATGAAACACATAATAAAATACTCGTGATGGTGAACCATTCTGGCCCAATACCCTTACAATATATTCTAGTAAACCAAATTCAAAACCACTCCAATAAGACATATACCTGAGAAAAAGCCAAAGAAAATATATAGGCCTTCATGATTTTCTTAAGACTTGTAATGATTACACACAGAGATGGCAATCTATTTCAGAGTCAGAGGTGCTTTCTTATTAATCTTAAAAGTAAGAGCAAGCTGATAAGGATGAAGGTGGTCCTTCAAGTAACTTGGTCCCCAGATCTTAAACAGGAAAACGGTCACTTTAATTTGAGCTTGGAAATTAATTTGTAAGAAGCAGAACTCATCCAGGACGGCTGGTTTCCCTATCCACAATACCTCCATATGGTATGGATTATGTCTTTGCTTAGAATCATAGAATGTAAAGGCTGGAAGGGACTTTGGGGACCAACACAAAGCACTTATCTCCCTTATTCAAACCAAAACCACTGCTAAATACTGATTCAGGAGTTTCTTAGCATCCCTGGAACAAGTAGATGGAAATGAAAGGTACATAGGAATATCATCCATATACTGATTACACTTCAGCTTCAAAGCCTAGAAGACTTCTCTCAGCAATTTCCCATAATATACTTTACCTTGATAGCATTGACATAAGCCTCAGGGTAAATAGTTTAACATAATGAACAAAATCTACAAACCTTTGTGGCGTGACATATGCTTTTCTACAGTACCCTGTTACACACGCTGCTCCCAGGTTCGGCTTATGGTCACTCACTCACACACTCACAGCCTGTTGAGGCACGCGGATCTTGTCAGCCCCCCTTGCTTTCTACCTGGGTTTTCCAGATAGGTGCGGCTGGAGCAGACAGACACACAGCCCTGGTCAACAGCGGGGAAATAATTGGGGATACACACAAATCACTTCCAACCGAACACTGAGGCACAAGAGGTTCTTTGTAATACACGGAGACCCAGTGAATTTAAAGTAACAGCAAAACTTTACTGGTTGCAAGGTACATTTGCTCTTTCTCATACACACACACACACGCTCATCCACACTTACCCACGTCCTTCCCAACTAGGCTGCCAGACACTAAGCTAGAGGGACGGAAGCCGCCAAGTCTTGATCCAAAGGTGACTCAGGTGACTCAGCTCAGACAACTCTGTCCAAAGGTGACTCAGGTGACTCAGCTCAGACAACTCAGAGTGGGTGGGCTTTGGGATCCCTTTTATCCCCAAAAGTCCTTGCTGGGTTGATTTACAAGTTGATGGGATTGGGGTGAGGGCTTCCATGTGCTCAGGCCCAACTTCCTCTTTCTGGTTCAGGTCCTTTGTTTTTCCCTTAAGGACTTGCTTCCTTCTTATCTACCTCCTGGAAGGGATCCCATAGATAAGTTTCCTGGCTTTTGTCCTCTCTGCTTAGGTGCCTGCTTCATCTTTAGGTTATGGCAGCTTCAGCCTAGTCTCACAACCCCAGTTTAAAGAGTCAGCTGCACTTTTTAAAATCTATACTTAATCAGTATATTGCACATGATTTCAGTGGTGCTTATTCACAGTGTGTGCACAGGATAAGGCTCTTGAGAAGCAGAATGATAGGGTAGAAACAGTGCCCTATTTAAAACAACTTATTAGCATTTGTGTCCTAGCATTGTTAATTACAGTAATGACTGGTGATTCTGCTATAGAAACAATCATTTATTTGACGTCCTAGGTTATACAACAATATATAATCTACATGGCTGTAGTACAAGAGCTGAGCCTCATTTTCTTAGACATTGTCCAGGATTCTGGTTTGATTTATTTATTGGTTTGATTTATATCTCACCCTTTTTTCCAGGAGTCCAAGGTAGCTTATGTTGGAATCTCCCTTCATTTCATGCCATACTAACAGCCTTGTAAGGTAATCACCCAATGAATTTCCATGATTGAGAGTAGACTTGAACCTGGGTCTCCCCAGGCCTAATCAACTAACTTAAGTACTACACTACCCTGGCTTTCCTATGATATATGAACAAAATACTTAACAAAAAAACAAGGTTCCCACCAAGATCTGGATGGCCTCTACTCTTCTGATTAGAAGAGCTGTGAAGACCTGGCTCTTCACCCAGGCCTTCGGTAAGGAAGAACCCCTCGCTTCACTGCGCTTGCCATCTTTGTTTCTTTTTCTTTTTATGTTTTATTGTAATTCCTTTGTGTTTTGTGAGCCACCCAGAGTTTTTGAGAGTTGGGTGGCATACAAGTTTAATTTATTATTTATTATTATTGGTCGCACAGTCAACCAGATGTTTAGACTGGATTTGGCATTTTTATCCACCTATCGAGTCCTTCCCAAGACCTGGGATAGGCAGATGTTTGATGGTGTTAAAGATATCATTGCAGGATGTAAGCTGTTCCAAATAAAGCTGCTTTTTGCAACTGACTGATGGTGATTTTGTCAGTGCCAATGGTGTTCAGGTGGTGCTCCAGATGTTTTGGGATTGCACATAAGACACCTATTACTGTTGGTACTATCTTTGCTTTCTTTTGCCGTAGTCATTCTACTAATTTCATTTTTTTTCTGTTTCCTGCAAAAAGTCCAGAAGGGGCTTCCAACTGGCATTAAAGTTAATGTTTTTTTCTCTAAGCAAAGCTGTCAATTTTGCCATCTCAGCTAACTCCATCAGTTTCACCATCCATTCTTCCATTGTAGGTAATGTCGAATCTTTCCATCTTTGAGCATATAAAAGTCTAGCTGCAGTTATCATATGGAAACAAAGGTCCCTGAGCTTTTTCCAGTTGTTTATCCATCAGCGCCAAAAGGAAAGTCTCTGGTTTTGGCTGTATATTAACCTTCAAAATCTTGTGGATTAATACATGTACTTGAGTCCCAATTTTTTTAGCTTTATTGTATGTCCACCAAAGATGGTAAAAAGTCCCTTCTTGTTCACATTTCCAACATATATTTGAAACCCCTTTATCCATTTTTGATCATCTTTCCAGTGACAAATACCATCTATACATCATTTTATAGAAATTCTTCTTCATATTATAACACAGTGTAAATTTTAACCCTTTCATCCACATATTTCCCATTGTTCTATTTGTATATTATATCCAAAAATTTTAGCCCATTCTATCCTACAGTCTTTAACTTGTTCATCTTCTGTTTCTAATCTCAACAAAAGCTTATAAGCAAAGTTGGTTATTACTTTTTAAAGCCCTTCATGGCACAGGACCAGGTTATCTGAGGAGCTGCCTTGCCCCTGTTATATCAGCCCACCCCACTTGGTCCAGCAGAAGGGGCATGTTGTGGACCCCACCAGTCAAGGAATTTCTGGGGGGTCTAGGAAGAGAGCCTTTTCTGCCATGGCCCCTGCTCTGTGGAATCACCACCTGAGATGTAATGCACCCCCACTCTCATGGCCTTCAGGAAGAGTGTGAAATCTTGACTATGCCAGATGACCTGGGGGCCTGATGGGGGCTCACATTATTGGAATTGGCTCGTGGGGTAATTGATTCTGCCCCCCCCCCGGTCATCTTGAATTTTATAGTCTTTTTATGTATATAGTCTTTTTATATAGTATGATTTTTTTTAGCTAATTTAAGGATATTTATATTTTTTACTGTTTTTGATGTTTGATTTTAATTGTGAGCCACCCAGAGTCACCCTCGGGGGAGATGAGCAGCATATAAATTTAATAAATAAATAAAATAAAAAGTTTATACATTTTAGCAATAAGATGTTTGTTGTTAGTACACAATTCAATTTCAAAAACATCTCAACTTTAAATCTTCCTCCAAGTTGTACATATGAAAACCATGGATGTTCTGATATCAAATTCTCAATTTTATTTTAAATTCTCCTTGGTGAATATCGGGGATATCACCATAAGTTAACCATTTCTGCTTAATTACCATTTCTTTTCTGTAAAATGCTTCTTGTGGTGATAACCATAAGGGTATTTTGAAACACAGTCTAGGTTTGTATCTATTTCAAAAGTGCAAAAATCCTGTTCACTAATTTTCTGTTTCTCTTTGCTGCCATCTGCTTATGGTGAGACTTGGGGGTAATAAAGTATCCTATACTACAGCTGCAATACATATCTCTTATGACTAGTTATTCATTGAAGAATGGTAAAGGAATACTTGAAAAAAAAGTATAGCCACCTATGTGTTCTTCTATTCTTCAAGTCTCAGTCAAGCTTCCTCATGTTGCACAATTTTGCAATTTTTCTATATTTGGTGATTGACAAATACTTTCCTAGGAAGTTGTAAATTCCTGAATAAGAAGGCTCGATTCTGTGTTTATTTTGTGTTTATTCATCCATATCAGGTGAGGCACATGATGTAGATGAATAGATACTCAGTGCACTTAAGGCAGAGGCTCTCTTAGACATTAGACAGATCAGTTCAGGATTCAGAGTACAGCTTGCTCTGCTTGTCAGGACCAGAATTGGGTATAGAGAGAGGAAACACTCTTGTACGTATGATTTGTCAGGAAGACTACAGGGTGGCTACTGTTGCCAAGAGTGTTTTGCCCAGCACTAGATGGTATGGTAGCTAAGTGGTGCCAAGCTGGTCCAGCACCTGCCATAATGCAACTAATGCAGAAGCCTACTATTGCTGCCACCAACCTCTCCCCATTATTTTTGTTTCCATTAGCTATGCACTATGTGCAGAAATTCTGGCTCAGGCAATCATACTTACAATTATATTTTCTGAATGCCTTTGGTCCCTTCATTAGAAATAATGGCCTTTTTTTTTCCTTGTTAAGAAATCAGCCATCAATAGACACAGAGATAAATTCCACTTACATACCATTTAAAAGATACAACCAAAAGCCTAGGAAGGAAACACAGCCTACAACACATGCCCTCCAGCTCCCAACACCCAGATAAGCAGGAAACAGCACCAGATAAACATTCAGGGAGAAATCAATATCCTAATCAAGGAACCATCAAGGAGGAAACCACATCCTTACCAAGACTGGGAGGGCAAGCTACTATATATAAACAGCCAGCAAACCCCACTCTCCCTCCCACTGATGATGTTACCTGGCCTGCAAGTAAGCAGCCAAGCTCAGAGAGCACCAAGAACCGAACAGAAAGGCAAAATAGCTTAAGAAAATTAGCATAGAATTACAGGGAAAAAAAGTACCTCTAGTACCACCTTTGGAATGTATACACACACATTTTACCCATTCTTCCATCCCAAGATTTAATTTCAGTAGCATAATTTAAAATGATTTTTTGTTATTATCAATTTTAAACAACTGGGAAATCAGAAACTTCTGGGATCTGATGAACATTATTTAGAGATCTACTCTACATGTTAATAATTAATTTCTTTGCTGATTAAGGTCTTCCAGATCCACTTTAGCATCTTTAACTACTGTGAGGCCTAAATATCTCATACCTTTGATCTTAGTCCAGGGACAATGAGATCATCACCAAGATCAGTGTCTTCTATCCTTTTACACGAGGGATTATGATCCACAACCCATATATGAATCTTAATCCTCATTTTGCAAAGCAAAAAACCTCAAAGCACCCTCCAGATTATGCTGTCCAAATTTGGTTGGTAAAACTACTTACTTTTGAAAAGTTGATCATACTGATTTTTATTTTCACTTCTCCCCTCCCAAATGCCTAATAGGCACATAAGCCACCACAAAACTTAATGTACCTACTTTGTATTTTAAACCACCCACTGACTTCTCAACAGAAAAAAGGGAGACAACAAATATTTCGCCCCTACCACAGACATTGCATCACCAGAAGCAAGATAAACTTTTTCTGTCCAGAAAAAGTTGCCTGACCTAATTTACATTCCCCACTTTATTAGGAAGCAACTCCTACCTTAGCCCTCTACCATTCCAGTCTTTAGTAGTGGGACAGTCATGATGATGATTTATTATCACCATTGTTTTCCTATAAAATAAGCTATCATCTGATTTGTACCCTGTATTTATTTTGAGAATTGCAGGTATTGGATGATGTATAGATATGACAAGCAAACATGAGATCTGGCAAAATGGCTCATACCAGGCCCTATCAGTTAAGAGTGCCATCTTGCAGGACCTCAGAAGTGGGCCTTCTCTATTGTCCACTCATGCCTTCTGGAGCAACATTCTTGCAGAAGTCGATATGGCTCCAACTCTGTTGTGTTTTAATCAAACCTTGAAGATCAACTTCATCAGCAGGCCCTGGAGCAGGGGGTATTGGGATCCATTCCCTGTTGGATGTTTTAAATGGCTTTATAGTTAGTCATGTTGTTTTCCCTACATGGGTGTTTGCTACATTTATTATTATGGTTATTTATTTTGTTAGTTGTCTTCATCTTATTTATACTCTAGAGTTGCAACTGTGATTGAGGTGGCTTGTTTGATTAAATTAAAGATAACCCCACAAAGCTTAATGTATCTACTTTGCATTTAAACCACTTAGTAACTTCTAAAAAAACCCCCCACCCTAAAATATAACTTTAAATACTAAGAAAAAGAACTAAAGATATAACCATTCTATGTTTTTCATTAAAATTTCCTAATGGTAAGATAATTTTGACAGTGGGCCCCATTTGCCCAAAAAGGTAGTGAAGTCCCTGATAGTGGATGTCTTCAAGCAGAGACAGGAGAGCTTTGATTTATAAGCCTGTACTAAACTGGGGGTTGGATTTGATCATATAAAAGATCTCTTCCAGCTCTCTAATATGATAATGCAGTTTGTAAATGCAGTTTGTACAAGGATACTATAGATCCCACAGCCATTCAGATATTTTCCACGTCCGTAAATTTAACAAAACAGAGATGTGTGAATATAGCGGCCCGGACCGGCAACTCTTTACTTATTTTCAGAAGAAGTTGCAATTAGGATCCATATTTTAATGGCATACACAAGCAAGGTAGGTCACATCTGACAAAACCCAGCTGAAAGTTCTGCACACTGTCTCCTTAGAAATAAGGCAGATTCAGTGACATCAAGCAATTATAATTTCTAAACCAATGTGATATTTTAGCTTAGAGTTTCAGTGGCTATTCCATTTATAGTTCGTTCATACTGTTAGGCACTTTTAAACAGCTGAAGCTCATACAGGTTATGGAATGCTCAGCTTCTCCTCATCAGCTGTTATTCATATGATCTTTTACTTGTCAGTCTTAAAAAAGAGTTCTTATGTTTTCCCAGGTGTGGATGGCTTCTTTATTTAGTTTTAATTCATTTTAACAACTACAGAGTCACTTTTAAACCTTTGGGTTAAAAAAAATGAAAGGTAATTTGTGAGAAATTTGATTTTTTTCTTAAATAATAAAAGGTAAAAGTTAAAATCTACAAAATAGGTTACAAAGGATGTTTCTGAAAACCACAACTGATCTAATGCCTTCAAAAGGGAAGGGGAAAGGTCTTTAAAAAGGGAAAATAAATTAAAGTGGAATTTAACAGTGGGATTCATCCATGCCTATGTCAAGCATTTTTAAAATTCTCATTAGAGATGAGTCCATAACTAAAGAATTAAATACTGCTGCTTTTTTTAAAAAAAAATGAGCAATTGGAAGCTAACAACGTTGTACAGATAAAAGCAACCCAAAAGCTAAGCTTGGGGGTTGCTTATAATAGCTCACAGCATTTTAACAACATACTGATTCAATTATTCCACAGTACTTGACAATAAACATATTTCTTCAGGAGAGACAAATCATTCTTGAAGTTACAGGAATCTATACATTAACATCAAGAATGTATATGTGTATATGTGCATGCCTGTAAGGAAGAAAGCATTTAGTATTTTTAATTTAAAATTGAAATTTAACAAAATGCTCACAAAAATATATAATTTATGTGTATTTTAGTTTACTTACACAATCTGCCTTAAATGCAGATTGATTCATGAGTTCATTTTATTTTTAAAATATAATAAACTGAATTAATGAAGATAGAGAAATGAGATGATATGAGATATTCTTTATTACTTTGAAAAACATCCTTAAGCTTTGCCCTTCAGTTATACAGTTCTATTTTGCAGAAGGTTGAACTCACTATTAAAATAAACAGGGAATCTTAAAGGGTAGGAGCTTAATGTGTGCAGTAAAGTAGCCAGGTCTTCAAGCCTTTCTGAAAAGCCAAAAGAGGCCATCCTAATCTCAGGAGGAAGGATGTTCCAGAGGACAGGTGCCACAGCAGAAAAGGCACGTCTCCTGGTCCCCACCAGCCAACATTCCTTGGCTGATGGGACCCGGAGCATGCCCAACCTGCCAGACCGGATTGGACAGGTAGAAACAACTGGGAAAAGATGGTCCCTAAGGTAACCTGGTCCCAAGCCATGAAGGGCTTTATAGGTGACAACCAGCACTTTGAATTGCACCCAGAAACACACCAGCAGCCAGTGCAGCTCCCAAAGCAGTGGTGTTACATGTGCTGGGTAACTGACACTATTTACAACCCAGGCAGCTGCACTCTGTACCAGCTGAAGCTTCCGAATGCTCTTCAAGGGCAGCCCCATGTAGTGTGCATTGCAGTAGTCCAAACAGGAGGGCATGAGTGATAGTGAGTAGAGCCTCCCGGTCCAGGAATGGGTGCAACTGACGCACAACCCAAAGGTGTGCAAAGGCCCTCTTAGCCACTGCTTCCACTTGCTTTTCCAGCAGGAGCTGTGAGTCCAAGATGACCCCCAGATTGTGCACTGGGTCTGTCTGGGGCAGAGCCCCCCCATCCAGAACCAAAGATGGAAGAACCTTGGTATTGGGAGGCCCAAACACCCAAAGCCACTCAGTCTGGCTTGGGTTGAGCCAAAGCCCACTGTGCTCCATCCAGACCCCTACAGCCTCCAGGCACTGAGATAGGACATCCACAGCATCACTCAGACATCCCGGGGAGGAGATACAAAGCTGGGTATATCTTTTTTAGATGTAAAGCATACTGATGATATCTCACCCTGAACTGTTGGATCACCTTACCCAGCGGCCTCATGTAGATGTTAAATAAGAGGGGTGAGTGTCAGGATTAGCCCAGGAAACTCCAGGAGACAGTACAGATTCAATCCAGCAAGGTTTATTGGCTTCAGTCCCGTTACAGAAATCTTCTCAGAGTGAGAGTAATTTCCAGGGTCACCCTCCCAACCTCCCTTGCATTCTTTAGGGAGGGGCCAGTCTCATCCTCTTATCTCTTCCTCGTTGTTCTGGTGATGAGAGCACGTTCTTAACCCCTCTCGTTCTGACTCTCACAGTGAGAGACCTGAGCCCTGTGGCACCCCACACAATAGGGCCCATGGACTGGACATCTCCCCTCCTACCAGCACCGATGGGAACCAACCCCAGAGGAAGGAGAAGAACCAGCACAACACAGTGCCGCCTACCCCCAACTCCCAAAGCTGGTCCAGAAGGATACCATGATCAATGGTATTGAAAGCCGCCAAGAGGTCAAGAAGAGCAAGGATGGAAGCACTGCCCCCATCCCACTCCCACCAGAGGTCATCCAAGAGCATAATCGATGCCGTCTCAGTCCCATATCCTGGCCTGAATCCTGACTGAAAGGGGTCCAGATAATCCGCTTCATCCAGAGCCCTTTGAAGCTGCCATGCGACCACTTTTTCAACAACCTTCCCTAAAAAGGGGAGGTTGGAGACTGGGTGAAAACTATCCAGATTAGTTGGGTTGAGCGATGGCCCCTTGAGGAGGGGGTATACCACCACCTCCTTAAGAGCCGGCAGGACCACCCCTTCCCTCAAAGAGGAATTAACCACCACCCAGACCCAATTACATGTCCTCTCCTGGTCAGCCTGGACCAGCCAGAAGGGGCACGGATCTAACACAGAAGTGGCCAAACTAACAGCTTCAAGAACCCTGCCCACTTCCTCAGGTTCAACAGGCTCAAACTCCTCCCAGATAACCATGCAAGACTCACCCCCCACTGGCTTTGCATCAAGGCTAGAATTAAATGCAGAGTGGATGCGAGTGACTTTATCTGCCAGATGTTCAGCATATTCCTCTCAACAGCCCTGAAGGTAGACCCCCAAATTACTCCCTCTGAGTTGGGTCTGGGTCTCCTGAAACAGGGCTGCTGGGTGGCTATCTGCAGATGCAATAAGGGAGGAGAAATAATTTAGCCATCTCAGCAAGTTCTATCATCTTTACCAACCATTCCTCCATTGTAGTATTGCCAGATCTTTCCATTTTTGTGCATACAATAATCTCGGGGTTATCATATATAAAAACAAAGTTCCATGACTTTTTTATCTGTTTATCCATCAGTCCCAAGAGGAAACATTCTGGTTTCAGTTATATATTAATCTTTAAAATCCTCTGAATCAGTGTATGCATTTGAATCCAAAATCTTCTAGCTTTTTTGCACATCCACCAAGCATGATAAAATGACCCTTCTTCTTGTTCACATTTCCAACATAAATTTGAAGTACCTTTATACATTCTAGATAATTTTTATGGTGTCATATACCAGATGTCATGTACCAGTGGTACATCATTTTATAAAAGTTCTCTTTAAGATTATAACATAGTGTACATTTCAATCCTTTCAACCGCATATTTCCCATTGTTTCATCTGTGTATTGTAACCAAAAATTTTAGCCCACTTTATCATACATTCTTTCACTTGTTCTTCTTCTGTTTCAAATTTCAATAAGTGTATACACTTTAGCAATCACATGTTCATCATTTGTACACAATTCTGTTTCAAAGTCAGTCTTACAATATTCAATACCGTAAATTCTTTTCTCTATTTTCTCTTTCTGATAACTGTAAATAGGAAAACCATTGACAACTATGTCCTTCTGCCATCAGTTATTCTCCTGATTTTATTTTGTATTCCCCTTGACAGAATTCTAGTATCTCACGGTATGTTAACCATTTGTGTCTGCCTATAATTTCTCATCTATAAAATGCTTCTTGTGCTGAGAGCCACAAAGGTGTTTTCAGGAATGAGCTGCTTTTGTATCTATTCCATATTCTCAATATGGCATGTAACATAATGATTTTTAAAATCTACATTAATCTTAACTTTATCGTACCACAAATATCCATGCCACCCAAATCTCAGGTCATGTTCTTATAACTCTGAAAGTCTTCTCTTTCTCAGCAACATCCACTCTTTCAAACAGCAAGCTGCAAAATTCAATTTCAAATCAGGTAAACCCTGTCTTCCTCTTTCCTTTGCATCCTGTAACACCTTATATTTAACTCATGGTTTTTTTCCCTTGCCATACAAACTTAGATATATCCTTTTGCCACTGTTTAAATGGTGCATCAGTAGTCAAAAGTGGTATTGTCTGAAGCAAAAACATCATTCTAGGCAAAACATTCATTTTTATCACAGAAATTCTCCCCAACAGTGGCAACTGTAATTTCTTCCATCTTAACATGTCTTTTTTAACTTCATTCCATGTCTTAACATAACTATTTTGAAATAACATACAAATTCATATTTGTCATGGTGATACCCAAATATTTAGCCTTTTTCTCAATCTTAAAATCCGTTTTCTTTATCAGTTCTTTTTGATCCTCTATTTTCATGTTTTTTGTTAATATCTTCGTCTTCTGTTCTTATCTTAAAACCTGCCAATGTACCAAATTCTTTTAATTTTCCCATTAATGTTTCATTTCCCTTTAAAGGATCCTCCAAAATCCACACCAAGTCATCAGCAAATGCCCTTAACTTAATAGGTTTCTTTTTAAATCTTTACTCCCACAATTTTCTCATCTTGTCTTATATCTCTATTAAATATTTCAAAAACTGAAATAAACAAGAGAGGAGACAGTGGGCATCCCTGTCTTGTTCCTTTTTGTATCTCGCAAGATTTTGTTTGATCTCCATTAACATTTATGCTTTCTGTGATGTATAAATTGATCTTACTCATTTAATAAAATTCTCTCCAAAGTTCATATCTTCCAAAACTTTAAACAAGAAGGCTCAGTTCAAATTGTCAAAGGCAAGATGGTGCAACTTCAGAGGACTCCAGAAGAAGTAGATTCTGTGGCGTTATGACAGTCAGGTTTAGCTTGGAAAGTGTATTGGGTTTACTTGTTGATGACTTTTGGAAAGACCAGTACCAGGAAAGTGCAACCTTTCTTGCCATCCTTGACTTCTCAGTGGCTTTTGCTACCATCAACCATAGTATTTTCTGGACCAGCTCTGAGGGGAGCAGTGTTCTTTGGTCATTCTCTTTTCTAGGTTGGTTCCTATCAGTGAATGGGATGAGAGGTCTGCCCAAAGACTTCTACTCTGTGGATTGCTCTAAGGCTCTCCACTCTCCCAACTTGTCTTTAACATCTACATGAAACAGCAGGGAGAGGCCATCCATTGGTATGGAGTCAGGTATCTCCAGTATCCTGATGATGCCCAGTTATATATCTTAGTCTTGTGCCAAATGGGCAATGCAATAAAAGTGCTGACACAGTGCCTGGAAGCTGTCAGTGCCTGGATGAGGAGGAACAGACTAAAACTGAATTTCTCCAAGACAGAGTAGATTTAGGTCTGTGGGCCAAACATTTCCAGGACAGCACCATGTTTGGCTCTGAATGGAGTTCCACTCCCCTGGTCAGAAGCAGTCAACAATTTGGAGGTTGTCATGGACTCACAGCTTCAGCTCAAGGAGTGAATAGCACTTGTGGCCAGGATGGGCTTTGCACATTTACATCTTGTGTGCCAGTTGCAGCCATTCCTGGATCAGGAAGCCCTGCTCACAATCACTCATGCCCTAGTCATGTTCTGTTTGGATTACTGTAACGTGCATGGAGCCGCCCTTGAAAAGCTTTTGGAAGCTACAACTGGTACAAAATGCAGTGGCCTCGGCAGTGATGAGTGTTTCCTATTACATTTAGATGGCTCCACTGCTTTGGGTGCTGCATTGGCTGCAGTTGGCTTTCAGGTGCAATTCAAGGTATCGATTGTCACTTTCAAGGCCCTACATGGCTCCAGACCAGACCAGGTTATCCAGACCAGGTTATCTGTGAGATTGTCTTCTCCTGTATTAATTGGCCTGTCCAGTCAGATTGAACAGGGTCAACTCCCTCCAGATCCTGTCTATCTGAAAATGCCATCTGATGGGACTTAGGAAATGGGCATTTTTCATTGCTGCCCCCATGCTTAGGAACTTCCTCTGTACATTAATCTGGTCTACTTCTTCCTTCCTGGTTTCAGGACAGCAGTTAAGATCTGGCTTTTTCATCTACACCAGGAGGAAGGCATGCTTTGAATCTTGGAATGCATTGGCAGAGACATGATTTTCTATTTTCTTTTATCTCTTTTGGTGGTGTTGAGATGTTTATTATTTTGGTTGGGTTTATTTATTTTTATTAAGGGATGTTTTAAAATTATGTGCCTCACTGTTAGCCAGTCAGAGCCTTCAGGAATGAGCAGCATACAAATATAGTAAGTAAGTAAATAAATGAATTCTTCTTGATACATTTTTGTACACACTTTTCTTAAACACATATTTTTGCATGCTTTTTTCCTAATGTAATGCATTTCATGCACTTTTCCTTTTTTATTTTTATTAGTGAACTTAATAAATACAAAGTAAAATGTTATGATACAGTTTAAAAATACATATAATAGTGATAAAAATGAAGTAGAACTTAAAAGGATCCATGTTGTGATATTAATATACAGCTAGCTCATCCTATTGATTAAGATCAAGTATAACATATTAAATTTGGACCACATAGAAACATGCTGCTCCTTCTCATTTCTACAATATAAAGATATTGAATCCTCTCCCTAACATCTGGAGTGCTGCTTTCTTTCACTTGGATAAAATGATTCTCTTAGCTGATGCTCAGGCCTAAAAGAGCCAGAATTCTTCATAAAATATCAAATTCCGTATTTCTGGAGTATAGTTCAGGATCACATTTAAATCTTTAACAGTTTTTTCCCCCAAAGTTATGCACCTTTCCTCCATATATGTATTTTTCATATTTATTTTTGGAACTATAAATTCCATTGCAACATTCAGAACAAAATGGATCGTATTAAGGCATTCTATATGACATACAGGTTTCGGAAGTGCGAATTAGGCAAAATATATACGCTTGTGATGGATGAGATAACTAGTACAGTAAATAAAGATAACTTCCAGCAACATCTGATGACTGGATTCTGCAGATGTTGGCCAGCATTGAGGTTGATGGGAATTGCAGTGCAATGACATCTGGAATCCCTTTGGTGCCTTGCCCCTGTTTTAGACTTACAGAGGTAAATGTTATCTGCTGCTAGCCTCTCTAAAAGTATTAAGCTTCATGATAAGAGTTGAGACATTGCACCTACTGTGACTCCAGAGAGGATTCAGCTGTAAATGGAAATAAGAACACTCTATTCCCCAGTGGCTCTTCCCCTTCGAGTTCATGAAATCTTGAGTGCCCTTATGAAATAGAGCTTTTATGAGTATCTCTTCCTCTGTATAAATACAAAAAAAAGAGTGTTGATTAGATGTTTTAGTAGCAATCCCACACAATGAGCAACCTCACAATGAAAAGTATACACTGCAACTCTTCTGTGAACAGTGATAGAGTTAGTGTTTTTTGGATGAGAGAACTTGTAGTAGGTTTTGTTTCACTTCTTAAATATGCATACAACCCTATGGGAAGTAAACAGACTTCTTTTAAAAAAGACAGCAGTTTTTCACATATCAGTTTCAGCAACCTGTCTCTATCACATTTTCCTTTCCTTACATCTATCTTTAAGACGCTGAACAAATAAGAGACCCCCTCCACTCTTCTGCTCCTGGGACAAAGCTGGATTTAAAAAAGATGTTAGTTTGCACTGGGAGAGAGAGGAAGCTTTAAAGATTTTTCACTAGGCAGTGGTATAATGGTAATTTTTGAAGTACAGGACCTCTTTTAATCTTGGAGCCTTTCCTTTCCCCAAGGACAGCCCCAAAATGATAATTCAGTACACATTCAAGGACCCCAAGAGTAGTAAATATATATCATAAAATCCAGGCTATTAGAATCAGCTAAGCTGCATGAGTGAGTGATTTAACATATTGTACTAAGTAATGGTTTATTTAAACTATATTATGGCTTAGTGTGCTATGTGACCTCAGCCACAGAACAGATTTCCAACCCTAGTTTGAAAGCCTTGCAAACCTGCTAGAGCTAGATGAATTTATTAGTTACCTTAGCATCTCAGCTGGTAATGTTGGAACTCATATAGCCTGAGCTAGTAAGATAAGTTCCTACTGCTGCACTCTGCCTCCATTATACTGTTGAGAGCCAAACCTGACTCCTATTACTTCCCTGAGTTGGCCATGCCTAGCACAACTCGCATATAAACACTGAAAATAAAGACTATGTTAACTTAAAAAAAAGTTTAAAAGTTTCTTTTTAAAAAAAAAAAAGTCAAGTACCTAACTACTCTTGAGATCAAGAGTACAAGAGAAATGGAAGCACTCTTCCTCTGTCAAATCTGTTTTTCTAATTTCTTTGCAGTTTGGGGCTTGGAATTATGTATTTGTCCAAGCAAATAGCATATTTCTTGTGCCCTCCGCAAGGCAGTTTCGGATTCAAAGAAGAAATATGTTTTTCTACAGTAATTGTGACTTTTCTAAGTCACAGTTCTAACTAAGAGGGAGGTTTGAAATGATCAACAATGAACATTAGATCATTTCAAGAGCTAATTTCACTCAAAAACTAATGCAATGCTGTACCTCTACATTACAATGAGCTCACATAGTTGCTCACCAGTGGTTAGTTTAATTACAGATGTGGCTAATACTCTACCTATGTTAGAAGGATAAGGATTTAGGACACTAAACCAAAACACAACCATGAATGGTTGAATTGAACACAAGGAGAAAACGAAGCTGCCCTACCAGGGCAGGGGAGGAGGGGTGGCTGTTGTCATCCGAGAGTCTCTAGTGGCCTTCAGGGGCATTGCTCCACAAGTTTCTGGCTGTGAGACACCGTTTCTTAGGTTGGGTGCCCGTGAACAGTTGGGAGTGCTGCTACTGTACCAGCCTCCCTGGGATCACCAGGTCCCTCCTCGGTAAGGGGGATGTGGCGGTTCATTTGCAGGTCCACACAGAGGAATTTGCAGAGCACCTGCAGGATAAAATCGCTCGGATTCGTTCCAAGTTGGACTCCGAGTGTGGTGCAGGGTCTGGGGAGACACCGGGGGATCGTTCTTGCCTAGTTATCTGGGAATGGTTTGATCCTGTTGTTCCTGAGGAAGTGGACATGATCCTCCGGATTGTGAAGGCCACCACTTGTCATCTGGACCCATGCCCCTCCTGGCTGGTGAAAGCAGCTCGGGAGGTGACATGTGGTTGGATCCAGGCAATGGTTAATACATCCTTGCAGGAGGGAGTGTTTCCAGTGCCCTTTAAAGAGGCGTTGGTGCACCCCCTCCTCAAGAAGCCCTCCCTGGATCCTACCGTAATGGACAACTTTCATCCAGTCTCCCACCTCCCCTTCTTGGGGAAGGTGGTTGAGAAAGTGGTGGCTTCGCAGCTCCAAAGGGTCCTGGAGGAAACGGATTATCTGGACCCTTATCAGTCAGGTTTCAGGCCTGGCTATGGAACAGAAACGGCATTGGTCGCACTTATGGATGATCTCTGGAGGGAGCAGGATGGTGGAAGTGCGACCATCCTTGCTCTCCTTGATCTCAGCAGCGTTTGATACCATCAACCACGGTATTCTATTGGGACAGCTCAGGGATATGGGGGTGGGCGGCACAGTTTTGTGCTGGTTCACCTCCTTTCTCTGGGGCCGATCCCAATCGATGGTGATAGGGAGCGAGAGGTCCCATCCTCGGCCCCTCCTTTGTGGGGTGCCGCAGGGTTCGGTTCTCTCTCCACTCCTTTTCAACATCTATATGAAACCGCTGGGTGAGATCATCCGTCATCATGGGATGAGGTATCATCAGTATGCTGATGATATTCAACTATATATCTCCATCCCTGGTGAGGTAAGTGATGCCGTGACCACCCTCTGGCGGTGCCTGGAGGCTGTGAGGGTCTGGATGGGGAACAACAGGCTCCAGCTGAACCCTGGCAAGACGGAGTGGCTGTGGGTTAATGGCTTCTCTGTATCCGGGACGTTGTCATCGCTGGACCTGGATGGGGTAGCACTGCCCCAGACAGACCCAGTGTGTAATTTGGGGGTCCTCCTGGACTCACAGCTCCTGCTCAAAGAGCAGGTGGCAGCCGTAGCCAGGAGGGCTTTTGCACAGCTTCGGGTTGTGCACCAGTTACGCCCTTTCCTGGATCGGGATGCCCTTCGAATGGTCAACCATGCCCTTGTTATCTCCCAGATAGACTACTGCAATGCACTCTACATGGGGCTACCCTTGAAGAGTATCCGGAAGCTTCAGCTGGTCCAGAATGCAGCCGTGCGAGCAATTTTTGGGGCCCGAAGAAGGACCCATATAACACCTTTGCTCCGTGAGCTGCATTGGGTACCGGTTTGCTTACAGGTCCAATTCAAGGTGTTGGTTATCACCTTTAAAGTCCTACATGGCATGGGGCCAGGTTACCTGAAGGACCGCCTCGCCCCCACGATTTCAACCCGTCCCACCCGATCTCACAGAGAGGGCATGCTCCGGACCCCCTCAGTAAAAGAACTCCGATTAGCGGGGTCCAGAAAGCGGGCCTTCTCTGCTGTAGCCCCCACCCTTTGGAACATCTTGCCCCCGGGGGTGAGACAGGCCCCCTCACTCCAGGCCTTTTGGAGGGATTTGAAGACTTGGCTCTGCCATCTGGCCTGGGGCGGGGAGGGAGGATGTCAGAAATGGAGTTGGCTAGCCCCTTAGCGGCCTGGTGTGGCCTCTATTGGCCTCTTGGATCCTTTAATCTCTTTTCTATCTCTGTAAGTGTGGTTCTTTTTATAACTTTTAATCATGTATTTATGATTTTAATTTGATGTAAGCTGCCTTGAGTCCCCCATTGTGGGGAGATGGGTGGGGACAAGTCCACTAAATAAATAAATAAAATGAGTAAATTCCAAACCAGACCATTGGTCCAACTTGCTCAATATTGTCTACTCCGAATAGGGGTGGGTCTATAAGGTTTTAGACAGGGGATATTCATATCCCTACCTGCAAAATTAAGCCTTGGAATTTCTGCCTGCAAAGCTGAGCTAAGGCCTTCCTCCATTCTGTCATGTTTTAGTTGAGCTAAAGCTCTCAGTTGAGCTTAAGCTATCAAGTGTGCAACTATCAAGAACTTTAATTTATTAGTTAAAGTTCTTGATAGCTATGGTAAAACTATATGATAATTCTCCTGAGAATTTAAACAAAATTGGCTTATTTTGACAAACTCCTGTATTGTGATTTGGGAAAAGGTTCACCTCTATGATATGTCAAGGATCTCTTTGCTATTCTTTTCACCTTTTAAACATTTCCGTGAGCACAATTTTCAATGCAACAAGCCTGAGGCAACACCTCATAAAAGCTCACAAAGAGCAATTGATAGCCCTGATTATATTTCATGGGCTCCAGGAAGGCAATAGTGATTTAGGTGGCTTTGTCTAGGCATGTGCTGAGAGTTATTTGAACTAGGAGATGACACAAATGCTAGGTGAAATGAGGATTTTGAGATTTCTTTGTAGGGAGGAGTTTGGGCTTTACTTGTGTCATAGGGATAGAGGTGGAGTGTATTGGGTGTCCAGGGAGGGGTAAACCTCTAGTGGAGGGGCCTGCCATCCCCTTTCTAGGGCTGCTTGTTCACCTTTGGTTCCCACTTGGTGCTCAGCTCTCACCTGTGGCTCCAAGTAACTGTAACACGTGCAGTGGCCAAACCCTGATAAACTGTCTTGGCAGATGTGCCAAACCAGGTGAGGGTAGCCAATGGGTCTTCAACTCTTGGTGAGGTAGGGGATTTGTCTATCACAGCATGTGAAGTCTGGCCCTGGCAGATTGAGCAGAGGAGACCCATCAACAGTCCAATGGTCAAGAAGGCAGGCCCAGCAGGCCTTGTGGAGTACTAAGAGCATGACAAGACACTTAGACATCCTGGTCATCCACTGCAGCAGGAGAGGTCTCCAGCCGTAACGGTTGTTCATGCCAATGGATGAAGGTCTCTTCTGCCGAAAGAGTGGGACTACCCCTGTGCAATGGCTATTCCACTTAAAACTCCATCACACACAGGTTCCTGTTGTGCAATTCATCTTCATCTACAACTCACCTGCAAATTATCTCAGTCCAAACCTAATTTGTTGAACCCTGCGGCGATGGGAGAGTGGCAAAACAACAGGAGGAGATAACCACTGGTAGTTGTCACAAGCCTACATGTGGGCAGCCCTTGGACCAGTGGTTGTTCATCTCAGTATCCAGGGAGCAAAGTTGTCCGACAGCATCTAGGGCAACTGGGCAGCTCTTCTAGGATAGCACTGCCCACTCTCACATGAGGGAGGGGTTAGAAAAGGTACTCTAAACATTGTCTGCCCCACAACATCTGACTAATTAACCATGGCTGGCAGATCATCTCCTTAGCGGTCGAGCATCAAGAAAGATGAATCAAAGAAAACTCATTTTTGGAGCTTGAAACATCTGTATCTTGCTGGATTGGTGTCAAGGCCTGAAAGAGGAACAGGACTCATAGCAGCCAAACTTTACTGTTATCACACTGACATTGCTGCACTCAGTGAGACCAGGTTGGCAGACAAGGGTTCATTACAGGAAGCATCAAGTGGATATACAGGTAGTCCTTGACTTATAATCACAATTGGGACCAGAATTTTGGTCACTAAGCAATATGGTTATAAAGCAAGATGTCATGTGACTGCATCACTTAGTGATGGCAATCCTGATTGCCATTGTTAAGCAAATTTTACCAGTCGTTAGCCAAGTGCCCACCCCAACCTAAGCCATTCTGGGCTTGGTCCCTCCCAGCCCCAAGCCCCAGTAAGATAAGGGACTGTATCCAACTCCTCCCACCTGCCTCTCTCCCCCCATTTCTGCCTTTTTGGCTGCCCTCCACCCTGCCTTGAGGGGTGGCAAGCAGCCCCAGAACCGCGTGGCTCTGGGGCTGCTGGCCACATCCCAGGAAGCCGCAGCCACCACAGCCCAGTCGCCCTCACCACCCTGCACTCTGAGATCCCTGCCACCCTGCGCTCTGCCTCCCCGGATGACCTTCGCTGCCATCTACTTGCTCCTGCTGCTGATGAGGCATGCCCTGCCTGGCTGCTGGGCCATGTGGGGCTGGCTTTGCACAGCAAAAAGCGGGGGGGGGGGAGCACAAAGCAGGTTAAAGGGGCCACAGCACGCCAAAACGCCTCTTTGCCCTGTGCTCCTGGGCTGTATAGAGCTGCCTTTTTTTTTTTTTTCCTTTTTCACAATGCAAAGCCAACCCCAGGCCACCCAAGCCTCCTTCCCAGGGCTGAGAAAGTGACTGGCCCAAAGTCACCCAGTTGGCTTCGTGCCTAAGGCTGGATGAGAACTCACAGTCTCCCAGTTTCTAGCCTGGTACCTTAATCACTAGACCAAACTGGCTCAAAGTTTTGATCTTAATATAAGATTAATAACAGAAAATTCTATTTTGTGTATACTGGACGCCTGAGAAACTATTTCATATGGGTTGGGGGTACAATTACCTTGGTGCTGGAGATGCCGTTTAGAAATTGGAGTATTAATTCCAATTGAATTTGACCTACTGTTTCTATATTTTGGGCTAAAATCCACAGAATGGTTAACATGATTTCAGATCAGTTATTGTTGGCTAAATCTACATGGTTATATCTCCCTCATTGGGGATGGTCAAAATAATTATTACATATATGTATATGTATACATATATGTATATGTATATGTGTGTATGTGTATGTATGTATAAAAAAAAAATTTCCCTCTCACCCCTATGGGTGGTATGTGTCTTCCTCAATCTCGGGTCCTCTACCAGAGGCCTGGGAGTTTGAGGGTTCTGCGCAGTATCTTAGCTGTTCCTAGCACGGCACTCTTCTGCACAGAGAGCTCTGATGTTGTTCCTGTGATCTGTTGGAGCCACTCTCCCAGCTTAGGAGTCACGGCCCCGAGTGCTCCTACCACCACTGGGACCACTTTGGCCTTGACTTTCCACATCCTCTCGATTTCCTCCTTCAGGCCCTGGTACTTCTCCAGCTTCTCATGCTCCTTCTTCCTGATGTTGCTGTCACTTGGCACTGCTACATCTATCACTACCACCATCTTCTGGTCTTTGTCTACTACCACGATGTCTGGTTGATTAGCCAGTACCTGCCTGTCCGTCTGGATCTGGAAGTCCCACAGGATCTTAGCCCTGTTATTCTCCACGACCTTCTGTGGAATCTCCCATCTGGACTTGGGGGGGTCTAGCCCATACACTGTGCAGAAGTTCCCGTACACAATGCCAGCTACTTGGTTGTGCCGTTCAGTGTATGCTGTTCCTGCCTGCATCTTACACCCTGCCACTATGTGTTGGACTGTCTCTGAGGCCTCTTTGCACAATCTGCACCTTGGGTCCTGTCTAGTGTGGTAGACCTCTGCTTCTATGGATCTGGTGCTTAGTGCCTGTTCTTGTGCTGCTATAATCAGTGACTCAGTGCTGTCTTTTAGTCCGGCCCTTTCCAGCCACTGATAGGATTTCCCAATGTCAGCCACCTCAGCTATCTGTCGATGGTACATCCCATGCAGGGGCTTGTCTTGCCATGGTATTTCCTCCGCTTGAACTTCCTCCCATGTCTGCGGCTGCCTGAGGCATTCTCTCAGCAGCTCATCTTTGGGTGCCATCTTACTGATGTATTCCTGGATACTCCGGGTTTCATCCAGGACAGTGGCTTTGACACTCATCAGACCCCGCCCGCCCTCTTTGCAGCTGGTGTATAGTCTCTGGGTGTTGGGCTTGGGGTGGAAACCTCCGTACATTGTAAGGAGCTTCTGGGTCTTCACATTGGCAGCCTCCATGTCTTCCTTTGGCCAGCTCACTATACCGGCAGGGTATCTGATGACTGGCAGGCCATACATGTTGATGGCATGGATCTTGTTCTTCCCATTGAGCTGGCTCTTCAGGACCTGTCTTATCCTTTGGTGGTACTTGGATGTTGCTGTCTTTCTTGCCTCCTCCTCATGGTTCCCGTGTGACTGTGGGACACCAAGGTATTTATAGCTGGTCTCTATGTCTGCTATGTGGCCCACTGGTAATTCCACTCCATTGGTCTTAACTACCTTCCCTCTCTTTACTATCATCCTGCCACACTTCTCCAGTCCGAATGACATCCCAATGTCCTCGCTGTAGATCCGTGTCAGGTGGATCAGTGAGTCGATGTCTCGTTCACTCTTAGCATACAGCTTGATGTCATCCATGTAGAGATGGTGGCTGATGGTGATTCCACTCTTGAACTTGTACCCATATCCAGACCTTGTGATTATCTGGCTGAGGGGGTTTAAGCCTATGCAGAACAGCAGTGGGGACAGTGCATCACCTTGGTATATACCGCACTTGATGGCCACTTGTGCGAGCTGTCTTGAGTTCACTTCCAGTGCTGTCTTCCACAGTCCCATTGAGTTCTTGAGGAAGGTCCTTAGTGTCCTGTTGACTTTGTATAGTGCCAGGCATTCACAGATCCATGTGTGCGGCATTGAGTCATAGGCTTTCCTGTAGTCAATCCAGGCTGTGCTCAGATTGGTCTGCCTAGACCTTGAATCTCGGGTGACTGCTCTATCTATGAGTAACTGGTGTTTTGAGCCTCTGTTGTTGTTCCCAATGCCCTTCTGAGCTGTGCTCATGTACTGGCCCATATGGTCTTGTAGCTTGGCAGCTAGGATGCCTGATAGAACTTTCCATGTTGTGGGGAGGCAGGTTATTGGCTGGTAGTTGGATGGTGCTGTTCCTTTGTGAGGGTCTTTCATGATCAGCACTGTCCTTCCCTGTGTTAGCCAGTCTGGGTAGGAGCCTGCTGCTAGCAGTTGGTTCATCTGTGCTGCTAGGCGTTCATGCACTGCTGTTAGTTTCTTTAGCCCGTAGGTGTGGATCATATCCGGGCCAGGTGCTGTCCAGCTTTTCATGTTCTTGACCCACTGTTGGATGTCTGCTACTGTGATGGTGACTGGTTCCTGTTCTGGGAGATTGCTGTGGTCTGCTTTCAGGTCCTGCAGCCACTTTGCACTGGTGTTATGCGTCTTCTCTTTCTCCCATATGTTCTTCCAGTACTGTTCAGTTTCCGCTGCTGGTGGCTCAGCTGATACTCTGTGGTTGCACTGCAGTTGGGAGTACACTTTGGATGGTTCTTTGGAGAACAGGGCATTTATCTTCTTGGCCTCTGCTTCTCTAGTGTATCTCCTTAGCCTGGTAGCCAGTGCTGTGAGCCTTTGTTTAGCAGTCTCTAGGGCTTCAGATGGAGTCAGGCCCATGTATTTTTTCAGTAGCTGAGTCTTATTCTTAATCTCCACACACTTCTGTAGTTCCACCAATCTCATTTTCCAGGGTGGGTATGTACTGCTGTTCTTCTTGATCGTGTAGCCAAGCAGTTCCAGGATTACAGTGGCTGTGGTTTCAGTTATGGTGGTAGTAGGGTTTGTCTGGAGGTCTCTGCTGGCATCTTCTAGCATACTATCTGATGGTACTTCTCCACTGAGCCTTGGTAATCGGACTCGAGGGTTGACTATAGCTAGTTTATCCATGATGTTATGCCTCATATCAGCTGCTGTGCTCTGTAATGGAAGGGGTGGCAGTGACATTCCAGCTTCAGGTGTTGGCTGCACAACTGCTTGTTCTTCCAGGTCTGCTTGAGTCCGGGTTGTAATGTAGAGTTGGTGTATCTCAAGTTGTGAGAGCAGCTTCCTCTTTACTATGTTGAAGCGCTGGGTAACTAGTTGTTTCTCAGTTAGTGTGGATGTAGGCCTTCTGTCTATCCATAGTTCCCTCATACGTTTCATATATCCCCTCTCATTAGGTCTGCTGTTGTAGTAGCATTCCATCAATTCCAAGTTTTCTTGTCTCGTCCATGTATGGTTTGTTCCAGTAGCCCACTTAACATCAGATTGTCCTGGTTCCCCAACATCTGACGCGGACCTTGTTAATCCGGGCGACGTCCGAGCCGGCATGACTCTCTTAGTTCGTGTCACTCTCATATTTGAGGTAGGCAGGTGAAGCATTAGGGGGTCTTTGCCCAAGGACCCCTACTGGTAAGGTAGGTGCCAGCCGGGATTTGAACCTCAGTCTCCTGCATCAAAGGCAGTGTTCTAACCACTACGCTATCCAGCCGCTGTGTGTGTGTGTGTGTGTGTGTGTGTGTGTGTGTATATACACATACATACATACATATATATATACAAATCTATACTTCTGTATGTACGGATGTGTTTTTAATAATGAAATGGCAAAAAAGAGGATTTCCAAACAATTTGGCCAAACTTTTTGGAGTTATTTTGTAAATGTCATAAATTTCCCAGCCTTTTTTTTCCTTCCTTCCCTCCCTCCCTCCCTCCCTCTCTCCCTCATTCCTATATGTCAGTATTATATTACTTTGTTAGCTCTGTTTATGTATATGTTTATTTTTTTTAATTCTAAACAGTTTGACACAATAAAAGAAAATATATATTTCAGAAAGGAAACCATGAAACCAGTTTTTGGCAAAAGAAATGGTCAGAGTGGCTTCTGAGCACTCAGGAGCCACAAGCAGTTGCAGAATTTCAAGTTATGCTCCTTTGCCCTAAAAGGATGTCTAAAAATGAATGTATGAATTGTAACACATACCTGAGATTAAATTAAATACATTGATAAATCTTTTCTTTAGACTTAAAGTAAATGAAATCTCTTAATGCAGGGATAGATTTTTCCTGGGGCAAAATTTATGAGGTTCTCAGCCTAATTTCAAAAGCTGTTGGCAAGCAATCAGTTCAGACTCTGGCAAAACTGATCTGTTATCCCTCCCTTGGAAAACTGCTGCATGCAGAAAAAGAGGAAAAAAGGGAGGGAAGGCGTTCGAGAGTAAAGAAAACATCCACCATAGATTCCGCAAAGGGACGAGAGATGCAATTGACATTGCACATGTCACGAAGTCATTGCCAAATGATACCAATGATTTGCATCCCACAACTGATGGAAATTACTTAATTCATGTTGTTTGTATAATGACATCATAACATATGTGATATCACTGTGGCTTCTACTAGATACCTCGCTGGCTTCCCCACATTTGGCTCTTTGGACAATTTTCTCTGTTACTAGTATGCAGTATGATCTCCATGTTGTTCATGATAGAGAAGGCATCACCCATCTGTAATTTGACAATTCCTCTTCACCTCCTTCTAAAATATTTTATAGTTTCATCTGTCCATTATGTCCTACCTCTGGGAATTGTATTTATTATATTATTGCATTTCATTATGTGTTTTCTGTCAATTGGCTATTTTACAGGTGAAGACAGGGTAGAAATTTATAAATAAAATTTGCTAAAGAGTGGAATAATTTATGCTCAGAGCTGTTAAAACACCCAAAGATGTGGAAGGCCTACAGTGCAAGTACTAACACTTCCATTATAGCTATTTCTTGCAACACTGTAGACTTCCACACAAGTATGAAAGCTGAATCTAATATTAATCCTGAAATACCTACAGGTGAAAATCATCATCCACACACTGAACTGGTCTTCCCTAATCTTGATATCTTCCAGCTGCGCGGTCTTCAACTCCCAGAATTCTTAGCAATGATCCTGCTGGTTGGGAACTAAAACTCTACACATCTGGAGAGATCTCAAGTTGGGAAAGGCTGCCCAAATCTTAACTGATGCACTCTGCTAGTCTATATTTATTTCACAGAAATCCTGTACAAAGTTTTGTCTGCATATGTGTTTTACTTAAAGTTCCATATAGTAGCATAGCAGAGCAGAGCACAGCACAATACACTGTTCTATCGGTGTTAATAGAGTATACTATAGGCCTCCAGTAGGCTGTCACTATCAGGCTACCACATTCTTTAGCATTGTCCCGTTTGTATTCCCATTTCAAAAAAGAAAGGAGTTATATTCAGTTTAGAGATATGTTTGAAGCTTTCAGCTGTTCTTTAAAGACAAGCTGTTACAACTATTGGCAGTCCTTTTATTTTCCTCTTGCCTTTATTTTTTAACATACAATAATTAGATGTTGAAGGTCAAATTATTGTTATTTAAAAAAAAAAAAAAAGTTGAGGAAGGACTTCTTTTGGGCATGGCGAAATACGTTACGATCATTGCTCCTTTACTAGCCAGATACTCCAAAATCCCCTTATCTGAATGTGTTTGCACTTGTGGTTCAGAGGAGACTGAAACTGTTGTCCATGTACTTCCAGCCTTCATTTTCTACAGGGACACAAGGAATTCTCTTATTTCACCTCTTCTGGGACAGTATCCAGGATAAAGAGATTCTTATTGCATAAAGTTTCTACTTTCTCATTCTCACACTAGCATAAGCAATATTGTGGCTAAATTTTGTGCTGTTGCATTTAAAATGTGCATCAAAGACTGCATTCCCAATTATTATATTTTATATACTTTTATGTGTTTTTATATTTTTATGTGTTTAATCCTGACCATTGATCATAATAAAGACAAATACATGTACATGAGTTGCACGTAAATGTACACAGTCATGTCTTCTGGATTTCTTCCAGGCGAGCATGCAAAATCTAGCTACAAAAGAAATGCAGGTAGTCCTCAACTTACAACCACAATTGGGACCAGAATTTCCATTGCTAAGTGATATGGTCATAAAGCGAGATGTCATGTGACCACATTGCTTAGTGACTCCAATCCTGGCAGTCCCAGTTGCTGTCATTAACTGAGAATCACAGGTTGATAAGCAAGTACCCATCCCAATCCAAGACATTCTGGGCTTGGTCCCTCCCAGCCCTGAACCTCAGTAAGGTAAGGGACAGCCTCCAACTCCCCCACCCGCCTATCTCCCCCACATCTCTGCCCTGGTGGCCATCCTGCACCCTGCCTTGTGGGGCGGCAAGCAGCCCCAGAATCGCATGACTCGGGCTGCTTGCCACACCCTGGGAAGCTGCGGCTGCCCCAGCCCAGTCCCAGCCGCAGTCGCTCTTGCCACCCTTCACTCCAAGACCCCTGCCGCCCTGCGCTACACTATCCCGGCTGACCTTCACCATCTTCTTGCTCCTGCTGCTGATGAGGCATGCCCAGCCTGGCTGCTGGACTGGACTGGACTGGGCTGGGCTGGGCTGGGCTGGACTTCGGCTGTGAAAAAAAAAAAGCCCAAAGCACCCCCAAAGCCACAGCATGCCAAAAAGCCCCTTTCCAAAAAGCTCCTGGAGCATGGCACTGCCAAAATACCCCTTTGCATCATGTCCTGGATGGGGCTGGGCTGGGCTGGGCTGGGCTGGGCTTTTGCTTCATGCTGTGGGGGGGGGGGGGGGAGGCATGCCCAGCCTGGCCCAGATGCATGGTGCAAAGGGGCGTTTTGGTGCGCTGCTGCTCAGGGGCTGCCTTTGGCCTTTTTTTTTTTCGTAGCACAAAGCAAAAACCCAGCCCTGCCCTGCCCTGCCCTGCCCAGGAGTGCGGCGCCAAGGGGTCTTTTGGTGCACTGTGCTTCAGGAGCTTTTTGCAAAGGGGCTTTTTGGCATGCCATGCTCCAGGAGCTTCTTGCCTGCAGGGGGGCAAAAAGGCATAGATGTGGGGGAGATAAGTGGGGGGGGGGTTGAGGTGCCCCTGCAGTTGTAAGTGCGGGTGGGCTGCCAGGTGCCCAAATTTTGATCACGTGACCACGGGGCACTGCAACAGCTCATAAGTCATTTTTTTCAGCACATTTGTAACTTTGAACAGTCACTGAACAAATGGTCCTAAGTCAAGGACTACCTGTGTTGTACTGATACAGGTTAGCATTTTAAAAAGCAGGATTAGAGGTTAAGTAAGAAAAAAAAGCAAAAAGCCAACCAGGATGCTAACAAGATAGTGGCTTCTCTTTCAGTGCAACTGTTTGCACCTTACCTGTTGCAATGACATTTTCAGGTTACAATGATAAAGTACATCATTGGTATGTACAAATGAAGGAAACCCTCCTTTTTTTCTTTTTTCTTTTTGTTCTCTCTATCAAGGCAGAGCAGGCTTTAGATTACCAGGATCTTTTTTTTTTTTTTTAACTAAAACTTGATGATTCACCAATAGGAGCCTAATGAATTAAACATTCACTATTGTTAAGAATTCCTGAACCCAGGAACTGCTTTTGAGCAGCAGATTTACTATTCTTCCACACACAAATCCACTACTTACCCTATACTACCTCCTTTTAAGCAGTATAATTTAGAGGACTGGAGATAAGTGGGGCATTTCATAATTGGCACTGGGGCTGAAGATGCTTGCCAATCTCTTGCACATCATACAGATATTTATTAGCAAATCCAGATTTACCTCCTGCCATTTGTGCTCAAAATGAAGTTCTATGAGTCGTATATTCACAACTGGTTCTCTTCCAAAGTTGTAAGTAAATCTTTCAGGTTCAAGGTTATGTCTCTCTTACTTATTTTATTTCTAACATCCCACTCTAACATCCAAGAGAGCTCTACAAATTCTTGCCTAAAAATTCTTGCTCTTGCCTAAAATGAATTGATTATTCCTTCAACATTACTGGTAGATCAGGCTCATTATCAGCCATTAAGTGATACAAGTTCATTCCAAAACAAAAGCTTGCATGTCCCTTTTTCCCAATGTTTGCAAAAAAATTTTTAAAAAATCATGGAAGGGTTCCTTTTAAATTGATAATAAATTATCATAATTCAACCTAGCAGGAAATCAAATATATATTATATTTAATATATTTAATATATTTAATATATATTATATTTTATAATACTGTGGTTAATATGTACCTAGCATAAAATTACTGTTTTAAATATGACATTCTGCATAACCACATTAATAAAAATAAAGGGGAACCACTCCCCAACTTTTCTATAATTTTGCATTTTAATCTGAAAATGTGGACAATGGTTTAGGAGTATATTCTATTACTAATTATGTCTCACCCCCAAATCAGAGCCAAAACTCATGAATTCATTAGACTTCAGTCTTGGAGACCATTTTCAATGCCAGGCTTCTCTGAGACACTGAGCACTTCCAATGAAATTTGGCATACCACAGAAAACTGCCTAGTATTGCAATCCACTTTCATTTTTATTGCTACTTAAAATAACCTATTGCTTCTGTTCTCCTTAGGATATATCACTGGCTATGTCTAATAAGCTTGCTCAAAAAACTATACCTAGAGACATTGATTGGGTGCATAGATGATACTAAGATGGCTTGCTTAAGTGTAGTTTGTTGAATATACCACATTTGACTGGGTTCATACAATATGCTAAGCCATACCTCATGTTTTACAAACCACAGTGATTGGGGTCATGGAACAGGTTAAGCCCAAACTGAATAAAGTACATTATATTTATGTCGGCCTCGCAGGGTAAACCAGATAGGAATCACAACCAGATGAGCTAATTCTACTTTACTGTAAAGCTACATTGACAGAATCTTGCAAGTATGAAAGTACATCTCTTCCCCCACTTCTCCTTTACAGCCCAAGAAACTAGGAAGGGTCCCTTCTGAGCCTCTTGCCCTGCCCACTTTCCAGTTGCAGGCTATGCTGTTTCTCATCTGACTGTTCCTCTGGCAGCTTCTCTTGGCCCAGTCTTCCAAGGTCTTTCCCACATACCATCACAATTTAGCACAGTTTGTGAAATCAGAATTTATCTTGGAATTCAACAGTGAAACAAAAGAAAACAAAACATTAGTTAAATAAACTTGAAGTTAATTTTAAAAATGCCATTTTTAAGATCTACAGAAGTCACACAAAGAGATTTTAAAGAGTTAAAGCATTGGAATAAGACAAGGGAGACCCAGGTTCAAGCCCAGCCTTTGAAATGGAATCTCTCTCTCTCTCTCTCTCCCCCCCCCCCCCCCGAGTGGTTGTTATAAGGATGAACTGGAAAAGGGAGTGATAGGTAGACCATCTTGAGCTCCAGGTGGAAAAGCGTAATATAGATATAACAATTGAATTGAATCAGGCAATTCTGAACTCCATTGTTTCCTACCAGACTCTAGCTGCAGATCCTCCTATGTGCAAATTATTTACTGCAATCTGAAAACCCATGTGTCAGAGAAAAAAGATTTCACTTAGAGCAATTCCATATGGCAGCCTAAGCTGCTTGTTTCCCCATCTGCCCCAACTATTCCTAAGCCAATTCAAAAAAAATCCAGTCCAAATTGCAGCGTTTGGCAATAGGGCTGGGTGGATTCTCAGTCCAGACTACAGACATCACAGGCTCTAATAGGTCTTCCTTCTGCTTCTCACCCTTCCCAAACCTCACTGGCTGGTTCCTGTACGGGCAGGTCTTTCAAATGCCTGCCTTCTTTTTCCTTGCTTCCCAGATGACTGCACACATCAATTCCTTCATACCCTCATCCCATGTTATTTCCTTTGTCACTAATGCAGAGCCTTTCTTCCCTGCCCCCAGGGCATTATTTAAAACAAAGGGAGCATGTTCCTCCTTCAGTTCTTCATTTCACTTTAGGTCCATAAAACCTTCATGGCAAAAACCCTGATGGTTCAGCTTCATAGAAGCAAAGTGGCATTCATTGTAACCTTGGAGATTTGTTCTAACATTTTGTTTCATAGGCTTTAAAAAAAGAAAGAAAGGGAACCACTGCAGTACAGTTGGCACAAGGTGGAAAGAAAAAAAGGTATGTTTCACCCAGCTTGGGCAGAAACTGTAAAGGTGCCCACTGGGAGATGGAAGGGTGGAATGGAGGGGTGCTGTCAGAAGAGGTGGGAAATGTGGTGGCCAGGAGACTTTAGTGGACTTCATGGCCTTTATTGGCCATAACTGGATCGACCTAAAGTGGGGGGGGGGGGGGGGGAGAAAGTGTGGACCAGCTGAGAACATAGAAGCCCAGCATGAAACGCCTATGTAACATTTTTGTAGGCAGTAGGAGTGGGGGATGTCTAGACTGGAATGAAGCACAGTAAATTAACTGCTCAGAAGGATTAAGGTAGATCTGGATGGAAAACAGTACATTTGTGGCAGGCTGGGGGGGGATGCATTTGGGGTGGACTGGAGGTGAGTTGAAGACACCTACACTCAAGAAATGAAACTAATATGTGCAAGATCAGACTATGTAAATTTCCCCTTCCTATTTGTTCTAAGATATGCAACAATATTCTCAAATGTTTTCTTTTCTGAAGTGGTGGAGAAAGAGCCAAGCACCAGATCTTCATGATAGTCAAATCCAAACTCTGTGTATTATCACAAAAGATATGCAAACTTATTTATCATAATTGAATTTTCTTTCACAATTCCAAGGGGAGGAGGTCTTAAAATATGTGATGGATTTAATCTGCCCTATATCAGTTTAGGAATTCTGGTTTAGGAGACATTCTGACCCTCAATAAATTAAGTTAACATCTGTGTAAACAGATATAATTAAAGTAGAACAGATTCAGAGTTGTCATTGCATTTTTATTTGTAAACAATAACACAAACATCTAAGGGTACCATTCCATTCCTGCCCTCAGTGACACAGGATTAAATAGCAGGCAGAGAGATTGTAGGTCTGTTACTAAAGACAGCATGAAACCAGTGGGTCATAAATGGTCCGTTTGACTTCAGAAAAACAAATCATGGGTTAAGTATTGCAACTGAAGCCTTGAGCTATATTTTTCCAAAACATTATGAATGTTCCACACTTCATTTTTATTGGAAAAGAACCAAACAGGAGAAAATGTCCAAGTTTTCAGTGTTCCTGGCTATGATGCCTGAGGGCCCAAAGATTCTGTAGGACTCCTTTTCTGACAGTAGATAGAGCACCCATGCTGTACTAATGATGCCACCTTTTTGGAGAATAGTGGTGCTTTTTGTTAGCATGATGACCCATTAATGATGTTTGCTTATCATTATGAGCAAAAGGAAATTGTTGCAGGGCACGGCAGGGTAGGATAGAGGCAACTCTGGATGTAATTTAAAAAAAAGATTTTAAAAGGCTTCCAAAATTATTTCCATGCAGTCAATCCCTAAATGTAGCCTTACAATCTGAAAGACACAACATAAGAGGAAAACAGGACAAGGAAGGAAGAAGAAAAAGAAAACTCTTTACACACTAAATAATGGCCATAAATAGATTGATGAAAGGGACCTTCCCCTCATCTCTTTTCCATACATTCCAGCCTGATAAATTCTCTCTCTCTTTTTTAATAGTTCTCTTTAACGAACAACCCTCCTTCAAAAAATCTGAAATGGCTTCTCTTAATATAGTACTTGTCTACTCAGATTTATGTTTCACTATGTTTGCTAGGACTCCTTTCAGTTAAGCCAGTGTATATTATACAGGATTTCAGTTTCTTCTTTTTGTATCTGTGTTAAGTTTCTCTTTGATGGGAGCAGGAAAAAAATATGAATACTTTCCTGGCTACTGGCTACTCATCTCATTTTAGATTTAAAACATTTATAACTTTTTATTCCTGTTTTGCTGCAATTTTCTCTCTTGCCCTTTGGTTTATAAAGGACATTTTATACATCTAAAATAAAATAAAAAGAGGGGTTGGAAGCCTGCCAATAGTCAGCTAAGTATAATACAGTTGTCAATTGTTATTCCTCATTATTACTAATATTTATTCCTGGTCTGTTAGTCGAGGCCTTTCTTTTGCCTTTTTTAAAGTATACACTCCTCCCAGCTGTTTGTCTGCCTTTTCCAGTACACATTTAAGCTCATTTTAAGTGAACATTACGTAGCGATTCTTGTTTTTCCTGGGCACTGCCTTTGTTTTATGGGGACTTACCTTGGGGAAGGGGCCCAATACACTTATTAATTTGCCAGAGCTTACTCTGTTATCTTTCTAAATTGCTAGGCGTGCCTTTTCTTCCACATAGTGCTAATGTCAATAGAGTCTCTCCTCACATGATTTCTGCTTTAACAATCGCATTCATGCCTTTTCACCTGCTTCATCTGATAAACTTTATTGTCTAAAATGGCCTTTCTAATTTGGATGCCTTCCCTGTCTATCTTTCTTCTTAACTACCATGCCTGAGTTTCTTCCCTTTCTTTTTTCCTCTTGTTTTTCCTTTTTTTTAAAAAAAAAATCATTTTACTAGCATTGTCTTTCTCTGTGTATGCTGTTTGTTTGTGTTCTTTCTCCGTACAGTCGGAATTCGGGTCATTCTAATACTGGCTGTTTGTACTCCCACAAGGACTAAACTAGTTGTTAATAGTCAGTGGAGGTCCTTAAAATGCATAAACTGGTAAAACCACCTGACAATTTCTCAGTGATCTAGTCTGTTCTGTCTAGATTAGCTTAAATCTGACTGTTGCTCATTAAAAATATCGTTTATTTTCCCATTCCAATCTTAATACTGGCAACAGCCCAATTTCTTCCTCAGCATGTGTTGATAAATGCAAAGATGTTCCCAGCCTGTATTATTTTTTTCTTTGTTTCCTCTCTTTCCAAGAGCAAATAGGGTTAGTATTATTAGCAATGGACAGCATCACTTTCAGGGGTTTCTAGAGAGAATCATAGGGTTGGAAGGGACTTTGGGAGTCTTCTAGTCCAACTCCCTGCCCAAGGCAGGAGTCCTCATACCATCTCAGACAAATGGTTGAATGGTTGGTTGACAAATTCCCTGTAGAAGGGATCAAAAAAGTCAAGATGGCAGCCACAACCATGCAATCAAAGCCCCGCCCCCTTTTTTTACATGATTCATGATGCATGTAAAAAAGAGCAGGGCTTTGATCTCATGGTGGTGGCCACCATCCTGGCTTTCTTGACCCCTTTCCTGTGGACATCCCTGCTCACATTTATATAATTCTAGGCCAGAGATGGGCAATTCTGTGGGGTTTGGGTCAATAATGCAAAGTTCATAGACTTGTTTCACACGCATGAGCAAGGTCAGGATTTCTGTCTCCTCTTTGGTCACAGCCAAAATCAAACAGCATAGTTTTTCATGTGTTTTTCTCAAAACTGTAATATAGAATTTGTTAAATTTAGTCTAGATGGCAGCTGTGACCATGCAGTCAAAGCCCTGCTCTTTTTTACATGCACATTTTTAATGTGCATTGTTGCCCAATTCATGTAAAAAGGAGCATGGCTTCAATCACATAGTTGCAACCACCATCTTGACTTTTTTGACTCCTCTCCTGTAGACATCCCTGTATTACATTTGATAAAGCTTAAAAATATGTTTAGGGATATGGCCCCACTCACTTCTACATTATGTTGCCTTCTACCGCTTTAATATTTTCCTCGGTCTGGGGAAAAAAGGGCCCCGTGCTCTTGCTAACTATTGAGAAATATCTCCTCATTCGGGAGTAGAGGCGAATGTATACAACAATATTTTGGCAGAATTCTTCCTAAAAGACTGCCTTGGGCTTCAAGCGATGGTCATCCATCATCCCTACAAAGAATTTAAAATGTCAGGTAGATAGATGTGATAAAAAAGAAAATGTATTATTATGGTCATCCATATAATCTCTGTGAAAGCAGAGGGCCAATAGGACCAAAATCCATCAAGATGATTGCCTTCCATGGTTGCCCTGAGTGCTCAGCAATTCTAGAAAGGCAGGCTAGTAAGACACTATTATTCTTATTGTCTTGACTGATCAGCTTCTGCTCAATGAGTCCTTTCTTTCCATCTTAAAAACTATTATCTCAGCTTTCCAATCAGGTGAAGGTTTAATGATTAGACTGTTTGCAAAGGTAACAGGTGATGCTGAATTTCCTGCCAATTTATTGATCAAATCCCAAAGCAAACCTATTTGTTATAAAGAGTTAAACACATGCCTTTTCTATATCTAAAATAAAAACCTTGACAACATCATCTGTTTTGTTTGCACATTCTCTGCATGTTCTGTCTGCAGCACATTGGAGATGGAAAGTTCCTGACAGTGTGCAAAAATATATTAATGCTCATAGCCTTTTATTAGCTGAGCCAAAATTGTTTTAATTTTCTGCTGGCAATTCAGAAGTTCCATCAGACCGCACACCCAAGCAGAATCCAGAATGGAATACCAGCCTTCCTCTCTTATGGGAATTTTTAACTTTGGGGTATGAAAAAAAGACAAAAATGTCTGAATAGCATTTTTCTCACATCAAGAGCACACTGCAAGTCAAGGAGAAGTGTTTGTATTCATGCAATGCTAATACAACTACCCAGGCACATTTAGTATTTTTGATGCTTGTCTGTGCCTATGACTGTCCTGTTAGATTACTCAGCAAACAGGCAACTTTTCCAGTCTGGTTTTGGGAGTATGAAATAAAATAAATCAAGAAACTGATGATGTCAACTCAAAATAACGATTGAGTGAGAATCTGTCAAAACGATGCTTGTAGATGGGTAGGTAGCTATCTGTGTCCTCAAGAGACCCTTTTTTTCTCTCTTTCAGGGCAGCGTATCTATATTATGGGCTTGTTTAGTCATTCAGTGTCTTTTATGCTGGCAATTGGTTCAACTGGCCTTTTTAAAAAATGTCATAATACTAGGAGCCCTCCCCTACCCCAGCAAGACTCCTATAGTTCTGATATACAGAAACCCAACAGGTAGTTTTTACAGCCATGGAGTATAATGAAGAAGCAACTTCCTAAGTTGAATTGTTCTCTCTTGTGCAGCCATTAAAGGCAGGTATGCCCAACAAGGAAGGAAGATTTCTTCATTGACCATCATTCTCTTGTCACCGGGTTTCAACTGATCTGTTCATAGGATGATCAGTCATTCTGTGAAAGGAGAGCTTTGAGTTTCTTTCAAAACCAGCCTATTAGGGTTCTCTGTGCTTCAGGGATACACATTGGATCACAGCTGGTTATTGCTTTTTTGACAAGACTGTCATGAGAGGCTCCAGTCTGAGCACATTCATTGAAAGATGTGGCAGCCATTGCAGCCAGCTGGTGCGGCATTCTGCCTTTAACAATCTGCTGGAAAACCTTTTCAAAGCCTTATTGCCTCAGTTTCCTAAGCCTGCAGGCACTGCTCTTCTCTTATCCACTTTGGAATACATGCAGGGCTCAGGAGATGTCTATCTGAATTTGCCTGCCCTTGTTTAAAATCTTATTTCATGTGGAATGGATAGGAAGCCAATTATTCAACTCTTTTTAGAATAGAAATGAGCAAACCACGAGCTACATGCAGTCCCTGAATCCCATTTGCGGTTTGGGGATTTATTCATGCATGCATGCATGCATTCTGTGGTCATTTTCACCCCCATGCCCACCTGCAGCACCCAGAGTTTTCATCATTGAATTTCAGCAAGAAGCAAGAGTGGCACATGAAAGAGACAGAATGGAGGCAGAAGAGGGAACTGAAAGGTGGGGAAGGAGGGTGGCATGCCAGGCAGATGTGACTGAGATGATGGAGGCTTAAAATTAGGACTACCAGATCTAGGCTGCATAAATCTGGATGACCAGTAGAGACAGAAGACACTGTTTCAGGTCAAACAGCCTAGAGAAGGGAGGGAAGAAGGGAGGGAGGAAGAGAGGGAGGGCTGAGTTGTCATGCCCAACAAGCTAGATATCCAGAATAGATTAGTAAATAGTTAGAACAGTCCAGATCAGTGGTAGGTGTGTTTTAAAAGGGATAGAGAGGGGTTGCAGGATTAATAGACTAGTTGAATGGAAGTGTCCTTTGTCTCTTGAAGTTCTGAAGAGAGAAGCCATGTGAGGTTAACAATAACAGCTAAAGAAGGAGAAGAAAAGAAATTGGAAATGGTTTTGGCTTCTATGACCACTAACATTTGATCTCCAAGATGTTTTGCCTAAGGGAATGACCTGAAGGAAGCCCTTATTATTGGATACATCATCTCCATCCACCAAACTGCTTTCTTCGTGGTGCAGAATAGAGAAAGGATCACCTGGTGTCCCACTTTCTACCTGTATTCACTACTGTTATGTATATAAAAGGATTAAAGCAGGAACAATCAAAAGGATCCTCCCTTCAGGATTGTCCGTGCTAATTAGCCACAGCTTTTTCTCCATGGGCTCTGTAAAATTCTGTGCCTTTTGATATATCTTGGCTGTTTTTCATGTCTCTCCCTAGTTTTTCTTGCCTTTTGTCCCATTTTGCCACTTCAATGGTTTTGATGTTTGCAGATGTTTAACAAATAAATATAGCTAGCTGAACTGAGTGGCAGGTATGCTGCCTCTGATCTGACCAGGGATTGACTGGGAATGTGCTGTGGGCAAACTAAACTGCAAATTACCCACAGTAATTTTCCAGTAATTAAAATGTTCTTTGGGACGATTCTTTCTACATGGAGTAGAACGATCTTATTAGGCAGGTGGGTAGAAGACTGCAGTCAAGGTCTAACAGTCTGTAGCATTCCTCCTACAACACTCTGGTCCATTTGCTTCTTTGAGTGGCAAACAGAAAGTATTAGTGCCAGGCACATGTCCAACTCATGCCCCTAAGTCAGTAGTGGGCACCTAAACACCAGGAGTGCAAGTAATCCCTGAACTCCTGTTTTGTGGGCTGTTGTAACTGTCAGTGTAACACTGCAAGGAACTGGCCACACAGTTTCCTGCCACTCTGAGGTGAAAAACAGATAACAGTTGTAGTGTAAACCTAAAATAGGATTAGTATTGCTTAAAAAATACAACTCCTCCCACAAAGACCAATAAATTCTATAGTCACCCCTATAGTTGGTACTTCCCACTCATTTCCCATTACTTACCCACTCACTATGGTTCTTGCCTTCTCAGATATGTACAAGGGGTTCCCGGGACACCAAAGGTTTGCCCACTCTGCCCTGTTTTATTGCGCTCTGGAGTATACCATGCTTACTCAACGAGGAGATTTCTGGAGCCTTGATAACCCTGCAGTTAGGCCATTTTGAGATGTTGCCATGTTGCAAAATCTCTTGAGCATGACGGCCTAACTCTGTGGGATTATTGATTGTCAAGGAAACCTTCCTCATTGAGGTAACACATTACAGGGAATGTTATGACACTGCTGTGTTTGCCACTGACGTTCCTCAAGCTGTGGAGAGACTGCGTAAAGCTGTTAAAAAGGGTGGCAACATTTATATCTCATGGTGATGGGGTTTGTGGCCAGCCTATCAATTCAACTCTAGATTCAGTTTCTCTCACATATTTAATTTGAGCAGTCATCTGTTCAGAAACATAAGACAAGATGCTGCTTTCCCAGTTGTACCTGAGTTTCTATTCCTTGCAGGACTTTAATTCTGAATTTTATTATTGCTGTTGACTTACCTTTAGGCATCTCTACCTCCCCTGCTTCCAGTCTCCAAACAAGTATCAACACTGCCTGACTGGAATATTTTAAATGGTGCTGTTTTCACCATGCATTTCACCCACTTTAGTAGATCTTGTTTGGGAAATAGAAAACTCAGTTGTTTTGGTTTTAGAGTCCCGCACAAAACCATCAGCAAGATGAATTACCAATTCTGCAGTTTCATTGGAAGCAGAGTAAATGAGAACCCCCTCCCAATTATGCAAATATTATTCATGATTACATGGTCCAATAAAATTACTCAGGTTTGATTTAGGAACCACAGCATAAGAAAGTGCACTGAATCAGTTGGTTGACTGTTGGTTGTCCAGTCCAATGTTTCTCAACCTTGGCAGCTTTCGGCTGGCTGGGGAATTCTGGGAGTTGGTCCACATATCTGAAAGCCGTCAAGGTTGAGAAGCACTGGTCCAGTCAGTTGAGCACTATCTGCTTTGAGGCTGGAGCTTCTTCAGGCTTAGAGCTTCTTCAAGGTAGTAGGCAGAAGGGCCTTTTGCTATTCATCTGGAGATGCAGGAAATTGAATCTGGGATTTTTATAGTCCCAAACATGTTCTCTGTCACTGGGCTGGGCAGGGCCGTGCTCCAAGCTCCATTTAGCGTTAACTGAAGTGGTAAGAGATGTTGAGACATTCTCAAATTGATTAGCAGCTCTGATTTCATTGCATTACAGAACAAAAATGGAACACCTGACTGTATGTCAAAATGCAGAAATTGCCACCATGCTATTGATTCTGCATCCATAACGAATAGAACCTCGCGTAGGCTTCTCTACTGAAAGTTGAAGAGTGAGCAAGCAAAGGGTTTGGAAGAAAAAGAAGTGCAAGAAGCTATTCTGATGGCCAATATAGCACCCAATTTAAGATTATGGGGACATCTCAGGGAATTCTGCTTGCCTACAGGGAAAACTGGGGTTTGGGGGGAGGAAGTAGGACTTAACAGAAAATATGGTATAGATACCCACTGGGGGA
This sequence comes from Liasis olivaceus, assembly GCA_030867105.1. Taxonomy (NCBI): domain Eukaryota; kingdom Metazoa; phylum Chordata; class Lepidosauria; order Squamata; family Pythonidae; genus Liasis; species Liasis olivaceus. Next base: position 32,238,726 of record CM061351.1, on the reverse strand, counting down.
AAATATCCCTGAATTCATAGATGCTGCTCTATTTATCTTTATGTGGGCTAGAAATTCAATATTTCTTTCAGGAATCTGAAGAATGCACTTAAGCATTAGCAGGAAATGAAATATGGCTGTCATGCATTCATTAAGGGATAAGATAAACTGTTGTGATAAAATCTATTGTTATCCTGCATTCATTAACATTATTTTGCTGTCCTCAGGAGCCTGTTCATAGCCAACATTAATTTCCTTGTTCCCTTAGGGGCATGATTTTTTATACACAAGAATAAACATAATATGCTAATTGAGTTTTCTTAATTTTACACTGCTGCTCTTGGCTTAGAGGCACCTTTGACAAAAGAACAAGTTCTCACAACATCTACCTTGATTAAAAGATACCGTATCTATATGGCCAAGCTTTCTGTTTTCAGTCCAGCGTTTTGGACAGGAAAGGCTGTTGCTCCTTGTTCTCTGCATTTTACTTTCTTATATCATAAAACCACATTTTATAAGAAGTAGCAGAGCATCTACATATAGTAGCATTGTTGAACATGCATTATCAATCATATAGCAAAGCAAGGAATGGTATTAAATAGATAAGAATTGTTTATCCCTGTGCCAAAATCATAATATGGTTATGTTCAAGAACTACATGTTCTTGAAATAGGTCATAGGAATTACGCTTCCAGGTGTGGGGCAGCCAGAAAGGATAAATGGATAAGTGACTCCAGAAACCTTTTTTCTCGTGCCAAGTACCATGATGTTAGGACAGGGAAACAAGTTTCAGTAAAAATGTTGAAACTTCATTTTGGATGCTATGTATTAATAAATTCTGTTAATATTGCACTTAAAAAAAAAAAGATGTGGAAAATTAGCACCATGCTGTGTGGGAGCTCTCTGGTTATTTCCAGAAATGCAGTTTAATAATATTCATTAGGAGTGAGCTTGTGACATAATTGTCAATGCTGGGGCTCCAACATGGGGTAAAAGAATGAAGAACACGGTACCCTAGAACATCGCTGTCATCTTGAATTGTATATAGTCTTTTTATATAGAATTGTTATTAGCTAATTTTAATATGGATATTTACATTTTCATCGTTTTTACCGCTTTGGATTTTTATTGTGAGCTGCCCAGAGACGCCCTCTGGGGGAGATGGGCGGCATATACAGATAGATAGATAGATAGATAGATAGATAGATAGACAGACAGACAGACAGACAGACAGACAGACAGACAGACAGACAGACAGATAGATAGATAGATAGATAAGCAGGCACGCAGGCACGCAGGCAAGCAAGCAAGCAGACCCACCGGGCTGTATAAAGACATGGAGGATTCAGGTTTTGGGCAGAACATGGCTTATTCTTCTAGCCTTAGTCCTGATCCTTATTGAAGGTCCAGAGGATATTTTGACAACTTGCTGCCCTCCAGATGTTTGGAAACATAACTCCATAGTACCTTTCCATAGAGCAGGCATAGGCAACAAATGTTGGGCCATATGCAATCCCCAGTACCCCAGTACTGCATTGCCAAAATATTGTGCCAAAATGATGAAGTTTGGTGTGTAATTTCAGGAAGTGATTTGGATTGGAGGGGAGGGTTATGCTAGCAGTTTACTCCCATTTCCACCCATAAAACCCCTCACCCCCAAAGGCCTTCCCCTGCAAAACCAAATTCTTTTAAACATGCACTTTCTGGTATGCATTACCAGAACTCCTCCTGAGGCCCTTTGAAAAATCAGTAAACTGAGTTTTAGCCCCTAATCCCTCCAAAATTGCCTGGCCTGGCCTTAGCCGATGATGGTTGGGATTAATAGGAATCAAAATCCAAAGAATCTGGAAGGTAATGCAATGTCATTTCCCCCCCACCCTATTGCTTTGCCAGTGGTAGTTACTGCCATTACAACATATTCTTGATACCATTTCTTGTAACATACTGGATGGTTTTTTTAATCATAATTGAAATAAACAGCCATGCTAGCTAGGAATTCATGGAGTTGTCAGTCCAACCTATGCAGGGCACCAAATGAGGGAGGGCTGTTTTAACTGGTGATAGATTAATGAACCTTGAACAGTAATGGTGTAGTAAGACAGTAAGTAACCCAGGAGAAAAACTGTTTTCAGAACTGCCTAATTTGTGAGGGCTTTTTTTGTTTCATAAAACAATTTCCACTTCTTCAGGGGCATTCAGCAATGTGAAAAAATAAACTTTTTAAAAAGATAACTTGTCAGGTTGAGCAAAACTGCTGATGATTTCCATGAAACTTCCTTACTATGTATTTCCTCTTTGTTCCATTTGTAAGAATATTCTTTCCTTCTAAATGGACTCTGGATTTCAATTCAAGCCATTAATATTAGTAGAAAATATCTTGAGTTGATCCATAATTGCAATTCTGAATTAATTTTATGAAGAAGTATGAGATGTTTGGTTGTATTTTTGATCTTCTGTCTGTTCTCGATCTTCGTCCCCAGAAGTGCCAGTTAATTGATCCAAGTTCCGATCTCAATGGAATCTTCTTGGCGATGAGGTAGAAGTAGTTTGCCCTTGCCGTCTTCCAGAATAGTCCTTTCAACTTCCCAAAGTAGCCTGTATTCTTGGGATTTCCTGCTGGTCTCCTCGCCAAATATGAACCAGATCTAATCCTGCTTAGTTCCCGAACACAAAGTCCATCAGATGCTGCCTCCTGCTGAAATAAATGTAATAACTATTTCATTATTAAAATAATTCCTCTGAGTACTGACAGAACAGAGATATGCATATAAAGCAAGACTCTAGAACCAAGTCTAACTGAAAACTGGTCTCTCCCTGATGCTGCTAACTGAAGAATATGACTTTGTTTGTTTAATATTCCACTTTTCCTCCAGAAGCTCAAGGCCATGTACAAACATTCCCTCCTATTTTTCCTTAGAACAACAATTTTCCTATAAGGTGGTCTGGAATGAGAAAGAATGACTGCCCCAAAGTCATTCAATGAGCTTCTATGGCTGAGGCTAAACCTGAACCTGGGTTTTTCTAGTCCTAGAAAACACCTCAATCCCTACACCATACCATACCATACCATATCATACCTGCCACTTTAACCTGAAGAACTACCTTAAGGTAATCTAAATCACATGTCTATGTTTTGGAACTTATTTGGATTTTTCAGGTTTAAATCCAAATCAGTGTGGTTTTGGTCATATACAAATCTAGTTTGTTTAAAATTCTGCCTTTTCTGTCTCACTCAAACATGTACAAATGTATAATAAAAATACACTTTTATTTCATTGCTAAAAAACTGTGGCCAGCCACTCAAATGTGAGATGGTTTGCAAGTCAAAGCATGAAATGTAGAAGCAAACACATTTCTCTTTTTTTAAACAATGCACATTGCATGAAGTGAATGATTCTGATTTCATTTTCATTTAGTTCAGGAATGAAAAGAGATTGATCTGCTTCCAGATCTGTTGGATTACCTAGTCATGTTGATTGTGAACGTAGTCCAGTATGTCTGGAGAATTCCATTTTAAGGAAAGCTGGTATAGGAGCACAGAGATAGCCCCTGGTGTTTTTGCATCATCAAAAATTATTAAACAGCTATCATATTATGACAGGCTATGGACTGTTTCCAGATGGCTCTTTTAATACACATTGGCAAGAGTCTATTATGTTAATTTCATAGAGAATCCAGATGTTATTATCATCCTTTAGTTTTATTTCCCTTTATCTGTTGCGTGTGGATAATCTGTTTAGCCAGAAAGCTCCAGGACAGAAAGTTTCTATAGGTGTGAGTATTCCATCTGCTTTGCTGTCATAAGATTTGGGTGAGGGTAGCTTCATTTGATCAATGATATTTATTGATCCTTTCTCCCATCCATCTCCTGTTAGCTCTCCTAAACGCACATGCAGTTTCTTGTAAACATTGTGCATAGGGTTTATGCTTGCACTTTTTAAATGTCACTCTAGAATTCAAACATTGGAACAATCTTGCCAGTTTACCATTTTGGAATTTGCTTGGCACCTTGAATTGCTATCTTTTCAATTTTCCTGTTCAGACTAGAAGTGGATGCAAACTATTTGCAAGCATGTATTTGCCACTGGATTTTTTTAAAAAACTATGATTGAGTGAGAGGGAGTATGGTGTAGTACTTAAAATGTTACTGGAGACCCTGAGGTTCAAATCCACTCTTAGTCACAGAAACTTAGGGCCATTAACACATTCTCAGTTTAACCAATCTCATAGAGTTGATATCGAGCTGTTTGGGGAAATGAATAGGAGGAGGAAGAGAGGTGGTGGTGAGCAAGACAAATATGTAGAAGCCTGAATACATTCCCTCGTGATCTAACCACTTCATGGTGCCTTGTGCTTTGCTTTGTTTTGTTTGCAATAAAACACGAGCAACAAATTATATGGACACTCTATTGCAATTCAGAAAAAAGCAAATGGAAAAGCAACAGTATAATGCATCTGGACCCAGTCAGGGTCATAACTGTGTTTGGACAAGTGGTGAAGTAGAGAGATGAAAACACTAGCAATCTTCTAAGGCAGCCAAATGCCTCTAGAGCCGAGAAATGGTTTGAAAGTTGCCATTGTGTATTTTGAATATGTTACAAAGAGACTGTGAAGCTTTTGAAAGGTATTTCCTTGTGGCTGGGAGGGCACATCTGATTTTTTCTTCTTTGCTCCACAACTGTTTTTCTTCTACAGTGGCCCATTAAAGCCTAATTACCATCATGCTGCATTTTATTGTTACCAGAAGCTACTCCATCTACTTACAGTTTGCAGCTAAACTATAAGCTGTTGGCATATATGGTGTTGTTTCTTATTCCCCAGATAACAGAAAGTTCAAGGAGAACTTTTTATAATTCAGTATCCTGTGGGGATAGATTGCTCACTATCCTGCCCTAGGCACACTTCTGATAAATGATGCTATTTTATTTACTGTGTACAGGGCATGTTAAGCCCAGGGATTGGTGGATTCCTCTGGTTTTTCTTCTTTCCCCTCCTACTGAACATCACTAGCTGGCAGCACAAAATCCAACAAATGGGGCTGGGGCAGAGGTGTATTTTGGCAGATGGCTTAATTGATGGATCTAGCCATTTGTCAGAATTTGTCCATATATTTTCTGAGGGTGAATTCAAGGAGGGACTGTCTATCAGTTGATTCAGAAAAGCACTAAAGCCATGTTCAAAGGGAACCCAAACAACAGCTGACAGATGTATTTATCCCACCTTTCATTCAGAAGCTCAAGATTGTGCACATAGCACACTTTTCTTCCATTTTTCCCTACATCAGTAACCATGTGAGGTAGGTTAGGCTGAGACAGAAACTATCCCAAAGTCTCCCAGTGAACCTCTGTGGCTGAGGGTAGACTCCCCAACTGCCCAAATCAGAATGGCCCCAGAAAACAATGCCCAAGGACTAGAGCAGAGGAGGCCTGTCCCAGTTTAAAGTGGCAAATGGGTTCCAGGCTGATCCCACCTCCCTAAAAGTCATCTGACTGTGATACTTTCCAATGGTTGGTTAAGCACATCGGATTGCTGCAGCTTGTTGTCTGCTTGAAAGGGAAAACACTAAACACTGTAACAACTAAGGATGACTTTGAGCTGCATCAGATATGTATTGGGGAATGAGATGAAGTCAACATCATGACATGGCAGGAATAGGATATGTTTATGCTATGGTCAGCTGCAAGTACAGAAAAGTTCTCTATGTTGAATGAGGAAACAAGCAGAGCTAGAAAGAAATGTCTCTTTCTTCAAGAGCCATATTTCCTTCTTGGGTAGTCTGTTGGGAACCATGGGCTTGTAATAAGCAAGATAAAACTACTTCAATTTTTCTCTTTCCTTTCTCCTTCCTCAGTCTTTATTCCTTCCTGACAAAGTTGCTTCCAAAACACTTATTGCACATGTCTTGATGCTTCTTTAAAGTATCTTGAATCCATCTCCCAGCCCAACCCCCAAAGTACTCAGTTCTGCAGTATTCCCCAAGGCTGCTTCATACCAGCCAGCTACAGCACTCACATGTCATTCAGTCTCCCTAGCAAGCTACATTCCTAACCAAAACTTCAAACTCTTTTTTTCTTTCCACTCCCACTCAAGAAAAATAGGTCATGTTTGGGTTTCAGTATTCATTGAAGCAACCTCTTGAATTAGCAAGCTACTTTATAAACCTTACAAGAAGTTAATGCTGCATATTCAGACTTTCCTAAAACACCTTAATGTGTAGAGTGTTCATGTTCAGCAATTAAAGAATGTAAAACAACTGTTGCGAAGATAGCTGCAAAGGCTGTATTAGTAGACTGAACACTCAATGAATAGATTCCATACTATGACCATTAGTGGTCACTTCCATTCTGTGTTTCAGTACAGGAAGTATCCAGTGCAGCCAAAGCTGGTCTTTGTAATTTGTATAAGACTCAAAAGCTCTTCCAGAGAGTAATGGCAGATAATAAAGTAGCCCAACTTCAGTAGATAAGGACATGCTGAGGCCCAACATTGTTCTTACAAAATCAGAATCATAGGGTTGGAAGGGACCTGGGAGGTCTCCTAATCCAATCCCCTTCCCAGGAATCCTCATTCTATCCAACCAGCAATGGAACATCCATGACTCAAGGAGGCAGGCTGTTCCACTGCTTAATCAGTCTTGGGATCAGGAAATTCTTCCATATTTTGGGTTTGGATCTCCCTCTGTAATGCTTCTATTCCTTGGGAGCTCTGGAGAATAAATCCACACCCTCTTCTCTGTGACAATTCTTCAAGTATTTGAAGACTGCTCTATCTTCCCTCAGCTTTCTCATCTTTAAGCTAAACATACCCAGTTTCTTTAACCATTCTTCAGAGGATTATAATAATAAATGTCTATAGATACTCAGTTTCTACTTTGTTGTTGTTGTTGTTCAGTCATTAAGTCGTGTCCAACTCTTCGTGACCCCATGAACCATATTGCGCCAGGCCTTCCTGTCCTTCACTGCCTCTCTGAGTTTGCTCAGTTTCATGCTCATTGCTTCAGTGATGCTATCTAGCCATCTCATCCTCTGCCGTCCTCTTCTCCTTTTGCCTTTAATCTTTCCCAGCATCAGGGTCTTTTCCAAAGAGTCCTCTCTTCGCATTAGGTGACCAAAGTATCTGAGCTTGAGCTTCATTATCAATCCTTCCAACGAGCAATCAGGGTTGATTTCCTTTAAGATTGACTGGTTTGACCTCCTAGCAGTCCAGGGGACTCTTAAGAGTCTTCTCCAGCACCACAGTTCAAAGGCATCAATTCTTCAGCGCTCAGCCTTCTTTACGGTCCAGCTCTCACAGCCATACAACAGGTGTCAGAATCAAGGAAATTTGAAGAGATAATTTCATGTTAGATCATGCATGAGGATATAAATAATTTCAATTATGGTTTATATATGCAAACGCCATAAATATAATTAAAAGGTTGGGGCTGCATTGCTGAACTGTATAATCTTATTAATGGCTTTGAGTTAATTCTTAGAATGTTGAGATAGTTCCTTATTTATTTAATAAACATGGCCTAATAAAGGACACATGTTTGTGATACACCAATCAAAAGTGATTGAGTTTGAACATCAACTGAGTTTCTCCTATACCACCCCCCTCCGCAGGGAGGCAGGACCCATGCGATTGGTCTGTCCCCGGCACCTGATGGACCCGTTAGGGTTTCAGAGGGAGCTGGGGGATATTTCCTTGGATCTGCTGCATGGTCCAGCAGAGGCCTTGGCTGCTGCCTGGAATAGGGAGGTGGCCTGGGCCTTGGATAGGATCGTGCCTATGTGACCTCTCTTGCCACATTGGCCCCAACACTCCTTGTGGTTTACGGAGGAGTTGAGGGTACTGAAGAGGGTCAAGAGATGTATAGAGCGCCACTGGAGGAAGACAAAGACTGAATCCAACCGAACACAGGTTAGAGCCGCTATCAAGGCCTACATTGTGGCGATAAGAGCGGCAAAGCGCCAATACTTCTCCGCCCTTATTGCGTCCGCAGAATGCCACCTGGCGGCCCTATTCAGGATCACTAGGTCCCTCCTTGGCAAGGGGGATGTGCAGGTTCATTTGCAGGGCCATGCGGAGGAATTTTCAGAGCATCTGCAGGACAAAGTCGCTCGGATTTGTTCCAAGTTAGACTCCGAGTATTAGGCAGGGTCTGGGGAGATACCAGGGGACCGTTCTTACCCAGTTATCTGGGAACAGTTTGATCCTGTTGCTCCTGAGGCAGTGGACAGGATCCTGGGGACTGTGAAGGCCACCACTTGCCATCTTGACCCATGCCCCTCCTGGCTGGTGAAAGCAGCTCAGGAGGTGACATGTGGTTGGATCCAGGCAATGGTTACTACATCCTTGCAGGAGGGAGTGTTTCCAGCTGCCTTTAAGGAGGCATTGGTGCACCCCCTCCTCAAGAAACCCTCCCTGGATCCTACTGTACTGGACAACTTTCGTCCAGTCTCCCACCTCCCCTTTTTAGGGAAGGTGGTTGAGAAAGTGGTGGCATCACAGCTCCAAAGGGTTCTGGAGGAAACAGATTATCTGGATCCCTTCCAGTCAGGTTTCAGGCCCGGTTATAAAATGGAAATGGCATTGGTAGCACTTATGGATGATCTCTGGAGGGAGTGGGATGGTGGAAGTGTGACCATCCTTGCTCTCCTTGCTCTCTCAGCGGCTTTCAATACTGTTGACCACGGTATCCTGTCAGGGAATTGGGGGTGGGCAGCACAGTAATGTGCTGGTTCACCTCCTTTCTTCAGAGCTGATCCCAATCAGTGGTGATAGGGAGCGAGAGGTCCCATCCTCAGCCTCTCCTTTGTGGGGTGCCGCAGGGTGCAGTTCTCTCTCCGCTCCTTTTCAACATCTACATGAAACCGCTGGGTGAGATCATCCACCATCATGGAATGAGGTATCGTCAGTATGCTGCTGATACACAGTTATACATCTCCATCCCAGGGGAAGTAAGTGATGCTGTGACCGCCCTTTCGCGGTGCCTGGAGGCTGTAAGGGCCTGGATAGGGAACAACAGGCTTCAGCTGAACCCTGGTAAGACAGAGTGGCTGTGGGTTAATGGCTCCTCTGTGTCCGGGACTTTGTCATCTTTGGTGCTGGATGGGATAGCACTGCCCCAGTGCATAATTTGGGGGTCCTCCTAGACTCACGGCTCCTGCTTGAAGAGCAGGTGGCAGCCGTGGCAAGGAGGGCCTTTGCACAACTTTGGGTTGTGCATCAGTTACACCCTTTCCTGGATCGGGATGCCCTTTGAACAGTCACTCATGTCCTTGTTATCTCCCAGATAGACTACTGCTATGCGCTCTACATAGGGCTACCCTTGAAGAGTATCTGGAGGCTACAGCTGGTCCAGAATGCAGCCGCGTGGGCTATTTTTGGAGCCCTAAGGAAGGCCCATGTAACGCCACTGCTCTGCAAGCTGCACCGGGTACCAGTTTCCCAGGTCCAATTCAAGATGTTGGTTATCACCTTTAAAGCCCTACATGGCATGGGACCAGGCCTCTCTTCTATGACTTCAACCCATCCCACCCGATCACACAGAGAGGGCATGCTTCGGAACCCCTCAGTAAAAGAACTCCAATTAGCGGGGTCCAGAAGGCGGGCCTTCTCTGTGGTAGCCCCTGCTCTTTGGAACATTCTGCCCCCGGAGGTGCAATTGGCCCCCTCACTCCTGGCCTTCCATAGGGCTTTGAAGACCTGGTTCTGCCACTTGGCCTGGGGTGGGGAGGGAATACTTCAAGCGTGGGGATGGCTAGCCCCATAGAGGCCTGCTGTCTTCAGCCCCAGATTCTTCATCTTCTTGGACTCTCCTTTTCCTTTTTTAGTAATGTTTTAAATTGATGTTTTATGTATTTATATATATTTATGGTTTTAATGTTTTGTGTGAGTTACCCAGAGTTCCCCCATTGGAGGGAGATTAGTGGGGGAGGAATTTGATAGATAGATAGATAGATAGATAGATAGATAGATAGATAGATAGATAGAAAGAAATAATTTGTGGGTTTTTTGGGGGATGGGAATGAGTAGTTGATTGAGTTCTAGTTCCTTCCTATTCTGATATGGCCACAAGAAATTCTGCAGCTTTCACTTCTCTATTTGATGAAGCACACCCTTTTGTTCAAGTTCATAGACAAACTTTTAGTAAATATTTGAAATAAGTCTGCTTCACCAGTCATGGTTAAAATTAAACACAGTTTAGATTGTGGATATAACACTGAACTGCAGTAAAAGAAAACCTTCCAATTTCTTCTTTGAGACTGTGCCCAACCTTGGTTGGGGGGGGGGGTGTTGCAGGGAGGGAACATGAAAAACAAGATCACATCAGTTTCTTCATGTCATGATAAACTGTGACATATTTTGATGTTCGTTTACACCAATTACATTTCTGCTGATTTCAAGAACCTTGAGAGTTGGCTTCTAACTTTAATGAGCTGCAGAATTTTAATCATGTGGTGTTAATGAAAAGCAAATTACCATGAGACAGAAAAGTAATGATTTAATATTTTCTTATTACAACAAATGTATATGTAGTTTATTAGAATGTATTCAAGGAAGTGCAAATTACTTAAACAGAAGTGTAAACTGTTAGTAATGTTAGATTACTAACTGGTCTATGTATAGAATTATAATAATATTTTAGTATGTGCCCCATGCAGTACTTTGTGATTTCCTGATTCTGCAGATTCCTGCCCATGACATTATTTTAACAAAGGAATTAAACATGTACCATATGATATAAAATATCACATTTCAATATTTTTATTATTTTCTGAAACACATTAAAATGCTAGATATGCAATATTGGCACAGAATCACTGAAAGGTGCTGAATGTGAGATTGGGATGATTCTGAAAACCTTGATTTACTAGTTCCTGAAAGAAGTGAATCCTGACATGTATCTGAGACTTCCCCATCTGCAAGGACTCCTTGGTTTCCTTCAGTAAAGAGAGCAGTGCAAAATGTGTACAGGAAACATGTTCACAAAGAAGTTTTGTCCCCTACCCTGTATTGGAATACAAATAGATCTTTGGTTCTGCATTAGAATTTTGGGTTATTCTGCAACCATGGGACTACAATGATAATTGTGAAGTCCCTCTTTTGATCTGAATTACAAAATCATAATGTAAGCATTTCCAGAGACCTACTATTATCCCAAGCAAAATCAACAAAGAGCCTTGTGACTCTTTCAAGAGTAACAAATGTATTCTTGCATTGAGCACCTAACCAACTTTGGCTGATTTCAAAAAGTTAAAATGGATAGTCTTTGGATTGGAAACCACAGGAAATACCAGATCTGTGGGCTAGGCTGGAAAGATGAAAAAAGTAATTGGAAGAAGGCAATGATAAACTACTTCTATTGTTCCCAAAAAAGCTATATAGACATGTCTCTGTTGTTACTAGGAGTCAAATTTAACTTGGAGACATTATTTCTTAAATTTCACGGCTATAGTCCATTTCATCTGATTTATGGGAAACAATCCTGAATTATTTCTTAGGATTATATGCCATATATCTGGTGAACTGGATTGTGATCCGCAAAAGTTTATCAGGTAATAAATTTATTAATCTGTAAGATGTCATAAAACTTGTTTTTAAAGCCAAGATGGTACCGGCAGCGTGCTCTTAAGTGACCTTCTGTCAATCACAGTTGCTAGTTCTAGGAGACATGGGTTTCATTCACTTTAAGACTGTCTTAGACTAAAGCAGCCTTCCCTAGTCGAGTGCCCTGTGGACGTGTTGGCATGAAAACTTCCATAATTTTCAGCATGTGCTATCTGAAGACTTCCTATGTTCCTGCAATGCCCAAAGAAGAGCAAAAACAAGATAACTGAGACCCAGACATGCTCAAGAACCTGCACTGGAAGATATCTTATTTAGTATATAATTATAGTGATTTATAAACCAGCCAGGTCAAGTAATAAAATTGTTCAACCTAACAAAGCAAATTGTTATGTATGTGAATGCCTTCCCGACAAATGTACATCAAAGCACATTTTTTCTACAAAGTGGAAAATTTAAATGAAAAATGTAAAGAGGTAAAACTTACCAGCTAAAATAAAACAGGTCAAAATAGGCCAAAGAAAATAAATTACATTTGGGAGCCTCAAATATCTCTTAAGCAACTAATTTCACAATGAGCCTCCACTTAAGACAATTGTGGGAATTGTAGAAATGGCTCTCACTGAATGTAATACAGCATTTGGGCAGGTTTTCTTTGAGGCCAATTGCCAAGTCATACTATTCCACAAATAGCTGTAGCCAAACATTACAAATAGAATCTGAGCTGAGGTGGAGACTGGAAAAAGACAAGTAAAATTCTTTTTAGGTTACAAGATCCTTTGATGAAACTCTCAGAAGGTATTCATTCCATCTCAGCCATCAGTAACTGCATTCTAGAATTTTTTGCGTGATCCCTCAGCTTCACCTTTACCAGCCTCAGAGAAAATCATGAAGCCCATTGCTTCACTGTTCCCCAATCTGGTACTCTCCAGATGTGTTGGACTTTGACTCCCATAATGTAGCTGGAACCCAACACATCTGGAGGACAGCAGATTAGGAAAGGCTGATATAGTGACAGGATTCACACATCACAATTGGCTTGGTTCAATATGCCTTAAATCATGATTTACAAATCACAGTGGCTGAATTCACACAACATGCTAAGCCCAAATTAAGCAAACTTCATTATGGCTTAGTATGATTTGTGAAACAGGTTCTTGTCTTCTGTATAGTGTCTGTTTATGTCACTGAATAGACTGAATTTATCTGCTATAGAAACCTTTGACAGGAAATGTAGCAGCAGTTTGAGAAAGATAATTGGGATACAGAGCTTTGGAAAATAGGCATGTATAAAGATGGGATTTTAGGTTTCAGTACTTGAAAAGACAATGACAGAATAATATTAAACTTCCAAACAATTAAGACAATAAATGAGAAGCTCATTTTCAAAGGCAGTCATCTATGAGACAATGGAATTCACCTTCAGAACCAGAAAATAAGAAATTAATGTTGCATGAATCAACTGTAATCAATGAACTTTATCATCTCTTAAAATTGGGTTGGATCCTGAGGACCAACCTTCAGTGGAATACCTCCTTCCTACAAAGGGTGGTGCTACTTGCAGTTGAGGGAGCTGTCCTTCGTCTCTTCTAGGTCTCTATTGAATTACTGTGTCCTGAATAGTGAAGTGCCACTCATTATAGACAAGATAATTGGGTTTGCTCCTCTGGCTTTGCTGCTGCAGTATTTCCCATTCAGCCGGCAGGGAAAACATCCAACCGTCAGGGGACTGTAAGCAGCAATGAGGTGGATCTGACTTCAGAAAGCTGTTTGGGTACCCTAATCTGCTTTATCTTCCCCTCCTCCCATGTCCGATTTAAGCATCTCTCAAATTAAAATAATGAGACATTTTAAAAATATGGGATGATAGCAAGCCAGAAACAGCCTCAGAGAGGAAGAAAAAAACCCTTTTGCCATGATTGTACAGCTATCTAGATCCAGAAGCCAGAATACTGAAACTGGGTAGCCATAGGGCTATTGCTTTCTTATTTAGGGAGAAGAGAAACTAACCAAAACTGGTGAATGCAGGGAAACTGGCAAAAAAGAACAAAAGCTTGATGTAACATGCCTCATAAACATCAACTCTTCTTCCCCAGATGAAATAGCAAGAATCTGCTTTCCTTTTCTCAATGTTTCTAGAAGCCTAGAGAGAAATTAGTGGCAAAAACAGGAAGAACTCAGAAAACAGTGCTATCCAAAGCAAAAGTGAGACCAGCTAGAAATCAGAAGGAAAGCAGGGCGCATGCCTGAGCCTCCCCCAAACCACTATGGTCAGACACATTTCTAGTCACCTGAAACAGCACAGATTTTACATACGTTGAAGCTGTCATTGGACAGGGCCAGAATAATGCTTGTATATCAGTACGGCTGAAGACAAGATAAGCCTACTTCTTTCATGGACAGGAACAATCTTGTGGGGGCCAAGGGGAACCTTTGATCTACTTGGATGTGGTGAAGTGCAAGTGGTGACAGGGCTCAAGTTATAAAACAGTTGAGAAGCAGGGGAACAGGATGTTTTCCCAAAGGCAGCTGGAAATGACTATATGATGATATTTTGTGAATCATTCAAATGGTCCTGTGCGTCATCTAACTCCCTGTTCAATGCAGGAAATGTGGCATCTGCAAGGAGAGGAGGACAGGCAAAAAGGCAAGATAAATGACACAATCCAAGCTTCACCCTTTTTTTCTACTGCACTGCCACAACCACTACCTTGTCATTTTTGATACTCACCCGCTGCAGATGTGCTGACAGGAATCCAAGATCGGCATCTCCAGTGGATGGCTGTCCAGCCATGGGGAGAGCACCATCTTTCTGGGCCATTGATTCCACATCAAACTGCCCTGATTGTTAGGAAGCTTTTAACAGCATTCAGCCAGAACTGATGTTAAATCCATTATGTTGTATCATGCACTCTGGGATAATAAAGTAGAGGTCTTGACCTTTTAGTGTGTGACACTGCTTTAGGTATTTGAAAAATACTATTGTCTCCTCTCCCCATCATCTTTTCTGAGGCCTAAGCATTCCCAGATCTCTCAATCCCTCCTAATAAGACCGAATTTCCAGGTTCCAATTCATCCACGTTGCCTTTCAGAAACCTGTTCTGGTTTCTCTGAATCTTATTTAAAATGAGATACTTAGAACTGAGCCCCATACCTGAGGTGGGCCAGTGCGGAATAAAGCAGAATGATTACTCACAAGATTGAGAACCTTTATTTTTCTTGAGGCAGCTTAAAATTGCATTTGCCGTTTTAGCAGCCATGGCACATTGCCAATTCACATTCAGCTTGTGGTCAACTACAATTCCCAGTTCCTTTTTTCATGTCCTATTACCAAGCCAGGTATCCCCAATCCTACTCAGTATATTTGATTTGATTTTGCTTTCATAAGTGAAGAACTTAACATCTATGGCCATTAAATTTTATATTATTATTTTCAGCCCCATCTGTAAATAGTTTTGAATGTTTAAAATGCCTGTTTCAGAACTTAAAATGGAAGAAGCAGCCGCATCAGTTGAGCAGAGACAGATTCTCTTTTGCAGCATATTTCAATCTTTCTGTAAAAATAAAGGATGAGGGTGTTTCTCTTTGGGCAAAAAACTTGCATTTAACAGCATTTTACTTACTGCTGGTCCCTCATCTTTAGAAATAGTCTGTGGCTTGGCAGGCAGTTCAGATGAATTATTTGGCGGCGGCGGCGGCAGCAACTGCTAAAGACACTGTCTTAAACATAAACTGTCAGACTTACATCTGGGAGTAGCAGGGCAAACAAGGGGGTGGAGCAAGTACTTATGGAAATGCTCTTTGTTATCTGTTTTAAGCTTTCCATGTGCTTTGCTTACAGGTGGTTTGAAGGCAGGGTTAAGAATAGATCTTTGAAGATTTGGGGAATGGTTTAGAATTATCTCAAAGGGCTATTTGAGAAGATACCTTATTTTTGGCACAATTACACTGAGCTTCACATTCCTTAAATTTAAAAGTGTTTAAGAGGTACTGTTAACAACAAAGAAAAAAAAATAACCCATGACTGCCAGGGATACAAAAAATTTACCCATTTCAAATCAGCCTCTTATATCTAGACTCAGAAGCAGATCAAATCACATTGTTTGCATCCGTAACTAGACTATCATGAGACTAAAAATTCCCTGGATGACTTTTAGATAATTACTACTTAACCTCAATATTAAGTGGAGTCATACAAAGAATATTGAAATAGAATTCCAAAACGTCAGGCACCACATTGCATAGCAATGAAGTTTTATGAGCAGTAATAATATTCCATGGATAATGCAAGTGAATCGATAGATGTTATACATACAGGTAACCAAAAATCAGAAGGAGTCTGATAGCACCTTTTCAGACTCACATGTTTTATTAAAAGGCATAAGTTTAAAGTCAAACCCAAATCAGCTTATTACAGCCATAAGGCCAGATACAATGAAATATCTAATATTGTAGTAGAACTGTTACATACAATCTTGGGTTACCATCTATATAATACGCTCCACCATTAATTAAGTTTGGATACACATTTACTCATCACTTCTTACAATACTATTTTTATTCTGTTTTATTTTATTATATATGTTCTTAATTATTTTTAGATCACATTATACTTATTGTTTTTCTGTTTTTAATATATATATAGATGTACGTAACAGTTCTACTATTAGATACTTTATTGTATCTGGCCTTATGGCTGTAATAAACTGATTTGAGTTTAAGCTTTCATGAGCTACAGCTGTGGTTCAAAAAAAATGAACCACAGCTGTAGCTAGTTCTTTACTTTCTTCCAAGTTTCTAGAACTAATAGAAATGTTTGATAAGTGCAAAACCGTGCAGTTTCAAATCTGTACTTTTGTTTGTTTAGTGCCTATCAGTCTCTTTTCAACTTTGGAACTTGCAAGCTCATAGAGTGCATCAAGAAGATGCTAATGCAATGTGTCTTATACACAGAAAGGTATACACTTTACCCCAAACTTGTGGCAGTGTAGATTTTTGTATGATTTGGGTCTTTATTTAAATTTAAATACTGTAAAATACAAAGTTGCTCAACAACACCTGGCCTAACTGATGAAAAATTTGGGCTAATATTAATCTTACCTTGAGCATGAAAGATCTAGGTGATTTTGCCTGCCATAGACTAATCACTACTGTTTCCTGCACTACAATTGCAAAACAGAAATTGACTAAAAGAGTTCAATTCATTTCATATGAATGACAGTGATGCATCCATACAGCATGGGCAAGACTGAGAGATGCATTCAAATGCAAAGACATCATCAGCTTTAAAGATTTATTTACATTTACATCACATGTGCCTGTTCAGAGAAACAAATAGAATACCTGGGAGAGGGGTATGGGGAAGCAGGGAACTCTTAATTAAATATTGAGGTTAAAATAGCATTTTAAAAAATTGCAAAAATAAAATGCTCAAAGGAATTGGATCCCATGTGGGTAGTGAAGGTGAAGATACAGCCAATTTTGTAGCACAGATAAAGAGGAGAATGTCTGTGCATCCTTTAACTAAGAATCAGTTACATCACTTTATATTATGTATGTTACATTTTCTTTGTGGTGGTAGCTGGGAGGTTAGAGCAAGCTCGAGACCAATCACGCAATATATCAACCACGTCCTTGGTTGACCCAAGGGATTTACTGATTGGAAATCTGAGCCACAGTTAATGCAGTTTAACATAGATTTCATTCTCCCAGATTACTTTTGATAGTTGTTGGAAAGACAGCATAAAGAAATTTTGTCAATGAATTCTATCAGCAACAGATAATAATCTCTGAGCCTGTTTGATTATGGCCATTTGAAAGGCAGAATTACTTGACCTAAAAAAACCATTCTCAAGAGGTAAAGGCTTCCTTTCCTGGACATTTCAGATAGGAAGGTTTCTTGCTTTCAGATTCTATATTAATCCCCAAATGCCTTATCTTCTGTGTCCCTTCACCCAGTAAATCCCAAGGAATAAATTACATGACTTGTAACAAAGCAGATCTGATCTTCACAAGCAGGCCAGTAAATAAATAAATGTATGTATGATTTTCACAAGCAAACCAGTATATCTTGGTACGCTTCCTTCCTTCCTTAATTTAACTAATAGCAATGCAGACAATACAATAATTAAAAATAGCTCAGAAGGTTAGAATTTCTGATAGTACAGTTCACCTACATGTGAATTTACTTGTATTAGTAAACCTTTTGGTCAAATCTGCCCTTGACAAAAGGGAAGGCATCCTGTGGTATTCCAAAGGTTAACAACTACAACTCCCATCACTTGCAGCTATATAGCTAATTGCAAGGGATATTGGGAACTGTAGTACAGCCTCCCCTAGCATGCCACAGATTACCTACTCCTGTATTTGAATATAGTATCTATGCAATCTAAGCCATGATGGCCAAACTGACAGTGTCAGGCATTGTCATATGCTCACTGGGTTGCAAATCCAACATTATAAATTCTAACATACGTTCTTTGTCATTATTTGATTACAGAAGACAGCCCTTTTATCTATGCATTTCGTTCAGGCACATCTCAGGAATGTGGTGTGCATGATGATGGTGCTCTTTTCTGTCTCCCAAGTCAAAACACCGTGTGTCCCAGTGCATTTCTTCTTTGACTGGTTATGATTCCATATGCTTTATTTTGCAACAGGCAACTGACATATCCACAGACAAAAGAAGTGCCCAAGGCTTCAGAACAAGCAGAAAAAACACCCAACCCGCCTGTTTGTTGTAGGAGTTGGCATGCTGGTGATGCTATCAAGAGAGAGACAGCTGGCTGCTTAGTCATGCCAATCATGCAGACCACACAGGTGTAGAAAGTACAAATTAATGAATCTCAGTTTGAATTAAAAAAAGAGTAAAATCCACTTGGAAGAAAGTCAGAGCTCATTATACATTCAAGAATTTTACACCTACTAGATTTGATTAATGAACTGTTTAAATTTGGGTTTTGATAACAACTGCCTCCATCAATAAAACACAATTGTATCAATGCTGTTAGCTAATATTACCTCCATGTTCTCCTAAGAACTCTGTCCCTATTTCTTCTACCAGATAGTTTGGCATCATTGTGACTTTGTTCACCCATAACATTTTAATCTAGGACTTCTCCAACTGTGGGAGCAACTTAGACAGGAGTTAAATTTATTTTTTCAGCTGATCAGGTATATGCAAAACCATTGTTAAAACCTGCTCCCATTTTGTCTGGGCAAGCCCCTAGCAGGCTTATTCAGGTAAAATGGGAAACAAAGCCTAGAGCGAGTTTTGACAGTGTTGTAGTTTTACCTTGGCAAGACTGACAAAATTTGCATAGGCAAAGCAGAAGCACTGTCAAAATGTGTTCCTCGTTTGCCATGTGTGTGTGCTACACAAATTTTTTATTATTTTAGGGAGTTGCAGTATTGCAAACTTTAAGGATCTCTGCATTAAGCCATAAACAATGGTCACACTAAGCCAAAACCAAAAAAGCTACACCATGGCTGAGGGCACTGTGTGATCCAGTGTAACAGCCTGTATATTCTCAGGGCCATTTCTTCTAAATTTCTCTTCATCTGGTCACTGTCGCTTCTGTTCTCTCTCTTACTGGAACAACAGTTTGATCAAGTGTGCAGCTGTATCTGGAAATAATTGCTACTTAAGCATGAGAACTTATAAATTCCCATTCCCCGGCTCCATCATCACATTCCAAGTTGTAGCATCTTCCTGAGGGCTGGTCGTACAATAGTTATGGGTACTTTTCCTTGTAACTGATATCCAACAGAGTCCAATTTTATTTATGAATGTATTTATCATATTTATAACATGCTTGTTCCTGGTAAAACCAGCCCACAGTTCTTCAAGAACTTTTCTCAAGTGCTTGAGGTTCCAGCAGCAACTGTCACTGGTGGTGGCTTTACTAATAGAGGTGCAAAAAAAAAAAAAAGGAAGGTTAGTTGGAAAAAGGATGCCCTGTGCAAGAAAAGAGAAAAGAAAAGAACAGCCTGGCCATTCTTGTTCTAACCTAACCCCTTAACAATAAAGATATAGGAATGAAAGAAACCGAGTTCTGTTCTTTCTGCCCTTTAGTTTCTAGTAAAGGAGCAAATAATCTTTGCGAGCCACCCAGTTCCTGGGAAACCATGATATAGTTTGATGCTTCTCTATATGAACCCAGATGCCCTTTAAGGTCAGCTATGAGAGGACCTGTAAAAACAATTGCAGATGAGGTTTTCTCCACTGGTGGCTTTCATTCCCTGGAATCTTATGGCTAGGAAGGGCTGAATGATTCAGCCACTCAGTTCAGGATAAGCAGTTACTTGATTAATAAGAACACCTGAGCTGTGTATTTTAGACTCCATCATTTATATAGTTTAGTCATTTGCTTTTTGTATGTTATTGGAATTACTACAAATGCTAATTTTAACATATTTATTAGACCTTTAAAAATCTTTGGGATTTATTAGTCAGTATAAAAAAAGAAAAAAAAAGCAAATTAGGTGGGGAGGATCAACAGAGTTGTCTCTGAGAATTTGAGATAAATGTTGCCATTTCAGCCATTCCTACAGGTGTTGTACGCATGCAAAATATCGTGTTACTTCTAAACTTGGCCAACATAATTCTGATGCTAATGAGCAAGCTTTGTGGAACAAATGTGAAACAGAACGCACACATATGGCTATGTAAAACCTGTTCATGTGGTGGCAGTCCTACCAGATATGCACTTCCTTCCATTATGATTGCTCACATGGAACAAATTCACAAGCATAGTACAGTCAAAGCCTGAAGGTTGCTTAAGACAACAAGCTCTTATGACATGAAACTATGAAATTAGTGAATAATGGAATCATGAGAAATTATTTCAGTATTTGTGGCTGATTGTGCAGGCAGCTGTTTAGAAATGTCAGTGCCTTGTTGGTACTGGAGAAGGAAGAAGAGATAGAGCTGGGTGCTATTTGCATGGTAACAACTCTTTATCCCAAACTTCCATGTGTCCTTTCCAACAAGCTTCATGAAGATATTCATTTAAAAACAGGGAGAATTAAATGGAACCATGCAGTACCCCTGAGGACAGCTCAGATGTTGTCACCTTCTTGCCAGGAAAGACCAAAACTGCCAAGCAGTCCCACTGATATCTAACCATGACAGTAGTAGAGAAATACACCATGCTCAGAGTACTGAATCCTGCTCAATACCCCAGAAAAGCCAATAGAAATCAATTGTCTCATATATCGTGGTATGCCATAATGGGCTTGCTTGGATTTTGGCTAAGTGTATTTTGTGAACAGAACCATCATGATTTGTAAACAATAGTTTATGACTTAACTGCATTGTGACAAACTGTGCCTCTGTATAATGTGAGAAGCAGGTCACCATCTCAAAATGGAAATGGAAAGGAAGGGAAGGGAAGGGAAGGGAAGGGAAGGGAAGGGAAGGGAAGGGAAGGAAAGGAAAGGAAAGGAAAGGAAAGGAAAGGAAAGGAAAGGAAAGGAAAGGAAAGGAAAGGAAAGGAAAGGAAAGGAAAGGAAAGGAAAGGAAACCTTTAGCTGGTTATAATTTAATGTAGCCATTCCATCTTTAATTATACTTTTCATTTCAAATATTTATGAATAATATTTTTTAATCCAAGTCATTTGTCAAAATTGTCTGAGTGATTTTCTTCCAAAGAACCATTTGCAGCTTTTGTGGTAAGCTCTTTGCTTTTCCACATTCCTAGATTATGTAATGGGACTGAGTCATCTGCTCCAGAAGGAGCTTTCCTATAATTTGTCCATGGCCAGAGGTAACCAGGTAGGATCAAGATTAAGATGCCTGGAAATTCACCAGTTATTTTGCAATGAGTCATCATGGAAAAGACAATGAGCCCAACTTCTTCATGGCTGCTGAGTCACGTTAACTTAGATCACAAGGATGAGGTCAAGAATATTTATTGCCTGAGACAGGAAAAGCAAATGACATACTCAGCCCATATCCTACAGTTAAGGTGATTTGTACCCAAGGCTGGTTAAATTATTTTGATCCTAAAAATCTAAGCAACTCCCCTCATCCTAGTAGTAAAAAATAGGGCTATCATTATCCAGGCTGTAAAAATCTAGATGACCCACTAAATGGCAGCAGAATTAGAGTTTCTGCCCAGATATGGTGACCCAAGTAAAAATAGAATAGGTTAGATCCAAACTACTTCATGCTGAAAGCAGACACGATTAGTTTTATTGGCAGTTTTAAAACAAAGATAAAAACCAACGCAAACTAATATAGAGTAAGGAAGAAAAAGAAATCAAAGAGAGAGCTACAATTATAAATTTACCTCTTTCTCTAAAGTTACATCATGACTCTCTTCTTTCTATAATCTATCCTATCTAACTGTCAGAACCATAAATCATAAGTTTATTTTTTTCTTTTTACACAAAAAGTCCATAAAGGGTTTCCAGTCAGCAATGAATGTAGATATGTCTTTTCTCTAATCAAACAAGTCAATTTGGCCATCTCAGCAAGTTCTATCATCTTCACCAACCATTCCTCCATTGTAGGTATTGCCAGAGTAGTCACAATTAGTATGAAAAGTATGCAGCCCACAGCAGCCGCCTCAGTCTGCTTGACAGAACAGCTGACTCTGTGGATCATTTTTAATGGCACTTATTTCTTTTAAGGTGGAAAAAATAGGAATAATAGAACTGGCAATCTGCACTCCATCAGATATTATTGAGAAATAACTCCCAACAGCTGCAACCAGCATAAGCAATAATAAATAAGTTATAAAATCTGGATAATTGTTAGAGGGAAGCATAGAGATACAGAAAAATCTAACTCTTAGCTGTCATCTTTTTTTTTTTTTAACTTTGCTTCTCACTTATGGTACCCTTAATGGTGTGGGCAATTGCAGTGGAGGACTACTCTTTCCCTACTCCTGCTGTATTTTCTTTAGTATGTCTTTCGTCTGGACTCTCCTTTCGGGTCAATGGCTCCTGCGGCTAAAGTCTTCCATTCCTGCCTCATTGCTCAGCTGTCTAATGTCTACATTCCTTTCCTCAGTGAATCAAGCTTCTGCCCAGTCTACTCATTCTGCTCAACTGTTTATTAGAGACTAGTGAAGAGATACTGCACATGTCATTCTTGTGATTTTTCTAATAACTGGTATTATGTAAGAACACTACTGTACATTCATTCCACAAATTCTCTAAATGATATAATTATGAGAGGTTAAAATAGCCCACTGTAAATTAGGGAACAAACATGGTAAAAAAATCAGTAGCCCATTTAAAGGGGTATAGACTTACATCTACTCAAATCATCCCTATTTAATTTAGGCCAAGCATATATTGACTGAGGAATGATGGAGGTTGTAGTCCAGCACACCTGGAATATATTAGCTTGGGAAGGCTGGAATATTATGATGTAATATAGTTTCCTGATTCCCTTGTCTTAAGTGGAATATTCTGCCACTATGTTGAGGCAGGCAAATGTCTGCTTGCAAATTTGCTAAGGAAATTTTGGTGACAAGTTTTTTTTGGGGGGGGGGGGCTTTTTTTTTTTCCTTCCAGAATTAAAAGTAAGAATGGGAGTAGAAGACCTCTGAAAAGCATTCCTATTCCCACCCCTAACCCCATTCAACCTCCCCACCCGCAAGTCAGCCCTTTAGAGCATTTTTCAAGGGCCATTTCTCACTGCATTCCTAATGCAAACAGCAGAACACCAGAAACCTACTCCTGAATATCTTTCAATGACAAAGATAAAAGGAGTCCGCATGAAGAGCATGCTAAGCCTATCAAAGATAGAAAATACATGCAGTAGAACAATATAATTAATGGTGCAGAAGAGGAAACAACTGATTTTTCTATTAGGAAAATACTATAAAAGGATCACATTTGCAGGAAGTGGGGGGGGAATCCTATTAATTTTGGGGTAAATGAATTTGAATCTGCCTAAATTGCATGTAGTTGCCATGGTCACATAAACCAAATGGCTTATTTGCTTAGTTTTACATCCATTTTGCATCTGATCTTTTCCTTTCAATGTTTGCAATTGAAGAACTTGGATATGACTAAGGCCTACATTCAGGGGCAGGGGGAACGGTCTCTTCTCCAAGGTCAGGTTGAGTGATGAGATGATTCCAAAATTTTGTGGCTACCCATGCTGCTCTTACGAACACAGCAGCAAAAAAATTAAAACCAAAGTGCAATGGAAGGAGGAATATGTGCACAAAGAAGTTTAGTATCATCCTGATTGCATAAATGAATGCAAGCCATTGGAAGAGGGGGAGAATGAACTGCTATTTTTTGCTTTGTTAGTTTTTTTCTTTCTGTTCTATATTGCCACTGCAGGTGATAGCATCTAACCAACCTTCATTGATCCTGAAAAGTAAGCAAGCAGCAAGTGGTGAGCTCGCCCTCACTGGAGGTCATCATGCAGAGACTGGATCATCATCCATCAGAGATATTCTGATGGATTCTTCACTGAGCAGGATACATGCTTGATGATCTCTATGATTCAGGCAGGATCATACCTGATACCTGAATATGAGATCCCTAAATTGGATGAAGAATTTTTTTTAACAAAACACATGTGCATACACACAGA
Source organism: Liasis olivaceus (assembly GCA_030867105.1). Lineage (NCBI taxonomy): Eukaryota > Metazoa > Chordata > Lepidosauria > Squamata > Pythonidae > Liasis > Liasis olivaceus. Next base: position 32,214,632 of record CM061351.1, on the reverse strand, counting down.
TCCTGGAAGAAAACAACAGCTAACCACTTTTGTTCTGTTGCCAAGAAAATTGCTCGAGTGTGTTTGTGTATCACCAGAACTCAAGCTCCACTTGATATCATCTTTATTTTGTTGAGTCTTGTACATACACTATTTATTGCTAAGTAATGTTTTTATTCCTAAAAACTGTTAGAATGGAAAGATTACATGCGAGACAAAGTATCAAAGGGGAAGAAGGAGACAAACATTGTTCCATTCACATTGTAAATACTGGTAACACTTTTTAAAGCTGTAGGCGTCATTGTGAGACGCTAACAAAAAAGGAGTAATGAAAGTTCTATAGATTAAGCTCCATGCTGTTTTAAAAAAAGAAAATGACTTTTTTATGTAGCTTAATTTCTCACTTACATTGTAGCTGTCAGAAGTATTCCCAGGGAGAAAGTGTAGCAGGATGTTGGCTGTTTAAAAATAGGCTATTGTACCCTTTTTAGTATAACCCACCAGAAAGCAACTCATCTGTCATACTGTAAACTGTGTACCTAATTGTTAAATTTCATGAACAGATACTTGGAAATACTGACTAAATGGCTATCAAGGGTTTACTAGGATCTCTGGCCTGAAACTGGTTGAGGCATTGCCCTTTTTGTGAGAGATTTTATGTACTGAAAACTAATGACTGAGCGGTGCCCACAGATTGACCGAGAGCTCTTACTGGTGGCTGTGGACAAAGAGCTGCCTTTTAATCCTGGCCCTTTCCCACATTCCTAGGAAAGAGCAGCTGCTGTTACCACCTACTCTCATTTGAGCCTTGCCTGAAAAACCCTCGCTGTTTTCTTTCTTTGTTCTGCCTGAGGGCATGTGGTTTTGCCAGCATTCAGACAGGAGGGGGCTCTAAAACTTGTGAAAGTGCACAGCCTCAAGAATTACAAATCAACAGAGAGCTAGAGCGGTGTTTCTCAACCTTAGCAACTTGAAGATGTGTGGACTTCAACTCCCAGAATTCCCCAGCCAGCCAAGCTGGCTGGGGAATTCTGGGAGTTGAAGTCCACACATCTTCAAGTTGCCAAGGTTGAGAAGCACTGAGCTATAGCAATGTTTTTCAAACTTGGCAACTTTAAGACGTGTGGACTTTAATTCCCATGCTGGCTGGAGAATTCTGGGAGTTGAAGTCCACACCTCTTAAAGTTTGAAAAACACTGAGCTAGAGGGTCCAAAACAGATTAGTTGAGAATAGCCTTACTTGTTGTTCTTGCCCCTTCAAAAGATACCCCATTTTGTTTGCCAGGAGGCTAACAATGGACAGAAGAATTTTGAATTTCTCAAAAGCAATTTCACAAAATGGAGAAGGATTGGGCTCAAGAATTTGGATCGTGCTCATTAAACTAAGAAGGATTTCCCTGGCACAGCTGCATTCCTTCTGGCAAAGAGAGTAGCCTGGGGTGCTGTTTGGGCAGACAAATTATTGTCCTTGTCTAAGAATGGTTGGAGTCATAGAAAATCATTCTGCCCCAGAGCAGAGACGTTACTTTGAAGATTCTGCCTAACAAGTGATTATTATCCATACAGCTGATCATCATGTGCAAATGGTGACAAAAGCATATGAATTATCAACTAGGGATTATCAATTGGTGACATTAGAGTGGTTTTTAAATGCTATTAAATAAATAAGTCATAAGGAAAAGATGTGTGTAACCCTATACGTGTTGACAGGAAGTACTTTTTCTTGTCCAGCTAAGGCTTCTCTTTGCTATGGAAAGCAATAAAATAAATCTATGTTGTTGTTGTTGTTAAAAGAAATGTCTTTTTGTACAATTTACCAGGCTTTTGCATGATTTCATGTCTCTGCTACAGATAAATTTGTGAGATAAATAAATAGAATAGACTTGGGCAAGCCAGACAAAATTCAACATGAATCACTAACTCAGTTCAGAATATATCTCTGAATGAATAATTCAAATCCATCTGGAACAATCAATCTGATTTTGAATCAGATGTTCAAGCTGAATAGGGTTGAATCAATATGGATTTATTTATGTATTTATATGTATATGCTCACTTGTATTTATTCACAAATTGTGGTTATTGTTACCTAACTCCTAAGATCCCTGGTCATCAGCATTTTAAATATGCCTGTGTGGGAATGGAATGTGGCTAATGAATAGCAGTGGAAGACTTGATCCTACACAGATCAGATGACTTATTGAACAGACTACAAAGTTGATTTTTAAAAAAATTAGAGCAGATGCAGTGTCTCAGCCAGATAGTGATCCAATAATCACTAAACATGCCTCTAGGAAGGTACATTGTCTCTCTTTTAATCTGCAATGCAAAAGTCAATCTATGTATATAGAATGCTTCAAAAAATTAATATTCTTCTTGTTACTTCTATATGAAGACTTATGAAACGGCTGCTTATGTCTCCTTCTTCACCTGGCATTACTTAATCTTTTCTGAACTTAATTATATAGCACTAGTATGCAGTACGCAGTGATATCATTACCAGTGAGAAGATGGAGTCATTACTCTATCTCTACTCTCTGTTGTGCTGAAAGCTGTTTGTTTGTGAATAAACCACAGGAGTTAGATTCTCACAACATACTAAGCTATAAAAAAAAAAGTTTATAAACCACAATGGCTAGAGTCACATAATTAGGGTTACCAGATCTGTACAATCATTAGATGGCAACAAAGAGATGCAGAAAGTTTAGCCCTTTACTGTCATCCAATGGTTGTCTAAGGTTTTGCAACTCAAATCTGGTAGCCCTACCAAATTCAGTGAAAAATAAACCATGTTATATCTTGGCATGATGTATGGATTCAATTTCTATTTAAAGGAATACAGCTAAAAGAAAGGAAGGTAAATGGTGGAAAGTTATGAAGAGGAAGAAGTGGTAACATATTTATCTAATTTAGGGCAATCGATTGGGCCAATTCTTGGGTGCCAAACAGTGGCAAAATGATAGAACAAAATCACATAGGAGCATAAGAAATGCCTCCCAAGATCAGACCAAGACTTATCAAGACCAGTGTTCTGTTGCCATGAGGGGGAAGCAAGTTGAATATTTCTAGAGATATAAAAAGGGACTGGGGAACAGAATATAGCCCAGAGGTATAGCACATGTTTTAAATGCAAATAGTCCACAGTCCAAGTCCTGGCACCGCCACATCAGAAGCTCAAGCAGCAAGTGATGGGAATGAATAAGGACTCCATCTGAAATTTTGGGGAATCACAATCTGCCAAAGGTAGAATCTAATCACTAGATGGGCTAGTGGTCTGACAGGATACTTTCATGATGATTCAATGCCATTCCCTGTTGTTTCATCCCAACAGTACAAGGCAATACAGGTATGAAACTTGTTATATCTGCCATGGGTAATACCACTGGTATTGGATGATGTGCCTCCTACATCATCATCTAAAAGCAACTTAACTTTCTGGCTTTCAAGACATAGGTTCCATAATAAATTCTATCAATTATGCATTCTATTTATCCTGATTTTACTGTCCAATGATTTTATTGAATGAGAAAAAAAAATGTTTCTTAGTTCATGTCTTTCACACTACAGGTAGGTTAAAACTCACATCCCATCTCTGCTTTCTGTCCCCAAGCCAAAAATAAAATAAACGAAAATGGCTGGTGATAACGTTTAAAGCCATAAATCAGAGTGAAGAACCTATAACTCTCCAAATGTTGCTGAGCCACAAGTACTGTACTGATCAACGTAGCCTGAATGGAAAATGCCAGTAACTAATGCTGAGAGTTGTAGTACTCTCAACATTGGAGGGCTGCAGGTTCCCACCTCTCAGACTTACAGTATTTGGATCCAGGCTATTTGAAAGTGTTGGCCCAGCGCAATACTGTGTTCGTTTTCACCCAGCGCAATGAGCCAATAAATCATGCAGTCGAGGAAAGTGGATTCCAACACTTTATTTCTGCATAGAAACAAAGAGGTACGCTCAGGACCCAAATCGAGCATGCATTCATGAAGCCAAAACCACCTTTTATACAGTTTAAGCAAGGAAGTAGTAAGCTGATTAGTACATATCTTAGACATGCACACAAAAGCATTCTATCCCATATTAGTCCAGTAGGGGAATATTAGCATATGAGATTTCCACCTCTGGATGTGCTTTTTAGCATGCTAATGATAAACTTCTGTTCACCTACAGACCCTTGTCCCAACACTTCTAACCACAGCTGGAGCTGAATGCCACGTCTCCTTTCTTTATTCCAGTAATGGGCTCACTTACAAAATTTCTTTAGCAAGGTGTCAGAGCAACAACCTCCAGCTAGTCCATGTATGGAGTGTTTGTGGTCAGCCTACAAAGTCTTTGTGGTCAATTTTTCTAGCCCCTGCTAGCAAGTTAAGGAAGTGCTGATTCTTAACAAGCAAAAACATAAAGTGATTACAATAGAATAACTCTAGCTGAAGCTAATTCATGGCTTACAAAAGCCTCTAACAGTTTGTTAATAAATTGATTCAGGTGGCCCTCAAAGGTTTGCTTGTACTATAAGACCACAGTCTCAGTACTCATTTGAAGTGAGCCTCTCAACAGGGACTTCAAGTGGGCAGCTATAATAAATTTAATGAAATAAATAAATAGATTTTTCTATATCCTTGGTCCAATGTATCACTGTCCTGTGCTTGAAGGTGGGGTTTGTGTTGTCACTGGAGGGAATTCTTTACTTGCCCCACCTCCCATGACTTCCATGAAGTGGAAGCTGGCATGGTTAGGAAAAGGAGCTAAATGCAGAACTGCTGGGACATCAACTTTAGTTTGAAGGCTACAGCGGTTTATTGCCAAGGTGAGCCCAGAAAGATAGGGAGATGGTAGCAATTTATTCTGTTTAATGTTTGTGAAAAGGGGAAGAAACACGTTTAGTCATCCACTGGAGAGGTGGCATAAGCACTTAAATGCTGACCAGCAAACTAGCACTGACCTATAAACATCCACACCAGATGGGTTCTCATAACACGTTAGACCAAAATGAGGCTAATTAGTTTGTCACAGAAACCTAGCTAAGAAAAGGACTGGGGTGGGACAAAGAACTAGCTACAAAGTAGTAATTGTTTGCTAAGCTGATTGTACAGCATATCTCCTCTTCCTGGGCTGGCCTGACTTTCTCTTCCCCTATTTTGCTTCTTCTTTTACTTTGTATTTCTGAGTTCAGGTCTCTTCTCTTTCCTTTTTACATCCTCCAGGGCAAGATGGTTCCTCAGAACCCATGGCAATTAAGGCAAGAAGGGACAATCCTGTGGATCTGGGGGGCAGCAGCTCACCAAGCTGTTTGCACCACTGCATTCTATTCAGAACGGTGGGATGTATCTAATGTCCAGGCCAACATGTGCCACAAAACCTTAATTGTTCCCTATTCTCCACCCCGGCTTACTCTTTTTCTCAACCTGTGATTTTTCTTGGTGCCCAAGCTGCTCCTTTGCTAACCAGCACCTGCAGAATACAAATGGAGGTTCTTGAGAACTTGAAGATGACTTTTTATTTTTCTGGGGGCTCATGGCCTTTTCTGAATAACTTACAGGACAAGCTTATTAAGTCAAGCCTTTTGCTACAAAACCACTGCAAATGCTCTGTGGTTTGGGGCTGGTATTTTCATTAAGTGGGTCACAATATAGGAGTTTTGCTTCGATTTGTATTCCTCAGCATCGTTCCTGTATTGCTGATTTTTAATAGGATTTTAAATTAAAATGTTCAAAGTACAAATATCTCTGCCAGCAGCACTTAGAAAGATATCCCAAAAGGAGACTATCAGACTAATGCTGCAAGAAGTGCATTTCACCACTTTCCCATTGCTTTTGTAGAGATTCTTGGCAAATAATTCTGTAAATGAATATCTTGATTTGTATTTGGCAGTAAAGAGATAGCGCAGATCCCAGATTGTCCAACATGATATTTGCAAATGCTTGTATGCTCCCTGCCTGTCTATATGGAGATCTGCCTAAGAGCTGGCTTCTGTTGAATACTCTCTGAAGAGTTTTGCATGCTATGCTTTGATCCATTGGAAATAACGTAAAATCAGTTATTTTTGTGTATCTGAAATGTCATACATAAGTAAGCATGAACAAGCTTTGGAGGTTGGTAAAACTCTTCCATATTCTGTGCTAAGCTTTATCTTTGATTCAGGAGAGGATCTGTAGAACATCCAGGAGTGCAAATGCAGCATCTGGCTGTGATTCATTAAAGTAGCTGCATTTGTTCATGTGATCCTGTAAATAGATGTGGCTACTTTAACAAGATACATTCTGAAACTCCCCATCCAAACCAAATACAAACACAACCCTATTCTATATGTTTCCATGAAATTCATCCATATTGTTTAAATGGTATGGGAGACTGTGTTTGATATTCGGCTCAAAAATCTGGCATATGATTTTGTCATAAAAGTCTGCTGTATGAATATTTTAGAGAGCCTCAAAGTCTGTAATATGGCGCTGGAGCCCAGAAGCCTGTAATCTGAAAGAGTGTCATTGCAGTGCAGAGGACATTAAGCAGATTTACAGCACTTACTGTAAATATCCAAGAAGGAGTGGCTCTCATTGAGATAAGAGGTTGCTACTTCTTGTTGAGTGTGTACACTGTACTGGAGAATCAGTGACCCACCAGATGTTGTTGGACTCTTTTTCTGTCAGCTCCATCAGCATCAGCAAAGGTCAAGAGGGCCACTTGGTGAAAATTACAGTTCAGGCAACATTTGAAGAGCTACTTGTTCTCTATCTCTCATGTACAGGATTGGAGACTTAGGCTCAATGGGGTTTATTTCTAAGGAGATATTCTATGCATAGGATTATGCTGTTGAATTAGAACCCCACTATAGATTCTAATTTAATTATTAAGTTCTACATTGCAGTGATAGCAGTTGGGATGCTGTAACAAGAACAGTCCTGATTCTCTAATTTTAGCTATATAAAAACATTAGGTAGCACTTCTAGATAAGAGGTTTTTTGTAGTGTCACTACAAAAAAAAAATAGCCTGTTGGCCTGAAAACTAGATGGAAACTGGGATACTCTTTCAGAGAGGTTATGCTGTGGAAAACAATAATTGTTACTAGAATTATATGAACAGGTCATCCTAAAAGTGATCCATTATTTTCAAGTCTGGACTTGCCATCAGATTTTTTGTGGAGTTAATGTTTGTTGTCAGAATTGCTTTTCTTGCAGGTTTTTGCCACAGTGTATTAATCTCTCTGCAGACTAGAAAGTAGCGTTATTTTACTTGGGCAATTCGCTTTATGCAGGGTACAAAATTAAGACAATTAATTAAGATGCATGTCACTTAGACTGCACCAGTTTGTGCTTCTCTGAACAAGCCTTGTGCATGAAGAGAACTTCCTTGGGCTGCTTTGTCCTTTTCATTAAACATTGGATCCTTCTAAGCCACATACGTATGAGCACGCGGACATACCGCCGACTTACATGGGAATGTGGTGGGAGAGAAGAGAATGAGAGGGAGAGGGAGAGGACTCCTAAGGTCACTCACTGCTTGTTGAAAATATATCAGAAGCTTCTTCCTCCAGGGTGCTGCTGCTTTCTAACACTGTAACCAAACACCTACACGGCCTGCCAGTATTTAGCTGCTTTTCAAAAGAATAAAAACAAAGAAAGGAAAAGTGCCAAGTTCTGCTAATAGCTAAACTGAGCAGTTAGTTAAATGGAAAAATGCTGGAATATATCGCTGTAATTAACTAAGGAGCTCCCACTAAAGCTAAAAAGACTGGATATGGTTTCTGATGTTTTATTTTATTTATTTACTAACTATGCTTTAGTCTTTCATACAATTACTATCAAACCTGGAGTTTGGGGAGTGGGTAAAAAAAAATAACATGACGGTCCAGGGTTGGGGGTGGTCAGTTAAGATGGTGATTGCAACCGCAAGATCAAAGACCCTTCCCCTTTTCAAGTGCAGAATGCATGCACATTCTGAAATTAAGAAAGGGCTTCGATCAATTATTTGTAGGTGCCATCTTGACTTACCCACCTGATGCCTGTCTGATGGTCTGTGGACCCTGTGTTCTACTTCTTGTTTTGAATAATCTTGTTTTTTTTTAACTGAATAACACACTGGCCCCAATAAACGTTAGACCTAGGATTTAAATTTTAGCTTAAGGAGTACTGTCTGGTTAAGACTGTTTTCAGTCTGCATTGGTTTTATGCATACATTTGTTCCAACTAAGTGCCACATTACTCTGTATTTTTTAAATGCATAGAAATCCTTTATATATTGACTGTATCTATTTTTGTGAGTTATATGCCACTCACTACCAGAAAGGAATGATTTCCTCCAGCATATTTATTTTTGTACTCAACTCCCTCAACATACACATTTTTGTAGCATGTTTTCCAGTCTAGAACTATATTTTAAAACTGAGAAAACTGTGCAATCTGTTGGATAACTTGTAGCTCTGGATTAAGTTAGGAAGAATGAATTATCTCACTTCACTTAAATATACAGAGCAAATGAAATTTTCTCCCATCTTAATTTGAGGATGTACATCATCATCTTGTTTTTACCTGTGACCCAAGAGTGCAACAATGAGAAAGTGAATACTCTTCAAGTATTTTAGACTACTGCTCCTACAATTCTTCACCACTGGCAATGTTAATGCCAGCCCTTTAAGGCAGACCATTGTCAGCCTTCCCAGGTAGACTAGACAGGAAACATGACCAAATGAGCTAATTCTACTTTATTGTAAGGCTATATTAACAGAAGCTTGCAAGTCTGAAAGTTCAAATATCCTGCCATCTCTTTTTACAGCCTGATAAGTTGGGGAGGATTCTTTCTGAGTTTTTTTCTCTTCCCATTATGCAGCTCTGGGCTCTCCCACTCTTATCTGATCATTCCCTAGGCAGCATCTCTTCCCCCATCTCCCCAGATCATTCCCAGGTACCATTATAACCAGACTAGGAAACCAAAGCTATGAATGCTAATACTACATTTATTATAAGGTTACAGTAACAGAATCTTGCAAGTCTAAATGCACTTCCCACTTCCCTCCCTTTATCCCATAGAAGACCAACATTCCTGAACCTACTCCAGACCAGTGGTCTTCACATATGTTGGATTACATATCCCATTATATTGAGCTATCTACTGGCAATGCTCCCCAAGTTGGAGCATCACTAATCTCCCAGTCATGCTGTTTATGGAATTGAAGGAGTTATACGTTGACACATCTGGAGGGCACAAGGTGGAGAGGGACTGGCCAGTGGGCATTGTAACTGTGGATTACAAATGCAACCCTAGCACATCTGGAGAGCTACAGTGGGAGTGAGGAGCTTTGGCTCTCCAGGTCCTGCAGAAATTGTAACTCCCTATAACACCAAATAGCTTGACTAAAAATGGAATTTGTAGTTCAGCAAAATTTGGAGAGCCGCAGGTTCTTTGCTGCTGAACTACAGGCTTGAACAAAAGCTCCAAACATAAGCCAGGAAAAAAGCCCTTGAAAGAGTTAAAATTGTATGAGGAATAATATGTTCAAATTAGCAGATGCTCATTGTTCTGGAAGCATAGATTAATTGCTATGTTTGGTTCCAATTCAGTTCCACGTTCAGTTCATTTTAATTATTATTTTCAAATCATTGATTATGGGTTGGTTATCCTCATTACTTGGAATAATACTCTTCTTAATCTCTGTATTTCAGAACTGCCTATATTCTTTTGTAAGACTTGAACTCCATTGCTCCTGATTCCAAATTATGCCCTAATGTAGTTTTGCTTAATCTTTCTTGATTACAGGTGGTAGAACCAAGCAAAGCCTAACTGTGAAATCTATAGCTAATTATTATGACCATTATAAAAAAGGCTTTATAACCATTCAAACGTTTAATGATTTTTACTTACTTAAATGGACAATCTTCATATCAACTTAGTTATTCTTTTGGCTAGTACAGAGGTGGGCAGTGGAAGGAGAAGACTTGTGAGTCTTCAAATGTTGACGAAGGATAATTCCCAATATCCCTCACCATTGGCTACATTTGGCTGGGCTCTTGGGAGTTTTCAATTTCCAAAACTTGGAGGGCCACAGATTTCCCATCTTGGACAAGAGCAAGTTAAAGTGTCATTTGCACTGCATTTCTTGTATGTAGGGGGAAACTTCCACTACATTATTCCTAGCACTTTTTTCTTCTTTTTTTGCCTTCACTAAATTATGCTCATGATATGTGTCAGATTCCCCAAGGCAGGCACAAATTAAGCTGAAGTTTCCAAAGTCTTGAACACTATAGTCAGAAATAGTTATCTGTGACTGAGCAGTATGAGACTGATTCAAAATTTTATTTATTAGTTTGTTGATTAGACTTATATTCCAGCTAATGGCAGTTAACAAAAGCACAACATTCCATCAGAAATAACCAACATCATAATACTAGTGAAACTCAACAACATGTATCCATGAGTATCAATATAAAAATTGGAATGACAGGCTAAACATCAAAGAACTATGAGTGGGAAAGGCAATGGTGAACAAATTCATTTATCAGCCAGGGAGAGGCAGATCAAACTATTTGGGCAGGGGGGCTTCCAAATTGCTTGAGCCACCATAAAGAATACCTTAGCTATAGTAATATCTCAGGGGGCTTCCCTCCATGATAGCACATGCAATAGGCCTTTGGCCACTAATTGTAACTCCCAGGATACAGCAATTCTCAGGAGTTGTTCCTTTAAGTAAGTGGAGCCTAACCTATATAGGGAATTATATGTGATAAGTACCTTAAATTTAAATCAGAAATCTATATGTTACATGTTCCCATCTGGAAGCACCCAAAGGAAGTCTGGCTAACACATTCTTGATCTGCTATAACTTATACCTGCTCCTTATTCAAATACAGCACCCACTTCTCCCATGTTTCCTCCTGTGTAACATGATTGTTGCCTTCCATTTCTTATGCTGGTTGTTAATGGACATTGCATGTTTACATTCTCAGATTCCTGATCCTAAGAATCAGTCCTGCACAGAATCTCATGAACATGCTCTCAAAATTTCAAAAGTGTCCACTGCCATTGCCCCCTCCCCACCCAATCCTGTCAGGCATTTTTTCAGTTTCTTTCTCTCTTATTCAGTGCTGTCAGCCTTCTCAAGTAAATCAGACAGGAAACACAACCAGATGACCTACTTCTACTTTATTGATAGGCTACATTAATGGAATCTTGTAAGTCTGAAAGCACAGATATCCCACCGTCCCTGTTTACCACCTGATCAGTTAGGGTGGATCCTTTCTAAGTTTCTTTCTCTGTTCATTGCTCAGCTGGAGGCTTCTCCCGCTTTTATCAGATCATTTTCTAGGCAGCATCTCTCCCCCGCTCCCATCTTCCAAGGTCATTCTCACATTCCATTACAAGTTCTTTGGTATTAATGCCCCTGGGCTTCATCGCCCCTGTAGTTGTAGAACTCATTTTACTTTATATAATAGTCTCCTGCCAGTGATTTCTCTCACTGTTCCCTGATCGTAGTCCAGAACAGTGTTCAGGCTATTCTGATATTTTATTATAGTGACAGGCTCTTCACTGGCTTCCTTTCAAACCAGAGCCCAGTTTAAACTAGTGGTGCTTGTGTTTAGGAAGCTCTGGTCACAATCCCCCCCAATATCTATCTGGCCCCATTTCTTCCTATAATTCTGTTCACTCTTACCATCTTCTGAGCAGGGCCTTCTTTCTGTTCCTTGCTCCCAGCAGTGTGCTGGAACCAGCTCGTACCAGCTTGTGATAGCCGATGGTTAAGTCTTTGGGAATTTTGTCAGCTGGTTGAAAGCAGAGCAGAGCCACTATGCCTAGTGTGCCAATCAGCTGCTTGGCAGCTTGTGGTGTGGCTATGGCAGCAATGGAGCCAGCAGAGCTGATTGTTATACATAACTCAGCACACCACTGTGTGCAACCTCCAGGGCTTTCAGGCACTTGGCCCACTGACTCTGGGATCAGTTCCTTTCTCCTCTGTGAAGGCTTGATGTTTAAATCTTTTTATTTTATAACTGGGTTAGAGTAAGACCTGGTTTTCCTACCTACTCTCATTAGTTTTAGGTTAACATCTCTTTTATTTTAATTATGGATATATACATTCTTGGTTGTATCACAGGGCATTGTTTTAAATACATATGGGTTTAGAACTTGTTTTATTTTAGTATTCCTACTTGTATACCAGTTGGCTGTTAAGTTGTATTGCACCTTAGGAAAGACATGTAAATCATAATACCGGCAATAATCATAATTCCTGTTATTATTGGCAGATACCTTTCAGAAACTATTTATTAAGTTACTGCCTTGAATTAATGTCACTGGGGATGTCCTACAGGACGAAAGGGAAACCCTCTGTTGCTGCATCTTCTGTTAGGGGAAACAAAGGGGCTCTGGAAGTTGTACCCACTGCTGCCCCAAAAGAACAGCAAGGTCAGAAGAGAGGTTAGATCGGCCACCTCCATCAACCAGAAAAGGAACAGCTACTAAGGAAGGCTGATTCTCCCTTCCCCTACTCTCTCTGCCCCACACATTGGTCAGAGGTCAAAGGGCCATTTGTCTGAGTGAATATTCATAAGATTTCATTTTATTTTGCTTTAATCTGTTATATACCTCCCAACAACCTCTCAGTTGAGAGATGTGATGTAATAAACCAGATGTCTACATTTCTAGAAAAAAACAACCTTTCCAGCATGCTGAATGATTTTTGAACTCCAGGCATTTCTGCATGGATTTCTTCACATTATGCATTGTTATGTTTATGAATTACCCAGTCAGAGGAACATTTATTTTTCTTCTTTATTATGTTGATATATGAAATTAATGGATTCTCAGGGAGAACTCAGCAGAAAGGATGGTATGAGTTAGACAAAAGGAATGTAATGCCTTGTCCAGAAGCACATCACAAGATTTAGTATATGTCATTGTGGCAGAGAATCACACATCTTGGACAGCAGCCTATATACTTCCACATTATCAGCATTCAACTAATTAAGTAGAAACAAAATAAAGCCATTTTGAAGGATCAACACTGTACTCAATCTGCTGGCTTTGTTTAAAGTGCTGAGAAAAACTACATGGTTTTTCTCTTGAAAGTATTTCATGTGAATCAAAAACACTCCAGGAAGGCAGGCAGGCAGGCAGGCAGGCAGAGCATATGGAAAACAACTTGTTCAAGCAAGCAAATGTGCTTGGAAGTTCAGCTTTCTCTTGCAAAGTATTAACCAGTGCAAATTCCTGAGAACATAACTGGATCTAAACTTCCCTTAAAGCTTATCTTTTTCTACTTTTAGTTAATACATTGCTAACAGGGAAAAATAAATTTGCCAGTTGGTTCTTTCAGCCTATTCTTAAGCAGTGTTCCAAGAAAATGTGTTTCCACATAATGGCTGGTTCAGCATTCCAGTCCAGGGAACTTCAAAAGAGTTTTGACAAGCTTTATCCAGAATAAGCAATTCATTCACTGAAATAAGCCTTTGAACTTGTGTTCTTCTATCTTTTGGTATCAGTTTGCCTTTGAACTGTGAATTTTACCAAGTTGAATTCTCAGCCATTTTTGACAAATGCCAAAAAATTTCCCCTTTTTCCAACAAACTACTGTTGACATAAGAGATTAAATATGACCTACAATAAAATAAATTACTACATTGTGTTTTCTTTACTACTTTAAGCCTCACTATTGTTCCTGGCAGCAAAGATGTTTTCCTCCTGTCTATGCACAATGGGCACATTTTAAAAAACAAAGTAGACAAACATTCTTCAAGTGACCAATGGAACCCTCATGATTGTAGAAGAGTGGACATACATGCCAATTCAGATCAGAACATCCCAAGTGCTATTCAAGACTTGCTTTCTCAAAAGAATAACCTGGTTCTGCTGGGGCGGGGAGGGGGGGACTGTTTAAGATCATTTAGCATAATCAGATATAAAACTACAATGGAAGGAAGCCATTGCTATGTGGACTCTATGGTGGTACTGTCAGGATCTACGCAAGCTATTAATTTAGTTTTATTATGCCTAGTAAAGAGTTAATAGAAAGAATGTTAGTTGCAGGCTGCTTGCTTGACCTGCCATTGAAGGGGGGAGAGGAGGGCAGGTGCTGTTATCTTTATCTCTACAGAGGCATCTCCAAGGCCAAGCGTTGTGAGAACCGGAGCAAGGCGCGAAGAATTTCAAGCGGGAAAAGAAAGAAGCAAGGGGGGAACTTGGGCTTAAAAGGGAACAGTTTCGTTTGTAGAATTAGACTCAACAATGTATGCTGCTGTGCACTTCTCCTAATAAAGAAATCTTTGATGGAACTGTTTAGTCTCCAGCGGATTTACTGAACTTTGGGAATGAGTGTGCAGACTCTGACAGGTACAATGAACTTTTTGAACTACTCTACAGGTTGTGTAGATGCTGGATGGATGATAAGGACCCTGTTCAAAGCTGCTTATCCAGAACACATATCCAGTTGCTAAGACGACCCTGTTTATCAACAGCTAATTCATTCTCCTGTTTGCCTCTGAAAATTAAAATGCAATAAAAAACATAAATACATTTACTACTACAAAGAGATGATACTGGCATCATGCCTTTCCTTCCCTACAGCTATGGAATATAAAGTTATCCAATCCATGTCTAACTTAAACAGCAGCAACTGCATTGAAACTATATATTTTTTTTCCCATGATGGAACAATCATGGTGCAGTGATTCTCATATAACTGACAAAAAATAATAGAAAAGCTTTTAAAAAGATTGATCTGCAAAGCCGAGATTCAGTTGTTATAAGTCACCTGGCAGACTGCTGAATACTGTTACTCCAGTGTTTGACTTCAATTTAAGGGTTAATTTTCATTGACATTTACTTACAATATCTAATCTGAACACCATTTTCAGCCTCTGAACAAAAGGCAATTCAATCTGGATACTGACTGAAATAACAGATGGAAGCATATTTTATGTCAAAATACCATGTAAGAAGCACCATGTACAACCTCCCCCCCTCAAAATTTCCCCCAAATATCCAGGAAACATAGATACAATTTCACAATCTTCTGTGTTACCAAAGTAAAGGATCCTGAAATATAGTACCTATTAAAGTTGTTAATTTCTATATTATTCCACAGAAAATTCCAAAACAGATTATAGTATCCATAACATCATCCCCAAGTGACACAAACAACAAAAAAGATAGTTAAAAACTGAAATGATTAAAACAATCCATTAAAATAGAATAATGGTAGGAGATGGGTGACATGGATGGTTTCTTAAAAGAAGAATGAAACATCTAAACATTGGGATCTGAAGTACCACGGAGAAGAGATCATTCCACAGCATATATTTTGCTGCAGAAAAGCATCTGTTTCTGTATCATTCTCCAGTAGCAGCGATATTGTAATAATTACTACAAGAGAGAACCTAAAAAAGAGAGTATTGCTTTGAGTAGTCAGCCATATATCAATGATTTAAAAGGACAGTGACTTTCTCTTCTGGAGGACACTTCCTAATGGTGTGTTTCTCCTGCAAGCAAATCCTTGCCTTTTGAATAGTCTAGACTAGTGTTTCTCAACCTTGGCAACTTTAAGATGTGTGGACTTCAACTCCCAGAATTCCCCAGACAGCTGGCTGAAGAACTCTGGGAGCTGAAGTTCACACATCTTAAAGTTGCCAAGTTTGAGAAACACTGGTCTAGGCTGTGCAGCTGCTTGGAAATTCTATTCCTTAGCAGAGATTGATTGATACCTTGATATATTCCCAGGCAGATGCCCTGCACAGAGGTTTCACCATCTTTTTCCTTGGGCTAAAAGAGTCATGCCCCAGGGTAGTGGGGTTGCTGCTGAAGGGGCAACTCAAAGGAGGTTGTCATTTGGGAGCCCTTAGGGTAGCTCCTTAATATGGACCAACCTGCTTGTCCTAATGAATGAACATGGAGCAAGAGTTAGGAGTCTAACAGAGGAAGAAATTATTTTTTTCACTGATTTTCATTCATAGTTGTTTGGCACTGTAGAATGAGGGAGATGGTGGGAGAACAGGGGGAAGAGAGTTTGGCCTGGAAGCAAGTTAACATTAAAGCAGTAACTGTCAGGGGAAGATACAGTACTGTGGGAAGCTAACCAAGGAAGAATGGGTGACAATGATGATGCACCATCCAACCTAAAGGTTTGACTTTTTAATGCCAGGTCAGTTGTTGGTAAAATTATCAGAATTTAATCCAGGATGAAAGTACTGACCTGTCAGATATTACAGAGACCTAGTGGAGAGGGGAGAGGGGAGGCGGGAGAAAGGCGGAGTGAATCTTTCCCAAATCCACCTGCCAGTATATTCTGTGGTGCAGCACCTTCATGCTGGAGGTCAGGAAGGTGGCATGCCTAAAATTTATGAGAACTCTAGGTCATTGACCAGAAGTGCCATCCAATGGTTTGGCAATTTTGACTATTTGTTCTGCATTTGGGAGCCTTGGACAATACAGAAATTCTGTTAGTGTACCATCCATCTCACTGTAGAACTATCTATCTATGTGATCTAGCCAGGGTAATCTCTGGCATGGCACTGGACTTCTCATCTTAGTGGATTTCAGTATCCATGCTAAGGTTGCCCAGTCAGGAGTAGCTCAGGATTTCATAGTCACCATGACAACCATGGACTTCCCCCAGCTGGTATCTGGCCCCATTCATGCAGCATGGAACACACTGGATTTGGTAGTTTGTTCAGCTGGTGCTAATCATTTGAAGTTTCTATAACCATCGTCACAAAACCACTAGACAGATCACTTTTTAGTCAATTTTGGCTGGCAGTTTATTATTTTAATGACTGGTTTTTGGTTTTGTTTTGATTTTAATGGTAATGATTTTATTCTGTTTTACACTTCGTAATTTTTGATTTTTTTAAATTGTTATAAGCTGTCATTAATACTGGAATCCCAGAAAAACAGGATATTTATTCAAAAATAAATAAATAAATAAATAAATAAATAAATAAGCTAGTGCCTCTATTTCTGAAGTATATGTCTCATTAAAAAAAAAAACTTGAATCCACCTTCATAACTGGTTTATGTTTATTTATCCAAATATAAAGTCAGTTCCACTAAGATTGTCATTAAAAATACAATTAATATCTGGGATGTGACTTCAGAGATGAAGAGCAGAATGAATTATCGTTCACTCTTCCTGGAAGAATTATAAGATGTTTTACATGACCTTGTTGAGCTATATTAGCATATGTACTTATGTCTTGCTCTAATTTTATACTCAGTTAAGAGAAATGTTTTCTAAAGTGTCACTATTTCTGAATGATTCTTACTACTCTTGAGAAATTTTACTTTGTAACTCAGATGCATAGATTACATACTTCATAGATGGCAGCATCCAGACTTGGGTGCTTATCTTAGTCATGAGTAGATACCAATAGAAGGGTAGAGAGATCTGTGTTTTTTAAAGTGACCATTCCTAACTAGTGTGAGAATACTTTGTGTACAAGGAGAAGGAAGGACAGCTAGAAAGATAAGCCACTATGATACCGTGAAGGATTCATTCTAGTAGGGACTGTAGGAGCCCATAATACTGCTGGGATTTATAGCAGGGTGGGAAATCTGCAGCATCAGGGTAGCGTGTGGTTCTCACAGGTTTATTTTTCATGGCTTCTCTAACATGATTGCTGAAAACTAATGGCACAGCTCCCAACCATTTTTGAGGTGAGAAACCGATGGAAACTGCAATATAAGCCCTAGAATAGACATATCTCGGCTTAAAAAGAGAGCCTATTTGGTGTAGCGGTTAAGGCATCAGGCTAAAAACCGGGAGACCATGAGTTCTAGTCCCGCCTGAGGCACAAAGCCAGCTAGGTGACCTCGGGACAGTCACTCTGTCTCAGGCCTGGGAAGAAGGCAATGGCAAACCACTTCTGAAATCTTGCCAAGAAAACTGCAGGGACTTGTCTAGGCAGTCGTTAGAAGTCGAGGCTGACCTGAAGGCACACTCACACAGAATTTAAAAAAAAAAACGCACACAATTCTTCACTATACTCTGGCTTCATCCATATATGGTCACACCTAATTTGCATAATTAGCTACTACCAGAATTAAATAAGGCCCTTGTTCCCAAAAGGTTGCCTACTCTTCATTTACATCAAAATATATGTGAGTCAATATTTAAGAGGCTTCTTTCTTTCTTTCTTTCTTTCTTTCTTTCTTTCTTTCTTTCTTTCTTTCTTTCTTTCTTCTCTCTCTCTCTCTCTCTCTCTCTCTCTCTCTCTCTCTCTCTCTCTCTCCCCCTCCCTCCCTCCCTCCCTCCCTCCCTCTCTGTTCATCCATCTTTCCACATTCACACACAAGCATCTGCAAGTACAGGGAGGAGATTTAACATATACAGTTGTACACTTCCATACAGCATGCTATGCTAACTCTCTTAGCATAACATGCTGTATGGAAGCCATTGTATATATAACTGTATGCAGGAAAACTTCATGTAGTATGTGCAGATGTCTGGAAGAGTGGCTGTCATAAATATGCAATATTAAGAATAGAGCTTAAAAATATGGCCCTGATCTTATCTTGCATGTTGAATAACTAAGTAGGCAACTTCCTTTAAACTACAGACCCAATCATTAAAACTATAACAAGTATAAAAAACACAAAACAGGAGAAGACGATGTAAACTGTAGTGAGGGAGCCATTGCAAAATCTTCCTGGTCCCCTGCGACCCCCAGGCCTGATCACCTAGCCAGGTCTTGAGGGACTTGTGGAAAGTTAAGAGGAACGGAGCTAACCTCACTTTCAGGGGAGAAGATTCCACAAGGTGGGTGCCACAGCATTTATTCCTCTTTTCACAAATGCTTGAGTCCTAAATGATGCACACATTATGTAAGCATGGAAGCTAGATCTGATCCTGGAAACTTCTCAATTCAGATTTGCATATTCCTTTCAAAGTTAAGACATTTTTTTCAGCTCACATTTCTGCAATGGTTCTATTACAAAGCAAGAACCATAAAATGTTTCATACTGCAGTTCCCCCATATGACTGGCCAAAGTTTAAAAAAAAAATGATTTAACATTCTTTCATTTGCTGTGATACTTCTTCCTTTTGCAAAATAAATTATGTACTCCCTCTAGTGTTAGCAAAGGTGCATCATCTTTCCCAGTTTTATCAAGTTATACTATAAATGCTAATATAAGTACAATATTATTTTCATATTTTGTGGTTGGGACATTAATAGATATTGTGCTCTTAAATGAACTCTGAGGTGAGACCTGAAGGATAACCAAATAAAACACGTTTAGAAACTTTTTAAAAAACCCTCAATCAATAAACAAGAAATGTATGTATATGTGAAGTTATGCAAATTAAATGGACCTGGAATGATCCTCAGTGATGCTTGGCTAAGTCTCTTGATACCATTAACTTAAATGGCACAAGAGGACTATGGGAAAAGAGGAAGCGGGAAGTATGGCAGAAGAACAAGAAGTCTGGCTTCACACATCGGTTCAATGTGTTGTGTGAACCTTGTCCATTATGGCTTATTCAGAATGGTGCAGTGTAGTGGTTAAGGTGCTGGACTAAGACTGGGGAGAGTCCTAGTCCATCCTCAACCACGGATGCTCTCTGGGTCATTGCCTCTCAGACCAACCTATATCATAGGGTAGTTGTGGGGGAAAAAACCAGGAGTGCTATGCATGCTGCTTTGAGCTTCAGAAGGAAAGATGGGATATAAATCTAACACAAATAAAGTAATAAATTCACTGAACAACGGTTATACAAATCATGTGCAAATCCAACTGCAAAGTAAGCAGGAAAAAGGGAGAAGAATGGAAAAGAACCACAAGGAGCAAGAGCTAAAACAGAAGAACAGAGCCCCCATATGGTATAATGGTCAAAATGCTGAACTGAGGTCATAGAGACCCAGGTTCAAGTCCCAATTCAAGGCTGATGCTTACTGGATGACTTTGAACTAGTTACTAACTTTGAGGAGTTGCTGTTGTGACTAACATTTATTTATAAAAATTGAAAGAAAGCTCCCCGGGCAATGACCAATCTGGTATAGGTTTCTGTAAATTATATCTCACTATATTGTTTATGGGAGAGACGCTGTTCATCTGGGTCCTCTGATCAGACCTGACCAGTATGGTTGAACCTCTGGCATAGCTCTGATCCTCCTTGGAGCACGCAAGCCCCACAACCACATCAAGGTAGTGCCTGACTAGGGGTAATTGATTGACAAAATCACCATCAGTCAATTGCAAAAGCAGCTTTACTTGCAACAGATTACATCCTGTGACGATACCTTTAATATTATTAAACAACATCTATTGGGAAGGACTTGATAGGTGGATAAAAATGCCAAATCCAGTTTAAACATCTGGATGACTGTGTGACCTACAATAATATAAAAGCATCTGCCACACAACACCCCAGACTTAACAATTGTTCATAAGAAGCACAAAACAGTCAGAATAGCGGACATTGTAATACCTGGAGACAGTGGAATAGAAGAAAAAGAACTGGAGAAAATTACAAAATATAAAAACCTGCAAATAGAAGTAGAATGACTATGGCACAAGAAAGCAAAGATAGTATCAATAGTAATAGGTGCCTTAGGTGCAATCCCAAAACCTGGAGCACCATTTGAACACCATCAACCCTGACAAAATCACCATCAGTCAATTGCAAAAGGCAGCTTTACTTGGAACAGCTTACATCCTGCGACGATACCTTTAACACCATCAAACAACATCTGCCTATGCCAGGTCCTTGGGAAGGACTCGATAGATGGACAAAAATGCCAAATCCAGTCTAAACATCTGGCTGACTGTGCAACCAACCATATAAAAGTCATGTGAAATGAGAGACCAAGAAGACAATTTCAGAAAAAAGTGACAAATGAAAAGAAAGTGAGAAACAGAATCAAGGGGTGTTCTAGGACACAGAAGGTGTCTATTAATCCAAGAAACAACTGTGGTTTCACAGAAGTAGTATGAAACCTTGTTTTGTCTAAGGCAGGAAAAACAACCTGTGGTGCAACTTCAAGGTTCTTGGTACTCAACCTATCCAAATTACTCTCATAACTGAGGTAGAATTTTATAATAAAACCTTCTCCACAATAAATATACAGCAATAATAAATTAAGTAACTATTTGCCACCCTTTTGTGACACCACAAATCACTACTTTGCCTAATGGTAAAATCAGCCCTGGGAAAATTCTTATCACCAAAAGAATTTTTTTAATCATCAAATATACTTCAAGGGGGACCTTATTATGGGTTACAATTGATACTCTTTCTTTCTGTAAGCATTGATTATTACAGTAATGTCTCTTAAAAATCTGACCAACAGGTTGTTAATAGCTGTACTTGTGTTTCAATGAACTTAGAAAAGAGCTGTTGGCCAGTGAAGCTATACTGATGTGTTTGTAAGAAGATAAGAAACTGTCCTGGTGGTGTGTGATTATTCATCTTTCTTTTTCTAAGAGTCAAAAAGAAGGTATGAGTGAGGGATGTGGTAAAACAGAGAATCATTCTGAGGTGGAACTGGAGAAATAGGCCCAAAAACTACTTTACCTAGGTTCCATGGGCCCTAGTAGGCCAAACTGGATATCCTGGGATAGATTCTGACATGTCCAAATGTGCTTTGATAAACTATGGAAGTGTATCAACTTGGAGAAAGAAAACAAATTAAAAAGGGGTGGGGGAGTTTCCTTTCATCCCACCCTTGTTGAAAAGGCTGGGTCTATTTGGGTATAGGAGTTCTGCCATAGAATTCCTATCACCATGTTCAAGAGCGGTCTGAAAATTTATTTTGATGAATGCTACTATCTGCTAAGCTTGGTATCTGCCACCAGCAACACGCTCTGCTTAGTGGAGGTCAATATATAGCAGCTGCCTTTTAAAAATCAATTTGTCTTCTGTTATTCCACTAGAGGGTGCTTCAGCAATATCAATACATATATTTCCCAGAAACTGCTTTAGCAATATATGATTATGATGATGAAAAGCCTGCATGGCCAACTTTCTGTATCACAGCGTGTTGGATCTAAGACTCTGCAAAAAGAGAAGAGGGAGGAAACAATGCAGCATTTGACACTCTAAGACAGTGTTTCTCAACCTTGGCAACTTTAATCTGTGTGGACTTGAACTCCCAGAATTCCCCAGCCAGCCATACTGGGAGTTGAAGTCCACACAGATTAAAGTTGCCACAGTTAAGAAAACTGTTCTAAGACTTAGACAAAATATACATTTATGGACATCTGAGTGCCACGTAGGGATTATGCAACTTGGAGTCACTTAGGAGAAGGGAAAGGGAAAGCAAGGGGGAAATTGCCCATGATCCAGATACTGGAGTGGGGGAAGAGAGAACTAATTTTGCCAGAAAGAAAATATTACACAAAAGGAAATGAGAAAAAAGTTCTTTATATCAAACAGCAATAAAACCAAGCATGTGCCTCTGAATGTTGCTTGAAGTCCTACTACTCTCACTGGGTTCATGCAGTAGTAATTTGTCGGACTGAGGTTCTGTATTCCTCCAAAGGTCCCAAAGGCCAATATATTAATTAATTTCATATATCACAACCTTCTTTACAAAGATACAGCAAAGAAATTGTGTAAAAATGGTTGTTCATTATAAATGATATTCTCTCACCATGAAATATTAGCGATAAAGAGTAAAGTCATAGTTAACTTTAAGTTTAACTCAGTTAAGCTGAGTTAAGCTCAATTAAGCTGAGATGAAGATGTTATCATTGTTTAATTGTTCAGCCACTTCCAACTGTTGATGATTTGATAGGCATTATTTCTCTAGGATTGTCTATTAGTAACTGCTTTTTTGAGTTCTTATAAGCTCCTGCTAATGTCATCTCTGAAAGTATCCAGCCACTTTGTCTTTGCTCAGCCTTTTTAATGAGTTGATTTTTTTCAGGCATCAGGGTCTTCTCCAATGATTCTTGCCTTTGCATTATGTATCCAAAATATTTAAGCTTTAATTTCATTACTAGTGCTTGCGGTGAGCAGTCTCTTTTTAATTCACTTAACATTTAATGATTTGTTCAAAATACAGGTGAAACTCGAAAAATTAGAATATGGTGCAAATGTTCATTTATGTCAGTATGGCAACTCAAAAGGTGAAACCAATATATGAGATAGACGCATTACATGCAAAGCGAGATATGTCAAGCCTTACTTTGGTATAATTGTGATGATTATGGCGTACAGCTTATGAAAACCCCAAATTCACAATCTCAGAAAATTAGAATATTACATGACATCAATAACACAAGGATTGGAAATAGAACAATATCGGACCTCTGCAAAGTATAAGCATGCATATGTACTCAGTACTTGGTTTGGGCCCCTTTTGCAGCAATGACTGCCGCAATGTGGCGTGGCATGGATGCTATCAGCCTGTGGCACTGCTCAGGTGTTATGGAAGACCAGGATGCTTCAATAGCGGCCTTCAGCTCCGCTGCATTGTTCGGTCTCATGTCCCTCATCTTTCTCTTGGCAATGCCCCATAGATTCTCTATGGGGTTCAGGTCAGGTGAGTTTGCTGGCCAATCAAGCACAGTAATCCCATGGTCATTGAACCAGGTTTTGGTACTTTTGGCAGTGTGGGCAGGTGCCAAGTCCTGCTGGAAAATGAAGTCAGCATCCCCATAAAGCTCATCTGCGGAAGGAAGCATGAAGTGCTCCAAAATCTCCTGGTAGACGGCTGCGTTGACCCTGGACTTAATGAAGCACAGTGGACCAACACCAGCAGATGACATGGCTCCCCAAATCAACACAGACTGTGGAAACTTCACACTGGACTTCCAAGCATCATGCATTGTGTGCCTCTCCATTCTTCCTCCAGACTCTGGGTCCTTGGTTCCCAAATGAGATGCAAAAGTTGCTCTCATCAGAAAAGAGGACTTTGGACCACTGGGCAACAGACCAGTTCTTTTTTTCTGTAGCCCAGGTAAGACGCTTCTGACGTTGTTTGTTGTTCAGGAGCAGCTTGACAAGAGGAATACGACATTTGAAGCCCATGTCCAGGATCCGTCTGTGTGTGGTGGCTCTTGATGCACTAACTCCAGCCTCAGTCCACTCCTTGTGAAAGTCCCCAACACTTTTGAATGGCTTTTTCCTGACAATCCTCTCCAGGCTGCGGGTCATCCCTGCTGCTTGTGCACCTTTTTCTACCACACTTTTCCCTTCCACATAACCTTCTATTGATGTGCTTTGATACAGCACTTTGGGAAGATCCAACTTCTTTTGCAATTACCTTTTGGGGCTTTCCCTCCTTATGGAGGGTGTCAATGATGGTTTTCTGCACAACTGTCAGGTCAGCAGTCTTTCCTATGCTTGTGATTCCTACTGAACCAGCCTGAGAGACCATTTAAAGGCTCAGGAACCCTTTGCAGGTGTTATGGATTCATTAGCTGATTAGAGTGGGACACTTTGAGCCTAGAATATTGAACCTTTTCACACTATTCTAATTTTCTGAGATTGTGAATTTGGGGTTTTCATAAGCTGTACGCCATAATCATCACAATTATGCCAAAGTAAGGCTTGACGTATCTCGCTTTGCATGTAATGCGTCTATCTCATATATTGGTTTCACCTTTTGAGTTGCCATACTGACATAAATGAACATTTGCACGATATTCTAATTTTTCGAGTTTCACCTGTATTCTCAAGAGTTTTCTCCAGTACCACAAGTAAAGGGGATCATTTTTTCTTCATTCAGCCTTTCTGATGATCCAGCCATATCTTGCCATTGGGAAAACCATGCCTTTGACTATACATACCTTTATTGTCAGTATGATGTCTCTGTACTTTAATAGTTTGTTTAGATTTGTCATAGTTTTTCTCTAAGTAATAGATTTTTTTTTATTTCATGGCTACAGTCACCATCCCTGTGAATGTTCGAGCCTAGGAATATAAAGTCTGTTGCTACTTCATCTTCTTCTCCACCCATTTGCATTGGATTAGCATTGCTGGCTGTCATATTTTAGGGCTTTTACAATTATTATTGAGCAGCAGACCAACTTTTGCTGCTTTTTTTCACCCTCAACAACAGATTCCTTAAGTCTTCCTCACTTCCACCATCAAAGTGTTATGATCACATTTTTTAGTTGTTTAATACCAATTTCTATTTCTTAGTCCAGCATTTATCATGAAATATTCTGCATATAAGTTAAATAAATAAGGGGTCAATATGCAATCTTGGCACACTCCGTTCCCAGTTTTGAGCCGTTTAGCCTCATACACCCCTATTCTTAAGGACTATCCAAAATTTGTCAAAAGCTTTTGTGTAAATTGTAATGTAAAAACAGAGATGATTTTCTTTGTGGCACTCCTTTGTCTTCTGCATTATCCATCAAAAATTATCAGTGTGATCTTGGGCACTCCTGCCGCTTTTGAATCTGGCTTGTATATTTGGCATTTCTTGTTCCAGATACTGCTGAATGTTGGACTGCAAAAACTTGAGCATTATCTTACCAGCATATGAGATAAGTGCAAATGTTCCATTCTTTGAGCATTCTTCAGCACTGCCCCTTTTTGATATTGGAATACAATTAATCTTTTCCAGTCCTTTGGCCATTGCTGTATGTTCCATGGCTGATTACTAACCACACGAAACACTTTAACTGTATCATCTTGTAAGATTTTTTATAGTTTGTATGGTATTTCATCAGCTCCTGCAGTTGTTAGTAATGTTTTCTTTCTTCCCATCTATGATTGGAGCAAAGATTTGGATCACTGTAATACCGATTGGTTTGCTTAGACATAAACTGATATAATGCTATTATTTTTTTATTGTATGCAAGCACTGGCTTTGACACCTTTTTGTTAATAATGTTAGCTATGGCATTTCTTCTGTGATTTTTCTTGTCCACAATAGAAAGTCTGATATTATTCTGATATGGAGTGGCTCATTCCAGTCCATTTCAGTTGCTCATTCTCAGAATATCAATGTTCAGTCTTGACATTTTTGCTCTGACAATATCAGGTTACCTTGGTTCATGCTTCTGAAATGCCTCATGCCTTTTTCCTCTGGTTACATCAGCAGTTGGATGTCCTTTTGGTTTTAATCCAGCCACTTCATAGATACCAGTACTTCTTGTGCTTGCCATCTACTTGTTCCCTGATAGGTTGTTAGGTACCTTCCAACCTGGGATATTCTCCTGGTTGTGAATGCCCATTTGGTTTCTTGACAGAATACTGGAGTGGCTGATATTTCCTTCTCCAGTGGATTATGTTTGGTCTGATCCCTTGTCTATATCATGCCCAGCATGGGTGACCCTTCTGAGAGTTTAGATTCATTCGGGAACAAGGATGGCAATTCTACCAAGAAACCATTTGAAGATAATGATTGTCAGTTGCTATCGTGTGTTGCTTATGAATAAATGACAGAAGATTCTCTAAATATATCCATTACTGGGTACCTTTAATAAGATTGTCCATATATGCAGAAGAATCAAAGTGTGAATTATGGAATTGCAATTATATTGATCACCTTTCTGTACAGGTAGTCCTCAGTTAATGACTGTATTTGGGACCAGGAACTTGGTCACTAGGTGATACAATCGTAAAGCAAAAAAATCACATGATTGAGCCGACTTACAACGGCAGTTTCGGCAGTTCCAGTTGCGGTCGCTAAGTGAATCATGTGCAGTCATTAAATGTGATGTCACGTGACTGCAACTTATGACTTCCTGCCAGATTTCCCATTGACTTTGCTTGTCAGAAGCCAACAGTGAAGGTCATAAATGGTGATCACATGACCGCAGGGATACTGAGACAGCTACAACTTTGAGGACTGGCCATAAGTCTCATTCAGCACCGTCATGACATTGAATGGTTGCTGAACAAGCGGTTGCTAAGCAAGGACTACCTGTACTAATAATTCTGCTTCATCTGTTATTTAGCTATGCTCGCTCCATTGTTGCTACAACACATTTACTGAAATGCACAGGCTGGATAGCAATAAAACAAAGTTATAATAAATTTGCAATTTGTCATTTAGCTGTCTCCACGAGAGTCTCCTTGAATCATTTTTTCCCAGTAATAATGTATTAGGCCATGACATTTATCACTGCAAATATCCTGGAATGTTTTAATAGAAATTCTATTAAAGCAAATGACTAATTTTACTAGTTGTCATTTCCTTTTTAAAAAGTGTTTAAATAATTGCTGAAACCATTAAAGGTTTGAAGTCCAAACATCTATCTACTCTTGGCTTTTATTTGTGAGAATTCTTGAGCACCCCGTGGGTATTCTCGCTAAAACTGCTTCCAGTGGGATGGGCACTGGCACATCTGAAAGGATAAGCCCAGAAAGCCCGTTCTCTATTTAAATATTCAGCATGTGTATTTTTGCAATATTGGAAGTAAACGATTTGTCTGGTAAGAGTACATAATATATGCTATAAGCCAGGTTGTCCTTCCAAAACTGATTTTATAAGGCAATGTATTAGTCTTGGTTATCTTTTTGACTGATATTTAATTCTTCTCTCTATAACTGCCAGACAACATTAATGGAAATATTAAGAGATATTAGATCTCTGCTGGGTTCTAATGACATACAGGCATGCCACATACTCATCAAACAATTGTTTCTATTGTGACTTTTTACCGAGTTGGCAAATTATCTTTCAGTTTTTCATTATGGCTGATGTGTCTATTAAATTCCCATTTTGAAGTATAAATGCATGGTAGTTCTTTACACTCACTCCTCTAAAAATTAAAAGCTGTGAAATTAATCCCAACTATGCAAGCTGTACAAATGTGACCTCTGAGAATAAGTGAGAATTGCAGGTCACTCTAATGTAACAACAGTGTATCATTACCATGTAAATTACAGAAAACATTTGCCATTATTCTAATACATGTGGGACCTGTTCACCCAACACGTCTGACCTAGTTAGCCACTGACCTATCAGATTTCCTTCTTGATGGTTTTGGCAACCCATAGTCACACTAGCTGTATGCCAGTTTGTACAGCATTCGATTTAGCTGTCTCTCAAGCAACACAGCTCATGTTGGTATCCTGCACTTGTACCACAGCAGCAATATCAAAATTGATCTGTTCAAATAATACACAGGATATTTAGAAACTGGCATGGAAGAGTTTACCTTCCATTCACTAATGTTTTGCGTGCAATGTCACACAGTCCCTAATGATAGCGCTAAATCATCTCCAGAAACTGTAGATAGAACCACAGCCTTTCCTTTGTCTATTGTACCAGGTTCACCAGAATCAAATGGGGATGGACCAACAAGATGAGCGTAACAAGGCGGCATAGACATGGCACAATCTGGACTCTCAAGGAGTACCACAAGCCAACCCTCTTGAGGGAACAAATAGACATGGCAAGACAGCTATGCTAACTATGCTGTCTTGCACTCCAGAGTTTGGTATCCAAGATCACCGTGGAATGCCCAAGACATTGATGCAGTATTTTTCTACTGAAGCCTTCTGAAAATGAGAGAGAAATGCAAAGTAAAAAGAACAGAGAAGAGGACATATAGAAGCAATAAGTCTATGGGAGCTAGAAAGCAGTGGGCACAGGTGGCTTGAAGAGATGAGGAATTCCAAGCAGCTGAAGCATGGCCCATGGCTGGCATACCCATTATCCGCTTAATGAAATCAAGGTCTGAGCCAGCCCAGATTCTACCTGTAGAGCTACGTAGTATTAGTTGTAGCCTTTCAGGGAGTCCTGTGAGCTGTTCACAGTCTTAGTCTTCATTTTAGGGTCCTGCAAGGTGCTCCCAGACAGTCACATGAAGGGGGCAGTGCAGGTTGCCTGTTTACTTCATGAAGGTCTGTGGTGCTCAGATTACAATTCACTGTGTAATTTGCCAGCTCAGTACTTGCAATATTGCCTTCAGATGAAGAGACATATAAGGAGCCTTGGGCCACCCCTACTGGTGTCAGAAAAATGTTCTGTTACGGACAATTGCTATGCCAAAAATGTATTTATTTTGTTTGTTTAGACGGTCACCAAAAGACTGGTTCAAATCATATTTTTTCAAACGTTTTCTCCCCTGCTGTTGTCACTTTCTTAACACATCTGCCTGTAGTTCTAAGGAGCCTTGTTAAAAAATGGAAATAATATTTGCTCAGAAACAGAAGCATCTGCAACTGTGAACTGTAGATTTCTGCTGCAAGGATTGATGGGCTGACACAAAACAACACTTTAGCCTACTGGGATGCTATAACCCAGTAACGACCTGCTTCTTTTAAATCCAGTGATAGAAATACCAAGTGTGCCCCATTAGGAAAAAAACTGTCCTCAATCATAATATGGTAAAGAACTGCTTTTCCCTGTGCTGTGATAACCATGTTAATGCATTCAACCAGGCTTTGTTGTCGCTGTTGTTGTTTCCATATAAAAGTTCAGAGTTCAGAAAAAGGTGGCCGATGGATCAGACTGAATGCTGCATTAATAAACAGCTTTTTAATATTTCAGCTAGCCTTTTAGAAGAGGTAGATATTCTCTGAGAGCAATCTAGAAATGCAAGGGTAGGGTATAGAATTATATGTATGCTAACGCTAACCAATCCTTTAAATCAAATCTAGATCTTAGCACTCTTGATAAGGGGACCTGTGTTTGTTTACACACACACACACACACACACACACATATAGCCAGCATGAACATAATATAACATAAATAAACAGATAAAGCATGCTTAGTTATTGATTTCTACTCAACTTCACTGAGCAAATTCATGTAGCTGAAACTACCTCATAGGGTAGTCATGTGGATCATATACAGACTAGCAATTACCAGAGTTCTAATTTGTGCAAATGACTAGTGAAAGATTTTGACAGCCACCATGAAAGACCGAAGTCAGCAAAATGGTGCTTGCAGGCAGCATGGCACATATGACTGTTCTCCCCACTTATGGTAGCATCTGCAGGACTTCAAAATTCAATATTTTGAAAATTAAAGATGCCAGAAATGTGTGAGATTGCTATATCTCAGGATATTTTGGTTTCCTACCTAAAATCGTGTGAGATTTTGAATAAGAATGTCAAAAACACATGAGATGTGGCGGTCTCCTGACTTTTTGCTTACCTGGTTCTTGTCTATTACCACGATGTCTGGTTCGTTGGCCAGTACCTGCCTGTCCATCTGGATCTGGAAGTCCCACAGGGTCTTAGTCCTCTTATTCTCCATTACCTTCTGTAGAAACTTCCATCTGGACTTGGGAGGATATAGCCCATACACTGTGCAGATGTTCGTGTACACAATGCCAGCTACTTGGTTGTGCTGCTCAGTTTATACTGTTCCTGCCTGCATCTTACACCCTGCTACTATGTGTGGACTGTCTCTGAGGCCTCTCTGCACAGTCTGCACCTTGGGTCCTGTCTAGTGCAGTAGACCTCTGCTTCTATGGATCTGGTGCTTAGCGCCTGTTCTTGTGCTGCTATGATAAGTGCCTCGGTGCTATCTTTTAGTCCAGCCCTTTCCAGCCACTGGTAGGATTTCCCAGTGTCAGCCACCTCAGCTATCTGGCAATGGTACATCCCATGCAGGGTCTTGTCTTGCCATGGCACTTGTCTTGCCATGGCACTAACTCTGCTTGAACTTCCTCCCATGTCTGCTGCTGCCTCAGGCATTCTCTCAGCAGCTCATCTTCGGGTGCCATCTTACTGATGTACCCCTGGATGCTCTGGGTTTCGTCCAGGACAGTGGCTCTGACACTCACCAGACTCTGCCTGCTCTCTTTCTGGCTGATGTACAGTCTCTTTGGACTTGGTGTAGAAACATCCATACATTGTGAGGAACTTACAGGTCTTCACATTGGCAGCCTCCATGTCCTCCTATATGTATGTATGTATGTATGTACGTATGTATAGGCTCATTATAGGGACAGCATGGGTTAATGGCATCAACTCCTCAGCATCTCATGACTTATTGACAACAAGAGGGCAGTAGGGTATTGAAAGAAAGTTAAAGATTTACACTGAGACCCCTCTTTGTCCACTGTGCTATCTGTTCTTTGTCTGAGAGACTGAGGTTGCTTCTTTCTGCCTTCCGCCTCAGGTGCACGTGCTCTTTGGCTCACCTCTTCTCCTGGTAGGATGCAGTTAGCTAGGTGCTAGACTTTCCCTGTAATGTATTTCCTGTAAATATGATGATGATGATGATGATGATGATGATGATGATGATGATGATGGTTGGTCGCATAGTCAGCCAGATGTTTAGACTGGATTTGGCATTTTTATCAACCTATCAAATCCTTCCCAAGAACCTGGCATAGGCAGATGTTGTTATTTGATGGTGTTAAAGGTATCATTGCAGGATATAAGTTTTCCAAGTAAAGCTGCCTTTTGCAATTGACTGATGGTGATTTTGTCAATGCCAATGGTGTTCAAGTGGTGCCCCAGATGTTTTGGGATTGCACCTAAGGCACCTGTAACTATTGGTACTATCTTTGCTTTCTTTTGCCATAGTTGTTCTACTTCTATTTGCAGGTCTTTATATTTTGTGGTTTTCTCCAGTTCTTTCTCTTCTATTCTGCTGTCTCCAGGTATTGCAATGTCCACTATCCAGACTTTTTTGTGTTTCTTATCAACAATTGTTAAGTCTGGGGTGTTGTGTGGCAGGGGCTTATCTATTTGAATTCTAAAGTCTCAGAGCACTTTAGCTTCTTCATTTTCTATTCCTTTGTCTGTTTTGTGGTCCCACCAGTTCTTGCTTGCTGGCAAATGGTATTTTTGTTGCACAGAGTACAGCAAAAAATCCCATAAATCCTGCTCTCAGGAAAAATACACATCAGCATGAGAGCTTGCAAAATGCAATATCCATAGTTAGCTTTCCAAAGAAAATCCAGTCAGAAAATATAAACTAACTGGTCTTTATTGATAAAAATGCAAAACTTCATAAAATACAAGTTGCATACAAAATATAGGATATAACAAAGACTTCTTCTCACCTTAGCTTCCAAGACTTAACCACAACAAAGTCTCTAGCTAAAAAAAACTCTCAGAGAAGAGGTACACTACTTGGTTACTAGTTAAGACTACATAACCCATAAAAACCTACATGATTAACTTTTTACATGACAAACACACACACTGAACTGAGCTGGGCATTTCACCCTCCCATTATATTGCTAGCATGACACCCCCACTGAATAACTAACATACACATTACAGTAGGTGGCAGTAAAAATCATAACAGAATCACAAGATACTTTGTAATCTCAACACCTGTTTTTGTATAGCTAATGGGATGACCTTCTTCCCATGAGAAAATCCTGATAATTTTTTGCAGATATTCCAGTGCACCATTGTTGCTACTTTGCCATGCTGCTGTTTGTAGTCAGTCTGTGCGATCTTCTTGCAGCAGCTAACTAGGTGGTCCACTGTTTCTTCAGCTTCTTTGCAGAGGTGGCATTTGCTGTCTCTTACTGACTTCTCAATTCTGGCTTTGTATGCATTTGTTCTTAAGGCTTGATCTTGTGCAACCAGGATTAGCTCCTCTGTCTTTTTCTTCAACTTTCCTGCTCTTATCTATTGCCAGGTCTTGTTGCTATCTGCTTTGTCTGCTAGGTTTTTGTTTGTTTGTTTGTTTTTTGTATACTGGCCATATAATACTTTGCCTTGCCATGTCTCTTTTCTATTCTTCATTTGGTTTTTCTTATAGGCCAGTTTGGTCTCTTCAGTATTCAGTAAGCCTTCATGGTGTACTAACTTCAGTCCATCTTCACTGTCCTTCAGATATTCTTCTAATGCCCTTTTTTCTTCTTCAACTGTCTGGTGTACTTGCAATATTCCATGCCCACCTATTCTAAGCAGAGACTGTCAACATCATTGGATGGATGAAGGGCATGATTCATTGTCATTATTTTTCTGGTCTTCCTATCCAGGGCTTCTAGTTCTGCTTAAGTCCAGTCCACTATTCTAGCTTTGTATCTAATCACTGGAATTGCCCAGGTGTTAAATGTCTTGATGGTATTTCCTCTACTGAGTTTGGACTTTAAGATCTTCTTCACTCTTCTGATGTATTCACTACTAACCTTCTTCTTGATTTCAGTGTGCTTGATGTTGTCAGCCTGAAGGATGCCCAGGTATTTGTAGTGATCTTTTTCAACCAGACTCTTGATGTTATATCCATTGGGAATCTTGATTCCTTCAGTTTTCACTATTTTTCCCCTGTTGATGGTCAGGGTGGGACATTTGTCCAGTCCAAACTCATTGCAATATCTTGGCTGTATATTTGGACTGTGTTGAGCAATGATTCCATTTCAGATGGTGTTTTTCCATACAGCTTCAGATCGTCCATGTAAAGGAGGTGGGATAACCTGGCAGGTGTTTTTGAAGTTTGATAGCCATGGCCTGACTTGTTCAGTAATGTTGACAGAGGAATCAGTGCAATGACAAACAGTAGTGGTGATAGTGAGTCTCCTTGAAAGCTTCCTCTTTTGATATTAACCTTTCCCAGTCTATCACCATTGACCAGCAACTATGTCTTCCATTGTCCCATTGATCTTTGCACAAAGCTTCTGATGTTTCTACTGACTCCTGTTATTTCTAGGCATTTGATTATGCAGTCATGTGGCAGGGAGTCGAATGCCTTCTTTTAATCAATCCAAGCTACATTGGTCTTCCTTCTTTTACAGTTTTCCAAAATCATCTTGTCAATTAGGAGCTGATCTTTTGTCCCTCTGCTGTTTGGGAGGTTTCCTTTCTGCTCAGATGGAAAGAGCTTGTCTTCAACTAGATGCTGTTGGACTGCATCAGCTACCACACCAGTTAGCAATTTGAAAGTTGTTGGCAAGCAGGTAATTGGCCTGTAATTGCCTGGTGCTGCCCCCTTTGCTGGATCTTTCATTATCAGGTAGGTTTTGCCAGAAGTTAACCAATCTTCCATTTCACCTCCTTGTAGTATGTTGTTAAACTGCTTGGCAATGAGTGGGTGCAGAACAGTCAGATGTTTCAACCAAAAACCATGCAGTTCATCTTCACCTGGTGATGACCAATTTTTTATCTTCCTTGCCCTTTTCTCCACCATTTCTGCTGTTATTACAAGTTCTTTCATTTCAGTTTCTTTTTTATTCTTATCTACCTCCTTTATCCAAGCTGCATTCTTGTTGAATTTCTTTGGGTTGTCCCATAGCTGCACCCAGAACGTCACTATTTCTTCTTTGTCAGGTGTTGACTGGTTCATTGCAGTCTCTCCATTGATGGATTGGTAGAAACATTTCTGATTCGACTGAAATTGGAGATTCTACCTATAGTGTGCAATTCGAGCTTCGTATCTGCTGATCTTCTTGGCTACGGCTGTTATTTGCTGCTTTATTATTTCCAGTGCTTCCTTGATCTTCCTCATTTCTAAGTGATTTTTCTTGATCAGGGATTCTTTGGTCTTTTTGTTCTTCAGCTCCTTTTCTTTCACCTGTTCTGGCTTGCTTGCACCTGATCTTAGCATGCTGATCTTATTTTCCAACCTGATCATCCATTTTGGTGGTGCACTGTTTGGCTTTTTTTCTTATTTGTTGATTTTGCATCCAAGGTATTCAATTATAACTGCAGCTATGCTGTACATCAGTTGGTTTGTTTCTTGCAGTGAGCTGGTGCTTATATTTGGTATTTCAGTATTGGCATTGTTTAATATTTGTATTAGCTGTCTCTTTGTAACAAGCTTCAATGCAGGCAACCTTATTCTGTTGTTTTTGTGCTGTTCTAGATGCTCAGTTATTCTTTGTTTCAATTCCTCTTGTTTTTTAGTTAGAGGGCTTTGTTCTTTCTGAGGAGAAGGCTCTACCGTCTGAGCTTCTGGCAAGGCTTCAATTTCCTTGCTCTGGGTAGACCTTTGCAGTTCTACTTCTGTGAATACTTTATTTCATGTTATAAATCAACATTGATCTGCTAGCCTCTGTTATGTTATTTCTGATTCTGGATGTTGTTCTTTCCAGAAGTGGTGCATTCTTTTCAGATATCCTCTTCTCATTGGACTTGACTGTAATAGCAGATCATTATTTCTTTGTTTTCATATATTTGCAATCTGTAAACAACTTTTCTTCCAGTACTTCTGCAGCTGCTGGCCCTGGTTGCTCAGCCTACAGTCCTGAGTCCTGTAGCCCACTTGTTACCAGATGCCCGGGAACTATAACACCTAGTGCGGTCCTTGTTGACTTGGATGATGACTGATCCAGTATGGGTTTCTGTAAATTACGTCTCACTATGTTGTTTATGGGAGAGACACTCTGTCTGGTTCCTCTGATGAGTCCTGTCCAGTATGGTTGAACTTCCGGCATAGCTCTCATCCTCCTTGGAGCATCAAGCCCCACAACCACGTCAAGGTAGTGCCTCACTGGCGGACAAGGTGGTGCCTCACTGGGGGTATTATTATTTGCTTGCCACCTTATATATATATATATATATATATATGTCAATGTGGCAAGCATACATAATACTCTTGCCTCCTATTTCCCCACAACAACCACCCTGTGACAGGGGTTGGGCTGACAGAGAGTGACTGACCCAAAGTCCCCCAGCTGGCTTTCATGCCTAAGGCCTAGAACTCACAGTCTCCGGGTTTCTAGGTCAGCACTTTATCATAGTGGCTCTCTGATCAAGTATTGGCTAGAAAATGATGCCTCCTCCTGCCTCCACATTTTCATGCCTGAACAAGCATCTCTCCCATCATCATCATCATCATACCACCACAAAAGAATCAGTATAACACCTAGTGCAGTCCTTGTAGCATTTTGCCTGGACTGCCAACAAAACTCCATTGCCTTCAAAGCTCTTATTTTAGTATTATAGTTACTCATCTTGTTGGCACACTGGGAATCTACAAGCTAAATTTGGAAATCAAAGGATGCTAGGTAGACCCACCAATGATGGAACAGTCTACTCATTGCAACCCAAGGCAGCAAAATACTGCTATAGCTGCAGCAGCATTTGCTGCAGGAAATGGGATAGCTCAATTGAGGATAAATCACAAGTACCACTGAGAAATATTAGAATGCTAAATACTCAGTTATGGTATTGTGTGATTAATGGGGATCACACCTTTGTCCCTTACTGGATCTGCACTCCCATTTGGAAAAGTTATTTATCCATCTATCTTTATCTTTATTTAAAGGTAAAAAACCAAACAAACAAAAAGGCAGGAATTGCACCACTGAATTTTGGTGGAGTAATCTGAAAAATAGTTCCTGAGACCAAGGGTCAATCCACTACGATCATATTCTATTGGTCCCTCTATTCCAAGTATTCTGTCAGTGCCATTCTATACGTAGTCAAAATGGCTTAATATGTGCCTAAGAAGAAAATTATCAGCAATCTTAGAAGAATCCTTAGAAGAATAATTTGAGACTCTTAGAGGGTCTCAGATAATCTCTGTGGAGGGGGGGGAAGCTTATCTGACAGAATGCATATGGGGAAAACACTCCATTGAGGACAAAGCTTCCATGGAATGGAATGCTGGCTGATCATTAAGGGGGCAGAAAACCTACAGAACACTGGAAGGAAGAGTTGGAATAATAGAATTCCATACCGAATTCTAATTGAAATGGGAGCCTTTCAAAAATTAGACTTCAGAACTATAGAATGTGCGGTTTTTATTTTACACATTCTCATTTCCATCCCTCCCCTCCATCTCTGGGTTATCAATGCATTTCAATAAAACCATGAAAAGGGAAGAAGCAACCTTGGGATGACTTCATGTATGATTGCTTCAATATTCTTTTTGGATGGTGTTTACTTTATCAAGGAGCAAATGGACTCCCAAGTATTGGTAAAATACCAAGCAAAATGGATTTTCATATAGCTTAATCAGAACTGTGTGTATATGTGTTTGAAATGCTGGAATCTTTTTTTAAGATGGAAGAGTGGAGGATTTCTAATGCATTGGTTCCACTTCAGAAATAGAGGCCAGGTAATTTAGAGCTCCAGGGAGAAATTGAGATGCATCTCTATGCACATGTACATATCTGAATAAGTGGAAGTGAAGTGAACTCTGGTCAGCTCCATACCCATCATATTGTCTGGAATTGTTCTCTCAGCACTTAATGACTGAAGCTATCTGAATGGAAGGTAGAAAGGAACACAGGTAATTTAATGAAGGCAGTTATCCAAATGCAATTGCACTGTTTGTCACCTCATTTACCTAGCTCTCTCCTTGCCTGCATTTACAAAGTCATTGCTGACAATGCAGAGTTCTGGGGAAAGAAATGTGTTAAATTACTCCATCTGCTAAAAGAACAAAAACTTGCTATGGAGATAGCTCCATCAGCCTCAATTACACATAACACTAAGCCTGGACAGAGTAAAAAGAATCTCAATAAGGCAAAATTGAACCATGGATTAAGATCATTTATAGTTTAGAACTCAGATATACTCTGAATTACATCAGATGTGAGCAATCATGGGCCTTTTAGGTACTGCTGAACAGTGGTGTGCTGGTAAATGTTTAAGAACCAGCTCTGCTGCTCCAGTTGTGCCAGGCTGCTAGCTGTGGAACAGCTGATCAGTGCACTGGGCATCGTAGCTCTACTCTGCCCTCAGCTGTCTCGCAAAATTCCCAAAACTTTAACAATTGGCTTCTGCAAGCTGATATAAGCCAGGTCCAGCACACCACTGCTGTTGAACCACAGCCGTCAGTAATCCCTGTCAGCATGGTCAAAGGTGAGGGACCATTCTTTGCCTGCACGAAAGTGTCGTTCATCTAAAATGGAAGGAAATGCTTCTTAGCTCTGCCTCTTGGCTGCACTAGAGAATAATGGGATGAATAGGAACAATCTGTTCAAGTGAACACTCAACCAGACGTTCATTGGTTCTCCACAGTGGGCAGCCTCATATAGGAATGTGTCCATCAGTATCAATCCATTCTATTGTCTGTATTGTTAGGGCAGTAAAGTGTTTTGGTCTATTGTGTTTTGTAAAGATACATAGTTACATGTATGTGCACAAACATACATCAACATACCTGATGGGAGAGGGAAGCATCAGGCATGTCCAGTGGGTATGGGAAGAGAATGTTATGAAGGATGAGAAAGAGACCTGGGAAGGAAAGAGAGTGAAGCTGGAAGAAGGAGAACAGATTTTGGGGACATTACAGGAATTGGGGAGGGGGCACAGCTTGCTCAGGATTCCTTTTAACCTGACAGATATTCCAAACTCAAGTTCTGCTGTTATCATTATTATGTACATTCCCCTTGTGCATATATTGCTCACCAAGATAAGCTTACTTTTTTTAAAAAAAGGCGATTCATGTTGTGTCTATGCATTTTGAACCCAGACAAAGAGTTGCCAAAGGCCTGTGTTCAAAGCTACTATTCATGCTATAAGTGAAATCCATTTGATATATTTTGGAAATCTGCTGCAGAATTATTTCAGAATTATCCTGTTTTCAGGATTTGGGTCCTATCAGTTTCCTAAATATAGTCAGGAGGTGGTTTACATAGGAGGTGCTGTTTTTATACTAAAGGGAGACTTCTCTCCTAGCAAGGAATTCCTTACTTCAAAGATAAAATATAAATATTTTTCTACTCAGTAGCAAATGTCAATATCCCTTCAAGACAGTGATTAGATCTAATTTCAGGTAAGACAATTATGATAGGACCTTAGAGCAATTTGTTCACTTGGTAAGAAACTGTTAAGAATACACCCTTAACCAAGTGACCCTCTTTTCCATGTAGCTTTTAGCTGGCAGCTTGAGAGGTGCTAATTATCTGTTTGTCATCCCCACCTACAGCTGAGGTTGTGGCTGTTGGATGACAGTTCTTAAGCATATGGTGGGTGGAGTAATTTGCATCCAGGACTTCATGCCTCCTAATGTTTCTTTTGTTTTCCAGCAGGTCACAAAAGACATTGCTGTGCTGTTCCCCAAAGTGATCCCTTCCTTTTGCAATCAGCCATCAATGTGTTCCTATTCAAAACAGACATGTTCCCTGCCATGTATTCTCTCTCTCTCTCTCTCCCCCTCTCCCTCTCCCCCCCCCTCTTTTTTTCAAGCTGATTTCAGAAATGTAATGATACTAGCCATATACATATGCTAGGCATGTCATTTATATACATATGCTAGGCATATACACATATACACATACACATATGCTAGGCATGTCATTGTACATATTGAGGCTGTTAAGAGGGGCATGGTTCAAGCTCAAATGCAAGGATATTGGGGCAGGGGGGAATGGAAAATTTAAAAAGTGAAGATAGTGGCTGTGATCATGCAATCAAAGCCCTGCCCCTTTTTACATGCATCACATATTCGTTTTGTGATCCCCACACACCCTACAGATGCCCCTGATGTCTTAAATACCATCCCTTCACAGACATAGAAGCAAATAATGTTTCCATGACTGGTGAGTCTCCTTGCCTTCCCAAATCCTGATGGTGTGCTGATGATTCTGCAGCTTAGGTGCCTATGCTTAATGTTGCCTGCAAGACCATGATATGCTGCCATTTCGGAAACAGCATTCAGTGACTTAAAATGGATTTTCGGTACCTAGATACAATGCCACTGGGGCAGAGAAGCATTAAATTCATTCACAGCTGCAGGCTCTGGCTGAGGCAGCATTTGATCAAGAGGAAGATCATCTCATCCCACTACACAGATAGCACCTCCATGTGCAAGACCAACAGTAGAAGACAGTCATACCATCTCTTCCGGTTGGACAGCTTTTAAACTTGAAAGCATAGACATTTGCCCCAAAAGGGGCACTGCGGCTAGCCCTGCAAGAAATTCCCCCTCCCCAGCTCTTTTCCTGCCCTTCTTCCTTCACCATTGATCTCTATTTTGGCATTCAATCAGTGTTTTCTCAATGCTGCTCAGCTTTTGGCTACCTAGTCATTTTTCTTGCATCAGCAGAGTCTTCTCTAACCTGATGCATTAACTCCTATCCGCCAGAGCAGGCTACGGTAAAAGATTATGACAGTTACAGTTCAAAGCTTCTGGAGGGCAGCTGGTATGGGAAGCCTTCCTTAGCCTTCCTCTTTTTTTTTTTAATATAATTTTTATTGAAGGAATTTTTAACAAGATAAAAACAGTACAAATCATAGAAAAGAAACAAAGAGAATAAAGAAGAATAATGAATCGGTAAGAAAGAAAATAGAAAAAAAAAACAGAAACAGAAAAAAAGATTATAAAGAAGTAGGGCTTCCAATCTTTTTGACAGCAGTTATAAATGCATTTATATTTTACCCTCTCTCTCTAAGGTTATATTTTACTCTCTCTCTCTCTCTAAGGTTACATCATAATTTCCTTCTTTCCATAAGCTACCCTTTCTAATCTTCAAACCCATAAATCACAAGTTCATTTTTCTCTTTTTTCAGCAAAAAGTCTGTAAGGGGTTTTCAGTCAGTGATGGATGTAGCTGTTGATCTTTCTCTAATCAAACAAATTAATTCTGCTATCTCTGCTAGTTCTATTATCTTCACCAACTATTTCTTCATTGTATTTCAGAGTCTTTCCATTTTTGTGCATATAATAGTTTTACAGCAGTAATCGTATATGAAAATAATCTTCCATGGCTCTTTTTTAATTGATCGTCCATGAATCTCAGCAAGAAATGGTCTGGTGTCAGTTGAACGTTGATCTTTAAAATTCTTTGTATAATTATATCTATTTGAACCCAGAAATTTCTGGCTTTTTTACAAGTCCACCAGGCATGATAAAATGACCCTTCATGTTGTCCACATTTCCAACATAAATTTGAAGTACCTTTATATATTCTAGACATTTTTTCTGGATTCATACCAATAGTACATTATTTTATTAAAAAATCTCTTTTAAGTTATAATGTAATGTAAATTTCAAGCCTTTTAACCACATATTTTCCCACTGTTCCATCAGTATGTTGTGTCCAAAGTTCTTAGCCCATTTTATCATACAGTCTTTCACTTGTTCTTTTTCCATTTCAAATTTCAATAAAAGTTTATACATTTTAGCAATTACATGTTCATCATTTGTACATAGTTCAGCTTCAAATTCTGTCTTCTTCTGCTCAGTTCCACATGTCCTATTATCCACTATTTTAGTTTCCCTCTTGAAGTCTGGAACTTTTTTCTTCCCACCACCCCTTCATTATTTTATTATTGCTTTGGGCCTATCAAAAAGTAAAAGAAAAAATATTGGGGGGCTAACTTAATGCAGTAAAGTCTTAGCATCATTAAAAGTATTAG
Organism: Liasis olivaceus; assembly: GCA_030867105.1. Lineage (NCBI taxonomy): Eukaryota > Metazoa > Chordata > Lepidosauria > Squamata > Pythonidae > Liasis > Liasis olivaceus. The sequence goes on along the minus strand of CM061351.1, from coordinate 32,173,589 downwards.
TATTAAAATTCTACACATTCCAAATTAAAATTCACATGACTGCAACCATGATAACCTTGGAACTGACTTCAGTGGCAGAATAAAGATTTAAATAACTTCTAATGCCATCATCAGAAAAATGTTATTGCCTTGTCTTTCACAACCTTAGGCACCCAAAACCTCTCTGCATTATATTGGGAAACAACTAGAATTTGAAGGTTTCTCCTGTGCTTTATGCTGATAAGGAGACACTTCTGCCCAAGTAAAGAAGGCCTCCATGCACTTAGCAATGTACCCCAATAGATATCAACCATGCACAAAAAAATCTAGCTGAACAGCACGCTTTCCCTCCTTCTGTACAACACCCCACCCACCTCCATATAATGGGACCTCTTGTGTTATCCTGTATAGATTCTGCTTGAGCATAGAAGACTTTGGATGTTATGGAATTTAGTCATCTGTTGGTTCAGAGAACCTTGGTACAACACATTTGTGTTAGTATGAACACCAATATTTTAAAAAATGAATGTAATAAAATACCTAAATAGTTGGATAATTCACCCACTTTACTGGAGTTACAAATGTAATTGTATATGACAGACCCACAGAAACAAAGTATGCGTATATAGAAACAAGCTCATCCTTGATTGGACATTTTGAAAAGAGTTTCAAACTGATTTCACTGATCAGGGCAATGGAAGTCTGTGACCATGTTTCCCATAATATGTAAATGAGATCACTGAGAGCAATTATACCTCCTGGTGCAATAGTCATCAGAGTACACTAGCTGAGAGCCCCAGACCACTGGGATCATGATGAGTATAGTCATTTTGAAAGCTTACTCATAGCAAATAGCTTAACAGACAGGCAAAATATGAAGGGAAATATTTTCTGTTTGTGATTTATGTGTCTCTCCACAGGTCGCCCACAAACAAAGAAAAATGTTTCCAGGATATCACTGAGGTAAATCCATATAGTTTTCTAAAACCAGCTGCTTGAGTGTTGTTACATTAAAGGCATTGTTGCTATTGCTCCAGTTTGAAACCTGCTGCAGATTTATCTGAGCAGGTAACTTAGGCAGGTTTTGAGAGCTGAGTTGGGGGATGTAACCCGTTCAAAGGTAGTGCAGTTCTGGTGGGGATTTGTATGGTCTGTTTTCCCTGTTGGGACTTCTTGTCTCATCCCGCCTCCCAGCTTTGCTTAGGATATATCTGCCTCCCACCCAAGCTTTCAGACATCACACCAAGTCTCAGTTCTCCAGACACTTAACCCTTATTCAGAATAGGCTTCTTTGCTGAAGGCTCTTAGACACAATTTGGCTAGATTAAACTCTTAATTGCTGACAAGAATGAAGCTGTATACACCTAGATGATTTGCAGTAGAAGGAAGTCAATGCCTTTATCTAAGTCTCAGCTCTAGATTTTAACCTTTAGGTTTTTCCTCTTGTCTTTCCAACTTACAAGATATTCAGTGGTTTATTTGGTGGCCTCAGGTATTTCAGACATGTTTATGATTTTGGAATTTTGGTGGCCTTGGGTATCTCAGACATGTTTAGAATTTCAACCCTGAGAAATGCTGGTTGCCCCCTTGTCAAATTCAGCCCTTACAAAAGCTACCACAGCAACCAAGGATACAGCCTGGCTACAAACTGTTGATGTGCTGTCCCTTCATCATCACAGTTTGCAGGGGCTTTTAAAGATAGTGGAAGAATGATGGCTTGGAACCATTTTGTGTGGAGTGGCAGTAAGGTTGTTTACTTCTTTAACATTCCAGTACCTTTAATGGTTCAAGGAGCAGAACATGGATTAAACAATATTATTTCCATGATTAGTCAACTGAAGGAAACACTATTTTGTATTCGCATATACATTTATTTTACAAATGTTTAGGTTTATCAGTTAAATTCCAACATTGCACCAAAACTTTTGTAAAAATTTTGCAGTTTGCTTTGATTAAACATAATGTATTTCAAGAATTAGGATTTTCAACACAGTTGAAATGGACAAAAATTCTAATTTCTGCAGAGTCGAACAACTGACACTAATTGATGATGTAACCAATTATTATTGGCAATCCACTGACCCTGACTATTGATAGTTAGGTCCAGCTCTTTCAAAAATAATTATGTGCCTTGGGCATTTGCTAGTACAGCATGTAGTTATATATCCATGAATCAGTGGTTATGTAAAATATCACATTGCAAGGGTACCACATTCCCAGAGGAAATTCCATCATCAGCGAACTTCCACTAATAAGGGCCTGTCTTAAGTCACCACACTATGCTCCATTCCCATAGGAGGGACCATAGAGAGATTCTCTGGTATTCCCAATGCACTGGCCAACTATACTAAGGGAAATTCTGGTTGAAGTACTTGGTCCTAAATCTTTTAGGTCTTTTAACAATAATTGTATAACCTTACACTTGACCTGGTATCACAGGAAGCATTATTGTATGTGATCTTATTTAGTGATTCAGTTTAGTTGCATTAACATCCTAAAGCTGCAACATTCTGACCATACAGTATTCAAGGGTAGCCCTTCCTCTGCAGTAAGATCACTGAGGTAGCCTGGCTGTCCTGCCCAGGAAGGGTCATAGTTGATGGATTAGCTAAAGCAGCTTTGAATCAAAGTCTTAGTGACATCTGCAGGTGAATCAAAACAGGCAAGGAGGCTGTTGTGGCAGTGTGAAAAAGTTGCCCTTTTTGTGTTGATATTGCACATATGTGCAAAATAACAGGGCTTTGATCACAATACCACAACTGTCATTTTGCCTGTTTTGACACAATATTGCTTCAAGGAGGACTCCAACCTGCAACATCCAACCTCATACAGAATAAGCCATCTTCCTAATTCTCAATTCCTATCAGGATTCAGTTTTAATGAAAATCAGGAAATAATCTATCTCTTTTGTGCAAGAAGCAGCATCTTCCACTTATGCAATCCATTTTCTCAGATGTAAGATATAACTGTGTCCTATGGATGTTGTACTATGGAAAGGATTTTAATATTGCAGTCCAAACATAGACTAATTGGTTCTCTTTTCTGAGCATACAAATGCCAGTAAACATCCAGTCGTGTAGCAAAGAGAACTCTTTGTCTTTTACGGGGTGAAAAGAAACAGTACTACAATAGTGCAGCAGGCAATGTGATATATCAGATTTTTAGACATTGTCCAAGACATTGCTCAAACTGTTTCTAGATAAGCCCTGCTGCAAGAAAATTCTATCTGCAAAATACAGTGATTTTTGTATTTAAGTAAACATTACAAAAGAGAGCCAGTTTGGTGTAGTGGTTAAGACATCAGGCTAGAAACTGGGAAATGGTGAGTTCTAGTCCTGCCTAGGCACAAAGCCAGCTGGGTAACCATGGGCCAGTCACTTTCTCTCAGCCCTAGGAAGGAGGCAATGGCAAACCACTTCTGAAAAACCTTGCCAAGAAAACTGCAGGGACTTGTCCAGGCAGTCTCTGAGAATCAGACACGACTGAACAGATTAAAAAAAAAAAAAATTACAAGGTTGTTTTCCATTTACAGTGTCTCGCACAATAAAGGTTAGCATGTGGTAGAAACAAATTATTTTTGCTTTTAGCTAGGTAAATTAACTTTTTATCTCCCCTTCATTCAGTCCTATTTTGTATGTAATCTTTTCTTTCAGAGACTGCAGGGGCAGTTCTTAAATGGCTTTTTTCTTCCATATGTGCTGCTATTAAGTCAAAGGGTTTTGATGAGTTATGTGGATGTCTGAATGATGACGATCAAATCATCGAGTTTGTGCATTCCATACCATGGGCACGGAGAAAGTTCTCTCCCATGTCCCTCTTAGACAAGCCACTGTCAGATCTCCTACAGATCTTAAAGGCTAGGCAGGTTCTTACCAGGCAAGGCAGAACCTCAGCAAATCAGGTTGTAAGCCTTTTAGGGCTTTAAAGGCTAATGCTACTATAATAAGTGGTGTTTGGTAAACAGCTGTCAATCAGTGGTGGTGCTCAATGCTCTATACAAGCTTCATGTAATCCAACATGCCTGGTTGTCAGTCCTAGCTACAGCACATTGCACCAATTACAACTTCCAACATTTTTCAAAGATAGCCCTAAGTAGAACATATTGCAGTAGTCAAAACGGGATGTGAGCAAATGTGTGGATAACTGATGCTGAATTTGATCAAATGAGGAATGGTTACAGCTAGCACCTAGTTGCCACCATCACCTCCTGTGATTCAGGTAACAGCTGAGGATTAAGGAGCAGACTCTGGCAATTGTAACCCATCAAGAATGGTCTGAATCTCAGTCCCTGAGTCCAGTATCCTAATTACTAATAGCACTTCCATATTATCTAGAGAAGGGTTTCTCAACCGGGGTTTTGTGGAACCCTAGGGTTCCGTGAGAGGTTACTAGGGGTTCCCTGGGAGATCATGATTTATTTTAAAAAAGCAGAGACCAAAGAAAAAACTCCAGCCTCCAACACTGGGTTGGCCCACTGGACTGCGCATGTGGACCCCGGGCAGGGGCAGGAATTGTGCACACACATGCAAGCAGGAAGGTGAGGAGTGAGGAAGAGAGGAGAGAGGAGCAGCAGGAGGTGAGAGAACGCATGAAAGAGACATTGCTGGGGTCTCTGTGCTGGGGCGCTCCTTGCTGGCATGTACCTGCCTTTCTGCAGGCACACTTTCTGCCTTTCTGCAGGCACCTGCCTGCCTTTCTGTAGGTGCAGCAGCCTGGGGGCTCTGTCTCAGGGTGGGTGCATGAGATCTGGGGCTGGGCTGACCCAGGTACCAGTGGCAGCAGGAGCCACCCACAAAGGTGCGGGGGGAAGAGGCGGGGGAAAGGAAAATGCGGTGGTGGTGGTGAAGGCTTTGGCATCAGGGTACCAAGATTTCAGAAGAGGTTGAGGAGTCCAAATATTAAGGGGAGAGTGTTGGAGGTTGGAAGGCATCAGCCCCCCTCTAGTTTTGCAAAGGGGTCCTTGGGAGAGGAGGTAGAAAGGAGGGGCGAGAAAGGAGAAGTTGGATTTGGGAAACAAGGTGCTGGTGGTGCAGGGAGAAGGGAGGAGGCTGGCAGACCCTCAGTGTGCCAGCATCATTTGTGTCCCTGCGATGCATTTTGCAGTTATCATTCATGACAGCTTGATATATCGCTCAAAAACTGTACACTCCCTTAAAAGTAGCCCAAAATAGCCCCCCAAAAATGCAATCCACAAAGGCCAAAAATTTCCCACAACTGATCTCCAAAACTCAAGTTCGGCCCAGAATTGAGTATTTGTGCAGCAAAAAACAATCACAGATTTCACATTAAAGAGGTAAGTTTCATTTTTTATTTTTAGTTTAAGAACACTGTTAATGCATATATACAGGCCTTCACATGAAACAAATATAATAATTTTGTAACTCTGACCTATATTTGAGCCTGAACGTACAGGAGTTCCCTGAGGCCTGAAAAATGTTTCAAGGGTTCCTCCAGGGTCAAAAGGTTGAGAAAGGCTGATCTAGAGTTTATTTTAGCATATTTTCTGTCATTCAGCCCATTAACAACTTAAATAATGGTCTACAATATTAATTGCTTCCTTGGGGTTGAAAAGTAAGGAACAATGAAGCTGGGTGTCATTGGAGCTTTGGAGTAGGGTGTCAGTATGACAATGACACCTAGCTTCATTGTTCCTTACTTTTGTCTTTCCCAGCAGTTTTAGATAGATGTTGAAGGACCAGAGAGACAAGATTAAACATTGTGGAACAATACCCAGATGTCAAAGCAATATTTCCTCCACACAACTTTCAGAACACTGCTTGATAGGTGCCCAAGGAACACAACATGGTTGCTGCTATCCAAAGCCACCAGAAGTCCAAGAGAACTAGTAGGACTAGACTCCTTCCCCCAATCCAGATATAGGTTATTCACCACCAAGGCAACCAAAGCAGTCTCAGTATTACTAATCTCTTTTATTACCATTGTTCTTGTTGTACTCACATCTACAGGTAGTCCCCGGGTTAAAAACACCTGGTTTAAGCATGACCCATAGTTAAGAAAGGAGCCTATTATAGCAAAATTCAAGTTAAATACACAATTATTTGAGTTATATACACAATGGTTTGAGTTAATTACACAATACTACTTATATGGTATTATACAATAATACTGTTTTGGCTTACATACAAATTCAACTTAAGGACAGATCTTGGGAATGGAACTTGTTCTTAAACTGGGGACTACCCTGGGGACTACCTGTATACAAATCACACATATATTTAAACCATTAAAAATAATATAGTACATTAATGTAAAATATGTTAATAAGTATAGCCATGCTTCCACCTCCCTCCTTTTCCTCTATTGTCTCTTGCACTGAATTTTAAATTATAAGCTTCTAGGGAAGACAGCAAGCACATATTATGACCATCCTAATTATTATAATTAAGAGCAAGGGAATATGTTACAGTAAATGGCCTGGAAGGATATATAAGTTCAGCACTTAGATATGCCAGCATATATAGGAAGTTCTATGTGAACATTTGAAAACAAGCCCACAGATGTTCCAGAATGTAACACTAGAGGTCTTTCTAGCCATTATTGTTCAATGGTTGAGAAGGATAAATAATAGGTTATGATACTTCATACTCCTGTGCATATTTCTATTTTCCACAATTTATGATCTTAGAGATTCCATACATCAAAAATAACAGCAATTTATCATCAAATCATCAACACAATTGTGCCATGATCTTTTTCCAAATTAAAGTTGTGTAGCCTGCATTCTTAACGTTAAACCACAATTATGAATTTATATTGTTGTCTGCTTTGCTTTAAACATTAGCACCTTGGAGAGTGATCCATTCCTGCCCGAGAGAGAACAACCTGGGATATCTTTTGAGTAGCCAGCTCTTAAACCAGCCAGGCTGAGCCTTCAGGGGGGTACAGCTATCTCAATACTTCACTCCCACAGCACACTTTGCAAAGTGGCCTTTAAATACTTTGCACAGTCTTACCAGATACAATGCCAGGGTGATCTTTAAACAAAACCATGCAGCACCACCTGTTATACTTCTCATCTTTTTAGGTGAGGGAACTGTCCAGTAGATCAAGAAGATCAAAGGTAAGATGTATTTACTAAGTGGGCTGAAGAGCTATCCAGCTAAGGAATTTGACTAGAAGGAGGTCTCACACCACTAAAATCCAGAGGAGCAATTTTATTGCTTGTCTCACTCCAGGGCACTGGTCTATCTCTTATTTATTTATTAAATTTGTATGCCACCCAACTCCCAATGACTCTGGGTGGCTCACAAGTAAAAACTTTTTTCCCCAAAAAATACAATTAGAAACAAGAATAAGGAATAAAAGATAACAAAATGACAAAAACTGGACTGGAACAGAAAGAAAATACTGTACAAGGGGGCTTCACTGACCCTCACTAAAGGCATATGAGAAGATCCAGATCTTCAAGCCCTGAAACACCAATAAGGTAGGGACTTGATCTGCGGTATTCATATATTTAGTTCTCTGAAGAAAGTCACATTGTTTTGTGCCATTTTGAGATGGGAAGCACTCAAAAATTCTAATGTAACCATTATACAAGCTGAACACATTTTTAAAAATCAAGGCTCCCACCTTCAAAAAGAAAATAGGGGAGGGGAGGGAAGGGAAGGGAAGGGAAGGGGTACCCTATTGTCCCTGGCCACCTAAAATCTGCCTAGTGCAAATTCTCCAGCCATCAGAAGTTTGTGTAGGGCCATAAGCCTCACTTGCAGTATATACTTGGATTCTATTCAACTATTATTTAAATTACTTTTATTCAATATAGGAAAGTGCTGCACTGAAGCAACATGAATGATATAGCATTCTTGTTGATATCTGCATGTAGCACAAAAATGTCTGGTGTAAATATATATAAAAGTATAGGCAGAAGCTGTCACATAAGTGGGAATTATTGCCAACAAGATTCTTACTCCATGGGAGTCTCTGTGCATGCAACCCCACATGCAGAAGCCATTTCCCTATAGATATTTGCACTGTATGCCCAAATATAAAAGGGGAGGGAAGGCTAGCTTGTATATTTGACATCAGAGGCAGGATGACTCAGCATGGGTCTCTTTGTTGTGTACTGGGTAAATTAACTGCTGGATAGGTCCTAGTCCTCTCAGTTAAATGTAGTTTGAGGTATTCCTCTTTAAGCAATGAATCAGGACTTTTATTTTTGCACCACAATTCTAAAAATGAAACTCTCTTGGCATATTTTCTCCATTCACTTCATCAAGCACTCTGAAGCTTGAGGATGGATTGCAAATTAAATTATCTGTGATAGAAAATGAATTTTACAGTCTAGTAATGGAGAAGGAAAGAGTGGGATGGAGGGAACTTATTATAATTTCACACCAGACATATTTTAAAAAACAGAAGAAAATACATAAAGCCTAATGATAATACATAATTTTTCAGGAATTTTAACTTACTCAGAGAAGATTAAAAGAAAAATCCATCGCAGAAACACTTCCTTAGCTCTGTCATTTGATGTTTGGCAGTGATGGTGAGATCAGATTCATGTGGGCAAACAAAACGTGTGCATGGTCTGTGCTACACATAATCCCTGAAACGGGACCTCATTGAGATGAACTACTCTTTGCGTGGCAGGAGTCAGAGGTCATCCCAGCTGCTAAAAGAAGGAAGGACCAATTCTCCTTATCCCATTTTAATCTTTTTCATTAATTCATTCCCATTTGAATAACTACTTTTCACTCTGGTTCATATTCTACAGCAGGAGAAAACAATTTACCAGCTGAGATTTGCCCTTCTTTGCATTTTTCCAGCCAAGTGCTACACTCAGTTTGAAAAGAGTAAAACTGGGTCAAAAGAGGGTGGGCTAATAAAAATTGTAAAAAAGAGATAATAATCCATAAAAATCCCAAATATTTTTTTTGTTGCAAAATAATAATTTTAAGGCTAATTTTATTGACAATCCATATTGCTGAAATTGAATAGTCTAAAGGTCCTATATGGACTGGGGCCTTGGCTGCTTTTCCACTTTTTCAAGTATGGAAGTTTAGTGTTATGTCTTAGAAGAGTGAGGGGGTGCTCATACAATCCGAAGCATGATCTTACTGAATACATGAAGGGGGATTGGGGTTGTACTCCTTCCTATAAACTTATATAAAGTCCCCTCTCATCCCTATGGGTGGTATGTGTCTTCCTCAGTCTTGGGTCCTCTACCAGAGGCCTGGGAGTTTGAGGGTTCTGCGCAGTATCTTAGCTGTTCCTAGCACTACACTCTTCTGGACAGAGAGCTCTGATGTTGTTCCTGGGATCTGTTGGAGCCACTCTCCCAGATTAGGAGTCACAGCCACGAGTGCTCCTACCATCACTTGGACGACTTTGGCCTTTACTTTCCACATCCTCTCTGGGTCCTCCTTCAGGCCCTGGTACTTCTCCAGCTTCTCATACTCCTTTTTCCTAATGTTGCTGTCACTTGGCACCGCTACATCTATCACCATTACTGTCTTCTGCTCCTTGTCTACTACCACGATGTTTGGTTGATTGGCCAGTATGTGCCTGTCCATCTGGATTTGGGAAGTTCCACAGGAACTTAGCCCTGTTATTCTCCACAAGCTTCTGTGGAATCTCCCATCTGGACTTGGGAGGGTCTAGCCCATACACTATGTAGATGTTCCTGTACACAATACCAGCTACTTGGTTGTGCCATTCAGTGTATGTTGTTCCTGCCTGCATCTTACACCCTGTCGCTATGTGTTGGACTATCTCTGAGGCCTCTCTGCACAGTCTGCACCTTGGGTCCTGTCTAGTGCGGTAGACCCCTACTTCTATGGATCTGGTGCTTAGTGCCTGTTCTTGTGCTGCTATGATCAGTGCCTCAGTGCTGTCTTTTAGTCCAGCCTTACCAGCCACTGGTAGGATGTCCCAGTGTCAGCCACCTCAGCTATCTGGCAATGGTACATCCCATGCAGGGTCTTGTCTTGCCATGGCACTTCCTCCACTTGAACTTTCTCCCATGTCTGCTGCTGCCTCAGGCATTCTCTCAGCAGCTCATCTTTGGATGCTGTGATGGAATGGACTTATGAAGGCCAGGCTCAGGGAGATAAGTGTGTTCTTAGCCCCCAGCAGGAGCATGGGAAGTTCAAGAAGATGAGGCTGGCACCTCCCTAAGGAATTCATGATGTTGTGGCTGGCTGGCTTGGGAACTAGGGTTCAGTCTGGGGAGATTTTCTGTCTGGAGGTTGTAGCTAATAAATGCAACAGAACTGTATTTGCATTGTCTCTTGGAATTCTTTGGGCTGAACCTGACATCAGTCTCCCCAGACTGAACCCTAGCTCCCAAGCCAGCCCGCCACAACACCGTGAATTCCTTAGGGAGGTGCCAGCCCCATCTTCTTGAACTTCCCATGCTCCTGCTGGGGGCTCAGAACACACTTATCTCCCTGAGCCTGGCCTTCATAAGTCCATTCCATCACAGATGCCACCTTACTGATGTACTCCTGGATGCTCTGGGTTTAATCCAGGACAGTAGCTTTGACACTCAGCAGACCCCGCCCACCCCTTTTCTGGCTGGTATAGAATCTCTGTGTATTGGACTTGGGGTGGAAACCTCCATACATTGTGAGGAGCTTCTGGGTCTTCATATCAGCAATGTCCATGTCCTCCTTTGGCCAGCTCACTATACTAGCAGGGTATCTGATCACTAGCAGGCCATACATTTTGATGGCATGGATCTTGTTCTTCCCATTGAGCTGGCTCTTCAGGACCTGTCTTATCCTTTGGTGGTACTTGGATGTTGCTGTCTTCCTTGCCTCCTCATTGTGGTTTCCATGTGACTGTGGGATACCAAGATACTTATAGCTGGTTCGTATGTCTGCTAAGTGGCCTGTTGGTAATTCCACCCCATCAGTCTTAACTACCTTCCCTCTCTTTACTACCATCTGGCTACACTTGTCCAGTCTGAATGACATCCCAATGTCCTCACTGTAGATCCATGTCAGATTTTATATTTACACACACACACACACACACACACACACACAGAGACATACAGGAATGGATTGCTGGAGATATATTCTTGACCAATGGTTGGGAGGTTGTTTGAGAACACACTCACAACACCTTTCAGTGAGACAACAATCTCCAAGGGATCAGGGACAAGCAAGTAATCCACACAAAATGGCAAGACAGCACCCAAATAATCCCTTGTTAACCTCTTGGCTTTACCTACTACATAGTAATACAGCCGCATTTTGCTAAAGCACTTTCACAGACCCGCACACCTTTCACTATTACATGCTCACCGAACCTGCACCAAGCAACTGATCATGGAGCTTGGTGGGGAGGAGAAAAGAAACTGCAGCTTCAGATGCTGCATGTACACATGTTGTTTTCCCCAACCAGCTTTGTATCTGGTTCTCTTTTTTAAATCAGCCCTTCTCCTTCCCACCTCATTGGTTATTGCTGTCATTGCCCACCTAAACAAGTCTTGCTTGATATGGCTTGATGCACTTTTCACCTAGTAACTGTCTTCTGGACTGCTCTGGTTTCAAACTTACTTGTCTTCATACATCCAAGACCATATTCCTGAGATTGCTTTGTCCTTTGTTTGCTTTCTGGTGCTGTTTGCTGTTTATTTCCCCTTCCCTTCTCTCAAGCCCTTGTCAGGTTACTGACTTCAGATAGAGTCCATAATATTTATAACAAAATACATTTTCGGGAGAGATTAAGTAAATAGAGGTGAAAAAAGGAGATTGGGTGGTAGAATCACCAGCATGGTAGTCACCTTTGGAGACCAGGCAGCCAGAAGGAAGGGAGGGAGGGACAGAGTAGTGAGGATTAGGAAGAGTCCCTGTGAAGTTCAGGTGTTGGAAGAGGGAGACCAGAGTGCAGACTATACTGGACCTGGCACCATAAAGCCTGAAGAAGATAGCAGTTCACAAGATGAGTGCTGTTAGCCCTAGAGTCACTGTTGGTCATTAATGCAACACAATTATATTATACAGTGAGATGGGTGGCGTATAAATTTGATCAATAAATACATTTGATCAATAACTACAATGCAATGCAATGCAATGCAATGCAATGCAATGCAATGCAATGCAATGCAATGCAATGCAATGCAATGCAATGCAATACAGAAGATTGCTACTCCCTGGGAGAGAAACAGATATTGAAGGAAGCCCCCACTCCAGAATGAGAGTATGAAGAGGGTTCCCACAATCAAGAACCCTAATGGAAAAAGATTCACTCCTAGTATGGAGTCTGGGAGGCACAGTATATCCCAATCAGGACAGCTGGAATTGTCCTCCAAGCTGGGTAATGTGATGAGGGCCACTGGAAGAGGAGAATATGTTTAAATAATTATCGGTATGAAAAAGGACAATCATGTCAGCACTTTTAGAAATAGTTTCCAGTTAATAACTCTCCCCAGCTGATACTTAACAAAATATGAAACTTAAAATCCATATGTGATGTTGTGACAGCTCTGAAAAGGGGGAAATTCAACCATTCTGAGACTAGAGGCACTATGGCAAAACAAGCCTTTACTGGCATGGGAAGAAATGTTAATAGCACTTCTGGACTAGCCAGATAAGGCAGCACCATCTCAGCTGGAGTTTTATGCCATTCTAAATACAATTCTTCATTTCGATGCAGATTTATATTAAGTTCACACTGCAGCAAACACACAGCTTGTGCAAGAACCTTAATCATAAGTTTCTCTCATTTCCCACATTTGGTTTGGAGTCTAGGCAAGATAGCAAATAAAAGATGAGAACGCCCAGCCAAGTGTAAATCCAGAAGAATGACTCACCATTTCTGACTGATGTCACCCCTTGAGTTGAGAGACATTCTCAGTCTGAAAGGAAGAGCCATGGCCTGCCCATGACGATTAATATACTGTGAATAATAGGATTTTTTTTTGTTTTTTTGCCATATACCAGTTAATTTGGGAGCCTGCCTAAAGCTTGGGAAATGATGAGATGCAGTGTGATAATGGAAAAGCCCTGATGTACTAACTCATGGCAAAATTAATGACTCTTATTGAATGGTAGAGGCAATAACTATGCCTTTATTATTCCAAATGATCTGCTTGGAATTATTTTCTATCATTAATTTTTAACTAAATGTTAGCATATGGTTACAGTGATAACACACACCCATTAAATTAAAGTTGTCTCAACACATGCTGTTTTGGAATATTAGTTTCATGAGATCAGGGTGATTAAGGAAGAAACGTGAGTTTGGAGTTGGCCATGCATTCATGAACTCCTATGGTAATCTTGTTTATATTTGCATTTCCAGAAATTAAGCATAATGACATCTATAAGCTGTATGTTTAATGTCAGTTAATCCAGCCATTCAAAGCAGAGTAATTTGCATCACTGGGCATCAACAAAACAGGTTCCTACATATGTCTATTAACTATCGTAATTGGGACTGGCAACTCCGTTGCTAAGCAATGAGGTCATAAAGTGTGACATCACGTGACTCCACCAACTTACAATAGCAGTTCTGGCTGCCATCATTAAGCAAATCCCAAGTGGTCGTTAGGCAGAATGTCACATGATCACCATTTGAGACCTGCTGCTGGCTTCCCCATTGCCTTTGCTTGTCAGAAGCCGGCAGGAAAGGTTGCAAATGGCAATCAAGTTACCATCTTAAATGTGCGCCAGTTGCCAAGTGCCCAGATTGCAGTCACATGACCGCAGGGATGCTGCAACAGCCTCAACTATGTTGCATTGTCCTGATTCTTTTAGCTATCTATATGTTTTGCAGCTCTTGGTAATTTTGCAATACAGAAAGGAGCTGCATAAAGGACAACTGAGGAATGGACAAGTCTAGTATCTTTGCTATGGGGGCAAAATTGGTGTTGCCAGGCTGTCCTAAAGACACTGAAAATAAGTAATGAGCATGGGCTCATTATTCTTCATTTGCTGCTGCTGCTCAAGCATATTTTTTTTAACTTGAAAGGGTTTGATGTATGGGACCATTTAAGCAACCAACCTTTGCTGTATGAGGACAAAGCACAATATCCTCCCATTGTCTTCACTCTGGGAGGGGGCACTTTCTCATTGTGCAGAGAACTGGGGCAATGCTCCATTTTTTTGCTGGGCTACGCTCCACGGTTTGCCTCAAATCCATGAAAAGACTTTCACCCCTTTCCATCTCTGTTTGCACGTTGTTGGAGGCAGAAGGTGACTGCATTCGCACATTGTAATAAAGTAGTTATTGATCTTGGTCAGCGTGTTATATGGATCCAGCCATAATGATTTACAAACTATGGCTTTATGGATTAAAGTTATCTGTGATCCCAGAGGGTGTGGTTTATTTACAAATCATTGTTAAACAAACTATGGCTTATCACACTGCATGAAAGTAGCTGCTATAGTTAAGCTAGTCTTGCTTGGGGTTGTGAACTTTAATGCATAAGGAAAATGTCCCCAATTTTCCTGTCTCTACTTTAGAACCTTTGTATCATGATGAGAAAGGGTAAAAAGTCATGCCCTTTTAAAAAAAGAAAGAAAGAAACTTCCATTGCAATGTTTGAAACATTTCTGGCATTCTGCCTAATTAAGCTGGAATTAAGCATCAATCTCTATGGGTCTTGCCAGCAGTGGTGCAGCCATCTTGAAGATTACTTCCCATTCTTCTTATAAGAAAGAAGTAGAGCCATGCAAATTAAATTATTCACATCAGGACTCCATTATTAGATATCTGCCACTGCAGCCTTTCAAATACAGACCTTCTTTTCTAAATTTGCTGAGTGAAAAGCAGTCATTCCATCTTAACTGAATACGTAACTGGCTAAGCTATCCAAATAAACACTGCCATTATATGAGGAGAGCTTGCATGACAAAGGGACTTGCCATTTCCTTTTTCTGTGATGCTTTTATTCCCCAGGTTATAGCCCTATAGCCCTAGGATTTCCTGATGGTCTTCCATCCAAGTAACAACTAGGCCCAACTCTGGTCCAAAGAAAGCAGCCTTATCATGAATATGGCAGCCCTCTATATATGGCTGGTGGGCAAATGTATTCATTTTACATATTTTGGCCCAGTACATACTATGGATGGAGAGAGCCAGTGTGGTGTAGTGGTTAAGGCATCAGGCTGGAAACTGGAAGACTGTTCTAGTCCCGCCTTAGGCACAAAGCCAGCTGAGTGACCTTGGGCCAGTCACTCTCACTCAGCCCTAGGAAGGAGGCAATGGCAAACCACTTCCAAAAAACATTGCCAAGAAAACTGCAGGGACTTGTCCAGGCAGTCGCCAGGAGTCAACACTGACTTGAAGGCACCCTCCCCCCTAAAAAAACTTATTATGGAAACAGAAATTCCTCAGGATATAGTGCCCAATATAAGTATCAGAAATTACCTTTTGGAGAATGTGATGTGACAATCATTCATTGCAGAACAGAGCCCAACCATGCTGGCTCTGCTTCCATAATTATTATGGTGGCATAATTTGGGGGGGGGGGAGTAATTTGAGGACCAAAGGCTTATTCCTACCCTTAAAACTCTTCAAAGGGAAGAACAAGGCTGAAAGGAATCAGTTCTTTCCCTTCCAATTGTATCATTAGGTCGTCAGAAAGTACCCTGTCTCCCTCCAGCTGGACTGAAGAATGAGTTGCAATCCCTGGACAACAAAACATTGCCTTGCCCTAAACAGATTCCAGATGTAGATAAATACATCTGGGGAGAACAGGGAAAAGATTAAAGTCACTGGCCTCGTTCAGAACATGCAAATGGCATAATGTGATTTATTTGGTTTTGACTTAATCGGTTATATGATCCTAGCCAATGGTGATTTATTCACTAAACCATA
The DNA here is from genome assembly GCA_030867105.1 of Liasis olivaceus. NCBI lineage: Eukaryota > Metazoa > Chordata > Lepidosauria > Squamata > Pythonidae > Liasis > Liasis olivaceus. The sequence continues at coordinate 32,157,815 of CM061351.1, read as the reverse complement.
ATTTGAAAAGCCATAGCTTAGCACTATGTGTGAACCCAACACATTACAGCAACCAGCTACTATACCATGATTCTGATCATAACAGGGGCAACCTTGGTCGGCAAGGAAGCTGATGGGCTCTTCTCAGCCACCAGTAGCATTGGAGAGATACCCTCCCATGGGACCCCAAAGCTTGGGCCTATTGGTGACAGGCTGAGGTCTGTTTAATAAGCTACAGATTCTGCAGTAATGTTCAACCTTTGTAAATTAGTTATTTCTGTTTTCTTAAAAACATTCCCTTTTCCCCCTCTGGGGATAATCTTAAAACACACAAATTAGTAAGGGTGTTCGTATACATTTCTTGATTAGTTGGGATATTCTACTGGAATCCAGTAGATTCTTTCCTTCCCATAAAAAATGATATAAATAGTATATACGTTTGTCAAGACAATAAATAATATTCTGTACACCGATTAGAGAAATATGCACTTTCCACATAATTTTATTTTTTTTCAATTGTGTCATGGGCAGCAATAGTTATGAAATAAATAATGTTGTAGAAATCAATTGTTAAAAGTGAGCCCCTGAACCAAATAAGGTGTAAAATTAATGCTACTTTTTATACAACTATTAGGGTGGGTGCTACAGTTATTATACATGCTATTTTAGACAGTAAGGAAGTTGTAAATTAAATTTTAATAGCTTAAAAAATTTCTGCTCATTATAGTGACCCTCTTGCATTAAAATGTTACCATTTAGAGTGCACAAGTAATTTATTTAAATAAACGTATGTACAAGGATAATGAAGGGGGGGGGGAACCTACAGATTTCAATACAATGGCTGCATGCACTGGTGGGTGGACCTCCAACTGGTCTTCTACCAATGGCACATGAAGTGAAAACTAGGAAAAAAAGACTGAAGGTCGGCTGTGACTCCCATCACCACATTGCAGGATCTTCATACCTGCAGCACATCATGAAAAAAAGTGGGAAAAGATTCAAATATCTCCGCAACAAAATTAAAAACGAACAATTATATAATCGCAGATTTTTGAAAGAGACATAGGCAATGAGCTATCATAATACAGTTGAATTTACAATATTTTGCATAATGAATTTGAATTAAAATTGACATATGAAGTAAGGGAAAGGTAGTATTTTTCTTTTAAAACTCAGCAAATTCTGAATTTGTATTTCTTGTCATTACTGGTATGCCACTGAAGAAGATAGCCAAGTTTAAACTTATTAAGCAATTGAACTGTTAACCATATATTAATGAGTAGAACTTATTTCTCTTTCTTCCTTGCATGCTGGACCATTATCTTAACAATACAATGAAATATGTTTCAGTTTAAATACCACATTATTTAGTCATACAGAAGCAACAGTTGATTAAGTAAAAGTATTGATTTATTTCAGACATATTTTTAATACTTTTAATTTTTTTTTAATTTAATACTTTTCTACTGTTCCTTACTCTAGAATAAATATCAGTAAGTTTACTCAGGGGAGCTTATTCATGCAAGTTACTTTATATTTAGTCTGAGTGCATAAATTAAAAGTGGAGAAATTTTAGCCTGACAAATGTTGCTGGATTGCAGTTCCACCAGCCTCAGCCAGCATGGATGATAGCCAGGGAAATGGGGAAGAACATGGATTCCTTATTCCTGATGCAACATGATTCATCGTATGAAGGGAGTTTAATGTCCTGCAGCTTATAAATTACATCCATATGCGGTGGGTGATAGACTGTACAAACAATACGTGCAAAGAGGTTACACAGCAGTTTGAACTTCTTCTGTGAGATAGATGTTAGACTTCTGGGTTATATTGCATGATATGCTTCCTCAGTTTTTGTACCCTCCAGGTATACTGGAACTTCAGATCTTAGAATTCTGAACCAGAATAGCTACACCATCTCAATATTTGTATTGAGTTACAATACAATAGTTACAGTCCCAAATTATGTGAAGGACACTAAGTTAGGAAAGATGAACGAGACAAAGCATTTATCAGTTTTCATTTATGTATGTTTTCAACTGTCCCTTATTTCAAACCGATGAGGGATTGTGCCATCACTTCTCAATACGCTTGATCAGAGTCGCTCCAAAGGCCACATCAAGGGACTCAACAATGTGGGTTTTGAGCTACACTTTGCTCCTTCATGTTTTAAAGGGAAATAACATTCCATCCGTACAAAAGAATGGGAAAATGCACTTGAAAAGGGAGCTGAATCAAGACCCTCCTATTAATTAGAATTGTAAGCATAGGAAATATATATAACACATAGTCCAGCTCTTACTTCTTTGTGCTGATGGTGAAAATCCAAAGAGGTAGTTGCCTTGTTCAGCTGAATAAGGTTATATAGTTCTCCATGCAATGGGAAAACTTTGTGACTGTGATAGAGCAGAATCTTGTTGCCACATTTAACTGAGCATGGTTATAGTCTTTCTACAAATCTTTCCCATAATTTCAGATAGAATGGAGAGGGGAACATTTTTCTCATCTCTCTATGATTACATTGGTCAAGCAACTGATATGGGGGGATTATTGGAAACAGCCATTTGCCTCAGTATCTATAAAAACACATAATAAGTAAATGTGGCTTTTATTCTGGGACATACCCATTTTCTGTTTTTTCTTCTTTGTCTCTATGCAAAGGGATCCCATAATAGACAGGCAGTCCCTACCCCACCCCTACCAATTTACACCCATGTTTTACATGAATCTCTCCCCATGTAGGAGAGATAGAGAAATTGGGGGAGTATTCAGTAAGAATAACTGCAGAATGATACAAACTAATGTTTAGCTGCCAACATTCATTACAGTCATCTTGGAAATTCATATTTTTACCACAAACCACTGACATTTATCTCCCGCACCCATATTCATTTAGAAATAATTATAAAACCTCAGACTCTGGATTTCATGAGGGCAAGTCTATTCAGTTTCCTGAACTTCATTTGAATCTAAGCTGGCCTGGAATCATCTTTGTGGCATCAAGATATCATAGTTCAGGCAGGGATGAAAATATAAGATGAAAGCTTCTCTGAACAAGAGATGATATCCACTTTTCTCTCTGCTTAACAACTGAAACAACTCTTTCCAGGTAGTAATATAAGCAACAGTATCCATAACAAGCCATAACATCAGAACGACAATACGTGCATTATGAAGTCATTGTACAAATGGTACAATTATAAAATCACATCTAATGTAAGTATGTAGCCTATCTCATTGTGTCATAACACATACATTGTCATTTGTCTCCTCTTTGACCCCAAGAACATCCATGAATACAAGCAAGTTAGAGTAATGAACAACATCACAGATTTTTCCATCAGCCTATTTGTGTTAGCTAAAATAGTCTGCCACAAATTTCAGAATTTTAACAAAAAGTGGAAGAGGAGCAAGTCATTTTTTGGTGAGTCTGGCCTTATGTATTTAAAGCAATTTACAATAATTATAAAAATGTATGCTAAAGCAGGATAAGAAAAAATATTAACAATCCACTAAAACATATGCAGGGAGGGATGTGAGAACTGGAGAAAGGCAACATAAAAAAAAAAGTGTTTAACTGATGTGATCCAGACAATCTATTTTAATTATTGTAACTGAATTGTTAAATATATATTTATCTGTCTGTTTTTGTAATAAAAGTGACTGAGCAATGTTTAACTTTGGTGGGAGCTCACCATGTCTAATAGAAGTGCTATATGAATAATTATGCAGCTAAAATTAGCTTCAGAGATTTTGTTTTTCAGAAGGACTAAGACAGAAAAAGAATAAGAGGAGAAAGTGCCAATAAATGAGAACCCTGTTATTCCTGTAAGACTCAATATGTTCATAGTACAACACAACATTCATACCTGGAATCACCACAGAGTGAGATAGCAGTTCCTTTTTTTGTTTTTCTTTTGAGATACCAATTAATATCTGGCAACCTTCAAACTACAGAACTCATTAGCTTTCTAGATCTGATGCAATCCTAGATACGTCCGTGCAAAACTTGGGCTTTAAATTAAATATGGACAGTCTAAATAAAGTTCTAAGCAACTTAGAATAATAACTTACAGAAAGCTAATTTTCTATTACCTAGATCTAGGAATGTTTTCTGTACTTTCTCGCAACAAAAGATCGGAGATCAGTGTCTCTGGGCTGGATCGCTTTCCGTATCTGTTAAATGAGTTTAAAAATTAAGTTCGTTAGATCTTTTTAATAAAAAAGCACAAACATGCACAATTGTCAATCAACATTCCAATGTATGTTTATTATTCAACCCATCACAATATATACAGTATTACTGACCAGTTGAAGAAAAAAATATACAAGATCTAGTGTTAATAAAAATGGGAAACAATTCAGCTTAACTACTAAATGTAAATTAAACATAATTTAAACATTGCATTAAGTGTTTTCCCCATATGTAATCCATCAATCAACAGCTGATTGATATCATACATGGGCTTTGTAAACAAAGGATCTGGTGTTCAATCTTGCCATCTCCAAATAAAAAGTCCAAGAATATTTGACTCAAAAGACTCCTTGGACAGACACTGCCAGTCAAAACTCACTAGCTGCCCCCAGTGTTGTGTCTTCTGATATGCTGGAATACAACTTCTTCAACTTCAGCCAGTATGGCAGGGAATAAATACATTCAATACAGTAAAAGTATGCAATATAAAATATTAAATAATGATTAAAAGCCCAGTGGTACAGAACAGTCATCACTGTCTGTCTAAAACACAACTGAGAGGAAATCAAGCTAACCCTTCTGAAGAGTAATTCTGCAATTGTGCTACCTCAATGAAAAAAGGTAACATACTACTGCTAGTAGCAGGGTATCTATTAGGCCCTCCAGTTGCAGCATACTATTCCACCAAGCAACCTACAGAACCCCATTTTACCGACAGTGAATTAAGACTTAAAGAGAGACTTTTAAAAAGAAGTTTCTGGAGGACAGGAGAGGGAAAGAGGAAAAAATACAAGTGATAAGAACTATTTGATGCTGCAGAAGAAAGTTCTAGTAAATCATATATTCTATCAGATCTAGATTTTAAAACCCTATTTTTGTTGCAATTGTATACACAAATGTATAGTCAGACACTTTTTTTCAGTGTTTCTCTGTATCTTCAAAAGGCAAATAAGAGTGAAAAATGAAAGAAGTGAAGAGTACCAGCTGCATTATTAAACTGTGAACCTTGTGTTTTAATTTATTATACAGCTGATTCAAGCACTTTTCTAGAATGGTCTGTGGCTTGTTTCTGCTTGTCTTCCCCAAAGTATGTGCCAGTGGACTTACCTTCAGCAGTAGAGCAAGTAAATATCTTTTTAATAATAAAGTCGGGGGAATGTATTTGTTTTAAACAAATCTAAACTTGCCAACTATCACAGGGCAAAGTTTTTGTTGGAATCAGTTAATAAGATTATTGGATGATGTTTTTAAGAATAAAAAGGAGATTTCAGCTTCTGTTTGCTCAAAGGGAATTTGAGCAAACTGCCATTCTCTCACACTGAGTCAAACTGAGTCAAGGCTCAAATCCAGCAGCTCTCCTATCTTGCAATGGTGAACGCTGACAACTCTTGCAGTTTTAAGACAATGTTCTTAAGCATTTCTTCTTCATCCAAAGCAACAAAACAAAATAAAAATAGTTCCCTTAAGAATATCAGACTCATTATATAACCTTCAGGAGTTAGATCTGTTGTTTGTATTTGGAAAAGAAAAACCAGAACATGATAACATATTTTTACTATATTGATGGATTTGAATAGATATATGATCTGTGCAATGATTGCAACTACTGCATGATGACTTGATGGTTTGAAAACGTCTTTGCAGATTAATAAACTCACTATGCATGAGGATAATTTACTCTCTCAGAAGTTAGAAATACTGATATGCCAAGATCAGCACTGCATATTATCAAGAAATCAGGTAAACGTATTTGGTGGCTGATGGGAGTACTTCCATCATTCCAGGTCAAAGTGGGCCATTCAGAGAGTACCAGACTGAGGCAGATTGAATTGGATGGAAGAGACTCAAAATATATGAAGGTTCACTGTGTTCAGTTAGCAAATGGGAGGATTTAGGTAAAGGGAAGTTTCCCTAATGCTAAATGCTGACAAGCTGACTTAGTAACTGCTGCTAGTGAAAAGTAGTTCTGAATTTCTCCTCCACAACAGTCTCATAAGGAATGTTATACATCATTGATAAGCATTATCTGCACAAGCTGCTTTTTGGAAACTTATAGAGCTGTTAAAGAAAGAGGCTGTGGGCATAGAAACAACGAAGACATTGAGCTGTCAACATTTTACCCAGTATAAATGTGACTTTGAACATTGTGCCTTTTGGATAACGATACAAAAAGTTGTCTTTTTTTCTGGAAAGAGTAGAAGAGCTAAAGTGCTGTTGCAAGACGATATGGAAGATAACAATAACTACATTCCTCATTGTTTAATCACAAAGCTGGCCTTTGAAATTCATCTGTTAAAATCCTTGCTAATATCTGTGGTAAGTGTAATAGAATAGTCTCTGGCCTGACATGATTTGCCAGATGTTTCTTGTTAGTACTAAGTTAGTCTTTCCAACCTGGTAGACTCCAGATGTGTTAGACTAGATTAGGAAGGCTGCTTTGAATCTTACAGATGCATAATGTCTCAGAGATTCAAACAAGACCCTGGATCCTTCCCAAGTAATCTTTCCCACAATGAGAAATGCTGAGAATTTGCCAATCTCAATTTTGTTGGAAGTCAAGAAAGAATGAGGTTTTTGACTCAAAGGAGCAGAGAGGAACTGACCTGCTTGAAACTTAGCAGAAATTATCCTCCATCTCCCATTCCACAGAAAGCAATGTGGGGGGTGGGATTGATGAAATGTTTGGATAACAATTTTCCAATTTTTTTCAGCTTTTTGTACCTACTTTGTTCTATATGCTCTTTATTTGGAAAACGGTACATTCCTTCTTTTCTTAGAGCACTTCCATATGTTGGTCTTAAATCAGTTTTTGTTTTAGATTCGCTCTAGTGGAACTGTAAAAGCTACAATGGTTGTAATGTACATTTTAAAAAACAGATTTTCTTCTATCCTGGATTAATATTTCCATATGGCAGAAACCATGAAATAAACCTTCAAGAAAGTCTGTTTTGTGACACATGGGAATGGTTCGATACACGCAGGATGCTTTCCTGTAAATGTGCTTTCCTCATACAAGTAATAGTTGGAATACATGTTGTTGCATCTTTTTCCAGTATTTACGTTTTTCCAACCTGAACCTAAACAAAGTATTTGATACCATTGGATTCAAATCAGTTCAATTCCAAGAATTTTTTTAAGGTGAGTGTTCAGTGTAACTCAGTGATTTTTCAGTAATTCAGCTATTTTTTTTAACTGACTTCGCTGAAGAGTTCTTGAAATTCAAAAGTCTGCAATTGTTTTATGTAATTTCATCTAGCTGAATAAAAAGCTCCTGCTATTATTTTTTTACAAGGTTACTATTGCTTCGTATGGGAATTGGAATATACCAAATTTAGCCATTCTATAGAGGGTTCCTGTACAGGAATATGAAAACACTTTGCTATGACTTTTATTTCAGGATTCATTGCCATCTATCACTAGGTACTCCTACCTAGTTTGGCTTTGATTGATTTTATTGCTAACTTCAACAGCTAGAATTATAACAATCTTTGTTAACATAAAGGCTATTTGGTTTATTTTCTGTTTTCCATTGGTTAGTAGATCTGTATAATTTTGATAGAATGGGCAAAAAAATAACTTCAACAGCTGGACTTTATATTTGTGAAAATGGAAAAACGACAAATGTTTATTTACATCTTCTTTCCAGCAAACTTTGGAAGAATCATAACCTAATATTACTCTGTATCTGATAGGCCTGCTCATGTCTGAAGACTCTCAGTCATTCTATCCAAGAATATAACAGGGCAGGCACAGGTCCATGATCAGTCACACATTTTTCTTCTCTCCCCTATTTTTTCCCCTTAACCAATTTGCGTAAAGAGTTCTTTAAATTTGAAAACTTGTAACAATTTTCTATAACTCTATCTCACCTAGGAATTTTGAACAGTATTACTACACATCGTGATGATGATGATGATGTTGATGATGATGATGATATTGATGATGAGCCAGATTAAAATCAAGTGATAGAAATTACAAGGAATATTTCAGAAAATATTAGGAGTGTTCTCCCATGTAGAAGAGCTGTTAATGCTGGAAAATTTTGCCTTGACCACTGTTGGATATTCCTTCAGAGATTGTTGGATTATCAGTTTGGAAGGCTGCATTTGCATTCCTAGAGCAAGACTGTGATGGGAGAAAGTATTCAAAGACCACATCATTGCATTCCATACTTGATACAGTTCTGATCTCCTGTATCTCTATTGTCATTGACCAAGCAACAACAGAAGTAAACCTGAAGTATGTTCAAAGAGTAACCATTTAAACCTAAGGCAGAATTTGCTGTTATAATGTCATTTTAATATTCATTTCACTTAAAACCAGGTAGGTGATCTTGAGCCAGAAACCCCTATCAACCCAAACTGGCATCAGGCTCTGTGACAAGCCATGTGAAAAACAAAAACCTTCATTGCAACATGCACTGATAAGCTTCAGTGTAGCACTAAGCAGGTGAGTGCAGCACAAAACAAATGGATCCTGCAACTAAGCATGACAAATGCAAAGAAGAATAATTTCATTTTAATATTTGTTCTAAATATAATTTTAAATAACCAGACAGGATTCACATATTTGGAGTAAGCCATCGTATGGTACATTGCTTTGTAGTTCTATACACCTTGGAAAAAGTGGTTTATTAAATAAACAAGGTTTAGCATCTGTGAAGGCAGTCATAGTGACAAAATGGATCTTCTTACATGTATAATATGACATTTTTAAAGCATCGCAATCAGTTCCTTAGGACTGGTTTTGTGCAGGGTTGTCTTGTCCAGGAAACAATTCTGATTTGTTTTATGTTCACATAGAATAACATAATACAAGAACCAGGGTAAAGCTACAGACAGCAGCAACTGCTGCTTGGAAAATTACAGCACTTTATGGGAATTGTTCCCTGTTATATCCATGAACCATTGGTTTACAGAATAGCCTTATGTTTGCAATCTCAGGCAATTAAAAATGCTTGAAGAGAAGCATTTCTATTAGATTCTTGATCTCTTTTTAGCTATTTTAATGCACAGACAATAATTTATTTGTTTCCTAAAACAACTTTAATGGGCAATATTATCTTCCTGGCTTCTAATTCAATTCTTCCAACTCTAAGAGTCCAGTGAGGTAAGTGAAAACCTAATTAAAACTATGTCAATTGTTTTGAATTGTAAATCAATTAGGGGACGAGTCCAAACTGGGCTATGCTATAATCATTTCTTGGGGCTAAATGGGATAAGCAGTTGAGTTGTAGTATTATAACTTACAAAGGGAGATATTTTACCTCTAAATTTCATTTCTGCTATTTAAATTATAAAATTGAAATATTAAAATAACTTAGCTTTGTATGTTCTCTTTCATTTTTTAAAACTTTACCTCAAAGGTTAATTCCAATCTACATGCATCCTAAAGACCTGTATCTGAACAAATTATTTCACAGTACACAGCCTACTTGTTAACCCCAGCTTTGGAAATCCCAGAAGAAAATCATTTTAAAAAATAAAATTATATTAAAAAAAACCCAATAGTTTAAATCCTGACTAATCTCCCTAAAGTAAACTGACTGGAAATCCCATTGATTTTAATGGGTCTATTCTTCATATGACCAACCTGGTCACACAATCCTTCAAAATGACATTTATTCGCTAGTAAAGTCAATGCAGGATGTATGCCCTTTTTTGCTGGGATCTTTGAATGCTATCTTTTGACGGGCTGTCCAATCCATGTCTATTTTAAGGAAACAGAATCATAAGGGAAAAAATGGGCATGGAAGCTGCACCTGTACAATCAATCGAAAGGAGAATGCATAGGTCACCTGGTCAGTCTCTATCACAATGTATTGCATTTCTATTTCAATTTTAGTAATTATGTATTTATATGTACAAATAGCATGTAAAATTGGTATGCAAACTATGTCACCTTTTTGACATTGTTTCCTTTTTTGCAATGATGCTTAAGTACCCACCCTCTGCAGCAAATGTACAATAGACAATTCAGACTCTTTCAGGATAAAGTGCCCTTAAGTAGTAACTTAAGTAAAGGATTGCACCCCATTTGAATGGTTCAGACTATAGGATCTGGTTGATCTATTGTACATACATTCCTTTTATGCACAAACACAGGCGTAGGTCAACTATTATAAAAACATTTAAAATTATTTTATAGGAATGTTTTCTGTTGACTAATTTCTGTGAGTTTGTGCAGGTGGGAATATATATAGTTAAATTACATTTTTGCATACAGAGATCCAGTATTAATGATGCAATGTACTAGGAAGCCCATTTTACACACTGTGTCTGGTGGAGCGTTCCCAGATAATTATGCAAAGACTGTGTGTCTGGAGGTGAGTAAGGAATCTTTCTGAAATCACTCATCCTGGTCTTGAAATGCAAGCTTTAAGAGTCACCATTCTCTATAAAATGCCTTAGGATTCTTACAGTACCACAACCTGACAGAGTTCCCATTTGTTCCTGCCAAATTTGATCATAACTGTTACAACTATTTGATGTTTTTCTCCTGTCACACAGTAAAAAAAAAAGAGGGGGGAGAATCTGCTGACCAAACCAAGCTGTAGACAGGTTAGATAACAACTTTTTATTTGAATATGAAGGGAATCTTCATATTCCCTTCCTAGAAGGGGAAAGTGGGCACATAGAAGTCAACTGATAAAAGTGCGGGAGCAGGACCAACTTACAGAACGGGGATGGGCTACATACAGTCTATGAGCTGCCTGTGCCTTTCTTCATATGGTCTCATGGTCTAGTGATCAGCCTCATGGAAAAAAGAGAAGCCACAAAGCTTTTCCACCTTCAGCATGTAGCTCAGCACTGCTGCATTCATTAAAATAATCTCTCCAAGCAATACTCAGTATCAGGGTCACAATTCCCCGTCCACAACTATACCTTCATCTGAAAATTTCAGATCAAGCAGGGGATGGCTTTTATTTTTTATTTCCACAATATGATCACACCACATTCTAGGTTTTTTTCTTGCTCTCTTCACTTTTCTGTCTTAAGAAAGGTTTGTCTAGGACTGATAGGATCAAATACCATTCACTTTTATCTTCAAAAGTTCAAACTCCATTTACGCTGGCAGCTCCTTATTGGGCTGATGATGGCAAGGAGAAGTCAAGCAAAGAGAAAATCATCTTTTTCTATGTTCCAGAATGGTAACCCTGTTAGTCTGTTGCAGCAAAGACAACACAGAGTCTTACAACACCATAAAGAATAACACATTTATTATTGTATAAGTTTTTATGGGCTAGAAAGTTGATGGAATGAACTCCAATTGGTAAAAGCATATGTCATAAAAAATGTGTTGGTCTTTATCATGACATAATTTTTTTTTCTTCCCTTTTGATAGTGCATGCTTAGGGCAAACAGCCATTTATCACGATCAACTCCTGACTTGAGCAAAATTGGGACAGCAGATTAACAAAGGGTAATAATAGTACTACAGGGGAAGATATAACTCCTAGGAAAAAATGTGTCGTTGTGTCTTCTTGAAAGTTCCTCTATTTTTCTACCTTATTCTTCATTGCTTTCAGACTTATTAAAGTATAATTTGAGCCTAATTTATAATTGCAATGTGACTGATGGTTCAGGCAGTGCTTTTTATTGTTGTATCACTCTCCACATTCAGAAGCCACCCTGGCTATCCATGCTTCCTAATCTGAAAAAGTCCCATGGAAAGAGTCTAATTCAGGTATAAGTCAGGGAGGCTGCAGAGGTTACAGACTGCTACAGAAAGAAATTGTACAGCGAAAATCAAAATACACAGATCCATCATACTGAGTTACATGTAAGAATGCTACAACCCACCAATAAAGAATTTCAGTGAATTTTTTTCTCTTTTGGACAAGTGAGATTCTCATCTTTATTATTTTATTTATCCATTTATTTATCCACATATTGCATTCTTATTAAATCTGCACCCACATAAATATGTAAAACCCATAAAATTCAAGGCAGATGGTCAAAATGCAGAAGAAATTATCTAGAATATTCTTGACATCTCTCCTAAATATCAGGGAACTTATAATACCTTATTATCTTGACCTGCCATATGGGCTGGAAGAAGGGACTCTATTTATACCAGCAGCATTAGTGTAGACTTCCTCAGATGGCTGGACACAGGGATATGGTTGATGGACCAATGAACTGACCTAATATACCTGTTCTTACCACAATTACTCTTTGCTTATACTGGAATTTATAGCAACAGCTGTACTATGAACAGTAAGCCTATCCATAAGAACATCTGTGGAGGGGGGGCATGGCTGTAAAGTATCAGTGTCAGCCCTATCCTAGAACTGATTTAGACTTTTTTTTCCTAAACAGGAACAATGTCAAAAATAGGATGGCTTGGTTTAATGCACCATTCGCCAGTTTCATGCCTTCAATATATAGTTCTACAACTCCTATGGCCCTCAGCCAACATCACCATACTGAATTCATAGTGTCTCTCTACAGCTCAAATTCAGGCTACAATCCTATAAAAGTTGGCTGAAACATTCATGGAGTTGTAGTCCTATCACATCTGGAGGGCACTGGACTGAGAAAGGCTAGTTTGGATGCTCTTTCCATTTTAAATGTCTATCCTCAAGATCATATAGATATTGTTCTCAGCAGACAAAAAAAGAACACAAGACAAAGAATCACATAGGTGGCCTGCCAACTCCCTGTGGTTGTAGGATACATCTGGCAAAATGCCCCACATAAAGGCTGCCTCTTCTTCATTTCACCAGCAGGCAAAGACTGGTTTCCCCAGAACTCCAGATACAAATGATAAACCAGGTTATAATTCAAAGTTACCTTCCTCCCATTCTTGAATTAGACATGCTGAAGTGCAAAGGAAATTATAACAGCAACAAAAAAGTGGTTTTGTTTGGGCTAATAAATTTCCTCCTTATTTAGGCATCCCCAACAAATTTTTCATTGTCCTACTCCTCGTTCAAAAGAAATGGCTAGCCTTTTGGAAAGAAAGAAGCTTTATCCATCCCCACCAACCTACTATTACTGCTTCTTCTATGTTTTGCAATGAAAAGTTAGTGCTAGTCCTAACACAAGTATTATCCAGCTACAAATCTTGATATTTTGTTTGTTCCATATACCGACCCAGCTTAGATTATAGGATAATCAGAGTTATTAAGAAGGGCAGAGAGAAGGAATGATGAAACTGACAACTCTATCCTACTGCTATTGGAGAGAAAACAGTTCCATGGCTATTTTTTAAAAACAGTGGACCAATAATGGCCCCCATCTATCATGTCCCCACCACAAATGATATAAAAATACCGCCACATATTTTGGAGATCGCCCTGCAATAGCAATTAACTATTACTTTTTATTACAGTTTACCAAGGAGGAAAATACATCTGGGATGCAATTGGGATGGACAGTCTCTAGCATTCCTCAAAATAAAGGATGAACGTAGCAGGGAAACCATCGGTGTTTCTTTCTTTCTTTCATATGTGTGTGTGTGTGTGTGTGTGTGTGTGTGTGTATGTGTGTGTGAGAATATATATATATATATGAATATATATACATATTCAGCCATATGTGTATATATAAATATATGAATATATATGGACGTATATGTATATGTATATATTCAGCCAATTATACCACACAAATACTTTGTGCTTAATAGTTTCATAGGAAGGGGAATTTTACCAGGGATAACGGAACCAGTCATAGTTTTATATGGTGACAAACATGCATTTGGAACAATTCCCCAAATTACTAGTACTCCAAGATCTAAATGATACTATGTCAGGATTCCTTCATGTTTTGTATGAGGGGCAGCAGGATAAAAAACTTTATGGAGACACTGGAAAATAAAAATATCCCCTCACATGATAAGGAACCATATTGTACACCTCCCCTTTCCACACTGAATGTTGCTTTGGTACCTACCTTTGCCGTGTGATGAGGTTAATGTAGTGCCTCAATGCTGAGTAGTATCTGGCCATATCTTCTGCAGGCGCATCCTCACCAGGGCTGTCTGGTTTGGAAGGATATGCTTCTGCCAATGTCCCGAGACAGATCAGCAGGCACAGGGCAAGGGTCATCATGGACAGCCACAACCGCATAGTCCCCTGCATCTGTAGTAAAGCAAGAAATTGCAGGGGGGGGGGGGGGGCAATCAAAGGATTATTTTCAATATTTCTCTGTTCCCCTTCTCCGGGAAGGAATAGAAACATTGTGGTTACCGATCCCTTGCTTTCACAAAGATTCGTAGAATAAGAAGCTCTTTCGGACCTACTGAATATACTAAGCCGCCACTTAGAGTCACCTGTGATTGGCCTATAAGCCTAAGTAAGGACATAAATAAGGAAATAAAATTATTTGTCCAGAGGCAAGTTGGGCTGGATGGAAATCTATCTCTGTTGCTTGGAGAAATGCTTCTGTAACCTCATTAGCTTGCATGCTAGCCCCTGTAATTATTTAATGTTGAGGGAGAAACTGTTTTGTGGTATGTTTTTAATGGCTTTAATGCCTTACAAATTGCTATGAGTTTTTTTGGTTGAAGAGCAGTACAGAACACTTGTAAGTAAAAGGAGGAACAAAATATAACTCCTCTGCCCCTCAGTGTTGAAATTACATTCTGAGAGGAAATTTTGGAAGGCATTTCTTTCAAATTCTTCTCTTGTTTTCTTTTGTAGTGGCTGTTATTTAAAAATGTTCGAAACCTTTCCCACTGGGTTGACAAACAGAGAGGTCTATACCCCATTATATCATTCAAAAAGGCATTGTGTAGCTATTCCATCTTTCCTTCCTTAATGGATTTGCTCTGAAAAGAAAAATAGGATGGAAGAAACAACAGGAGAATTACAAACAGAAAACATAATTGAACCCCCCTCCCCACCTCAAATTCCATCAATAACGCACAGCATTGCAGAATAAAAGCCTTGTCTGGAAACACCCTAGGGAAAAATATAGGTTTATGTAATACACCTAGATCTTATGGGTAAATTTCGTTTTTTTAAAAAAATGCCTAATCCTTATAACCTGTTTATAAAATTCAGCTGAAAACTTACTAAATTTGCAAGTTTGGTGCCAGCTGTTCTAATTAGCAGCATAACAAAGAGGCAGTGAAAATGATTGAAAACCTCAGATCACTGCTAATTCAGAAATGCTTAAAACTGCTCTCTAGGATTTGCGTCTGTGTTAGGATTTTTCCTCCCTTCCCTTCCACCCTGGAGATGGGAAAACTAACCTTGGGGTCCTTTGATGGAAAACAGATGCAATTTGCCATTAACTGCACAACAAATCCTTCCCCAACCACATAGAAACTGATGCATCCCAAAGGTATTATACCGCCCCCCCCCCCCCCCCATGTTACATTCTTTTAAAAGTCTTGGTTAGCTTACTGGGTTGTGGGGTTTGTTGGTTTGTTTTCAAATTATTCTAACTTTTTCCCGTAAACTGTTGATAAAAAAAGAATTCCAATTCCCGAAAAAAAGGGGAAGGGGATCTTTCTCGCAAAAGAAGGGGAAATAAAGGTATACTTCGAGCAGACGGGACGCCTTTCTTCTACACCCGGGTCGCCAAAGTCCAGCTGAACTTAGCCACACGCTTCGACCGCAGCATCGCGCGGGAAAAGTGGCGAGTCTTTAACGCGGAAGGAAGCGGCGCTTCCAGAGGAGGAAAGGGAACTGCCTGGGGGGAAAGCCGCTTTCCTCAGGAGGAACTAGTTCCCGAAGGAAAGGAAGTCCTCGGTCTGAGGGAACGCGGCGGAGACAGGGAAAGCGGTAGACCTCGAGAAAACTGCCCAGTCGAGTTTCCCGCGAACGGACGCGAGTCTTCCTGGAAAGGAGAAGAAAGGCAGGAAGAGAAAGCGACGCGATTTCGGGACAGGCGCCTGCTCACTTTTTGTGGTACGTAAGGCTCTCGCTTGCTCTGCTACTCCCGGATCGATCTTGGCCGCTCTCCTCGCCGATGGCTCCGTTCTTCCAGTGTGGGGCTGCGCGCCTCGGCGAGGGTTTTTTATGGCTTCTCCGGCAGGCAGGAGGGGCCTCCGGCGATCGCGCATGGGTGACTTCAGATCCCCCCTCCTCGCCCGCGGTTTCCTTACTCTCTGTTTGCGCCTTGTCCCGCGTTTGGCGTTGGAGGCTGCTCCAGCCTTTGGCGCTGACTTGGGAGGGGGCGCGCAGCTGTCGAGTCAAAGGCGCTTGTCCTCCTGTCCACTCTTGGACAAGTTTAAATCAAACGAAGAAACCGGGAAAAAAAGAAGATGTTTCCACCAAGCAACACTTTTTTGTAAGGCTTCGGCAGATCCACTGCTGTCCAGTGGGGAACTGCTGGAACCGAAACTTTTGACGCAGCACCGGTTTTGAAATAATCTTTCCACCCGCCTCCCTAAAGCCATCTATCCTGACCTTGTGCTGCTCCCCAGATGTGTGGAACTACATTTCCCATCACTCTCAGTCACTGTCACTTTGGGGAGTCCAACACTGTTGGAAGGCCTCAGGGTGAGATGGCTGGGTCCCTATTTTGCCAATGGGAAGGGATACAGTGAGGCAAAGAAACCACTCTGGAATAGATCCAAAATAGTCCGGAGAGAGATCAGGCTCCCACAGGCACTGGCAGCAACTATAGACTTCAAAGGGAGAGTAAATTTTCTACTGGGGTGCACCAAGAATTTGCATTCTGTCTGGGAGGCAGCATTCCTAGAAGCCTTCACTCTCCTTTTTTTCTGCCAACATTGATCTTGAAATTGAGAACTCAAGTCATCCCATAAGCACTGTGATAAATTTCAAATCCAAAAATGGAATTCTGCCAAACTAAAGCTAGAAACAGACAATAAACCCTGTTGGCTGCTGTCTGCTGCCCCAGCAGGAGAGGCTGAGTGACTTTGGAATTCCACCAGTATGCACCATCATCTCCCTAGATTTCACATGCTACTTTTTTGATGTGAAGATTAACTTCCAGGCTAAAGAGTGAGAAGAAATTTAATGAGTAAGTTTCAAAAGTGTTTATGGATAAAACAGCTACTGCCTATGCTGTTTCGTGCATTCATGCATACTATTTTTTTCTACTTTTATTAGTGTGCATGATCCACTGATACATCAATATAGACACTTCTGTTTCACACCTTATAAGGGACATTTTAAGTATCCTGGTGAAATGCAATTATTACATTTACTAAAACTATAACATGTAGTGAGAATTGTAAATTTGCTCATCTTTGCAAGTGAAAGGAAAGGTTGTATGTCTTCTTGTAAACATGTGAGGTAACATGAATATAATACTTGGAATAGTACACTAGATTTTCTCTTGTACTCATGGCATTTACAGATGGCCAGATATTCCAAGAAGAACCAGATACACGTTTTGGGGGCCTGATGTAAAAATCATCTAATTCTAGCAGATGCTGGACCAAACTAAACATAATAGTAGCAAACTATACTATTTTCTACATGGAGGAAAGATGACTATATTATGACTAATTATGACTGTAATGTGACAAAAGGAGAACCTTTCTTTCCAATAAAAATACCACTTCCACCAGTTGCTATAAACCTGGGAATGGATATTTGGGAATAAACCCCATAGGATTGTGGGATTTAGTTCAAATTACCCATGTATCAACAAGGCTTAAATCATGCATATAGTTAAAGTTCCCTTAGTAGACCATCAATGACACTCCAGTTGTTAGAATCCAGTTTTCACCAGCATATAACTGAAGATGATGTAGTCCAGCAATATATGGAGAAATTCACAGATTCCCTATTCTCAACCTCATTACTTCAGATGGGGTTTATAGTAGAGTAACTGTGCACAGGACTGTAGTCTCTGATTGACAGCAGCTTGATCTCGACTGATTATGTGCCATCAAAGTCAGTGTCAACTCTTAGTGACCCTGTGCTGTAGATTACTCTTCTCCAGGATGATTTGTCCTCAGCCTAGCCTTCCAATAGTGCACCTATTGCTGCTGCAATTGAATCCATCCACATTTTGCTGGTGGTCCTCTTCTTCTCTGTCAACCTACCTTTACCAGCAATTTGGACTTCTCAAGGGAGCTGGGTCTTCAGTCTTCATATAATGTGTCCAAAATATGATAATTTCCAAAATATGATAATCTGAGCCAGGCAGCTTGGTCTAGCTCATAATTTTGGCAGGAGAGAGGACTGGATTAATCTGGTAGAATATGTCAAGGGGTGCATGTGATTAAGGTCATGGTAAAAGCAGAAACCATTTACAATAAAAGTGACATTTTTCTTAAAATTCATCCATACTTGTTTATATTTATTGTCCTCTCATCCATACTTAAACCCCCTACTTGCAATTTTAACTTATATAACAAAAACCATGAGGAATGGAGTGGAATACTACTGGTGTGCAGAAAATGTATACAAATTTTTCCCTTTCCTCTCTCATAATATTGGAACTCCAGCATTGGCAAAAAACAGTTCAGGATAGACCCAAGGAAAAAGTATTTTTTTCATACATACTTTTTTTCCATTTTCAAAAACTTTATTGAAAACTTAATTTACAGCAAGGAGGAGAAGTCTACCCACAGTCATGATGAGCTACAGTATGCAAATCCTTCATATTCCGAAGTACCATATACAACTATCAGTTGTTAAAAGGTAAAATAGTAGAAAAGCCCTATTGCAATGTTCAGCTTCCCCATCTTGTCATTCTAAGATTGCCAACTCCAGCAGAAACCAGTCCTGGAGATTTCCCTCTCCCCAGTAAATGTGTACATGTGTCTTTTGTATGTGTATGTATCTGCCAAAAAAGCACATGGCCAAAAAAAAACAACTTCAAAATAATTGAAGTAATAACTACTGATTAAACTTAATTGCCCATAAAATAAAGTACTCCATTCATAATATTAATTGGTCCCCATATGCGTATAACCAGCCATTCTGTTAAGCATAAAGAAACACACACACATACATACACTGCCTTTTCTCTTTCCATGAAAAAGAAAACATGAGATGGAGGTGGGATAAGAGGAAGGAGTAAATGCACTGGAAAGGAAAGAGAAAGAAAATTAACCTGTGAAATTCATTACCACAAGATGTGGTAATGGCTATTCTCTTGAATAGCTTTAAAAGGGGATTGGATGGATTTGTGAAGGGCGTGCCTATTATAAGCTATTAGTCATGGTCTACTGAGGAGTATCAGCTAGTTGCAGGGGAACATCAATGGCAGGAGAGGGGTGGTCTCCATCTCTTGTTTGCAGGCAATCCAGAGACATCTAGTTGGCTACTGGTGGAAACAAAAAGACTAAAATGGACTCTGGTCTGATCCAGCAGAATTATTTGATCCTGTGGAAGGAAAAGCGAGAGACCAAAGCAGAATGGAGCTGAGGCAAAGAGAAGAAATAAGTGGGCAGGGAAAGAAAGAGAAAAGAGAGATTAAAATTACAACATTGCACTGATTTTCAGCAACCTTAATTAGAGAAAGTTTTTTAAGGCCTACATAAAAGAATTTGGAAGATTGTCAAGCCCTGCCTTGGTGGAAGCTGCATATTTTAATTCAGAATATCTATATATTATAGGTATGGCAGATCAATAGTCTTAAAGAAAACACTTGAAAAGTGGGGCTCTGTACATAGGGAACTTATGTAGAAGGGAGGATTTTGAACTTTGTGGTTCTTTCAGCATGAACATTTCTCCACCCATCTCCTTTTAAGTGATGGAAGCAGATCTTGGCTTAAATGCAAAGATCTGCTACTGCCAGATGAAGTTTAGTTCTAAGATATTAGATTGAAGAGAATGGGTGCCCATTGGTCTCCAGTTATAGAAAGCAGGCTTCTTGTGCCACGGTAGTTTACAGCAACCTTCCCCCATTTTGAGGAACCCAGAGGTGCCTATCTGTAAATGACAGAATTCCCAGGCACCACGACTACATACCCATGCTGGCTGGGAAATTCTGGGAATTTAAGTCCACACATCTTAAAGTTCCCAAGGTTGAGAAACATTGATATAGAGGTTATCAGGCTGGGGAAGGCTAGGGCACTCTGTTGAAGCCACTGTGATATCTTTGCACCCAGTGAGTTACACCTAGTTATTTTAGAGGGGTTCCTTGGCATTTAGGGTTTGTCCATTAACATCTATGGATGGTTTTGTCCATGCTTACGTGACATGGGGTACCCTAACCTTGCAGCTGGACAAATCTTCCTTGACATCTATACTTAGTTCTGCAATGTCCAGCTAAGATGCTTTCATTTTTGCAGAAGAACCACCAGGCTGCCTGACCATTATAGTGAATCTTGAGTAGCTGTCTCAGGGCTTCCAAGACCTTTCATTGTTGTATTTCTGATCAAATGGGGGCAGCAGATTCCAAACACTTAGCACATTATCATCAGCTATAAACCTTTTGTGCTTCCAAGCTTTAATTTTTAAAGAAGAAGAATATCTATACCTACGTACAGTACTGTTTCACTGATTTGTATTTTGATGTGTATTTTGTTATTTAAATAATTTGTTCACTGTATTAGGATTTGCGTTGAAAAGCAAAGTAGAATATTTTAAAAAATATTTGTTTATTACAATTGTAATTATAAAATATCTGATGGAAGAAGTATGCAAGCCAGACTGATGAGGATGGGAGAAATAGAGAAAGATTGATTTTGGCCGAACATACATATTGCATCCAGCCAATTCCTTGTTTAATCCTTGTTTATCAGTTTATATCAGTTTAAAGTATTAGATATGGGATTCCTGAAAAAGATTTTGGGGAGCCCATATCAGTCAGCCCTCTGTATCTTCTCAACCACAAGAACTTATATTCAACAGTCCCGAAGTAGCGTTGTACACCTTGTGATGAAGTTGAACACGGGAGTTTTTTTTAAAAAAACAAGGCTTTATTCAAATAGAAAAACTGGTCAATATTTTGAAGTGAATGTTGGAACTACAACAAAAATTCTACTATATAAATAGCACTTTTAAAAACAGCACATCTCAAGGCTAATCAATTACTATTAAGGTAAGTTTCAATTTACTCCAAACCATGTTTTCAAAAGAAGTCTGGGCTGAATATTTTTATATTACATTAGAGTAGGACAATGTAAGCATTCAAATTCTATCCATACTTCCATCCAAGGGGAAAAAAAATAAACCATTTAGCAAATGCCAAGTTCTAAAAATGGTATTTTACTGGTTAACCAATAGTAACAGTAAGTGGGAAGAGAAACATACAAAGTATCTACAGAAATAATATTACAAGGCAGCCTAAAAACATTTCATCAATTTAAATGTACTTTATTGCTATTTATAACAAAATTTGTAAGAACTTTATTATAATAGTAAAATCTAATACAAACTAAACTTAAAGAGAAAGAAAGAATAAAAGGTGCAAGGAAAAAGGAAAAGAAAGAGATAAGAAAAAAATAAGAATGTAATAAAGACAAATATGTAAATAAGTGACTTCCAACCTTCATCACAACAAGAATAAACAAATTTAGTGACTCTTCACCATCTCTAAAATTACAAACAATTATCTCTTCCTCACATATCCCATCCCTTATCTATAGGAAAATCCATAAAACTTCATATTTTCAGTCCTGGTGTCAGCAGAACGCTCATAATGGGTTGCCAGAAGTAACAACATATCTTGTTTTAACCTTGATCAAATAAACCAATTTTATATTCCTTCCTTTTACCTCTAACAGTCTTAATATTTAGTTCATTCAAATATTATTGTGGGATTTGATTTCTCATCATTTCTTCTTTATCCTGTCGCACAGAGTTCTTCAGGTCTTTAACAAGCCTCTTTTGTAAATCTGATAAGAAAAAATTATCCAGGTCATTTGTATTTCACTTTTGATTTTTAAAACATCTGACAGTTTCTTTTGTATATCCAGTGAGACATCCTTTTCCAAGTTGTTCTTTTTGCCTGTCATTTGTAAATCCACTTTCAGTACTATCTCTATTTTTTCAGATAAAATTTGTTCCACGTCTGTCATTTCTTTAATAATATCTTTCAGAGATAGTCTATCCATAGAGGCAGACATCATGACTGATACTGTTGATACTGTGGCTACTAATTTCTGGTTCTATTCTTCAAAAGTCTCCTTTAATATTTTCAGTGTTATAATTTTTGCATTATTTCATAGGTCCCAGTTAATTAACACAAAAGATAGGCTTGTGTTTTTTTTTCCTCTGCTTAGAATCTTTAGTCCCCTCTAGTGTCCAATTTTTAAAATCATAAAATTACTTATCTTTGTTATGTCTTACAAAACCCAAAACGGATCTATTTCTCATGAGAAGCTGTTTGTTTTTTATAATTAATTCCAAAATCCTACTGTAAAATTTTCTATATTCCAAATTTATCTGGACTCTTAGTCTGTCTAACTTTCTAAAATCAAAATCTTATTTAGCTTTTTGCTGTTTATTTCAAATTTAAATTCTTAAGCTTATGATTAAAATTTTCTTTCATTCAGGATTGAAGGCAAACTCACTGTTTTCAAACTTGTCATTCCGAATGTCTCTAATGGTTTAGAAGTAGTTAATAAGCAATTACCGAAAGTGCTTAGCAAGTGAGGTTAGTGAACTTAGTGTCCTTTAAAAGGCGCCAACTGCAGTTGTGAGCAAGATGGCTATTCCCATTGTCTCCCAGTGCTCACACCCGTGGGAGACCATTGTCCTGCGGTCTCTTCATGGGGAGCACCCACCTGGAGCACATGTGGACAATCTTCTGTCCTCTCTTTATCCAGAGAGGTTGTAAGGAACCAGTCTACTCACCAGTTCCTTGGTCTTTGCCACGGTCATCAGCTCTGCTTTCACAGAAACATCTTCAGTCCACCATTCCTCCCCTGGAAGCCCAAAATATTTTGCTCTGATATGATGCAAATTCATAAAATTCACTAACTTTTCATCTGCTTCCTACTGTAAAAGCAGGGGCCAAATCATACTTTAATTGTACAGTTTAGCTACCATGGCAAAGGATTTTTAAAAATTAAACTAGACATGAGACCTAGTTTTGATTTGAACTATTGTGTACAGAGAAGAAAACTCAGCATAGGTATGATAGAAGAGGAGTAAGCAAACTTCAGGTTCATGGGATTTTTTTTTAATTCAATACATCAACCAAAACACTTTGTACAAATGACACATACTTGGAAGCAAGGAATCCTGATCTCAAGATATATATTCCTCCTTAGATATATATGACTGGAAAGAGATGATAACATCTAGCCCAGTCATTGAAACTATGATCTACAGTTACCAATATCATTGGTTTAGTCAGCACATTTATGTATTTCTCTGTATTAAATTATGCTTATGTTTTTGTCTAAGTACCTAAATTGCTAATAGATACAATATAGTATACAGGAATATTGCATCATCAGATTTGTATCAATGCACATTGTTATAAAAAATTCATGAGTGAAGATAAATATTGGTTCACTCTTCTGTTAACTTGGTCACTGTAATCCTGATGGTAATACCATCAAATGATCTTAGTTTCTTCTTAGCATCATTTGTTGATTGAGACAGCAGATGCTTCTGACATTCAATTCTTGAAAAAATAGTATATTAGAAGCATTAGAAAACCATTTAAAATATTTGTGTGCATCTATATGTTTGTAAAAGAAAGAGAGCACAAACAATTAAAAATCCATTCATTCAAAGCAGATGGCAAGAACTGCTAAGAAAAAACCTTGAAATAAGGATTATGAATATCCAAATAATATAGACTTTAATATACAGATGCCCATTTGCAGGAGAAGCCTCAGTTGAAGACTAATTGAGAACCTGACAAAATACCAAGATGCTGAAGATGTGGGGACTATTTTACAAATCCCAGATAAGTGAATTACAATTTTCAACATACTATATAGTGCCCAGAATTAGTTGCATTCACTATAATGCATGCCACAGACCTTGATGAATCTGGAATTAGAGGAGACTCATTTGAATTTTGATAGCAAACTTTTCCAGCAAATCTTAGTACAATAAATGAATGAAGGGACTTCCCTTATTCTTTTTTGCAGTCAGGGACAAAGTGCAGAGTAATACAACTTAGTGCCAGCCATGAAAGATGGCTTCAGAGGTAAGAACATTTGATAAACGAAAATAGGCCCATGCTTGTCCCATTCTCATAATCCAGCCAAAACCTCTTTTAGTATGAGAATATAAAATGTTAGGATGAGTCACTCCCAGTTTCATGACAGACAGACAGATGCAAAAGTTTTCCCCAGGACAAGTTATTAAAGTGTCTGAAATAACTAGGAACTACAGGTGAAACTCGAAAAATCATCTTTCTCTTGGCAATGCCCCATAGATTCTCTATGGGGTTCAGGTCAGGTGAGTTTGCTGGCCAATCAAGCACAGTAATCCCATGGTCATTGAACCAGGTTTTGGTACTTTTGGCAGTGTGGGCAAGTGCCAGGTCCTGCTGGAAAATGAAGTCAGCATCCCCATAAAGCTCGTCTGCGGAAGGAAGCATGAAATGCTCCAAAATCTCCTGGTAGACGGCTGCGTTGACCCTGGACTTAATGAAGCACAGTGGACCAACACCAGCAGATGACATGGCTCCCCAAATCAACACAGACTGTGGAAACTTCACACTGGACTTCAAGCATCGTGCATTGTGTGCCTCTCCATTCTTCCTCCAGACTCTGGGTCCTTGGTTCCCAAATGAGATGCAAAAGTTGCTCTCATCAGAAAAGAGGACTTTGGACCACTGGGCAACAGACCAGTTCTTTTTTTCTGTAGCCCAGGTAAGACGCTTCTGACGTTGTTTGTTGTTCAGGAGCGGCTTGACAAGAGGAATACGACATTTGAAGCCCATGTCCAGGATCCGTCTGTGTGTGGTGGCTCTTGATGCACTAACTCCAGCCTCAGTCCACTCCTTGTGAAAGTCCCCAACACTTTGGAATGGCCTTTTCCTGACAATCCTCTCCAGGCTGCGGTCATCCCTGCTGCTTGTGCACCTTTTTCTACCACACTTTTCCCTTCCACATAACCTTCTATTGATGTGCTTTGATACAGCACTTTGGGAAGATCCAACTTCTTTTGCAATTACCTTTTGGGGCTTTCCCTCCTTATGGAGGGTGTCAATGATGGTTTTCTGCACAACTGTCAGGTCAGCAGTCTTTCCTATGCTTGTGATTCCTACTGAACCAGCCTGAGAGACCATTTAAAGGCTCAGGAACCCTTTGCAGGTGTTATGGATTCATTAGCTGATTAGAGTGGGACACTTTGAGCCTAGAATATTGAACCTTTTCACACTATTCTAATTTTCTGAGATTGTGAATTTGGGGTTTTCATAAGCTGTACGCCATAATCATCACAATTATGCCAAAGTAAGGCTTGACGTATCTCACTTTGCATGTAATGCGTCTATCTCATATATTGGTTTCACCTTTTGAGTTGCCATACTGACATAAATGAACATTTGCACGATATTCTAATTTTTTGAGTTTCACCTGTATTAGTGCACAAGTTCTCAAGGTTGGGTGGGGAGTCATTCCATTAGCAGAGTGCTGTTTTGTAGATTTCAGAAATCAACACTTTTAAGTTGCCACTTTATATTCTTTTAGTGTGCTTGCCCACCAGATAAAGCTGTGTGCTCAATACTTATTATTTATATTTTATACAACTTCATTTGAGAATGCAAAAACATCATGGCTGGGATCCAAAAAGCTGCTTTTAGGTTCTCAGGACAGTTTGCAATGGTCCATGGCTCAAATTTTATATATGTTTGGATTCTGATCAATGAGCCAATGTTCAAAATTACTCCAATAACTTTCTTTCAGTGCACTTCTAGAATTGTCTAAAATGGCACACCTTCATTGCAGCTGTGCACAGAAGAATAGTTTGGTGCTATGTTACCATAATGTCATTCTTTGCAATTACACATTTACTTTATGACAGGAAGAATGATTTCAAATATCTTTTTTGCAGCTTTATAAACTGAAATAAAATTTCTTCACTGTCACCAAACTATGAGTTTATATAAAGAAAAGTTGTCCATATACATTAATCATGTATAACCTTGTTAACTAATGAACCATCAGTATGCAAATACTAGTATATTGTCACTGTTTTATTGTGCCAATCACAATATAGTGCCATGACATAATGACATATAATTTTATGCCATGTACTTGTATGAATGGATATATATGAAAGATGGAGTGTGTGAGACCCACTCATAACTGAAGGAAGAAACATTTCTTCAGTAGGATTTCAGTTTAGGCCACAGAATGAAGACTGTGAAGAAGACACAACTGTTGGAAATGTGAAATTTGTGGCACTTTAGTGTTTCATGGCCTACTGACCACGGGGGGGCAGTGGGGTGTGGATAGAAGAGACAGTCAAGGATTACTCTGTGTTATCTCTTTGCCATTCTGTCTATTCTATGTCTAAGAGATTGCTATCCTCAGGTCACTTGTTTCTGTCTTTTTTTCCTGAGCAAACATGTCCAGAGCAGTATATAGGTGTTAGGCTTTGCCTATCTCTTTAATGTATTCCCTTAAATAAATCTCCTTTCTGTTTTAGTTATAAAACCTGCTTCACTAATCACTGCTCAGACCAGATTCCCATTCTCAGGAACAATCACATGCACACAAAGTACATTTCCACCTCCAAGAACAGCCAGTTAGGGTTCTCCAAAAAACAATGGATCTCATGTGAATTAGACGAGACAATGGCACTCTGGGGAAAAATGCTAGTAAGTGTGAAGAAAAAGTACCCAGGTGGGGTTGGCCTAGCTTTGATGGACTGGTTAAACCTTGTTAGAAGATATAAAGATATATGGGAACTATAGTTTCTGGGAGCCATCACATGGAATTAGTGTTCTATGGTAGTATCCTGCCTTCATTCTCCCTTGGAATTCAAGGCAAGACTCGAATTGGGAATGTATGCATGGGTGTGTGAATGTGTGGATTAGTAGAGCTTTTAGTTCAGAACAATAAAAGTAGTAAGCCTGAATCTGCTTCTACATGTCTGGTTAAAAAAGGGAAAGTAGAATAGGAGATGCTTTCCAGTCCTCAGTGTGACAAAGTCTTCTGAGAATGTATTTAGTTATTTTTTCAATGAAGCTGAAGAACTTCGCATTATCAACTACACATCATTTTATGTGGACCACAATTTTAGCAGGCAATTACAGTAATCCCTCTGAGTAGTTTATAGGAAGCTGTTAAATTAGAGATCTTTGTGAAAGTACTGACATACACAGTCTCCTAGGTTATGTATCTTGGTGCTTAATTTGTCCCAAAAGATTTGCAACAAGGCAGGATCCATTATTACTACTCACCTGTTTGACATCAAATGATTTTGTGTAAATGCCAGTGCTTAGTACTTCTTGACTTAATGGCTTGTTGTTTTGGTTCTAATCACTTTAGACTTCACCTGGAAGATACACCCTTTTCCACATGTTGCATTATGATTTCTGGAATCCCACCTGCTGTTCTTAGATCAGGTCTACCAACAATGAATTTGGTAGGATACCTAAAAATATAAGTGATTTATTTCAAAGGACCTGCTTCCTGGCACAGGAGGAGTTTCTCTAGTCCTGCATACAGGTCCTGGAGTGCTAACCCAGTGGCTAGCTGAGTCTTTCACCAGTAAATGGGGCTTTATACTTATATCACAGTGGTATAATGCAGTATTCCCCAACCTGGCACTGCCTAGGTAGCTTGGACTGCAACTCCCATAATTTTCACACTGGGTGGGAATTGCAGACAAACACATCTGCAAAACACCCAGTTGAAAAAGGCTTATATAATGAGCAATTGTAAAGAACGATGCAGCCAAGATTCCATGTCATGGTGATGTAGCTGGATAGAGGAGTTCTAAATAGATACAGTACTGGTGATATAGTTACATGGCTGCATTTAAACATTTTTTCCCTGAATAACTGTAACCATAATTGCACATTAGTTAAAAACTGGGAGCGGGGTGGGTGGGGATGGAGTGAAGGAGTGAAGGAAGATCAGTTCTAAAAAATACATTTTTTAAAAAGCCAAGATTTTAGAAGCTGATTGAAGCTGCTATAAAATGGTTAAATTGAGCAAAGGTCTAAGAAAGAAGAGGCATGGTGAGCTTCATCAATAGCAATGTTGGCAACTTAGCAAATATTCAAGCTCAAAATAGTGTTTCATTAGTGCAGATGACAGGTACATCTCAACACAGATGGGAAGGCTACAGCATCATGAAAACTGCCAGTCAGCGAGGCAGTTTGTTGATAAATTACTGTAACTTTCTGGAAGTGCCCATTGACTCCTGGTTCTGTGCCTACTTGGCACGAGAAGCAAGCTAGAAAAGCCTTCCCTAGTTTCAGATGTTCCCAGTGATATGTCTGCTGCCTCTCCAAGGTTGCCACAGTTCAGGAAAATGGCACAACGTCCAGGAGGGTCTAATTCTGCTCTGCATTGCTGGGTGATCCTTTGGCTACTGCTGTATCTGCTGTTCCAGGAAAAATATCTGGCACTGCATTTCTTGAGCATTAGGCTGCCATTTCTTTCTTTCTCATTAGTTCTTCAGACACACTAACTGTTTCCTCATTTCTTCTCATGATGAATTGCATATAATTCAGCTCTTTTCCAGAGTGGGAACTATGGTGAGAATTCAGTGATTTGTGAGATCTCAAATAGCACTGACCTTAAAGGGTTTATCTTATGTGAGTGTGAGATCTATAGCTTTCTAGATGTTGCCAGACTCTCACTATGCTTGATCATCAGCCATGCCGGTTAGAACAGACATGAGCTAAAAATCAAACAATGTTATGTTTCTTTTTTATGTATGTAATTTTTATATATAATAAAGTTATGTAGTTTATTGCTATTTAGTTTAGATATACTGTAATAACAAAACTATGAAGGTTTTTTTAAAAAAATGTTAATTCTAATTTTTGAAGCTTAGTAAAATAAAAATGTGTTTTCTGTATTTCTTTGCTACTGCATATAGTGGTCATCTAGATTTTTGCAGCCCAGATCTGGCAGCCCTAAGCTGTACTCTAGTTCCTTGATATTTAGTTTATTCATAATAACAAAACTATGAAGGGTTTTTAAAAAGAAATGTTAACTGTAATTTTTGAAGGTGAATAAAGTAAAAATAAAGCTGTACTCAAGATCCTTTGTATTATTTAGCCTCTGTTCCTCAGCTATAATGTTCATTAAAGAGATCTTGAATAAGTTGGAGGAAGAAAATACCCTTTACTAAATGAAGTTAAAGATCAGAATGGGAAACTTTGGTTTTACCCATAATTCTCTTAGAATTTAATCTCAGCAGGAGAGGGGTTTCCTGTATATAAGTTTTCCTTCCTATTTTCAGAAGCTCTACAGGGTAATCCAATGCAGGTGTTCCCAGAAGTAAGTCTCATTGAGTTCAGCAGGGCTTATTTTATTCTAAGTGATTTTAGGGTTGCTGTCAGGCATATACCAGCATCTGAGGCATTCAAATCTAGGTTTTACAGTTAACCCAGTTGTAATCATGCATACAGTGTCCTGGGATAAAGGACAATGAATTCCAATGAATTCAGTGTCTTTTGCTTCTGAGTGAGCTTTTTGATTAAAAACATTTCAATGAATAAAAAATGTAAAAAAAAAAGTATTCCTGCTCTCCATCTCCCTGTATCACTTGGGCATGGCCAGGCAACCATAAAAAAGTCTGTCACAATTCAAGTCTATAATTAATAAAGCAGACTTGTTTTAATACAACTGTTTGCATTTAAAAGCCTCTCTCTGCTTTTCTGGTCCACGAAGAATTTTACCAAAGCTAATTATTGGCAAAGAATGAGGGGCGTATTTACAGGACTGCAAATATCTAATTCTCGTAAGGAGGAAGCTAATATGATAAATGAAACGTATAATTCTTAACTATTAATTCAGTATTGAACAAAAAAATGAAAAGCTGACACTGAAAGCTGTAGGACAGGATGCATAATCCAAGAACTAATTTAAGTACAAATTCTCTTTTGTAAAACAATAGGGGATTCTTTCTCAATTATCTAACAAACAGAGAGAACAAATTACTTTTCACCCACTGTTTTGAACACTGTTTCATGGTTTAAGACATCTCCTTATTGGCCCACAGGTTTTAATTCAAGCCTCAGTCTTTTAATGTTGTCGAAAATCAATCTCTTCGTTGCTAAGATGTCTCCAGGGCCTCATGATAGGAGTGTGGCTAACCTCGCCAATGATGGGCTCTTAAAAAAATGGCAAATGCATAAAAAGTGTACATGCCATAGCCCACCTTATAAGCCTCATTATTATTGTCTCAATCGGGGTTCATTTCAGGGCAGTTTTATGAGGGTTTGGAAGAGAGAGTTCACTGGAAGTTAGAACAACAAATGAAATCTGTCCAAACTCTTTCTTGATAGAGATGTTTTTACAAACAGAATACAACCCGTTTCAGCAACCTTCACACAATGCACTGCATTCTGAAAACAAAGTGGGATTAAAATCCCACTTTTGGAACCAAAATCTAAATAACCACTATTCCTTTAATGAGATAAAGAGCTACATCCAAGGATTTAGACAACCCTCAGTGAGATTCTACATGTTTCCCCCCATTTCACTACCAGGCATAACCAGCTACTTAAAAACTTTTCCTCAGGGGATTCAGAAGTGTGCATTCTCTGTTGGAGCTCCCTCCTATGCAACTGGCTCTATCCAGGAATAAAAACATCATCCCTGTTAATATTTAGAAAACTAATGAAATTTAAGCAGGCTTTTGGAGTCTGAAATGGAGGATATATGTGGGTGCTGTTGATGATATTCCTATAATTTTTATTGGGAAATTCATTTATTAATATTATATGCAGTTGTATGTTTCTTATTGTACATTGCCTTTGTAAGCTGCTTTGATTTGTTTTTGATTGAAGCAACATAAAAGCATTGTAAATGAATACATACATACATAAATGGGTTTAATCAGGACTAACTGTACAAACTACAATTGGATGAATTCACATCACACATTAAACCATAAACCATGGTTTTCAACCCCTATGATTGGGGTCACATAATCACTAAGCTACAACTAAGCAAATGACATTTTGGCTGTATTGCAGTGCTGTGGTGTATGTGTATGTGTGTGTGTATGTATATGTACATACATACACAAGCCACTATATTGCAGGAGAGAAGGTTGTTATCTGGGAAAAATACCCCTTGGGTATTTGGAAGTAGTATGTAGAAGAACTCTGTTAAATCAGATCTAAGATCTTTCTCAGGAATAGACCACCTAATGCCCTTTGAATAGTAGGGCTACAGTTCCCATTATCTTCACCAATGGCAAATAGTCAATGGTAAATAAATGTAGTAAGCAAGAGGGCACTGGGTTGCCTCTCAGGTCCAACAAGCTATTTCACACTATAACTAAGCAAATGCATCTGAGCAGTCTACAAGCAGGCAAGACCTTCTTATGCTGCTGCTTCCCAGTGACTGATATGGAGGTACTGTATACTTTGAAACCAGAAGGCTGCATGATTGTCATGATTATTAGTTACTCGTAGGCTTTTCTTCAATTAATTTGTTGCATAATTTGTTGCATCAACTGGCCAGCAGCACTAACTACTTGGATCTTTGGACCCCAGGCTGTTTCTGAATGAATACATAAAAGTGGGAGCTTTTAGCCCTCCAGATACTGCAGAGCTCCCAATATCCCTCACCATGGGCTACGCTGAATGCAACTGCTGGGATGCAGCTTGGAAATGCAACAATATCTGGAGGGTTTCTCTCTGCTCCTGGTCTACAGAGATCAATTGCATCTATCTAATCTTGTTTCAGGTCACTCAGCCTATCCTCAGTTTGGACCATGATAATGTGCTAATTTCTAATGCCTTCTCAAAGGTGTATTTTTTCTCAAATTACAGCTGAGAACCACATTGCAACATTCCGAACAAGTGTAAAATGTAGTGAATGGCTTCTGACCCTCACATCAGTCCCAGGATGTGATAATCCCAGGACATCCATAATTTTGAATAACAATGACTGAATATTGTAGGAATCCTTTTTCAAGTAGTGCTACACAAATATACACACACACTTCAATGAGCAGTTGCCTACATTTTGTACAGCTTTATTCTGAACTCAGGACATGTCAATGTAATTTAAATGCTGCTGCATGACTAGCGCATACTCAAATCGGCCACAGCTTCATCCATCCCAAGTGAACATTGCTGAGCATATTTTTGCCCATGAAAAATACATAAACTAAAGATGCGTGTTAAGTCCTCTTCTAAAAATCTTTGTTTCCACTCAGAAGTTGATGATGGAATGGAACTCATCCTTATTTGAACAACAGTGAACTCATAGTAATGTGTTATATGAGCCAAAATAACTTTCTGAGTTTAACCTAGCATTTTGTATAATAAGTTTAACCTAGCATTTTGTATACAGAGCGTATATTTAATAGTGATCATCAAATTTAGGTGCCAAGAGTCTGCCCATTCTTCTTTTTCATGATTCCAAGGGTTGTACAAAGTGTTGCTGATGAGATCCAAACATCAGTGTGTGAGGGACCAAACTTTTTGACCTGAGTTTTTGAGATGTTGAAAGGAGGCAATTTGAGAAATGGGAAAACTGGCCCATAAGCATTTCCATGATTATAAAGCCATTTACCCATAAAACTTACCCCAAGTTTTCCAAAGTGAAAAAAGCTGAACATTTTGGTTCCACCCACTCTGAGGCTCTCAGGTTCTTGGAGTGGCTGGAAGTGAGATATGAGTTCTGCATCTATATTGTAGTCCAACATATATGGAGTGCTTTAGCTGAAGAAGACTTGGATACCCTCAACAGTACATATCCTAAGACCAATACATACAATTGCATATACTTAAGCATTCATTCATAGATATATTTGTGCACATTGTGTGAAAGATAGAATCTGGGCCAAAGACACACAGTGGTTGCCAACATGACACACATCATTTTTCCTATGGGAAATCTAATTAACTGTCTCCAGAATCCAACAAGGGTCAGTTATTTTGTCCTAATCCATTAGGAAATGTATTCAAATGAAAGAAAATGCCTGTACTCATTGTAAGACAACCAAGAGTTCATTATCCAAAGCTAATACTGTCCAAAACAATGAATCAGACTTTGTGAGCAGTTCTATATTTCTCTTCTGTGCCATCAGTTCACCATACCAACACAGGGCAGCATTTTCACAGCACCATGGGGCTACCCACGAAGGCTGCTTGCTTGAGGCAGCCAGCCCTCCTTCAACCAGCCAGTGGAAAAAGGCCCAAACCAGGATGCTTTATGACCCACATAAAACTCTTCTGACTACGGTTCCCATAGACTGAAAGCAGAGCTGATACACTTCTGGAGTTTCAGGTCAGCTTTTATTGAGTTCCCAATGCCCCAGAGCCTCAAGGGGAGGACAGGCAATGGTGGCACCAATCATAAAGCAGTGCAGTCCTTGTGCATGGAAGGGCATAGAGAATTGATGGATAGTGGTGGCAGATCTTTAGCTGTGCATTAGCAAACAGCAATTTCATCCAAATTGGTTGGTCAGAAGTCATTAATTTCAAACCAGGCCAAGCCCTTTGAAGGGGAAATTACAGACCAACCAATTCACTGTTATACTTTGTTGTGGTGATTGTGCTGATAGATTTGATGCAATTAAATTTCTTTCCTTTTCTGCCAATAGAAGATAATTTTTTTGAGGGGGAGGAGTGGCAGTGCTGAAAAAGCAAGCATATGTTTGCTATTTAAGAACATTCATATATATATATATGAGATCTGTGCATATTTATTATACTAAATACTGAATTAGCACTATCAGCTGGAATATCTTATTTAAACTGCTCCTCTATTATACAGATTTTAGAAAATTACCATGGGGTACTGAAATATTTTAAGACATGCTGGAATGTTGATGAGACACATGCCACATTCCTTTCAGAGGTAAAGAAATTGCATGACATAAGTCTTGTCTGAATGCAAGGGGATCTGCAGGGGGAGGGGTCAAAAAAGTCAGGAGGGCAGTCCTGATCATGCAGTTGTGGGTCCATCTTGACCAAAACGAAAACAAAAAACAAAACCCCAAAAATTGACTGACACCCTGCCTGAAAGGAGGAGTGGGAAACCTCTGGTTGCTATGTTATAGTCTCATGAGCAACCTCTTTCTGCACATCAAAATTAGCAAAAGTTTCCCATTTTTAGTGGCATAATTATTATCTTTAGCAAAACAAAAAAAGAGGGGATAGAAATCAACATGTTAGGCCCATGTGGGTCATAAAGCATCCATTTTCAGCTTTACTTTTGGTAAAAATAGCTCAAAGGCATAATGCTGAAGATCGGCCATTTTGTCAATGAGTTTTATTGGCAAGATTTTGGGATATTTGTGGCCAAAACAAAGAAGGACGTGGATCTTTGTGGCCCAGATAAAGTGGGACACAGATGCACTGAGAATGGTTGGGTGGAAGTGTAAATAATCCAGACTTTGGGGGAGGGATCTAGGCTTGTTTTCCATTTGTGGCCCTCTCAAGATGGCCAACCACTTCTTTTGACTTTTATCATTTCACAAAGAAACTCACCATTTGTTAAGGAGGGAAAGAAGGAATTTCTGCAAAACACCTTTTGACTGATCACACTAGAATGCCTTCTCTTGGAATCACCCACACTCTAGTTACTACAAGTAGTTTTTCATATCACTGCATGGAGGATGCCTGTAATCTCCAGAAATAATCACAAGAGATTCCTTTTTAGTACACCAACCAAGGATAAGAGAATGATTATTTACTTTTTTAAGTCCATTCTTAGAAGAGAATATCTTTGAATAAAATATTTCAAACACTGTAATTCACATGTAAACTGAAAACAGCAAATCTATCAAAAAAATCAAAATAAATCATGGAAGCTCAGGTTTTATAAGCTCAGGACAACGGAGGTCCTCATATGGCTATGAAAAGGCACCAGAGAGGCATTCTTAAGCTAGGAACCACCATGGAAAAGCCC
The DNA here is from genome assembly GCA_030867105.1 of Liasis olivaceus. Classification (NCBI taxonomy): domain Eukaryota; kingdom Metazoa; phylum Chordata; class Lepidosauria; order Squamata; family Pythonidae; genus Liasis; species Liasis olivaceus. The sequence goes on along the minus strand of CM061351.1, from coordinate 32,122,780 downwards.
CCTTCTCTTAAACTAGCCATGGTCAGATGGAGGGGGATGCGAGGTAGGGCTTGTGAATGTGATCCCAAAATACAGGCTATTACAGGTGAATCCAGAGTTCCACTAATCGGCACGGTGGATATGCCAATAGAAGAGAATATGTGTAGCTCAGGGTTGAACTGTGGAGTCCTTGGGGATCTCTGAGCTTGGCTGTTTTCTTGCAAACGTTTCGTTACCCGGCTAGGTAACATCTTCAGTGCACTGACGGTACCCAGTACCTAGCTGGGTAACAAAAGGTTTTCAAGAAAACAACCAAGCTCAGAGAACCCCAAGGACTCCAAGGTGGATATGACTGTGAGTTTCTTTTCCTTTTTATTCTTTAAGATGCCAGTCAGAACATCAAGCTGTGAACAGGAAAGCTGGCTCAGTAAATGAGGCTCTAGGGTGGGCAGTATACAAATACTTGTATTAAGAAATAAACAAATCATACAAATCAAATTTCCGGCTGCTTCTGCACAGAGCAGAACTTAATTTAAGCCAAAAAAAAAAAAAAAAGCAGAAGGGAGCCAAAGCAACTGATGTGAAAACAGAAACAGACATATAAATACTGAGTGAAGCCAACTCTGGCCCGGAGTTTCCCTAAATTCTGATACCAAACAAGGGGCATTTTTTTTTCCTTTATGGCAACCTAGTTATTATCTTGCTTTACCTTGTAATCACACTAGCTGCACCTTGGCTCAGAATTCAAGTTGTGCCTCTGCAGATGTCAGAACTTTACAAAGAAGGGAAAACAGGACCGCTGAAGAAACAGGAACGTGGAACACAATGTTTTAACTGGACATGCCTTCTAATTCTTTGAAATTGCTTGATTGGGAAAATGTTATTTAAATATAAATTAAATTATGCTGAAGTGTATATTTATATTTATTGGGGGTTTTTAAACTGATATACCACAAGTTAGGATTATACAGTCAATACAGAAGAAAATATGCATATACCAAAATAGCTAATGACCCGCATTTATTTGTTTAGTTTAAAATATTTATAGATTACCCCAATCCTAAAAGACTCTGGCTAAGGTACAAAAATATGCATTAAAACATATATAAATAATAACAAGAATTGAAAAAAAAACGGATATCAAAGGCATCATTCAGCTAATCTAAGGATCAAATGTCCACTGGAACACAGTGCTACTTTGGCCTGTATTTGAAATATTTGTAGAGCCCTATGTAATTGAGTTACATGTGCCTATTTCATTGATGCTAGCATGCACTTACAAAAAGCCATCGAAATCCTGGCATTCACTGCCACGTAGCCTGCCACAAAGCTCTTTTTAAATCAATACTTGAAAGCAATAGCCACTACAACCCAAATTGCAGAAAGCTTCCTTCCCCAATCACAGACAGGAGATTTCCCTTCCCAACTGCTTCTTCCAAGGACCTGTTCCTCTTGGTCAAAGCAAACATGGATCTAGACTTCACAACATAATCATTAACTGGACTGAGAAGAAATCTCTTTGGAGAAATTACACAGAAAATGGCCATTGGTCTCAGAATGTTCAGCTTGTAAGAAATGAATCTACCTGGCCTTCTGCTGTGTTACTGAAAATAATAAGTATAATAAAATACAACACAGTTGTAGCCCTGAATTAACAACCTCTTTCTTCTAACTAGGCTGCATTAATAATTAAATCAGCTTGCTTTATCATTAGACGTGATTTACAATACTCCCTTTTCACCCACACTCAATGTATCTCTGAGACCATAATAATCTACAAAGGGCTATTTTCCACAAATGGGTAATCAGCACACTCAGTTGTTTTCAAGACAAAATGAATGTGAGGGAATTGCCAGCAGAAGAAAATGGACAGTTCTTGGTCACCACTCAGGATAAAGTAAAAAATGTTCACTGGGCTTTCTATGGCAAATTGCCAGAAATTAGCAAACATCCATATACACAAAGGGAAGCTTACATTCCAGTACCCCCCCCCAATGTTTTATTGATCTTTACCACCTGAATCTTAGATGTTTTATAGTAATGTACCTCTCACCTCCAGCGACTTGCGTTTCAGTCCCAACAGAAGGGGGCAACTGCATATGATCACCAACATCCCATTTATGAACCCAGCACATCAAAGTTTCACGACTTGAATTCTGGTGGCAAAATTGCAACATTTCCACCGCTTGAATATTTTTGCTTCAAAATTAAGGATAGAACTGGGAACAGGAAGTCTCTGGGAATGAAATTCTGAAAAGCTCTGGAAAGTATTTCCACCTTTAAAAAAAAGAAAAGAAAAGCCCAATCCCTGAAAAACACTCTAAATCTGCCCCCAAAGTGATAATTTTGGCAATCTGAGGTGGAGTTAAGGATGGCAATGGAAGCAGTTGGCCTCTCAGCAACCTCTTACTCCAGTGTTGTCCAAACGTGGCCACTTTAAGATGAGTGGACTTCAACTCCCAGAATTCCCCAGCCAGCATGACTGGCTGGGAAATTCTGGGAGTTGAAGTCCACTCATCTTAAAGTGGCCAAGTTTGGACAACACTGTCTTACTCCCATCACCACCCTCCCCCCCAGAACAAACAAAAACAAAAATGGTCTACCCTTTATGATGACATCATCACATCATCAGGTGGCTTCCTATAACCCTTTGGAAAGTCAGGAGGCTACGTTGTGGCCAAAAGACCAAAAATATGCAAACAGAAAATTGGTTTTTACTGGAATGGTGAACAGCCTGAGTCTGTGCAGACTTGAGTGAGCACCCCTTCAAAACTTGTTACTGAATAGTAATGACCTGTGTGGCAGAAAAAATAAAATATGGGAACCCATATATTTCAATAATTAAGGTAAATGTTAAAGACATTTAAATTTCAATCAAATAAAATAACATTTAATGTATCTCCTGGCCCTACCTACTTCTTTGTCCTGGTCCCTTCTACTTAGTGAACTAGGAACCTCCATAGAGAGACATCTATATTCACATTTTGGATTAATATTTTGCCTAAAGTTATTACAACACATATATAGTTAAATGTTTCTTTTTGCTCACCCTTAAAGCAACAAATTCCATGGTGGGGAAAACACAAACTGCTGACAACTTCTATTTGGATTATAACAAGAAATCAATCACTTGTTTGCTGGATTGTTCCGAACACTGACAGACACATAGAGCAAGAATCCGTAAGCTTGCACCTGGTCAGGAAACTGTGAAATGGGACATCGGTTTCTCTTTTGGGTAATAATTATGCTTCTGATGAAAACATCAGCATCCTGCTTCACAAAATGAAAGCTACAGCAATATAAATGATGAAAACATAGATATTTAAATCAGGAACTATTCCTTTCTCTCTCCACACCTCCACTTGGATTTGAATGGTTATGAATTTTTATTATTTCTTTGAAATTCCAGCTGAAGCTGTCACTAGTCCTGCAAGGTATAAACTTTACAGGTGACAAGATGTGTCATTTTTGCTATAGGCTGAATATAGATTTTCGATATTTTGACTTATGAGTCAAACCTTTCAAATGCAGATACAATTAAAATTCTGAGGTGTTAGGTGTTCTGAGTAGTCCGTTTCTGCATCAATTTCACAAAGTTAGCTTTCAGATTGCAGAGCGCACACAGCTGTCAATCTGATCACAAAAGATGGCTATTTGGGTCAATGGAAAACTTGGAATCCCAGGCTGTAAAAACTGAGCTATTGGTTGAAATCAGTAGGACTTATTTCTAATCTTACTATCAGAGTATTTGTATTGTCTGTTCCAACTCTCAGGGTCTTTGGGAGAGATCTTCCCCTTCATCTGCTGCTTCATTCCACTAAGAGAAATTCCAGAGAATGGACCTAGGATGTCCTGCACTGAAAACAATGTACTCTGCCACAGGGCTATGCCAGATATCCAGCTTAAGTTATACATACTTTAGGACAGTGTTTCTCAACCATGGCAACTTTGAGACATGTGGACTTCAACTCCCAGAATTCCCCAGCCAGCAGGCTGGCTCGAAAATTCTGGGAGTTGATGTCCACATGTTTCAAAGTTGCCATGGTTGAGAAACACTGGTTTAGGATAATTGCTTACATCTCATATAGGGTAGAGCTAGGGTGCTTAAGCCAGGAAGATCCAGGGTCAAGTTCACACTCAGCCATAGAAACTCACTGGCTCTTTTTAGCCAGATCCTATTCTTTATCTGATTTATTTTACAGGGTTGCTATGAAGATTATTAGACAACTGAACTGGATGTACAGTATGTCATCTTGTGGGAAGCTTGGATATAAATCTTATGAATAAATATATAGATCTATGTATTTCAGTATTACCTGGGAGGGTGAAGGGGCAATAATCTAAATCAGCTTTCCACAACCTGCTATCTTCTAAATACACAGGGACAATAACTGGCCAGGAATTTTAGGAGCTGTCATCTTAATGCATTTGGAGTGTCCCATGCTGGAGAAATCTAATCTAAATAATACTGTAGTTTGTGGAAACATCCTCACTTTTACAGAACCTTTGGATGAAAAAAAACATCAGGTCAAACATTGATTAATTATTATTTCTAACATTATTCTATTTTATAATTCTAAAGTTCTTTTCCATAGTGACTCAAATGTACAAATAAGTGACCCACTTATTTTTATCAGACTGTAATTTATTTCCTGCCACAGATAAAGGTCATAAAGTGTACTGCAAATTAGTCCTGTATTTTGCAAAGTAAACCCAGTTAATTTAAATACTTGGTATCCAGCGAGATGTGATAAAAACAGCAGAGGATATATATGTGTCTGTGCATGTGCTACCATGTCTTTTGCTCCTTCGGTTATTTTCACAGATAAGCTTTAATTTACTCATGAGAGAAATGCATTATGGACCTAGTGAAAGTATGTAACTCATTGGATTCTTCAAATATTATTGGGTGTCAAGAAAAAATATTTCAAAAACAAAAGACAAAGATTGTAGAAATAAACAATACAAATGCTATCACAGAAATTTGCTGTGTGTCTCAAGTAGCTTCAAAAGCAATTTTATTGAACAGAACCACATCAAGAAAAATTCAGAACTGTATATGGCTGGCATGGTATTGCAATTCTTATCCTAGAATCTAGGAAACCAGCAGAGGAACAGGGATGCAGAGTGGCCATGCAGGCTGCTCTGATTTCTGGAAGGGTGGTCAGAAAATAACTCTTTATTTGAAGATGCCATCTAAATCAGGGGCAGGCAACCTGATACCTTCCCAGTTTCTTGAAATGAGAATTCCCACAGTCCCCTGTTGCCTAGGCTGAGAGAAGATGAAGTTGAAAATATAGGAACGGTACCACATTATCAGTCCATGTTCAGTTAGAGAAGCGGCCCAGTATACTTTAAATATAAAGATTCATGAAGAATACGAAACAGAATCCGTATCTTCACCCATCAATGTAATCAGCCTATGGATAGGGACATAGCTCGTAACTTTCCCCATTGTGATGAGATTAAACTAATTATTTTTAAATATGCGTCTAAACACAAACAATATATGCAGATCTGATGCAAAGCTCTGTTCATTTGTTACACATTTCCTCTTTGACTTCAGTGTGTAGCCGGCCACTGTGCCATTTAGGTAGAGCCTTATAAATGCAGAGTCTCTAATGGGCATGCCACTTCATTTTCAGTGCTGTGTTTGTGCTGGTCCATGCTAGCTCTCTATTTAACTGCAGTCCTAGTCTTGGTATATGTCCATGTTCAGACAGGATGACAATGAACATAGGCTCTCCTTTCATTATGAAGTCCTATGGGAATTTGAAGATAAGCATATATACCTGAACTCGTGCCCAGAAAGAAAAAAGGTGCCAATTTCAATTGTTGATGCATTGGTGAGATGTGATCCTAAAGCCCATTACAGTAGGTGTTTCATCGACTACATTTGAAGTGTAGGGATACCCTTCAAAGGCAGTTTCACATACAATATATCACTGTGGACTAATCTAAAGATTACTAGAGCATGGATTGCTGTGGCTAAGTTGTCTTTGTTTGAAAGAGACATATCATTGTGTTAGAAGCAGTTCTTGTCACACAGAAAAAGTATGTAACAAAAGCACCATATGACTTATGGTGCAGACACACTGTATGTTTCTGTGTGGTGACACTAATATGATTAGGTGATAAGCAATGGAAATAAATGAATAGCATTTGCAGTGCACTATCACCATACTCAAGCAATTTATCACTTAGCCAGAAATTACTCTTGTCGGTTACTTTTTGGGGAGATGATGGGATTCCACTGCCAAGGTATCACTCATGTTTAAAGTCTGGCTTGCCATGTCACTCTGATTTGGTACTATCGCTTCTTCTGGGACAAAGAAGAGAAAGAAAGCACAGGAGGTTTTAAGTTGGTTGTCCTTTTTTTTCTTTGGTGATCCTGCCTTACAGAAGCCTAATGCCACATAAGGTAACAAAACAAGCTCTGAAGTGAGGGAGAGTCTTGGCAGCTGTGGCTCACATGCCAGAGGAGCCAGAGAGCACAACCTCCTGCATTCCAGGGTATGTTGTAAGGGTGGCTTGCTACATTGTGGGAATATACTCTATAAATTAAGAATTTACATCTGGTGCTTTTGTCTGGGTCTCAAGTGCCTCAACAAAGCTTAACTGCTTTGTTAACTAAAGTCCTGGTGAACAGAACTAAAAGCCCAAGAAATTATACCTATACATGAAAGCGACTCTTACCAAGATGAGTTGATGCCTTCAGCTAGGGCACAAGTTTCCTTCTTTTTTTTCTTTTACTGTATGCACTGAGCCTAAAATAACTAGAAGATGGGGAAGTCTACATAAGCCCAATGTAAGCAGTTGGGCAGGCACCAGATATTTTCGATTGCAACTGTCATAAACCACAGTTAGTATGTTCAACGACCAGAGGTTGTATGAGTTGTAATCCAAAAGATGTGTAAGTGCCTATCTCTATCATAGACTATGCAGAGATTTGATGGAAGTTTCAGAATTTTAGTGTTCTAAGTTAATATAAGCACCACCCAAAAGAAGCTCCACAAAGAAACATTCAGAGTCATGGATAAAGGGAAGGACTTATTTTCTGATAAGCATTTTGATAGTCTTTCTCAAAACTAAATTGGCCGCTATTTCATTTATTGGGAAAGAAATTGCAGTAAATGCAGACTCTAGACAACCCATGAGGATGTACAATTGTGACAAGACCCAACCTCAATTTCATTTAGGTCCACTCTGAATTGCAGCCCCATTAAGCCAAGAAATCATCAGATTTCTTTGCTACTTATTCTTGGCACTGAGTCAATATGAACTATTTCAGGTTTTAACATTTCATTTTACATTAAGTCCCTTGACAATGGTACCTACATAATCAGTGACTAATCAGGTCTGACTCTAAAGAAGAATTGCCTCCAAGTTGTCCCAGTGACACACGGGAAATGTGTGAGGGGGAGAGCCTCACTCTTGACAGGTTGACATTTCAAAGTCAAACTGAACATTAAAAGCATTTACTTCAGGTTTATGAAGCCACAATGTGACAGCGGGAGAACAATGAGTTTCCCAAGGCACTATAATTCAGGCCCAACAGAGTATTAATAAAGGGTCATTTGAACCAAATTTTTATTAGAAATGAGACAGGATGGATATAACATCCAATGTAATGACAGCACTCAATTTAACCTTTTATTGGAGCAAATTGGATAAGGGGAAAAAAATCTGGAACAGACCAATTGTCTTGATTTTTAAAAGCATGGCTTTTGTCAGGCTGTCAGAGGCTTTCGAGACATACTTTCTATATGGTTGGCTTACTAAAGATATGAATTATTTGCCAAAAGTCTTTCCTGCTATTTTTTACACTCTAACTGTAATTATTGTTACAGCTTCCTGAGCTGTGGATGATAATTTATTTTCCTATTATTGTAGATGTTTGATATATAGCACTTTGGTTTATACCTGTGTAGGTTTCAGTCCCTTCCTATAAGGTTCCCTGACACTGGGCTCCTAACTCTTGTGGTTTGGTCAATGCTGTTGTTCATTCTAAGCTAACCAGCATTTCAAGGGCCAGGCAGTCAACACAAAACATGCTACACTTTTTGCTGATGTTCCAGTAAAAAGAAACTAGTGAAGATCATGGATTGGGGCTCCATAAGCAACATAGCCCTTGTGTTCAGTAGCTGGAGGAGAATCCAAGACAAAGTTTAGTCCATATAACTGTGCCAGATGATGATGATGATGATGATGATGATGATGATGATGATGATGATGATGGATAGATGATAGATAGATGATAGATAGATGATAGATAGATAGATAGATAGATAGATAGATAGATAGATATAAAATCATAGAGAAGATGTGCTTATGAGTAATTAATTACACTTGTTAATTCATAGGGACTGTAGAACATGGGAAGGTGTAGCTCAATGGTAGAGCACATGCTTGCATGAAAAAGGTTATACTGTAGCCAAAATCCCTTTCTCCAGTTAGAAAAATCAGATAGCAAATGTTGGGAAAGAATGGATGTATAGCTAAACTTTTCCAAAGCAGTTACTCAGTGTCAGAGACTTATCTTGTGCCAATAGCAATCAGTACTGGAAAAGAAGGAAGTATGTCACCAATATGTTGTTGCATATGACAGTTTTATGGTGATTCATATCCTTCCACCTTTAGCTGGGTCTTTTGTTGTTGTTTTTGCCTTTGTTTCATCTCTCTGTTCATCTCTTCTTTGTCTTCTTCTTACCAATTTTCACAAAGAGAAATTGATGCCCTTAATCAGTAGCACAGCTAAGAAGATATTAGGTGAGATATTACGTGTGGCTCCACAGAAGTTCTTCCTGTCTCCAAATGCTTAAAAAGACAAAGGCATCTTTATTTCAAGAGAGGGCTACCATTTTTGCTATAGTAGTGCTAAGACTGTTTTGGAGTTGTGCATCTACTTGGAGGAAAGAGGGGTGAAAACCAGTATTTTCTTCATTTTCTCTATGTCCTTGATTGGGCTGTCCCTGTTATTGTTTATAGAATCAGTGTAAAGCTCAACCACAGAACAACACAATTGTCAAATATGTTCATCTCATGGTTAATAAAGCCTGTTAGGCTTTGCACACAATAAAGAAAAGGATTCTTGAGTGTGTCAAACAAAAGAAGGATCTACATATTATCTAATATTTCCTTCAAATGAATTGCACAGAATTAAAATTTCTGAGAATCTTTCAAACCCATAAATTGTTTACTATTTTATCATAACAGATGCTTCAGACAAAGGAAGCAGGAAATTGTTACAGCGTGTGGCTGATCTACAGCTTGACACAGCTGAATGCAGTTGCGTAAATTGGTTGCGAGACTTTGTTGAAGGAAGCCAGGCAATAAGAAGGAATCAAAATTACAGCACCGCTGAAGGACTCATTCGCCTGCAATCAACTAAAATTGTGCCATTTTCTGTCTTCTCTGCTGATAATGCAAATGTATTTTTTGGAAGAAAACTGCTTGATGTGTAATGCATCTAAAAGTAAAAAAAAAATCTTTTTTAAAGATATGTTCAGAGAAACACTCTCCACCTGTCAGACATGTCCTTGGCAAGATGGGCAAATTTTCAGAACAAAAAGTGGCCCTAACATCAGTGGATGGGCAGTAGGACTGGATCAAACTTTTAAGACTGAAGCAAATTCCTCTCAAAAAAGTGCACTAAAATGTCTTGACATGTTTGCCCTCAGAAGTTAAAAGATAGTTTTTGATCTTGTTGAATAGAACTAATAAGATCTATCAAGTCATGAAGAGAAGACTGCCACCATACATCCATCACCATCATGCTATCTTTTTCAGGACATACAATGTCAACATATAACATAGTTATAGTGCAGAGAGGGTGTAAGAAATAGTAAGCCAAAAAAATTAAAAGCATAACATCAGAAAAAGAAAAGGGAAAATAGCTAAAACTAATCGTAACAATACCATTTCCTATATCTCTCCACACTTTTCTACCCTTGCAAGCCATCGTTTGCTTCCATTACAGCTGCATGCTACTTCATACATTGCCTTTTGTACTTTAAACTTTCTCTCTCCCTCTCTCTCTCTCTCTCTCTCTCTCTCTCTCTGGGTTTAATAACTCCACCCAATCATTATTTTTCCTCTCCCCTTTCCTCTCAATCTGTTCACTCTTTCTTCGTATATTTTTATTGTGATTTGATTCTTACTCATTTTCTCCATATGACCAAATCATCTCAGCGTATTGCTTATTTTTGTATTCAATCCATATTCATTTAGCACCCATTCACTCTTCTCCTGTAGCTTCTTGTTTACCACCCACACTTCTTAAGTACTCCAATCTCACTGCATTCAATTTTCATGTTTCTCTAGCATACCCAACATTCTCTTCCATAAGTAGGCAGAAGCACTCTTATGCACAGCCATTTCCAGTTCTTTTGACAAGCATTCATTGCCTCTTACAGTCCATTACATTTCCACCAGAAATACTGGTCTCCCTTCTAAACCTCCCTTCTAAAGGTCCAGCTAGCTCACAAGTCTTTTGATAGACAATTCAATTAAGCAGCAAAAAACAAAACAAAAAAACAAGCATTTAGAAAGCAAAGGCAGCTAAATTTGATCACAAGAAAAAAATACCTAAAATCATATAGAGGCAATACTTCTATGAAGCCAAGTTTCATGTTTTTAAGAACCTCTTACCCGATGAAGACTTTGTAGAAACTCAAAAGCTTGTAGACTACTTTGCAAATCTTCACTTGTGCTATTTAAAATATTGAGGCCTATAGTTCATAGGATATTTTTTTTCATTTACTTTGCAAACAATCACTGGCATTTCCAGTTTAAGCAGTCTGGTAAATGGTGGTGGGAAAGACCTCTACCACACAGGGCTTAAATAGTTAGAAAGTGACCTTACACTGAATTAGGCTACGTTGCTACTTAGTTCAGCAATCTTTTTATGGGCAATTTCAGATAAATAGGTAATGTAATTATGACTTTCTGACAGGCTGTTTGGCTTATTCCACATTTCAGAGAATTTTGGGATAAAGGTTATGATTACAAGAATTGGCCTGAAAATAGACATGGATACATGGGATGTGTGTCTGTCTGTCTATCTATCTCTAAAATGTAGCAAAAGAAAGGAGTAACTTTCATGGACTTACCACATTTCCAACATTATTTGAAATATGGTGCAGGACACGTTCACATGCTCATACTCATCACCCCAGATTTGCAATGAAAAGATTGTTTCCATTTATGAAATACCCAGTGGGGGCCAGAGCACTGGAAACTGATTGTTGTTGTTGTTGTTCAGTCGTTAAGTCGTGTACGACTCTTCGTGACCCCATGAACCATATCGCACCAGGCCTTCCTGTCCTTCACTGCCTCCCTGAGTTTGCTCAGTTTCATGCTCATTGCTTCAGTGATGCTATCTAACCATCTCATCCTCTGCCGTCCCCTTCTCCTTTTGCCTTCAATCTTTCCCAGCATCAGGGTCTTTTCCAAAGAGTCCTCTCTTCACATTAGGTGACCAAAGTATCTGAGCTTAAGCTTCATTATCAATCCTACCAATGAGCAGTCAGGGCTGATTTCCTTTAAGATTGACTGGTTTGACCTCCTAGCACTCCAGGGAACTCTTTAAGAGTCTTCTCCAGCACCACAGTTCAAAGGCATCAATTCTTCGGCGCTCAGCCTTCTTTATGGTCCAGCTCTCACAGCCATACATTACCACTGGAAAAACCATAGCTTTGATTATGCAGATATTTGTCGGCAAGGTGATGTCTCTGCTTTTTAATATGCTGTCTAGGTTTGCCATAGCTTTCCTCCCAAGGAGCAAGCATCTTTTAATTTCATGGCTGCAGTCTCCGTCTGCGGTGATCTTGGAGCCCAAATAAATGAAGTCAGGAAACTGATACATCATCCCAAATGTAATTTCCTACAGAGATAGTTCACACTGTGTGAAACACTGAATATTGAGTGTTTAACCGATGCTTAAGCACATGAGTCAGCCCTTAGACAAAAAGGGAACTATGGTATGAATCACAGGACATAATCAATTTCAGTTTATTTTCACTACAATTGGGGTTTTCCAGATCAATCTAAGTCCATTCTGCATTAGTACATCAAGCACTTAGGTCCATTTCATCAGATTTTCAGCAAATTAGGTAGAACACCCATGTCCATATCTACCGTGGTTGCTGCACTTAACATTCCCAATACATGGCTTTCTGTGTATAATTTCTCTGAATATATACCTCTTTATATGAAACTTCCCCAAATGTACACTTTTAGGTATGTAACATTTGTTTTTTAAAAAATATTTTTGCACTGGATATTAGAAGAATCGGTGAATTATATGTCTGCCTGTGCATCCCGAATTATAGCCAACACAGTTTGATCTGATAATTTTAAAAAAAGTATCAAATTTTTTAATCAAAATTTTCAAACTTAGCACCAGGAATATTAATGCTATGCATTAATACTTAGCCCCAGAATATTAATGCTTAGGCTAAAACTTAGCCCCAAAATATTAATGCTAAGCAACCCCTGACTTTAGCGTTAGGTTTGGTTACTGTTTTTACTCTGTTTTTAATTGTGAGCCACCCAGAGGTGGGTGGGCTATTTGAGAAGGGTGGCCGTATAAATTTATTAAATGAATGAATGAATGAATGAATGAATGAATGAATGAGGCAATTAGTGCATTCACAAGTAAAGGGGATTCCTGGCCACCACTCGCAGGAACAGAACTAGTACCAGGACATCCCCCAAAACACTAATATTATGCAACCCCTGACTTTAGTGTTAGGTTTAGTATTTCTAAATCAACAATACCCTCTGACAACAATGTCTCTATATTGTTTTTTTCAAAGGATATGATCATTTAAAAAAAGAACAGACAAAATTGAAACACAAGTAAACTTTTAAAGGACTCATGTAAAACAATTTTGACAATAGTTTATGAATGAGTGCATTATAATAAATAAAGCTAATATTTATTATAACTATACACGGATAACAGTTATGGAAACTATATAAATCATAGATTGCTTTGTTATATATTAAGATACTCCAGCAGTCTTTTCTATACAGTCCTATACACACTTTTTTAAAAGAGTCAAGTTTGATTCCCTGTGATTTGCTGGATGCTTCCATATACTTTTATGGCAAAAATACAGAAATGTTTTGCCACTGCTTTCTTACGAGATGTTTGTTCAGCTTCCCAATCTAGCCTGCAATCCTGGTATTTCCTGGTGGCCTCTCATCCAAGTATTAACCTGGCCCAGCATTGCTAACTGGGTCAAGCTGGGACCCAGTTAACTTTGTCTAATCTTCGCTCATCTAAAGGAGGTATTCTCCAGTTCAGGTTTTTTGGAGATAGTACTCAAAATACTTAACTCACAAAAAAAGTTTACATTTTATTATAAGTTTATATCTGTACATGTGAGTACATGTGACAATCTTCTCAATCCTGCTGGAAATTCTGTGACTTAAAAAAAAAAATTTCTAAGAAACCCAGACGAGTGTCTACACTGGCTGTCTCATTATCAAAGAAACTTGCCCTCATCCATGTCATGTGAATGCATTCACCACCAGCTCACTGAATCTGTGCACAGTTCTGATAAAGCACTCATTAGATTTACCCTTTTCAAATGTCAAAAGATCATGGACTGATCTATAATAGTATTTTCATTCTGTTGACATTAGTTTCTGTATTTCCACTTTACATTTCCTTGAAAATTATCCAATATACAGTTTAGTGCAATGGAAAATCTTGCTGCTCTCTTGCAATCATTGCTTAATTGCACATTCCAATAATAAGATCTGGCTTTCTCCTGGGAAGAGGGGGAAGGAAAACCATTAAAAAAAAAAAAACAGGCATAGAACAAGTTAGAAATTAAAATCCTATTTATTCTGATGTAAAGATTTTGACCTGTTCAGGCTATTCAGGCTCTGTTCCTGGAGGAGTGGGCCAGAGGGCGGGCCGTGCTTGCCATGCCTGTGGGCCTGGCAGTGGTTGTGGAGGCAGCCCTGCTGTGCACTGTGAGCTCTTCACTGCTGGCATCTCTCCCTCTGTGGACTTTTTTCTTTGATGGGGGTTTGTCAGCAGCTGTGTTGGAGGGAGAGTTGGGGGGCCTTGGTTGGCTGCCGGTCCGGTCGGGCTGGTGTTTTCCTGGCCAGTGGCCAGCAGTGGTGGAGGACTGGGCATTGCTTGCGGGTGGTCAGCAACACTGAGGGATTCCAGTCATGTGCCAATGATGGAGGTCCTCTGCCTGCTGCAGTGCTGTGTGACCCCGACGGCTGCTGCTGGAAGCTGTGCCCTGGCAGCTCTCCATCTGAGAGGCCAACGAGGACACTGGGACTCTGGAGGTGCTGGTGGTGGAGAGGCAGAGGAGATAACAGTAGAGTGGCAAGCTACTGTTGACCATCCCTCCCTGCAGAGGCCATTTTGCCTTCCCTTCTGCTAGTCCCGGTGAGGAAGAAGATGGCAGGGCGATTGTTGACCCCCTCATCGTGGATTCCAGCTATCAGCTAGGTGCCTATGACTGTGGACTGTGGGTTTCCCAGTGAAGACTAATTTTCCCCTCTGGGTGAGAACCAGAAGAGGGGATTGGTGGGGTTGAAGTGAATGGAAGGGAGCCCTTGACCAGCTGGTGAGAATGGCAGGGGAGGTGTGCCTGTGAGTGGGAGTGTGTGTGTGTGTGTGTGTGTGTGTGTGTGTAGTGGGGGAGATGATCACTGGGTACCCTGATGGCACTGAGAGCTAGCGAAGCTAAAGTGCCTCAGGGTGCCTGGCTTTCCCTCCCTGTGATGGATGGAGTTAAGGACAGTGGGAGGTCCCTGGCCTTGGGAATTGGGGGGCCTAGACTGGGGATGGTGCTGACTTTGTGGGGATGGGGGCAGGCCAAAGTATTATGGTGGTGATGGGCATGGGGAGATATGGCAGGAGACAGGGTGCAGGCCGTTCTTGGGGAACATGGGACCAATGTCTTATCCCAGTTTCACATTCCAGCTCCTTGGTCTCGGTCCCTGTCAGCAGACCTTCAGAGGCCCTGGCTTTTGGCTGCTGCTTCTAAATGCCAGGTTGTCTGTCATAAGGCGTCCCTCATTTGTGATTTAATTGTTGATGAGAGGGCTGACCTGGCATGTATAACCAAGAACTCGCTGGGTCCAGAAGGAGGGGTGGCTCTTTTGGAGATATGCCCAGCTGGGTTTCAGTATGGCATCAGTGAGACCTCAAGGCAGAGGTGGAGGTATGGTGATTGTCATCCGAGAATCTGTTAATGGCTTTCAGGGGTGCTGCACCATAGGTCACTGGATATGAGACCCTGTTCATTAAGTTGGGGTTTAGGGATCAGTTGAGATTGTTGCTGTTGTATCAGCCTCCCTGCTACATAGCAACCTTCCTGCCTGAGCTTTTTGACTCCATTTCTGGGTTGGCAGTGGAGTTCCCCCGACTTATGGTCTTGGGAGACTTCAATCTGCCTTCTCTAGGGGTGGGGTCTGAGGTGGCTCACAAGTTCATGGCCACCATGGGCCTATCCCAGGTCATCCAGAGCCTAACACAGGACAGTGGCCACACACCAGATCTGGTGTATCTGTCAGAGCAGTGGCTATGTGATCTGAAATTTGGGGAGCTCTTGGTGTCTCCCTTATCATGGTCAGATCATGTCATGGGATTCTCTAGCGCCACTATCCATTGCAGGGAGGCTGGACCCATTAGATCAGTCCACCCTTGGTGACTGATGGGCCCAGATGGGTTTCAGAGGGAGCTGGGGGCTGTTCCTGCTGGTCTACTCCACGGTCAATCTGAAGCCTTGGTCGCTGCTTGGAATAGGAGGGCGGCTGAAGCTTTGGATTGGATTGCACCTATGCAACCTCTCCCCTCCCATGGATCCTGTCACTCCCCATGGTTCACAGAAGAGTTAAGGGAGATAAAATGAGAGAAGAGATGATCTACATCTCTTATCTATGTGAGGCCCCTGGGTGAACTCATTCATTGCCATGGGATGAGATATCATTACTACACTGATGATACCCAATTATACATCTCTACCCCTGGCAAATTAAGTGATGACATGGACGTCTTATCCCAGTGCCTGGAGACTGTGAGGGTCTGGATGGGGAACAACAGGCTACAGCTGAACCCTGGCAAGGCTGAGTGGCTTTAAGTTTTGGGAACTCCAGTTCTAGGACTATGCCATCTTTGGTGCTGGATGGGGTTGCACTGAGCAGTCTGGGGGTCCTCCTGGACTCATGACTCCTGCTTGAAGAGCAGGTGGCAGTCGTGGCTAGGAGAGCCTTTGCACAACTTTGTATTGTGCACCAGTTGCGCTCGTTCCTAGATCGGGAGCTTTGCTCACAGTCACTCATACCCTAGTTACCTCCCAATTGGACTACTGTAAAGTGCTCCACATGGGGCTGCCCTTGAAGAGTATCTGGAAACTTCAGCTGGTGCAATATGCAGGAGCATGGGCAGTTATGTGTGTTTCTAGAACAACACATGTTATGCCTCTGCTCCACGAGCTGCATTGGTTACCAGTCTGTTTCCAGGTCCAATTCAAGGTGCTGGTTTTGACCTTTAAAGCCCTACATGGCATGGGGCTAGGTTATTTTAGGGTCCATCTCTCCCTGATTATATCAGCCCAGCCCATCAGATCCGGCAGAAGAGGCATGCTACAGGTCCCATCAGCTAGAGAGCTACAGTTGGTGGGTCCCAGGAGGCAGGCCTTCTCTGCCATGGCACTCTCTTTACAGAATATCCTCCCCCCTCCCCAAAGTGAGGCTGGCTCCATCCCTACTGATTTTCCTGAAGTCCCTCAAAGCCTGGTTATGCCGTCAGACCTGGGGGCTCCAGGGGACCGGTGAGATACTGAGGTGGCTCCATTGTCGTTAACATCTTCTGTTCTCTCTTAGCCTTGTGTTTTTTACATTTTTTAATATTAACTCTTCTATAGTTTTGTTGTACGCCGCCCAGAGACACTGTTTCATGAGATAGGCGGCTATATTAATTTGCCAAATAAATAAAACAAATAAATAAAATTAAATAAATAAATAATCTCATTCAATTATCACCAACCATAAGGCATCACAATAAGGTGTATGAGCATCGAAATTAAAATGGGAAAAGGGGTTGCCTTTGGGCTTCTTTGATTGGCATGCAATTCCATATTCTGTGTGGGTGGACTGCAATCAGTCTGCAAAGTACAATTTGTTTGTGACTCTGTAAACATCATATCAATAGACAATTGTAAATGGCCGGTATATAGAGATAAGATAGACCTTGGCCACAAAAAGTTAAAAGCTTACCTTTCATTAATCATGAACACTGATGTGCATTATCATCTACTGCCCAGATGGCTTGCTCACAAAGAATAGGAATTAAAGTTAGTAAGGGCCTCATTTCTGTTCTGATGGCTAGATTCAGTAACGGAGATAATACGTTAAAGGGAACTTTCCAGTAACTTGCATTTCAGAGGAAACACTGATCAAGAGAAATTGTTCTGTCTTTGGCATGAAGAGGGGGAAAGAAATTATATTCTGTTAGAGTTAAAGACCATTTTGCTGATTACTATAGCATCCAAGTAGTTCGAGTAATTTGATATGAAAATCAAGAGAGGGAATTTTTGCAATTCAAATTTGGTAGAGCTTAGCCTACAAAATGTAGTTGGCTATACAGAACCATAGACTCACAGAAAGCTTGCTCCAAGGCCAAAGTAGACATGACTTTTCCTAGATTTTTGCAGTCAATATGCATGTTTTTAAAAATGCAGATAGGGCTTGGGTAAAGACATATTTGAAAAAAATCACAAGAAGTAAAGGAAGGAATCAGACCCTTAGTATGCTAATAGTAACTTCAGAAGAATGATTTTCTTTGGGATGAAAGCACAGGAAGAAAGCATTAAACCAGTGTTTCTCAAACTTGTAACATTAAGATGTGTGGAGTTCAACTGCCAGAATTCCCCAGCCAGCATGCTGGCTGGGGAATTCTGGCAGTTGAACTCCACACATCTTAAAGGCTCTGAGATTGAGAAACACTGCTCTAGATGGTACATGGTAGGAACTTCCCTCACTCAATTATCATCTGATATTAACTGGATACAAAACAATATTCCTCCTTCCTATACTAAGAGTATTCAACATGGACTTTTTTTCAAGTGTGAACTCTCATAGCCATTTGTTCTCAGTCATTTATTTATTCATCCCTCCATATAATTACTATTCCTAAAAAATGCAAGTACTTATAAAGGATCTGGCCAGTTTTAAACAGATAGGGTTACTGTTTGGAAAATTTAAATTTTGTATGCATTATAGAGAAGAGAAGATAAGGTCTGGCCATCCTATCTGGCATGAATATAACTTACTGTTAAGTTTTATCAGAATCTAAGGGATTATTACAAAGCCCAATACTTCTGTGAGATTAATATTACACAGTGATATATATATAATCAAGAATATTCTTGTTCTTAAGTAGAAACTTTGAAACAAATGTATATCTATTATTTGACTGTTTTGTGAATTCCTCTTTGTGCTCATTGAATAAAATATTGGCAAGATGATTGAATGACAGCCAGACAATAAAAATAAATAGAACATATACTGTTGTTACTGCATTAAATAACAAAAGCCATCCAATATTCCACTAGATAGATACTGTTCCAACTGTAGATTGATCTAGTGGTAACATTTGTATTTTATTAAAGATCACTGTCTAAAGGGCAGTTTCCTCCACATCAAACAACGAGCATTTCAAGAAACATTCATTCTAAATATTGTTTCAGCGGACAATATTTTAAGCAGCAAGAAACTCAAATCAATCTCAGAAAAATGATAAATGGTAGCTTTTCAACAGATTTCAGTTTGAAATTACCTGTGGGATTGATACAACAGATCTCAGTAATATCCTGTTTTCCTAAAAGCTCTAACTGGCTGTATCTAATACTGTATACTTTCTTAGATAAATACTGTCTTAATCAAAATGCAGAGCAGACAAATATAAAATTTACCTGCAGTATAATATGTTTTCATCACAAGGCCACCAAATAGAGCACACTGCTTAAACTAAAAATGCTAACTGTTCAGTTTTTATTCTTCATTGCCCAAGAAGGAGTGCAGTTGGCAAGGGCAAGAATTAATGTCAAATATTTTATCCCGTTGTACAAAGCATGCAAAGATTATGGTGTCATTGCTCTTTATCCCCTAGTATTTGTTTTTCTCATGTGCTTGTTTAATGGACAGATGAAGAATCTGTGGATGTGTATAAGAAAAACACACAGATAAAACTGTTACCAGATAATAGATAATATTTACAGGCAGTACCCGGGTTAAGAATGAGTTCCATTCCTAAGCCTGTTTTTAACTCGAATTTGTATGTAAGCCAGAACTTGTACTTACGAATGGGCTGCTTATTACTAAAAATGTTGGACAGCGTTCTCCTTCCTCGAGCCGATGAACTGCTGAAGCCATGTGATGTTTTCATGAACCGTTGAAAACCACTGAAAACAGGCTGTATATTAAAAACATGCAGCTTCAGCAGTTGATGAAAACATTGCATGGCTTCAGCGGTTCATCGGCTCAAGGAAGGAGAACACTGTATGCCATTTTTAGTAACAGGCAACCTGTTCATAAGTATGAGTTGTCTGTAAGTCAGACATTCTTAACCTGCCTGTATCTATTGTCCTGGGGCAAGGAGAAGAAAACCTTTTGAAAATTGCTATCATGATCTCTCTTGCATTGTTTGGATCACCTTATCCTATGATATTGTTTGATCATCTATTCAATATTATTAGCAATTCCGTTCAGCAACAACCCATGTTTTCTGGGAAGTGAAAACTATTGAACAAAGTCCAGATTGAATACAGTATGGCAGAAAATGCTCCTCATGATGCCACTACACCAGAAAAAAGACATTTATTTTCCATAACATTTAGTCCATGGGATGCAGTGGTGGCCTCAGAATTTTGGAGAACCTGCATAAGAGTGTCTTTGGGGGGCTGATAAGCAATTAAGGGTTTACCTATTAAAAATACACTATGAAAAATGTCATCATACTAACATGCATCTGCTTGGCTAAGTGGAAAAAACCAGCACGCTTCTCTTTTACTTCCTGCAGTTATGCCCAGTTTGGATGCCTGCACAAGTGTGAGACCCTGGCAATGGCCAGATTTGGCCTCTTAAAGCCACCCCTGATGGGATGGCAACTGGAATTGTATATGGTCCTTGGCCACAGCCACCTGGGGAGCCTGTCTACCTCTCCCACTGATCAGCTGGCCATCAGGACACCACTTGCTTCCCCATTATTAAGGAACCAGGAATCTGCAGCAGGACCCCAAGCAGGAAGGAGAAAGGTGCATTACTTCCTTCTTCCTTTCAGTTACTTGCTTTTCTACCTCATTTAAACACAAGGTGTAAGAGTTATATGAAACTCTTATATTAAACACAACAGGTTATTTTCAATGTCTTCAAAACCGTGGGAGTACAATTTTGGGCACTGAACTCAATGAATCGCATCATAACACTTTGTAGCATAGACTTCCTTTTACATCTACTTCAACAAGTTAAGAATTGACCCTGAAGATACTCCATGGAGAGCACAGCTCTCTGCTAAATGTGTATTACAGTATATAAATTGTAACCTTTCTATATTGTGTAGGTGGGGCTGTAAGCAAATTCACACACATTACCAACTTTGGTGGCAAGGCCCAATTAGTCAGTTCTTTTTGTCAAAAGTTTCCAAATTGGGAAAAATCACCAACAATCTTTCATGTGGTTTATGGGTCACATTTCTTAAGGCATAAACATTGATGCAATATAAAAAAAAATATTCAGATCCTATTGTTAGCTGCAAATTCTCAATAACAGAACAATAGAAAGCTATAATACATGATTCACTGGATCAGTACTATTTAAAAATATGGAAATACTGGCTAAAAATTAATATTTAAATTAAAAATTAATACTGCAATGAAGAATAAATGTATTCAAATCTGATTACTATTTCTTAGCTAAATTAATATTTTCCTAAATAGATTATTTTTGTACAAATGTCGTTCTGGATAGAAGAATGTTTAATTTGCTTGTCTTTCTCCATAAGACTCCTGAAAATCACATCTGTATTCATATAAATGAATGCATACACATATGTGCACATATGTATATATATGTATATAAATACATGCTATATGCTTGAGTATATAAACATAGATAAATATGCATACAAACACACATACAGTGACTTCACATGCAGCAAGTCAGATTTGTGCAGCAGTTTCCATCATTTGCATAATTGCATAATTACACTAGCGACGTAAATCCCCGCAATGCCTATTTTCTGATTCAGTGGACTTTCCTTATTAATAACAGACACTTTTTCCTCACAACACATGTGTGTATTGCTTTCTCTCTCTCTCTCTCTGGATGTTCCCCACCTCCCACCCCTACTTTTTTTCTTTACTTTTGTTTTAGTCTTTGGTTTACAGTATATTTTTTTATTCTTAAAGTTATAAATTGATTTTTTTTAATTAAAAAGCAAAAAAAAAAAGAAAGAAAAGCTGGGAGGGATGGAGGGGGATGTGAAATTGGGTGCATGTGTATAAAGAATATGAAATGAACTCCTTTGGGCCAAAAAAGTTATTCATCCATGATTTAGTAGAACTAATCATATGTTATGATGCTATGATGTTTTAAATTTTCTTTCTTGCCTTCTGTATTCCTGTTGATGTCATGGCATCTGCAATGCTCTTATCACTTGAAGTAGAGACAACAGGTATTAATGCTTTCAAAGCTGTCAGTCAAGATCTCTCTTGCTTTTGCAATGCAAATAAGTTTGCATTGACTAAGCAAAGGTATTCAACATCAGTGAATTATTTTCTATTTCAACCAGAACTGCCTGAATTTCATCAGATGGATTGGATGCTGGGTCTGGTTGCTATTTAGAAGAAAGGTTAGGAATCATAACAAGGATCCCATTAATTCTTAAGAGCATGAGGGAAAGATACAAGTGAATATCTATGACTTAGAAAAAGTATTATTTCAGTCTGAATCAATATTGGTTCTCGAAATAGCTATTTTTATTTATTCTTTGCTCAATGTCATCTCTTTGACCTTCCACAAATTCAGCTTTTACATCTGAGTTTTTAAAAATATTTCATTTCAAAGCTGAAATGCAGAGTTTACTTAAATATCTACTCTTATCATATATAAAAAAACCCTGCACTTTAATAACATTAGGACAAGGCCTCCAGTACCCGTAAAGTCATTTTCATCTAGCAGGCAAATATATGCACAGTTTGGAAAGGGCCTGGAAGGAATCTGCAGGTAATTCAATGAACATCTTTTTTCAACATAACTTAGAGCTGAAAGAAAGCAAATTAAGTGCGTGGAATTAAATCTAAGATTTATTTTTTTTTAAATGTAGACAATAGAAGAAAATAATGTTTAACTTGAAACTCTTAGCTCAAAAAGGGAAATTAACACTTTTTTAAGCCATTGATTGAATTTTGTTCCAATATAACTGCCCTTAGAATTGTGTCTTCTACACCTCTGGTGATGTGCGATCAAAATCTTTTAGCTACACTTTACAATGTTGTGCTTGGGAAATTACTTGGAAACATGAAGTAGGATGACATTGAACAATAGGTCAGACCTGCTGAACTTCAATAGTAAGGTAGCAAAATGAATTTCACCAGGTGTAGCTTCCTCTTCCTAACCACTGAAAAATTTAGAAGCTTTGTTTTCTTTGACATTTGTGGTATAGATAGTCTTCATTTAGTGACTGCCTCAGATGGCCACCATTCACAGTTATGACAGTGATGAAAAAGTAACTTTCTGACCAATCCTTGCATTTATGACCTTTGCAGGTCTGTAAAGCAAAGGAAAGCTGAAGTACGATTGTAAGCACAGGTTACTTAGTGACCGCTTTGATCAAATTGTCAGTCCAAACTGTGGCCCCTAAACAAGGACTACCTGTAAGATTATAGATCTTAATGGTTGATTAAAGCATTCCTATGATCTTTTACTGCTGCCCAGTTATCTTGGACTGTCTGTATAAGTTGTAAATCTTGCAGACTCACTAAAGTTAGAACTTCTCAAAGCCTCAGTAAAGCAAGCATCAGAAAAATTTATTCCTGAGTTAAGTGTCCTTTGTTTGATCTGTAGAAAAGACACACTGGCTGCTCCAGCAGTACATGGAATTGTTGTATTTCCATACCACCAATATATTTCAGCTTTTGAGGTCACATTAAAGCTATTAGCAGCATTTCTTCTATGATTTTAGCTTTATCCAGTCAGATTTTAGGAGTCAGATGTGTTGTGTGAGTATGTATTCCCTTTTAAATTTTAAAACATCAGCCAATTTCTTTTGTAGATCCAGTGAAACATCCTTTTTTAAGTCATTCTCTTGGTTAGTCACTTGTAAATCCACTTTCAATACCATCTCTATCTTGTCAGATAAAATTTGTTCTACATCTGTCATTTCTTCATAACATCTTTTGGACATAGTCTCTCCATAGTAGCAGACATCATTACTGACATTGTTGATATTGTGGCTACAATTTTCTGACTCTATTCCTCAAAAGTCTCCTTCAGTATTTTAATTGTTATAATGATTTGCATCATTTTGTAGGCCTGTATGTTTTTTCTCTACCTAAAATGTTTAGTCCCCTTTAGTGCCCAGTTCTTAAAATCATGAAATTACTTATCTTTGTTATGTCTTGCAAAAACCAAAACAGGATCTATTTCTTATGAGAAGTTTATTCTTTATAATTAATTCCAATTAATTCCTTATTGTAAAAGTTTCAATATTCCAAATATATCTGGACCCTTAGTCCGTTTATAGCATTCTAAGAACAAAATCTTATTTAGCTTTTTGCTATTTATTTCAGATTTTTTAAATTCTTAAGCTTATGATTAAAATTTTCTTTCACTCAGAATTGAAGGCAAACTCACCTGGTGTTTTCAGACCTGTCATTCCAAAGGTCTCTAATAGTTTAGAAGTAGTTATGAACAATTTCTGAAAGTGATTAGCAAGTGAGGTTAGCAAACTTACTGTCCTTTCAAAGGTGCCTAGTGCGGTTGCGAGCAAGATGGCTAATCCTGTTGTCTCCCAGGGCTCAAACCCGCGGGAGACCACTGTCCTGCAGTCTCCTTGCGAGAAGCAGCCATCTGGAGCACATGTGCGCAACCTCCCATCCTCTCCTTGTCCGGAGAGGTTCCAAAGAGCTGGTCTACTCACCAGCTCTTCATTCTTTGCTGTGATCATCGGCTCTGCTTTTGCAGAGATGTCTACCATTCTCCCCCGGAAGCCTGAAAAATGGTAACAGGCTTGAGGAAAAGGAAGAATCCAGTTTAGTCCAGTAATGGGTCTATGAGCTCATGTCTGTATGTGTGTATTGTGTATATATAATCAGATAAATTTGATTTACATGATTAAGTAGGTTATTACTTTAAATGTCTGAACAATCAAATGGCAAAAATAGTGTTTTATCTAAAATGTAGCTGATTACTAAATGTATTTCCATTTAGTAATACATATCCATTTGTTTTGCTGGCTTAGCCATATCTTGTCATTCTGTTGTATCAACTTTCATACTCTTTTGCTGTCTTTTGGCTTTTACACTATAATGGGGCTAAACATAATCACACACACGTAAACTCACACGCCATGTCCTTCTTAGGAAGCCAGAGATGTTTAACAGCTGCCACAAGACTTTTTGTCCCTTCCTTTATGTTATAACAATGACATGTACTGTCTTGGGATTTCTTACCTCCTTTCATGTTTTGTAACCCTCTGGAATAAATATATTAAATACGTAAATTAACTTTCTTTAGTAGTTAATTTTAAATTATAATTTAATATTGCAGCAATGCTACACTAGCTCCAGAAAGGACCTCTGCCTCAAATACTTACAATTTGCTTTCATTATATGTTCTTGCCTGAGGCTTTGGCTAACTCTGAACAGCTGGCATTTAGCAGTTTAAATGGTGTTTGTAGAAAGATACAAAACAAAAAAGGTGTAGAGGAATACAGATGTGTCCTTGAAGAAAATATGTGGCATCCATTAGGATAACATGAACTTAGCCCAGGAAAACAGGAAGGTGTGAGAAAGAAACTCAAGACTACCCCCACCGTGGCTTTCTGTGGTATAAGAGGGAGGGAAGAAGAAATGCTGTCAGGCTTTTAAGATTCTGTTATGATAACTTATATCAATAAAGTACAGTTTTTTGTTTTCGTGGGGTTTTTTGGTGGTATTTGTTTCCTGACCTGGTCTACTTTGAAGGGCTGACAAAGGGTTGGGATGTGTATGTTTTCTTTTTATAGTACTTGGAGCGTGGAACTCCTTGTTAAATTTATTATATCATACACAAAATTGTGTGTTGTCTTTCACTGGACAATGATGACAGAGTCTGTTGTAAAGAACAGGATGTTGTTCCATACATTTACCACTAGAAGTGCCTTATTCTTTTTCCTGCTGATAAAGTGCAAGTCCCGTTTTACAGTATAAATGCTAGTAGGAAGTAAACGCAGTGAAACACATGAAAGAACCATTCTGTAATTCTGCACTGCAATTAAAAGAAAAAGGAAACAGAAACATGAGGAGCAAAAGGGCAATCTGAAAACAATGTTCATAATTTGATTATTGCTAATGATATTACCAACTATTTAAAAACACATAGTAGGAGCATCCATCCATTCTAAAACTAATGGAGAAAAATGCCACTATTAATTATCATAACAGAAGTGTGCCATTAATACTTTCATTACCATAGCAAAAGTATGCATCAAAAGACTAGATGCATTCTTTTTTTAAAAAAAATACAATTTTGTACTATGAAAAAATTTAAATATTAATAGAAGGGAACTGTATTGTAACAGGTAAGGTAATGATGATCGCACATCCAAAGAACAAAAATGTATGAGAAAAGTTACATTTATCAGTAAGTGGCCACCATTCCACAGAAAGGAAAACCATGTACCCCTTCTGCTGTATCTACATAAAGTATGCATTAGCTATTCCAAGAGTGATTCCCCTATTAGTGCCCTGGTGTTATACCAATCTACATAAATGTGCCAATCCAAGACCAGTGCTGTTTTCTTCTGTTCCCATGATGCCACAGGGTGTCCCTAGGTCTTTGCAAGTTAAAGCAATTAACTTTGAAAGCAAATTAGCTCAGATATTTTTGTGGCATTTTCTCAGCTGCAAGGCAAGAGTAGTTGCCTATTGGTGGGAATTCCAACCTCATCCCACTTCTGGGGTTTTCCCTTTCCCTCCAGAAGTTAACGATGCCATCTTTGCACCCTTACAATTCAATCTGGAGGTTGGTTCTGTTCGTGTATTTTTTTCTTTGCTGCAAACTAAATGTTTCAAAGTCTCTCTCTCTCTCTCTCTCTCTCTCTCTCTCTCTCTCTCTCACACACACACACACACACACACACACATGGTAGCTAGAGAGATTTTCTCACTCCCTCTGTCTCTCCCTCTCTCTCATTCAGGCACTAGAAGCTGGAGACAGAATAATGGAGTGCCAGCCAACCCAAGAGGCTCTTCAGCGCCCAGGAGATGAGGATAAAGGGATATCAGCGTGAGTGCAATTGTAAGGTGGGGAAGACAGAATGATGGACATTGGTGATTGTGTGGAAGTGCCCTCAGTGCTCTTCCCTAGTCAAATGATAGCAGAATTATAACTGTTATTCTACATATCTAGTTATTGGCGTTTCTGCTGACAACATACAACCTCTGCCTGGAGTACAAATGCATGAAATGGTCTTCATTGTTCTTTAATCTATGTGTGCAGCAATTAAAACACATATGCACAAATTATTGTGAAAGAGTAGTTTAAAAATAGACTATAGAGAGAACATAAGAATGCAATACACTGGGAATTACCTCAGTATGATTCTAAGAAACAAGCAAGATGTCAATTTTGAAAACAGCAGCTGCTGTGGAAGCAGCCCTATTTTGAAAATTACTGGATGCTGCTCTTTCCCCATCATTAGCCTGCTTGTAATAGATGGGGCAAAGGGACGTCCTGAGGCAGAATGCCCTTCTGTATCTCAGAAGGAAGGAAGAGTACAGCAGAAACTGAGCCTAGCTTATGGGAAACCATCGGAGAACAAGCTCTTATTACTTAAGAAAGTCCCATACAAGCATTCTATAACTGTAGTTTGTATAAATAATACGTATTTTCTCTGAAAAAGCAGAATATAAATTTAATAAGTAAACCAATCAATGTTTATGTATTTATTATTAAATTTATATTCTGCCTTTTCTCTGAGAGCTCAAGGTGGCTTAGATGAGGATTTCCTGAATGTTATCATCACGAGAGACAAGTTGACTGAAAGAGCAACTGGCCCAGAGTTGCCCAGGAAGCTCTGTGATCAGGTATGGACTTGAATATGGATCTCCATACTAACACCACTACCCTGTAGAAAACCTGTCCAACTTAAAAGGTAAGCTATAGCATATGTCTTCACTTAAGTATCATCATTGGAGGCAGATCTAATGGGTGGTAACCTTCCTTCTAAGGTCAAAAGACTAGCATGACCCACACATTCCAGGTTAGTTCTTATTTGTCTAAAGGGCTTGTAGACTGATTCCCCACACCCATTCTTCCACCATATCATTACAACCGCTGGAAGAAATATCTTTGAGATGAATGTAATTTGGGGACAAAATTTTACTTTATTAGTTTTATTGATCAAGTACTGTGTGGATCAGTTATTAATAAGTAACTTGCCTTTAACCTGAAGTAGTTACATTTCCTGTAACTTGAAGTGAATACCTTTGAAGTGAACTTTACTATATGTCTCACAAATATAAACAGTTCTTTAGTAATTTGTGCATAAACTTCCACCACCAGGGGTTCATTATAAAATCCACTTAAACCACCTTCCTCCTAAGATCCAACAGGCCCTACCTGCTAACCTTCCAAATAGCCTTAAAAATCTGTCTTTTTCCCACAAGCACTGGGGTATTGTAAGGCTCCAGCCCAGAAAAGTTCCTTGTGGATGTGTGGGATATGGTATAATTAAGGGTGCTGGGAGTTTCTGTGTTGTTGGGTTTTTTATGTTTTTTACTGTTTTTTTAATTGTTTTAGTGTTCTTTGTAAGCCACCCAGGGTTGTGTTGCATAAGATTGGCAGCTATATAATTTTTTAAAATAAATGAATAAATAAATACAAATAACATTAGTTGATTGTCATGGGACTAAACTAGGTTGTACAAACTTAATACACCCAATCCCTTTATTGAAAAGCACCATTAGTTGCCGCCTGACCCATCAACCCTCTTAAAATGGACAGATGGGGGCAGAGAGAAGGCAGAAAGGTGAACTAATATTTAGGTGTTAGAGTGAAGAAAAATGGATTTATAACTATGATAATTCATCTCCATTTAAGAGGTTTGTAAAATGCTATTTTTGAAGAGTTATTTACTTATTTACTTATCTATTAATATAGCACATTTCTAGGGCTGTCTAATTCTAGAATGATCACTTACAATCTTACAAAGAAGCATCACACATCAAGAAAGGTGATAGTCATCCAGAGGGAATGATAAAAACCTTGTTTCCCATACAACTCCCAGCCTAAAGGACTGCCAACCACCTTCACCCAAGGCCTGGAGGAAAAATCAGGTTTTCAAGCCTTGTTTAAGGCAGGCAGGGAAGGGGCAGTTTGAATCTCTGGCAAGCATTCTGCCAGATGACACTGTTTGATTGATGGGACCCCCGGCATGCCAATTCTGCCTGATCGTACAGGTTAGGAAGAAAGCTTGGGAGACAGAAGGCCCCTCAGATAACTGGGCCATATCTCATATAGGCCACTATAGTTGGTAACCAGCACCTTGAATTGCACCCAGAAACCTACCAGTAACCAATGAGCTCACAGAAGTGTTATATGAGCATAACAAGCTTGTTCATAACTGCTTATGCCATCACATTCTGAACCAATTGCAGCTTCTGAGTTGTCTTCAAAGGCAGCCCCATGTAGGCTGCATTGCAACTGTCCATACCCAAGGTGACCAAACCATGAGTGATTGTAAGAAGGGCTTCCTGGTCTAGGAATAGGTGCAACTGACACACAAGATGGATCTGTACAAAAGCCTTTCTGGCCATAGCTGCCAACTGCTCCTTGAGCAGGAGCTGAGAGTCCCGGAAGACTCCCAGATCATGCACCAACCTGAGGGGAAAGTACAACTCCATTCAGGACCGAAGGTGGAAAGCTGCAACCCAGCCAGCTTCTCAGCAACATTTCATTAAAAAGAGAGTTGGAGACTGGACAAAAATTGTGCAGAATGGTTGGGTCTAATGATGGCCTCTTGAGGACAGGTCACATCACTGCCTCCTTCAAGACCAGCAGAACTATCCTCTCCTTTACATTAATCTACAAGGGATTTCTAAGAATTCAGACAGGACAAATTATACTTCGTATACCTCAAACTATAGCTCAGCAAACAAATTTACAGTCTTTGCCAGTAATCTCCCAGATATCTCAAATATAAAACTAGAGGAAGCCTTGGAAAGTTTTTTTTTAAAGGAAATATTGAGAAATTATCATTTATTAGAATTTTATGAAGGAAACATCTCTCTCTAATAAATAAACTCTGATCTAAGAACTGTTTGCTGTGTATAAGAGTAAAATAGTATAGAAAATGGGAACTGAGTTATTGGTTTGTATAGTTTAAATGTAGTAAAATAGCCATAACATGTATCTTAATTTATTTGATATGGAAGAATTGATATTGTACATATAAACAATCTGTTTTAATAAGATCCAGAGATCCTAGCAACATGATCCATACCTTTAGCTACCTGTACTTAGCAGGTAGGGAAAATAATTGGTCCCTTCCAAAAATCCTTTCCATATTTCTATTTATGTGACACAACACCAAACTATGTATAGTTGGGTGGGTAAACCTATAGTATTGTTTCAAGAGTTTCCATGTGATGTATACAGTGTCCTATTGCTCCTGCCATGTGGTAAAGTTATATTCCAATAGAGTGTTCAATCAAAGTTCAATCAAAATTGTGATAAAATAAATGGCAGTTCTTGGCAGAGCTGCATCAAGCTTATGGATAATTTTCCATAAAAGTCAACTGTCAGGCTGCAATTGTTCTTGAGTATAGAAGACTTGATCACAAATCTGAAATATAGCAAATGAAAAATCCAATTTTACTGATTTTTTAATCAAAGGAGTAGCTCCCAATCTATTGAAAGGTATTGTAGGTTGGTTCCAAAAGAAGAGAATATATGTAGCTCAGGGTTGAACTGTGGAGTCCTTGGTGCTCTCTTAGCTTGGTTGTTAGCTTGCAGATGTTTCATTACCCAAGAAGGTAACATCATCAGTGCAAGTGAGTGTGGGGTTTTCTCCCAGTTTATATGCAGTAGCTTGCCCTACCAGTTTTGGTGAGGCTGTGGTTTCCTCCTTGGTGGTTCCTTGATTAGGGTATTGTTTCTGCTCGATTGTTTGCCTGGTGTTAATCCCTGTTTATCTGGGTGTTGGCTGCTGGAGGGGATGTGTTCTGGTCTTTTTGTTTCCTTCTTCTTTTATTGTCTCTTTTGAATGGTGTGTAAATATGGTTTATTTCTGTGTGTCTATTGATGGCTGACTTGTCTGAATGCCAAGCTTCCAGGAATTCCCTAGTACATTTGGATTTAGCTTGGATGCTCAAAGTTTCCCAGTTGAAACTATGGTTGAGTCTGTCCATGTGCTGTGAGATTAAGGAGTTTTCATTGTGTCTTCTGACTGCTAGTTGGTTTTCACAGATGTGTTTTGCTAGTCTCCTGCCTGGATGTCCTACATAGTGGTTGTTACAGTCCTTACACTGCATGTTGTAGAGATGACTCCTGTTTTTATTTCTTGGGTTACTGGGTCTTTTGGTTTACTTAAGATGGTTTGGAGGGCTTTAGTTGGTTTGTGTGCTAAGTGATGCTGTGTAGTTGTAATAGTCTGTGGTTGTTTCTGAGATGTTTTTGATGTATGGTAGTGTTATCCTTTTCATAGCTTGTGTTGGTTGTGCTGTAGTGGGTTGAGTGGTCAGGCACTTTTTGATAAAATTGCATCGGTATCCATTTTTTTGGAAGATGTGCATTTGTATTCATCTGAATAATGTTCTCACACAGCTCCTCTTGTGGGAGGTTGGGTTGTTACTTTAGTAATGGAGTACTTGGTTAGTGTGAGTTGTTTTTCGATGGACTTGCATTTCTAATTTGTTGTCATTTCCTCTGCTGATGAGGATATCCAGGAAGGAGAGTGTGTTGTTCTTCTTTTCTTGTGAATTTTATTCCTTTGAAGATGTTGTTGATTGTTTCATGTGTCTTCTCTAGTTGTTGGTTTTTTTTAATTATTATTATGATTGTGTTGTCTACATACCAGATCCATACTTTTGGTTGTATGTGTAGGAGTGCTATAGTTTCTAGATGCTACATTACAGTCTCTGCTATGAGTCCTGAGAGTGGTGATCCCATGGGTGTTCCTCTGATTTGTTGGTATATTTGTCCATCAAACTGAAAGTAGGTAGTGAGGCAGAGGTTGATGAGGTCCATGTTTTGGGTATTTCAATCTTAGTATATTTGTCTAGGTTGGATGTGTTGTGCAGAATTGCTGCCATGGATTCTTTTGCTAGTTCTGGGTCTATGGACATAAAGAGTTCTGTGACATCGAATGAAACCATAATTTCATCTTCATCTATTTTTAGGTCTTTGATTTTCTGGAGGCACTGTAGTGAGGAGTTGATAGAATATTCATTCCCCTCTGTGAGATGTCCAAGCATTTTTGGAAGTTCTTTGGCTATGTTGTACGTTGAGATTCCTGGTAATGATACAATTGGACAAAGAAGTATGCTGGGCTTGTGTATTTTTGAGCATCCATAAAAGCATGGGAGGATAGGTCCACTGCTTTTCATCTGCCATTGTTCTTCTTTTGTGATTTGACTTTTCTTGGTTAGGTCATTGAGGGTTCTCTGATCAGGTTGTCCAGTTTCTGTATTGAATTAGTGTTTACTGGGATGTAGGTTTCTTTGTCCTCCAGTAATTCTTTGGCTTTTTGTATTGTGTCCTGTCCATGATAACCATGGTTCGGCCTTTGTCTACTGGGAGGATGGTGATGGTTTGGTCCTTCTTTAGGTTTTTGAGGGCTGCTCTGTCCTCTGCTTTGAGTTGGTTCTGCTTCTGTATTTTTCTGGTCTGTGGTATGATAATCCACCTTGTGTTTTCTTATGTCTCTGTGGCACATCCTGTGGTTTTAAATGCTGCTTATAAGGTTGCAAAGAATTCTAAGTGATTAGCATCATCTAAGTTATAGTTGAGACCTTTCTGGAGGATATTGTTTTCTGTGGTGGATAGTGGGCCGGCTGGATGTGCTGACTACCCATTCAGGTTCAGATACCTCTTTGCTTCTGGGGTTTAGCTTGAGCAGTTTGGTTTGGAGTTTGGTTTTCCTTTTTTCAGCTTGTCTTAGAGATGTAGTCTTGATGGTGGTTGTCAGCATTTTTGTGTCTTCTGGGGTCGTGGTTTGTTCAAGTTGCTCCTTGAGGTTATCTATGGTTGTGCTGGTATTTGTTTAGTCTGAGGTGAGCATCCATGATCATTAGCTGTATCATTTTTCAGCTGCTTTGCTGAACTATTTTCCATTCAGCTGTGCAGCTTGTTGGAAGTCTCAATCTGACACTGGTGGACAGGGCATGCTGTTGTAGGCATTCGTGCAGAAAGAATAGTTGTTCCTTGCTGAAGGTTTACCTACGTGCACATTTCTCCCATTTATGTTCTTTCTGAAGTGTTTGACTCCCATATGTGGTTCCAAAAGAAGAGAATATATGTAGCTCAGGGTTGAACTGTGGAGTCCTTGGTGTTCTCTGAGCTTGGTTGTTTGCTTGCAGACATTTCAGTACCCAACTAGGTAACATCATCAGTGCAAATGAGTGTGGGATTTGCTCCCTGTTTATATATAGTAGCTTCCCCTGGCAGGACTCCACAGTTCTGGGTTGTACATATATTCTCTTCTATTGGAGGTATTGTAGTTGCCAGTCAGAGAAACTGAGATGGAATATTCTGATACTTTTTTCTAATGCTGGGGGTAAAGCCCCAGATCTAAATATGCACATTCCCTGAAATCTCACTATAGATATCTTAGCTCAAACCATAAAAGTAGATGTGATAATCTAGGAATCAGACAGCCACTTCTACATCAGTGTGGGGTCTGAGAACACCACAAACTGGGATGATTATGTGCAAGTAGACCACATCTCACTACATGAGATTCACGTGGAAGATAGTTCCAGGGGTAGCAATGTCTTCATCTGCATGATCTTCTTAACTCTTGAGGATGACTCATCAGACACTTTAGTATTGCAGGAGACCAGCTTTCTGGCCCTATCCACAAGGGAAATCTCAGTACAAGAACCGGCACCTGAAAAATCAATGATAGCCTCTTTAATTAACAGCAATTTCACTGAGAAGGGGTGGACCTGTTGGCAAAAACCTAATAGTAAGGCTACTTATATCTTGGGTAAAGAAACATTTTGGCCTCAAGGGGAAGATACAGGTTGATTTTGTGGGTTCTCTATGTGCATATGCATGTGCACATGTGTGTGCTCACAGCCCCCACCTCACTAGGAATGGGAACAGAAGTTTTGAATCAAATCTGGAAAACATGGATATGGGGTGCATTTGCAATGGGCTGGGAGTGGGAGGAGGACAACATCCTCCAATCCTGCATTCAGGATGGTCCATACTGGTGATGAGCCAAGCAGAAAGCATGGAATTGCCCTCAAAGCTGCTTTTTTCTAACTAGTGAGCAGGGAACAACCCTAAAAGGAAAGGCAAGCACTAGTAGATTGGGAGATTGCACAGGAGCCAGCCAGCCCACAGGGGAATGATCAGTCAGGTCTTGCAGTGGCCAAAGTCTGGGTGCCTTTGCTAACCCACTACAATCTGGACTGGAATTTCTAAAGTTGGTTTAAGAAACAGGAGCAGCACTGGAGACAAATAGCTTAGGCTGCAGTGTGGAATTGCCTTTCTATGCTTGCTTCAAGATGATTGCTGGAATAGCATCATACTCTACTCATTTTGGTGCCCTGTATTCAGTATGATTTTGTCATAATGTACGAACTGGATTCCTACCAACCTTCAATCTTATCTATTCTGTTCTTCATATGAAGAAGAAGATCAACAGAGCTTCCAGGACAGAGATCTCTAGCTGGGATATCCAAATATGACTTGGAGCACTTCGGTGAAGGCCCTCAGCTTTAAAATGCATAGCCCTTCTTTTCATAATTATTCCCAATAATTTCATTTCTGGCTCATTTTTTGTTTCTGGAAACATTTTTGTCTTTAAGTAAGGCATACAATATTTTATGAAAGAGATAAAGGCCTAAGATTAGCTGTCCCTAACTAGAAAAAAAGAAATATATTCTTACATTTTCATGTTTGAACATTTTGACGGCATAGAGATTTTAATACATTAATTAATCTTACCAAGATTTTGAAAGGCTTGGGAAATCTTTACACTGTGCAAAATAGAGGAGAAAATTTCAAAAGTACAATGCCACTACCAAGAAGGCACTCTCCTGGACAGATTGGCATATATAACCCTCAACTTGTCTTCATTGTGGATAATTATCTGCATGGCTTTTCATTTTTAAAGTTGTCCATGTCTTTTTCATTTTGGAAATCTTCCATTGCTTTTACAAATTATTCCATCAGCTAGTTTTATACCCATCTTCCTCCAAAAGTCCTGGGGATGGGGTCATAAACATGGTCTTCATATCATCCAGGCCTATATTTTGACATCATTACATGAACATAATTGCATTGCAATGTTGCATGCAAGTACAGGTAGCCCTTGCTTACTGACTGCTCATTCAGAGACCATTCGAAGTTACAATGATGCTGAAAAAGGAGATTTATGACTGGTCCTCGAACTTGTAGCCATCACAGCATCCCCATAGTCACATGATCACAATTCGGGTGCTTGGCAACCAGCACACATTTATGATGGTTGTAGCATCTTGTGGTCACGTGATCACCATTTACAACCTTCTCAGCTGACTTCTGACAAACAGAGTCAATGGGGAAGCTGGCAGGAAGTCACAAATAGCAGGCACATGATGTTGCACTTAACAACTGCAGGTGATTCGCTTAATGCCACAGTTGGAACTGACATCTTATGTCGAGCGCGGTCACGTGATGTTTCATTTTACAACCATGTCGCTTAGTGATGGAGTTGCCAGTCCCTATTGTAGTCTGTAAGTGAGGACTACCTATATATGCAGGGTAGAGCTTGCATCATAACTTCACAACACACTTTTTGCCATTTTGATGAAATGTTGGCTTTATGAGAATGACCCTGGAGACAGGGCAGCTGTCAGCATCCCAAAGACTGTCGTGCCCTTCCCTATAATAATTCGAGACTTCTCTGTAATGGATAAATATCCTAAGATTCAGTATTCTTGAGCAAGATCTTGTGAGTCTTCAGGTTGAAAATGCCAAATTCTAAAGAATGTTGGCACTTTTGTGAGATTTTGGTAGGGCTGCCCAAGCTGTTGCATGAAATCCAGCAACAGTGCCTGGACCAGAACAGGTTGCCAACCTGTGTTTTATCAGTGATATATCAAAAGGGATAAATCAACTTTTTTATCTGTTCAGAATCAGTGGCCTGAACTATTTATAAACTGAGGTTCTCATTGTTCAGATATTTCTCCCTTATGTTCATTCTCCATACCAATTTTTCCAACACAGGAGGCTGCAGAGAAGGTATGAAGGAAAGCCCCACTACAGGAATTTTGCTTCAGTCATAAAGAAAGGGTGGTATTGGTGTCCATATAGTTTTCTGGCACAACAAATTCTCTCACTAGTTAGAAAATTGTGTATGGAATTCATCATTAATTACTATAGGTCTGATATGGCTGTATTTTCATATCATCATGTAGATGAAATATTCTGACAATGTAAAGCTGGTCTCAAAGTTTTGGTGCATAGGGTAAAATAAGTTTCATTTTTCCTCCATGGCTGAATTCCAGTAACTTAATTGTCTTATTGTTGCCTTTCAGTATCATGCACAAACAAGTCATTGAGCTGTATACCTTCTATCAAGATCACCTGGTGTTTCGAACCACATGTCGGTTTTGCTTTGTTGCTAGTGGGGCACAGAAGGAATTGATAACAGTCTTTAATTGGTATATGGATCATTTATTATATAATGCTAAAACAAGTTATCTGAAAACTGAAATTGGGGGTGGGGACTCTGCAATTGATGATACAAGTCCACAGATTCCAGGGAAAAGTAAATTAGGGTCATTCATCCAAGAAAGACAAATTATCCTTTTTAGGAACCAACAATAGGGGAGTGGGATGTGCCCTCATGTTTTGTTTGTAAGCTTTGTGCAGACATCTGGCTGGCCACCACTGAGAATAGGAAACTTGATCAGATGAAGATTTTGTCTGATTACTTCTTTTGTTCTTTTATCCAAAATGTTCTTTCCCAAGCCTCTATTCTCCAAATATCCTGATCAACAAATTCCATAATTCCGAGCCAGCATCTTTTTTATATCTAGGCATTTGACTATAAGGAATTTCTCACTGAAACTTTCTTCATGTGTAAGACTGCAGAAATGCATACTTTTATATGTTTCCAAGATTTTTCACAAGGCATGTTAAGTTCCCTATTTTCTGGAAAAATATTTTGTCAGGAGAACACAAATCACCTTCCCATTCACTTTTTCCCTGAGCTGGAGTAAAAGAAGAAACCATTAAAAGGAAGATTTGGGACACCCCAGGTCAATAGTCAAAGATTTATTTCAGGTTCAACCTAATTGCTGCATTTTCAGAGAACCATGGGAAGAAAGAACCTGACCACAGAGAAATAATTAAACCCACAATATCTTATTTATCTGAGTGCTCCTGGCAATCACCCACCAATGTCACTATATACTATATTTTCATGCATGCAGCATAAATATCTATATGAGAGAACTCATGTTGGCTTCTTAATGCATGCTCATGTGCTCTGGCTTGTATGGAAGCCTATGCACACATACTAGTGTAAGTGTGTCTTTATTTCTGCACAGTTGTACTGAGTGCCTACAGGAAGCTGGTGTCATTTGAGTGACATTAGAAGGGGAATTATTTGGACTTTTCCCATAGTGAGCATTCTTGATTCATAACATTGAGCATTGAGCAGCTAGGACTGAAGACGAAGAATGCTTGGACATGAATAGAACTGTTCATTCAATTTGGGAGATTTCTGAGGACTTCCAATAATCAAGAGATTTCTGCTTGTGTTCAACTAATACAAGTATATACTGCAACTCCCACTGAGTCCTTGATGCTAGCAGAGAGATATCAGAATTTGAAGTGGCTACTCCATGCCTTTTCGAAGGTGAAGTCTTCTGCAAGTTGAGTTTGGCTCTTGACAGAGGCATGTTATTTTCTTGGCAATGAAATGGAAGTGGTTTGTCATTGCCTTCTTCTGGAATTTTTTAATAAAAATTCTGGACTAACCTACCTAGTGGTCTGCTATCTAAGTAAAAAGCCAGGTTTCATCTGATTAGATTTTTGAGATCAGCTAGGGAATGCCACTTAGCCTTACATACATTTATCTTGATTAAGCTAAATGACCAAAAAGGGTTACTCTTTCCAAATAATCCAAATGAAATTAAGCTCTAAAAAGAAGAAATGTTGCAGTCTGCCATACTATTATTTATTTCATTTGCAGATAATTCCCAACATCCCTTAAACCCTACCAGCATTCTCCCTACCCTGTCTTGTTTATGGGGTTTACAACAAGATCACTAACATATAGATTATAATTTTTTGTATATAATTAAATTGGGTTGGGTCATTTAATATCCATTCATTGACTTTCAATCCAGTAAAGCTCTGACCTCGGCAAACAGAGGTTCCAGTGAATCCCATCGGTTTTAGATTGTATAGATAAAGATTGTTTCAAGGGAGTTGGATTTAGTAGGGTTTGGGGC
Organism: Liasis olivaceus; assembly: GCA_030867105.1. Classification (NCBI taxonomy): domain Eukaryota; kingdom Metazoa; phylum Chordata; class Lepidosauria; order Squamata; family Pythonidae; genus Liasis; species Liasis olivaceus. The sequence continues at coordinate 32,084,885 of CM061351.1, read as the reverse complement.
CTTTTTACTATGACATCTTATTTGAGGTGCAACCAACATATATTCATGAAAACAGTTACAACTGATTGGTCTATTTGTCAGATAGATTAGACTAATAAATTTATATTTTCAATTTTTCAATATAAGGTATGGCTGTGGGTTGGTGGTGACCAGTGATAAAAGCTTGGAGTTACAGGACAAAATTTCAGTAAATTTATTGCAGCAATGAATGCTGACAATTTGTACCTTGTAGGCATCATTTCTGTGAATGGATTCTGATAATATCCTAGCAGCTGACTCGAAGAAGAATAATATGCTTATGTACTCAATCTGCTCATATGAGCTATGGAAACTGAAAACAGTGAACTCTAGGGAGATTATGGCTCCCATTCCTTAAAAAGAAAATTCAGGGTTACCCAAGAACTGCTGGTATATCATCCAAACTGTAATCCTAAAGTTTCTTTAAATACCAACTCCTTCACATTACATACATTTAAGAGCAAATTGGAAGCTCCTTTGAGGTTTTATTACTATCCTTCAAGGTATTATCATTTCAAATTCAGAAACGTAAAGCTTGGCTCAGGATGTAACAATGATATTGATGCAAATCCAACTGATAGTAGAGCTGAGTGCTTACATCTGGGAAACTATAGACAAGAAGGCCACCAAATGAAGGCCGCCACAAGAAGGTCACCAAATGACCTCTAGGGAAATGCAGGCGGGACAATATTTAGTAAATGGATTGGCATGGTCTGTTTGCTATGTTATTCACTTATTTATTTCATTTCTAAATTATCCAACTAATCTCAGTTCCCTGGGCATTCCAAAACTGATGATGATAATATTCATATGTAACATACATTGTTACATATGATCAGTTATTGTTGTCATTATTTGGAAGATATCTCTTTCTACAAGAAAATTATACTCATTTCCAAGCAAATAGATTTAGTATCAGGGCAAAACCCTATTTTATAGGCCTGTGTAAGGTGCTGCATCTTGAACAAGTATCAGTAAACTGTGCATACCTCCTAGTTGGTGGTATGTGGACAATAGTATAGTGGTTTGCAAGCCACTAGGTTAGAGATTCTAGTTTGCATAGAATGGCATGTGTATTCTTGCGTATATAGCATGCTAGCTAAAGGTATCAAAACTGACTAGTACAGCCCATACCATTAGTAACAAATGCTGCATGCAACAGAGGTAAAACTAATGTTGATAATCTAGTCTACACCTTCTCTAGTACTAAAAAACTTTATGTGAAAGCCTTGATTAGCCAAATTATGATGGGTAGTAGAATTAAGTATTTATGGCCCATCAGGTGACGATCATGGCATATGGAAGATTGTAATTTGAAATATAAGAGAAATAAATGGTAAAGAACATAAATTAATGAATGAACCAAAAAAAATTGTTATACTATGGGTCTGTGAAACTAAAAGAAAGGGGAAGGAGGTAATACAGGTAGTCCTCACTGAATGATAGCGACTGGGACCAGAATTTCCATCACTAAGTGATAAAGTCATAAAGTGTGATGTCATGTGACTGCATCGCTTAGCAATGGCAATTCTGGCAGTCCCCGTTGCCACTGTTAAGCAAGAATCAGGGGTCATTAAGTGAGGACCTCACATGACGGCTACTTGCGACTTCCTGCCAGCTTCCAACAAGCAAAGTCAATAGGGAAGCCGTCAGGAAGTCACACATCCCAGCAGCTCACAAGCAGGCTGATGGGCAGGTAAGTATTATAGAGTGCAGGCGGGTGGGGGAGAGGGTGCTGTGGTGCCACGCAAGCACAGCCAGGCAGGAAGGAGGTGCAGTGGTAGTGTGCAAATGTGGGCAGGCAGGGGAGGGGTTGCTGTGCAGTGCAGGAGGGTGCATAGGGAGTGCAGGTGTGTGCAGAGAGTTAAGGTTAGGGCATGCACTACAGAGTGCTGGGGGGGGGCAGGCACACGCTACTCTGTAGCCAGGTTTCTCAGAAGAAAAAGGGGTGGGAGCAGGAGCAACTTAGAGGAACAACTTGCAACCTTCCTGGCTTCCCCAATGACTTTGCTTGTGGAAAGCTGGCAGGGAGGTTGCAAATGGTGATCATGTGACTGTGAGATGCTGCAACCATCATAAGTGTGAGCTGGTTGCCAAGTGCCCAAATCGCAATCATGAGACCACAGGGGTGCTGGGATGGCTGGAACTTTGAGAACCAGCTACAAGTACCACTCGTTCAGCACCATCATAACTTCAAACAGGTGCTGAATGAGTGGTCATTAACTGAGGACTACCTGTGGGTCTGGATGAGGGTGATTTGAACTTGTAGAATGGAACTGGTGAATAAATACAGGGCACTGAAGATATAGTAAGTTCAATTATGAATGCAAAGGTTAAAATGTATATTAGAAAGTGTGAATTGGTGTTATTGAGATTGCTGTTAGTGCATCTGAAAGTACAATACTTAGGTTGATAATAGCTGCATGTTACTCTATAAAGTTTATAGAGTAACACGCAGCTATTATCAACCTATATATTGTAAAAAGTATAAAAAGTTGTAAAGAGTATAGTCCAAGAGAAAAAGAAACAGTTAAGATTAAAAGAAATGAAAAAATTCAAAGTGATTTTGATGGAAATAAAAAGTTGTTTTGCAAGTGGAAGAAGGTGGCTAAATGAGGAATTTAAAATAATTAAAAATAAGAGTGATGAAATGTTATGGGATGAAATTGCAATGAGTTCAGTTTCAGTTTCATGACATTTCATCACTTTTAAATAAGGATAGGGTTTGCTGATGGAACGGCAGTGCATCTTTGATGTATATGTGAAGACTGCGTCTGTGCCTGACAATTAGAAAAATGCTATTATTGTTCTCCTATACAGAGGAAAGGGTAGCAAGAATGATAAAAGTAAATAGGCTTGAATTGTGGAATGCTTTCATAAATATGGAGTTAAAGGTCGGCTGCTGAATGTGTAAGAGCGGACTACCACAACTCGCTCTACATGGGGCTGCCCTTGAAGAGCATTCAGAAGCTTCAACTGGTACAGAATGCAGCTGCACAGGTTGTAAATGGTGTCAGCTATTCAGCACATGTAACACTACTGCTTTGGGGGCTGCATTGGTTGCCAGTGTGTTTCTGGGTGCAATTCAAGATGCTGGTTATCACCTTTAAAGCCCTATCACGGCTTGGGACCAGGTTACCTGAGGAACCATCTTCTCCCAGTTGTTTCTATCTGTCCAATCCAGTCCAGCAGGATGGGCATGCTCCGGGTCCTGTCAGGCAAGGAATGTCAACTGGCAGGGACCAGGAGACGTGTCTTTCTGCTGTAACACCTGCCCTCTGGAATATCCTCCCTCCTGCGATTAGGATGGCCCTGACCCTGTTGGCCTTTCAGAAGACCTTGAAGACCTGGCTATGTACATGGGCCTGGGGTCCCAAGTGTGTGATGGGCCCCGCTTCCTGTCTATGTTGACATTGATGGATTATAATATCTCTTGGCTGCTATTTGTATTTAATTTCTTTTTTGCATTGTAACTGTTTTATTTTTATGATTGTTCACTGTCCAGAGTCACTGGTTTGATGGGTGGTTATACAAATCAAATCAAATCAATCAATCAATCAATAAGACTGAAATAAAGCATATATGAAAGTGAATGGAATGCTAAGCAAACTATTTAATACTGAACAGAAAGACAAGGATGCATGTTGTCCCCTTGGTTTAATACATTTGTGGATATATATGTATATATGAGGAATGGTTGTGGTAATGTTAGTGGCAAGAATATAGCTGCATTTTTCTGTGCACCTGTAGTTGTGTTGTTGTCTTGGTACTTCAATGATTTACAGTGAATATTGAAAAGATTGTACAATGCAAAAAGCAGCAGGCATATAAACATTAATGTATCACAGATCAGTATAGTTGACTTTTCCCTTTGGCAGGAAAAAAGGGCAACCAACTGCAAATAATACATAAATGGCAAAACTTTAGAGCAAGTAGATAAATCGATGTATTTGGGTAGTATGTTTAACATTTATTAACTATGGGAAAAAATAGAAGCAGGAGTGGGTGGGTTGACACTGCTTTAAGAAACAGCTTTGAAGAGGTGCTTCATGTGATGTTTTACATAACCCTATTATTTTACTTCTCTGCTCATGAAGATGTGATGACCTAAATGAACTTAAAATGCAAAACTACACATTTATTTATTTATTTATTTATTTATCAAATTTATATAGCCACCCATCTCACCAAAAGCGACTCTGGGCAGCTTATAACAATCAGATAAAACAAATATAAAAACAGCATGAAAAATATAAAAACCACATTAATAAATATCATAAAAACCAAGATATAAACCATAGGGGAGGGAGAATAAAAATGGCCCCCTCAGCAGTGGAGCCATCTAAGCAGATGGCTGAGATTCTCAGAATTCTCAGAACATTCTCAGAACGGGGGGGGGGGGGGGGGGGGGGGGGGGGTAAAAAGAACAGGGTTGACCAACATTTCAGGGATGTAGAAATAGTTGTAAAATTGCAAGTGGAATGATTAGAAAATAGAAAAGAAAGGTTAGTTGAGTGTTTTGCACTCAGGGCAATCCTTCATCAAAACATTCCTTCCCTTAATATAAGATAGACTATAAAGGGCAACAGTATGTCAGGGGATTGGATGGGAATTGATTCATTATTTCTGATGTTCTAGCATATTTTCCTTATTTTTTTAAATAGAATTCTTTCTTATACTTAAACAAATCAGTTTAAAATACACACAAACACACAAAGTATGTGCATTTTCTAAATCTCCAAGGCAAGATGACTCACTACATCACAACCAAAGTACAATTTCCTTTAGTACAAAAATAGTAAGTTTTCTATCCCTCAAAATCATTAGCAGAACATCAGAGAACGTAGAGCAAAATATACAACATTAGTCATTTTTAATCTTTTTTTACAAGTATCCTTTATAAAGTTCCTAAGTGAACAAATTGTAATAATTTGTTATAAGAACAAACTGAATTCTCCTACACCTTAGCGGCTGTTTTTGAAGACAGAGAAAACAGTGAAGGCAAATGGCCATGAATTGCTCAACAGTAATCTGGACTTATGCTTACATTTATATAAGATAAAAATAACAGTAACAGTAATGGATGATACAGGTAGTCCTCATTTAGTGACTGCCTCATTTAATGACTGATTGCAGTTACGATGGTGATGAAAAAGTAACTTTCCAACCAATCCTTGCATTTACGACCTTTGCAGGTCTGTAAAGCAAAGGAAAGCTGAAGTAAGTTCATAAGAACAGTCCCGGTTTCACTTAGCAACCACTTCACCTAATGACCAAGTTGCTGGTCCCAATTGTGATCACTAAACAAGGACTACCTGTAACTCAGTTTTCCTGGCTTTGCTAGACTAAATTATGATCTAGAGTTGGAAAGGCAACATTACCTTGACTGAGGCCTAAATGAATAGGTGTTAGAGATTTGAATTTATCAGGAACCCTTGTAAAAAGGTAGGCTCCTGAAGATAAGCAGAGTGCTAAAAGAATACAAAGTCAGAAGTAGCAGAAGTAGCATTAAAAAGAAAACGTTCATAATATAGTTGCCTTAGATGCAGAGAATAGGCTTAGCTCAGCTGTCTATGAATACTAAGAGATATTCATTATATTTAAAGTAAAAGTAGATTTATTAAGATATACATAGGATAGAAAATTTCTGTAAAAATTCTGTAGATTTCTACTGAAACTACATTATAGGTAGAGAGGAAGTGAGAGAAAAACAGGAAGTTCCTTATGTCTCCTAAACACAGAGACTCATTCAATTATCAATAAGCCAGATGAGAAACAGACTCAGAGGTAACCTGTAAAGACTGTCTTCTTACCTCCTCCCCACCACTTCCAATTTACCCTAATGGTCCAAATAGGCTCATAGATGCAAAGAGATGATACCGTCTCCAACCACAGCATCAAATTTCTTTTCTTAGTTCAGCAGTCTGGTACTGAAGTTGCCCTTCCACTTCATTTATTGAAGAATAGTAAATGTTCAGGCAGCACAGTTTTGACTTTGAAAAATCGTACTATTTTTAATGGCAGCTTTTTGCCAGTGGTTCTGTTTGCAAGGATTTTGTCTGTTTGTTCTATGCAGAGAGCAGAAGGGCATAAAACAGCAACAGATACCATGTGTCAATTTGGAAAATGAGCTGAAGTAGCAATGTTGATTAGCTCTTAATACTTGAGAAGACATGAAAGCAGAATTGTTGATGTCTCTTTTAGGTGGCCAGCTAAAAGACAGTGAGCAGCCTTTTTTAAATGAGAAGTCTTTCCTTAATGTACTGTTTCTGAACCTTGTCAACTTAAAAATGTGTGGACTTCAACTCCCAGAATTCCCCAGCCAGCCTTGCTGGCTAGCGAATTCTGGGAGTTGAAGTCCACCCATCTTAAAGTTGACATGGTTGAGAAACACTGCCTTAATGTTACCTATGCCACTCAGCTTCAATATATGATAGAATACATTGGAGTGGTTTAAGCTGGCATTGTAAATGCTGGTGGGACATGTTCCATCTACTTCTCTTCATAAATCCATTTAAGATTCTTTTTAAGTACCTTTCCTTTAGCATTCCTGGTCCCAAACGTAAGCTAAAAAACCATACTCTTACAAAATGATGCATAGCTGAAACCAATGATTTTTTTTTTTAAAGTCAAGATTGCAAATAAGTTTAAAACTCATTCAAAGTTTTTCTGATATGAAGATGTCTATCACTTTTCATTCACCAAGAAAATAAATTCCAAGATAGACAGTTTAATAGGTATTAGATATAATATTAAAAAGCATAGTGCCGTATTCTGAGAAATACTTATAGACACTACTTGACAGAACCATATATTGCGACTCTAACAAAAGATTATCCTATTTCCTTCAGGGCCCAAACAAATATGTAGTCACTAGAACTGCTAAGATTATAGTCAGGGCTGTCCAACAGAGAACACATTTTATAGAACACATTGGGGTTGCGTGCAAAGGTGATGAATTCACTTAAACACATACTGTTTTCAAATTTTAATATTCATCTTATATATCTGCACTCTATTTTAACTTATAGTATTTTATCCTACTTTTTATCCTTACTTTATCTTACCTTACTATACTTTATCTATTTTATCTCACCGTAGTCTATTTTATCTTATTTTATTGTACCCCACTTTACTTCATGTTACTGTATCTCACTGTGGCTGATGCCTATGCTTTGATATGGTCAGCTGACTAATCAACAAAGTATAGTACTACGACTACTACTGTAGAACACCTCCACTCCAATATCCAATGGGCCTCACTCTGCTGGCCTTTGGAAAGGGCCTGAAGACCTGGCTCTTCCCTTGGGCACAGATTGTTGTGTGAGCCATCAAAATGTGTTAATATGTGTTTTGTGAATTATTGTGTCCAGTGCTTTAGGTATTGTGTGTGTTTCTGCTGGTGTGTGGGGTTTATGTTAATGTTGTTGTTGTTTTTAATGTTGTTAGCTGCCCAAATCACTTAACAAGTCGGCAGCCAGATATATTGAATAAATGAAAGCAATCCATAAAAATATTTAAGTTTGCCTATTGCTCCTCCAACTGACACGGTCTTCAGTAGTGAGCAACATCATCTACTGGTAGGATATTATGTCATTCTATTATGCCTGCTGCCTGGTAGTAAATTATAATCTTGGAATTATTCTTCTACCTGAATTATCCTTTTTAAAGCCTTGTCGTGGCAGTAACACATAATGACACTACCACCAAAAGCAAAGTGTGTGACAAAAACATCCAGTGCTGTTTTTAAGGTAAAAAGTATACAGCTTGGTTTCAACTCATACAAAGGTAATAAACCAACATTGATGTTTCAAAAGATTTTATGAGTGTGAGGAAATGTAAGGCTGATGATGAGTGAGTGAACAAATAAGAGAGGTTCCTTTTCCCCAGTAAATGAAATACATTATCTTCTCTTCATTGCATTGATGCACCTGACAGCTAGATTTGGCACCTGCTCAGGGAGCTTTTCAGTTGTTGTTGTTGTTGTTAATGCTACAGAAATAAGCATCCTTTCCTACCTCTCCCCCAGCCTTATATCACACATTGAGAGTAATTTGAGGTGAAAGGAACGCAATCTGCAGTATTTTGTGTAATACTTTCAGGCAAGTCATTTAACTGATGACTTTTGTTTCAAACACAAAAGTCTGAACTCATGATGTGCATATGCAGCTGAAGTTCTTTCTCTTGATTCCAAGTAATGAGATCCCAACAGTCAATTCTAATGTAGCAGATTTGTGAATTTTTCTTTTAAAAAATTTCTAGGATGAAAGCTATGGAGGTGGGGAGAACCCACTGTGCTGCAGCTAGGAGAATACTGACATACATACTTCTGCCACACTGAAGGCATCCATCAATCACACCCAATTGGTTTTGCACAACCAATGCCTCAAACCCCAAAATTGTCAAGCAGATGAATCAACCAAGCTGTGAGTCACTTCTTATCATGCCAAGTTTAGGGTTCTATGACAGTGCATTAATTATCTGTTCAGAAGACAAAGAAAAAGGCTAATATAATACCTCCTCCAAAATGAAGGAGGTCGTATACTTTTACAGGAGATTAGATGATGGAAAACAGAAAAACAGATTCCAGCCAGATCTGTGTGATAAAATCCAGCTCTTCTGATTTCTGGTAGGAAAGGCACCTGTGGAGGTGGGGGAAGGAGGTGGGGGAAAGGAAAAAGTGATGGTGATGGTAAATGTTTTGGCATCAGGATGCCAAGATTTCAGGAGAGCTTGAAGAGTCCAAACATTAAAGGGAGGGGTGTTGGAAGTCACAAGGTGTCATCCCCCCTCTAATTTTGCAAAGGGGCCCTTGGGAGAGGAGGTGGAAAAAGGGAGTGAGAAAGGAAAAGCTGGATTTGGGGAACAAGGTGCTGGTGGTGCAGGGAGAGGGGAGAAGGCCAACTGACCTGACTCAGCATGCAGATGTCATCTGTGTCCCTGCAATGCATTTTGTAGTTATCATTCATGACAGTTTGATACATCACTCAAAAAGTTACATGCCCTTAAAAAGTACCCCAGCATAGCCAAAAAACCACGCAACCTGCAAAGGCCAAAAATTTGCACAACTGATCCACAAAATGCAAGTTTGGCCCAGAATTGAGTATTTGTGCAACAAAAAACAAGCACAGGTTTCACATTAAAGAGGTAAGTTTCATTCTTTATTTTTAGTTTAAGAACACTGTTCATGCATATATACAGGCCTACACATGAAATGAATGTAATAATTTTGTAACTTCTGGTCTATATTTGAGCCTGAATGTGCAGGGGTTCCCTGAGGCCTGAAAGATGTTTCAAGGGTTCCACGGGGTCAAAAGGTTGAGAAAGGCTGGTTTAGTGCATTGTATTGACCAGCCTCTGAAAGGACAGACAGATACACTATTGTATTTTAAAAACATGATCCAAGATATCATAATACAATTTTTTAATAATTTTCCCATTTTTTTAGAAATGACAAAACAAACAAAATGATATGTAAATAAATGCAATGGATGTGATAGCTTGGGAGCAAGTATTGATATCTTCAAAAAAGAGAAAAAAAGATTGTGCAAACTATAAACTAGTCAGTCGGACACTGACATCTGGGATCATTCCAGAGCAATCATAAAAAGATTGATCTGTAAGCACCTTGAAAGCAGCGTAACAATTACAAAACCCAGAATAATTAATTGAAGTTATAAGAAGATAGATTTCGACTCAACATTGGAAAAAACTCCCTAACACTGAGAGCAGCTCCATGGGGGACATATTACAACGTGGGTGCAAAAATGTCTTCATATAAATGCTGTGACTTCATCAGAGGTTGGAAAGCAAGTATGTAATGGTGGCCTTTGCCTGATACATCATTTGTCATTTTGGCATCACTGTGATTTGCTAGAGACACTGCTGAGAAGTTCAACAGTGGAGCCAATTACCCAGAGATGTGGTAGACTCCTATATTGGATGTGTCCAAGGAAAGAGCTGACAGCTATCTGTTGGGAATGCTTTAATTCCAGTACTGAGAACAGGTTTGTGCACAAAGGCCTAAGTAACCTATTGCAATTCCATTCTTCTTTTTCTGGTGCCTTGAGCCAGCATAGTTTTCTTGGCAACATTTTCAGATGTTCTATCCTAGGGATGAGAGAGAGCGACTGACTCAAAATCACCCAGCTGGCTTTGTGCCCAAGGCAGGACTAGAACTCACAGTCTCCTGGTTTCTAGCCTGGTGCTTTTGACCACTACACTAATTATGGCTCTCCCATAATTCCATCACTAAGCCCAAATGCATTTTAAAAAAGGATAGGCAAGGAAAGACAAGCTATGCTTACAAGTGAACAATAATGGTCATATAACTTGGGAGAAGGGACAGATATGGGGACGGGACGGGTTTGGCTCCAATCTTCATGCCTGGTGGAAGAAGCCTAGGGATTGTTGGATAATAATATGCCTAATCATCTTTGTCACAGTCAGTCTATCAACACATTTCTGACCATGGCAGAGCCTAAACAAAAGCCTGTGCCTTGCATATTGGGTGAGGTTCTCAAAGAGCAACAGGAAGATAGAAGACAAACTTCATGGGGCTCTGGATTTTGCATCAACCAAAGCAATATGAACCAAGAGTGGCTTAATCTTCTATTTCCTCTCCATAATGAGTCTGTCCACATGAATATTTTCCTCTTCCTTCTCCATTGCTATCTGCCACTTCAAGAAAGCATGTGCGTGTGTGTGCACACACACATGTGCACGGACACACACACACACAACCTGTCTTGATTTAGAAAAGTTATTTCTCCCACTCTCCAGCTGATCATTGCCCTGAAACAAGGGTAGCACTTTCCTTTGTTGCTGTCAATCCAATAAACCAGCTGGCCTTAGATTTGCCTTGGCCTCCTGTCATTTTTGTTTTAAGGGTCATTTTTCTCATGGCTGTTTACCCAGTAGGCCTGTAACCCTACAAAACAAAAGCCTCCTCTAACCTGGTGCTGTTCAGGTGTGTGGGGACTGTAACAGCAGAATTTCCAGGCAAGACATCTGAAGGACATCAGTTGCAGAAGGCTTGTCCTATAGTCAGGGTACAGGGTCCTTTCAGACTGGCAAGGTTCTGTTAATATAACCTTACAATAAAGATAGAACTAGTACTCCTGGGTGTGCTTCTTGTCTGAACTACCTCGCAAGGCTGACATCAATCTTGCAAGTCTGAAAGTACCCCTCCCATCCCTCACTTTCACTCTCCTGAAAACTAGGGAGGGTCCCTTTTGAGATGCTTTTGCCACCTCTCTCCTTCAGCCTCAAATTTCATTTATTAGACTGTGGTCTAGGCTACAGCTCTTCCTCCTATCTCCCAAGGTCATTCCCACAGACCATTACACACTGTGAACTGCAGGGGTGTCTGCAGCATACAGTCAAAAAGATCAAGAGGGCAACCACAACAGTATGATCATAACTCTGCTTATGCAACACACACAAAGAATAGGAGGAGCTTTGATCACACCACTGTAGGCGCCCTCTTGACTTTTCTGACCACACTTTGTGGACACTCCTACCTGTGACGCCATCCGAAATGGTTGTTTGTCCCTCTGGTGGCAGAAGTGAGCAAATGCAGCTGGACACTGATCTGCACGCTTCGGATTGTCTGCAGTTCGTGCAATACTTTCAGAGCGCATAGTGGCCTAGACAAAGCAGGTTGTGTTTGTTTCCCCCTCCGCTCCTGTAGGAGGACCGGCATTGTGCCAAGCACTGGCTGCTGCTTTGGGTTTTTTAGTGAGTGTCTCAAAAAAAGAAAAAGAAAAAAAAGAAAGAGGTTTCTGGAGATGTTTTTCTAAACAGATTCATCAGTGTTGTGGTAAGATGATAATGACAATGATGATATTTAGGTTGGTTGGTTTGTACATTTATTTATTGATTTATACTTCAGTTTATATAGCCACCCCCTTGGCATACAACCAAGGTGGCATACATTTTCATTACATCCATATAAAAATGTCACAATGAATAAGTAATAAAAACAAAACAGGAAAACATAAGACAGAAAGTGCCAGGAAACATTCAACCCAAAGGATCGTGCCTCCCCCTGATCCAGTGCCTGGGGATAAGAGCCAGGTCTTTATTGCCCTTTGAAAAGTAGGCAGGATCAGAGCCAACCAAATCTCAGGGGGATGTACTTCCAAAGCCTGGGGGGGGGGGGGGCATCACAGAAGGCATGTCTCTTGTTGGCAAAGATCAAAAAAGTAATAAGATTTGGCTGCATGAATAATGGTGTGTGCATATAACCTTGGGAGACAGGAGGGAAAGCCGCAGACTGGACAACCAGCATGTAAAAATATCTCAGCCCACGGAAGGAGGGAGGGTGTGGGAAACGTTTCAGAAGGGACCCTCCCTAGTTTTCCAGAGAGAGAGAGTAGAGGGAAAGGAGGGGAGAAATTCTTTCAGTCTTGCAAGATTCTGTTAATGTAACCTAACAATAAAGAATAATGGCAGAAAGTGAAGAAGTGAAGAAGAACTAAAGAGCCTCTTGATGAGGGTGAAAGAGGAGAGTGCGAAAGCTGGCTTGAAACTCAACATTAAAAAAACTAAGATCATGGCATCTGGGCCCATCAATCCCTGGCAAATAGAAGGGGTAGAAATGGAAGCAGTAACAGACTTCATTTATTTGGGCTCCAAGATCACTGCAGATGGAGACTGCAGCCATGAAATTAAAAGACGCTTGCTCCTTGGGAGGAAAGCTATGGCAAACCTAGATAGCATATTAAAAAGCAGAGACGTCACCTTGCCGACAAAGATCCGCATAGTCAAAGCTATGGTTTTTCCAGTAGTAATGTATGGCTGTGAGAGCTGGACCATAAAGAAGGCTGAACGCCGAAGAATGGATGCCTTTGAACTGTGGTGCTGGAGAAGACTCTTAAGAGTCCCCTGGACTGCTAGGAGGTCAAACCAGTCAATCTTAAAGGAAATCAACTTTGATTGCTCATTGGAAGGATTGATAATTAAGCTCAAGCTCAGATACTTTGGTCACCTAATGCGAAAAGAGGAGTCTTTGGAAAAGACCCTGATGCTGGGAAAGATGGAAGGCAAAAGGAGAAGAGGACGGCAGAGGATGAGATGGCTAGATAGCATCACTGAAGCAATGAGCATGAAATTGAGCAAACTCAGGGAGGCAGTGAAAGATAGGAAGGCCTGGCGCAATATGGTTCATGGGGTCACGAAGAGTCGGACACGACTTAACGACTGAACAACAACAACAATAAAGAATAGAGCTTATACCTCTTGTGATGCTTCTTGTCTGGACTACCTCACAGGGCTAACATAAGATCAGGTTCTGCATAAGAAATGGGAATGGGATGTAACATGTTTATTATTTTATATCCCACCTTTCTTCTGGGAGAATAAGGCAGTGCACTTGGGATCCCTCTGTGTACAGTATCTCATAATCACTGTCCTCTGACATAAGATGGGCTAAGGGTTTATGAGCGACCCAAAGTCCCTAGGGGAGCCCCAAGGACCAGTCCAATGCAATTCATTTCTGGGATCCTTTTTTCATGCAGCAAACTGTACCGCACTGGAAAATGTTAAAGATTTGTTTCCATTTTTAGTATTTCATACTTTTCTGTTCTTTTCTACATCAGCGGTCAACAAGTAACTGTTCATTTAAACTGGGAAAAATGAAAAGAAGGGGATTGTATATTATTAATATTTGATGTGATTTATTTATTTATATTTCAAATTTGTCACCACCCATCTCACTGCAGAGTGACTCTGGGCAGTTTACAGTAAAAACAAAATAAATAGATATTAAAATAAATAGATATTAATTAATTAATTAAAATATGCTAAAAAAACAAACTTCCTATATGATACTTCCAAGAGGTTGATGTTAATTAGATGTTAATACATTCAGGGAGCATCGTCAAGGCGCCAGCCATCCTCAGGGTCAATTGTATCTTTCCTTGCCCCACACAAGTTGGCAGAGCCAAGTCTTCAATTCCCTCCAAAACATTGGGAAGATAGGGGCCCACCTCACCTCTGGAGGGAGAGTATTCCATAGGGCAGGGGCAATGGCAGAGAAGGTTTTCCTCCTAGGATCCGCCGGTCAACATTCTCTCACTGACGGGATCTGCAACATGCCTTCTCTGCCAGACCAGATGTAATGGGAGTGAGACGGTCCCTCAGGTAACCTGGACCCATGCCATGTAGGGCTTTAAAGGTGATAACCAACACCTTGAATTGGACCCGGAAACAAACTGGAACCCAATGCAGCTCCTGCAGCAAAGGTGTTACTTGTGCCATCCTTGGGGCACCAAAGATTGGCCACATGGCCACATTTTGAACCAGCTGTAGCTTCCAGATACTCTTCAAGGGTAGCCCCATGTAGCATTGCAGTAGTCTAAATGAGAGATGATCAGGGCATGAGTGACAGACTGGAGGGACTCCTGATCAAGGAAGGGGTGTAACCGGTGCACAACACGAAGTTGAGCAAAGACCCTCCTGGCCACGACTGCCACCTGCTCCTTGAGCAGGAGTTGTGAGTCCAGGAGGACTCCCATATTACGCACCAGGTCTGCCTGGGGCAGTGCAACCCCGTTGAGAACCAAAGATGGTAAACCCCCAGATACAGAGGAGCCTCCAATCCACAGCTACTCTGTCTTACCAGGATTCAGCTGAAGTCTGTTGTTCCCCATCCAGACCCCTACAGCCTCCAGGCATCGCGAAAGGGTAGTTATGACATCACTCAAATTACCCAGGATGGAGATGTATAATTGGGTATCGTCATCATCACTACCCCATCACGCTACCACCAGAGATCATCCATGAGTGCGACCAATGCTGTTTCCATCCCATATCCGGACCTGAAACCTGACTAAAAAGGGTCCAGACAATCCATTTCATCACCCCTGGAGCTGCAATGCCACCACCTTCTCAACCATCTTCCCTAATAAGGGGAGGTGGGAGACTGGGTGAAAATTGTCCAGTACGGTGGGATCCATGGATGGTTTCTTGAGGAGGGGATGCGCCAGTGTCTCTTTAAAGACAACTGCAAACACCCCCTCCCTCAAGGATGAATTCACCATTGCCTGGACCCACCCACATGTCACTTTCCAAGCGGCCTTGACCAGTTAGGAGGGGCATGGGTCTAGTTGACAAGTGGTGGCATTAACAGTCTGGAGGACCCTGTCCATATTACAGCATGATTTTGCCTTTTATATATGGCATGAAATATTAAAAGCTGAGATCATCTATATCATTTAAAATAGGAAAATCTGTTACAAAAATGGTCTAGGACTGTGTTTAATTGTGAATTGCAGAGTGACAGGAAAGAAAATATATTACTCAGCAACAAGATAGTTTATAGAAGATGCATTGATGGTTGCTTTATGAAGATTTTGTCCACTACAAAGATCTATGGATTTGAAAAAAATAGTAAAATATTCACTTACTTACCTACATTTGTCTCATTTTCTGTGCTTAATATTGCAAGTCACTTTTTCAAATGAAAAATATTACAATGTTTCTCCAAGCCATTAGACCTCGGGACTGATTTTCCACAGAAATTGTTTACAGTTGATGACTATAATGCTTTGTTAAATTTATATGAAGCAGCCTTCAAGTCATGCTTAACTATGTTAAGACTTCTCTGTAACATTTTTCCCCAGTAAAATGATCACGATCATTCAAAAATTAGACACGCCCAAACTCTTCTCTCCAGCCTGAATGGTGGTCTTTCTATGAGGCAAGGTCCATGAGATCTTTTTTCTTCAGATTTTAAGCTGAGTGCTTTCCCTAATAACTTTCCCCAATAGGTTTACAATCCTCAGCTTTATTTCCAGCTTTCATTGAGATAATGCCCAGTGCCACCATGGTCACAAAATGCTTTTCAACTCTACCAGAAAGGCTCTATATCAACTTTCCTGTCCTTTCCTTTCAAATGTTAGGTGTAAAATAACAAGCCAGTTTCCCAGGATCATATTCTCCCTTCTTGTCCTCCCAGTTTGCTCTGTTTACAAAAGATTTGTGTTGTGTTTATAGTAAACATACAAATGGAGTATGAGGGTGTGTGGTATGGAAAGGAAAGCTATTGGGCTGTTATTCTCCACTTGCTCAGCTAGCAGGAAGGGTGACCTATAGAGGGAGAACAAGGTGTTCCATCGATGGTCAGTTCTGGAATCAAAGTCTAAGATTCATTAGGATCTACCCACTGGTCCAGCTGAAATGAAGTGAGATCAACTCTGATTAGTAAAGATCATAGATTGACCACCCTTGAATCATTTCCTCCTGAAGCTTTTAAATTGGTCAGGAAGCACTTGGAAACATTCACACAGAATATCTGTCTCCAAGGAAACACACAAAGATGGGTTCAAGAGCTATATCTGTACAGACAATATTTCATAGAATTAAACAAAACCACCCTTCCCTAAACTATGCCCAATCTGGCAAGGAATTCAGGGAATTTAACCTATTTGGAATGGCTGAGGTCGAGGATATCTGAACAAAACTGTTAAAACAAATTTAATATTATTCTGTAGGTTTAAGGTGTTCTGATATGTTGTAAAGTGGCTTTGGGCATTTTGTAAATAGAAACTCTGAGAAATTATTTTTAATAAATAAATAACATTGGCAAATTTGTGTCTGTTGAAGTAATGCAAATGCCAGGAATAGAGAAGCCCCTTCTCTTCCAGCTCTCATTTTCAAATATTTCCTCCCATGTAGGAGCAGATGTCAATGACCATTGTACAGCAAGGAAGCCAAGGGTGCAGGATGGTTGAACCAAGGTAGTGAACCTGAGAATATCATAAGCTAATTAATGTTCTAGTTTACCTGATTTATAACAGCTCAAAATGTTCCTGTGAATCAACTGATTTCACTTATTTGGAAAGTGTTTATTTTAAGTAGTTTTAGAAACTCTTTTCCTCTGAACACCTGTCAGGGTTAATGAGGCCTCATCTTTAAGCATGATAGTGAAGTCTTTCTTGGTCCAAACAAAGCCCCTGCCAGGAAGGATGGTTGGCCTTAAAATAAAATCAGGCACAAAGAACAAAATGTTGAGCTTCACCAAATAGAGAAAACAAGAAAGCGCAGAGAACCCCAAGGACTCCACAGTTCAACCCTGAACTACACATATTCGCTTCTATTGGTACATTCAGTGTTGATTAGACAAAAATTCAGTGGCCTGTAACCTTTTGGGGAGTTTCAAAATATTCACAAACCATGAGCTTTTTAGATTTTTTTTTTAAGTGACTCAAGTTTGTATTTTTAAGTTCCACTATTAATGCTGCAACTCAGAAATGAAAGCTGGATCCAGACCTAGCCATGGGAGAGAGAGAGACAGAGAGAGAGAGATCCATTGAAATATATTTTAGTGGATCTGCTCTAGGCATGATTGGGGATCTTCCAGATGAATGCATTAAAAAGTACTATTTCCTGGCAGAAAAATAAGCTGTCATAAACTATACTATCAATCTCTGTTTTGCTATAGTAATGGTGCTGGCAAAGAGTGCTACCCTTACACAAATGCTGCAGGCCAAGTTAAGGAAAGAAATTGATGGATTGCCCTTTCTTTCTCCTCCCATTGCTGGCAAGAAAACAACCACCAGTCACTCTACCTAAGACGCAGTGAGGTGGGGTGAGGTAAATGTCAATGAAGGTTTAAAACAGTAGGTTTATCCAGCACGCAGGATGAAACAGGATGGATTGCACCTGATGCTGCTGCTCAGAATAGCCTTCTTCCACATCTGTAAACTATCAGCTCGGCTATTTCTGAAATATGGGGCAAAAATATCCTAGCTGATAGGTTATAGGCACAGCAGAAGGGTATGGAATAACATAGAAGGCCATAATAATACCAAGTTCCATCCTTGAATGTTGTGGCATGAGAATGTCAGTGCTGGCAGCAAGTGACCAAGGAATCCAATTCTGACCTCTTGGCTGGCAGCACCTAGTGCCACCAAAGTTTGAATGAAGTGGGCAAAATGGTGTCATCCCACAAATTATAAAAACAGTACAAAGTTATTGGCCACAGAAGTTAAAGGGGAAGAGAGAGAGAGAGAGAGAATCTGGATTGACAGCTCAGGAAATACAATGGTTTAAATACTCCCTATTACTAAATTGCAATTCTGATTGGGATTTTGCACCCCATATTCCCATGACTGTTGTTCAGTAAGGAAAAATAAAGGTGCAAATCCAACTATGAGATTTATATCACATTTAACTTGTCCCTAAACTATCTGCCTTGATTTATGTTACCTGTACTAGGATTTTATTTACTTGGCACAATTTCCTCCTTGGAAGCCTTGAAACAGGTGCTTTCTAAAGTGCTCCACATTCTCAATTAGATATACTCAGCCCCCCCCCCCCCCCGCACTTCCCATGGTATCTTAAGGCAAGTCACATGAATATGAAGCTGGCAATCTTGTAGGAACACATAGTTCCTTCTTGCCAAGGAGCAGCCATAGGAAGCATTCCTGAGAGTCAAAATATTATTGAACTTAATAGGGCTTGCTATTACTCTGAATCAACACATATAGGGATTGTTATGCAACAATTCAGATCTTACTGAAAGCTTCAAGCTGTATAAAGCTGAATGAATTCTTCTCCATCAAATCTGTTTTATTCATTTGCAGGTGCTTTTAAAAGAGTCCTTGTCTCCTTTTTTCCTCTATGAGAATTCAGTTTCAGTTACAACCACCTAAGGTATTAAACTGATAGAGCTTAGATCAAAAACTGAATGAATGTACCTATTCATGATTGCAGCTAGGTTTTGAATAGAAAGACTCATCTAAGCATTAATAGCTTATCAACTTTTGTCACCACGTGCCTACCAAATGTATCAAATGGAAAATGTTATTCATAATCACAAAAAGGAATGTGAACGCTGAAAATAGTGGTAGTCAGCCAGGTAAGAAAAGAAAGAAGGCGGAGGTGGAGTTTAGCTCTTAAATGTATACTTTTAATTAAATACACATTTACTGATAGATTAATTAAGTACACGTCTAATGAATGTATAGAAAAATCATGACCACCATAAATAGTTAATATTTTCCATTGATAATGCAGCAACAAATAATATCAAGGTAGCATGGGTTATCCAGTAAAAATGAAGAATGATGGGGATGAGACTTGGATGGATGCCCAGACTAGATAAGTCCACCAACATTATACATACATACATCTAATGTATGAAACTGAATGCCAGTTTCTTCAAAAGGTAGTATAGGTTGCAAGGCTTGGCTCCAGATTTGGAGAGGTCCTTGGCAAAAAGCCCTACTGCAGTCCCTCAGCAGGCTTAGCCAGTGGGGAGAGCATCAAGAATTTCTACACTACAATTTGCTCCCCACAACCTTCATCATACCACTGTTAAAATTCCTCATCATGCAAAATCACTTACAAGTCTTACAGAAAACTGAAATAGCAATGCCCAGGTCCTTCCT
The DNA here is from genome assembly GCA_030867105.1 of Liasis olivaceus. NCBI lineage: Eukaryota > Metazoa > Chordata > Lepidosauria > Squamata > Pythonidae > Liasis > Liasis olivaceus. The sequence goes on along the minus strand of CM061351.1, from coordinate 32,065,470 downwards.
TTTAGGATATCGCTTTTCAGATTCCCACAACACTCCATAAAAACACAATGGCTGTGGTTAATAAACCATGCCAAGTTCCTTGTGAGGGGCCCTACAGTTGATTCAAAACCTATCAAAGCAATCGTTTAAAAATGCATTAAAATGAGATCGTGCAGTGGCTTTAAAAGTATCCTTTTAATATCTTCTATTTTAATACCCTCTATTCATAGAGATGAAACCATCAGTAAAAATGTAGGGTGAACATGAGGAAAAAACTTTTATTAGACATGACAAGCCCTACACAATAAAAAATCTCATAGCCTCATAAAGACTAACACATATATTATTCTAGCCTACATCAAGCATGCCTACATCATGTGGAAGACCCCTTTGTAAACAATCACTATCTTTAAGCAATTTTATTGTCTGCAACACCTATATTTCATTTCCCTCTGACTCCTCTTTTACTATTCCCCCAACTATAGATGTGTGCATGTGTGCATGTGCCTCTGTGTGTATTCCTTCCTTAGGATAATACTCCATTAATCTGATTGTGCATACTGATTCATAAACGTACATACAATTAATAATCTATTAATCTTTAAAGAACAGCAAGACTCATTTTGCTGCTTTGGATTAATACAGATACTTCCTTGAAAAACGGCCCACTAAATGGTGGGGAAGACTGGGCCTTTGGTTGAGTTAAGAAAAAAAAAACTCCTACTTAATCATTGAAAGATATGCATTTCTAAAAAATACTAAAGGACTTCTCACATAGGATAAGTGTTTCTACTGCATGTGTAAAAATTTACGCCATGAGAAAAATCATGAACTGTGAGATTGTAATACATCTCAGTAAATGTGCAGAAAGTGTATATCCCACAGCTGTGATCTGCTACTGTTGTCCAGCCAGGATCCAAAATACTGTTTTGTGTGCCCACATTTTTGAGCAGCTGTTTATAGCTTCTGCCTGCTGGAAGTAGCAGCATCTACCCAAACTTAACTGAGCCCTGAAAGATAAGCATGACTCAATCTGATTAATACTTGGATTGGAGATTACAAGGAAGTCTCAGAGCTGCAGGCTAGACTGGGAAGTCAATATTCTCCCAAAGAACATTGGCAAACCACTTTGGTATGACTGCCAGGGATGAATCCAAAAAGAAGCCAGGAGTTCAGCTTGACTTGAATTCAGCTTGTACCTGGACACTTCTAAACTCATCTTTCTTTCCAATATTTCATACTACACATACAAGACTGTTGGGGTTTTGTTTTTGTTTTTTTGACAAATTATAGTAGTACCTATTTGTTAAGCAGGTACACACCAACCTTATTACTCTGTTGTTGGCCAGAAGTACTGGACTACATCTATTACCATTTTCAACAAACATCGTTCTGCAGGATGCTGGTGATAGAAGTTTTAGTCCAATACATCAGAGGATTCCAAACTTTGAAAGGCAGAAATACAACATCCTATTAAGCTTATTATTTCTATCTATTAGAACTGATTAATTCATACAGAATAGATGCTTTTAAGTTTTTATTCAGTATTTGTTATGGGATTGAAAATGATGCATTACTACTCTTTTTCTCGGAAAAATGGTAAGCGTGTGTTGACTGTATTTAGATATGGCTGGCAGACCTCCTTTACTGCTGCATTTCTTATATTTATTTCTGCTCCGTTGTGACCTGCTGTATATTCAACTAATCTGTTTATGTTGACTGATATATTGTATGCTCCCTATGACCAATTGCTTTGCATTAAAAGATGGGGGGGGGGGGGGAATTTGTGGATAAACAAGGACTAGTCAGCTCCTAATGGGAGAACCCTTCCAGGCTTTATAAGGAAAAAAATAGATTAATTTCTGTCTCTATAACAACATCTTATATAACATGCAGCCAACTGAAAGCCTTTGAACAAAAGCCTGAAGCCGATCTATAAGCAGTATTTCACAAAGTAAGGAGTTCAAACTAATTTATTTATTGTACTACTGCTATAAAGAAATAAGACTCCTATGGTAGAAGGGGAACCAATTATTTGAATAAGAGCTGCCACACAAGAAAAAATGGTAAGCATTGCAACTCAGCATTGAAGACTTAGTCCATACAATCTTGCCATAGCAACCCCGTTTAAAGCCTCCTTTTCACAGTGCTGCCTTCTTCTCAGCCCCAGCCGGTGAGTGAGAAGACTTCAGTTGTTCATATCTTTACCCATATCAATGTAATGACTTCTGTTTTGTTCCATCACCATCCAAGGTCAGCCTTAATTAAGGTCTGTAAATCTGTTCCACTTCACCATCCAGTACCATGGAGCTCAAATCAGGGGATGAGTAGTGGGTGTGATCAGAGAAGCGTTTCAGGCTAATAAGGACACACCTGGATGTGAGGGCGATCTGGCTGCGACATCTGTCACTCCATTGATCACCAGGGTTGATTCAGCTGATCTGGCTGGCTAGACGGGTGTCCCCTTCCTCCCTTACCGCTCCATGTGCGTCCCTCCCGAAGCTGCACCCTTGGTGGAAGAGGACGACCATCCCAGATAGCAGGACACACCTCTTGCCTTCTGGCCCCTAGTCAATCTCTTCTGCTGCCATTCTGCTATTTCCACCCCAAAGAGCTGGACCCCCTTTGGCATGTAGAATATCAAGAAAATTCTTTGGTGTATATTGTTGCCAAGAAAACGGCACAGACCTACACAAACCTGTCACCAGGATTCCAACTCAGTTTAAATGTGATATGTTACTTTTTAAATGCATACCACAGATTGGAGTGGGAGCCACCTCTGTGTCGGGAGTCAACTGGATCGGTGCAATAGCAGTAAAGCCGGCTAGTTAAGCATGAAACCCGGCTGGGCGACTTTGGGCCAGTCACTCTCTCTCAGCCCAACTCACCTCACAGGGCTGCTGTTGGGGGGAAAATAGGAGGACAAAGGAGTATTAAGTCAAGGAGTATTAAGTCAAGGACACGAGGAGCCTCCTTGTGTGCGATGGGCGGCTATATAAATATGATTAATAAATAAATAAATAAGTACGTTTGCCGCCTTGAATTATTTATGAAAATAATAAAGGCAGGATACAAAAACATACACTCCATTCCTATGTGGCTGCACTTTCATGCACAACTTGAAAGATGCTCTGAGTTCAACACCTTTGCCCTTTTTGCTTTTCAGTTGCCTCCCATGTATTCCTCCTCAATATTTAAGTTGGCAAAGTCACAAATGGGCCACAACAAAAATGCAGCCAAGCTCTACCTTGAAGAGGTGAAATCTCTGTTGATCAGGGGATACAAAGGGCATTTTGCATTTAAATTTAGCATTTAGATTAGATTGCATTCAGATTTAGACTGAATAGCTTGCAAGGTAATGTGTCCTTATATACATAGAGTGTCATACAGCAGCAGACTTAAAATTCTGGCTTTGGCTATACAGTATTAACTACTGCAAGCATGAAATGAATACCCTTGTGACTCACAAATCTAATGATTGCATTGGATGGTTCTAAGAGGCAAAGGAAAAGAAGTGAATACCTAAGTACTGAAAGTCCTTAATTTGTTCAGTTAATACTGTCCCTGTGTGCGGGTGCCTTCAAGAGAGTCTGCAAGACAAATCCTTGCAGTTTTCTTTAGCAACATTTTTAGAAGTGGTTTGCCATTGCTTGCTTCCTGGGGCTGAGAGAGAGTGATTCCCTGCTCTTAGTTCAATACATTAACCACTAGACCAAACTGGATCTCATCATTAATTTAACTATCATTAATTTAAGCATGAGGATAGTTAAAATGTTTTTAGGAAAAAATAGCCCCTTTTTTTGAAGTGATTGATTTCTAATTTTTCCCTAAGACAGAAAGATGCCAGCGCACAAAGGCATTTATGGCAACCAACTTCGAACTAAGAAAGAACAGCAGCATTGTCCACATAAAATAAAATAGAAATAGACAGGTGGGCTAAAACTGGAGAGTGAAATTCAGTTTTTGCAAGGGTAAATACTATTAATGTAAATGCTATGTTTTTCCTTTTAGAGGAGGAATAGGGGCAGTCAGTTCACCATTGCTTCCATGTTAAAGTTGTGTAAGGGTGTTCTGGGGTAACAACATTACCAACTTGAGAGGGCAATAGTAGATAGATGAAGCAGTAAATTAGTCCACAATCTCAGGAGATTGGATCAAAACCCACCTCCAATCGATGAAGGCAGCATCGGGAGAGCCCCTAGGGAAAGTTTTCTGCCAGGTGATTTAAGATAGTACCTTGATTAATAGTTGAACATCTTGGTCTAAAACCTGCTTGTTTGCAGCTAAATTTTTCTCCCGGATCATCCAATCAACAAGTTTGTAATAATAATAATAATAATAATAATAATTATTATTATTATTATTATTATTATTATTATTATTATTATAGTGGTTTTGTGCAAAGGTGCAACTAAGCTTTAGACAACACTGGACAGAATCTGTGATTTGTGGGAAGATGTTTATTTTTTCCTGTACTTCCTTTGTAGCACTTATGGATCATTTTAAGAGCATTCAGTGTGTTTATAAATTGAATGGCAGAGCACACATATTTTGTTGTCCACCTATGTCAGAGATAACTTGTGGGTGAGGGATCTGACAGAGCTTGCTGGAACTAACTACTCTCCCTTAGATCAGGGATGAAAGTACCGATTAGAGGAAGGTGGTCAATGTCCAAATGAGGACCTACATTTGCACAGAAGACAGGAAGATTTGTAAAAATTTATTTATTTGTTTATTTATAATATTTATATGCCCACTTATCATAACTAATAATTTGTAATGCTGAATTTTTTATTTTTATTCTTTGTGTGTATGCCTTTGAGTCAGTGTTGACTCGTTTTGACTGCCTGGACAAGTCCCTGCAGTTTTCTTGGCAAGATTTTGGAAGTGGCTTGCCATTGCCTGTTTCCTAGAGCTGAGAAAGAGTGACTGGCCCAAGATCACCCCAGCTGGCTTTGTACCTAAAGTACAAGTAGAACTCATGGCTTCCCGGTTTCTAGCCTGATGCCTTAACCACTACACTAAACTGGCTCTCACTGTATGATTATCAGCATATAATCAAATGTTGCTGTCCCTATGCCACTCCAAAAAGTGAATTCTCCTTCTATATCTCCTGGGGTCACTCTATTTCCATAACACCAATGTTATAGTCATTCCAGCCCCCAATACCAACACTTTTATCTTTAGAATGTCCCAGAGATAGCCTAGGCAACCTTGTTGGAGGGGAAATTGATGCAAAAAAGGATTCATCATTGAAATTAACCTACCTAATTAAAATCACCAGCTAATATCATTTCTGAATTTGGGACTGAACTATCAATTTGGACAGCCAGTCCTCAAGGAGGTCTCAGCAGAGATGTTTTGAGAGGTCAGCCTCTGTGAAGGAAGAGATAGTTGATTAGCAGAAAACATATGGGCCCAATTTTTAAGTTGATAACCAATGCTAAGATGTCACAGGGAACAGGAAGAGAATTGTAGGCACAGAATGTGAAAGAAATTAGGATACTAACCCTAACAAATGTATCTGACTTTCTGGCTGGCTATTGCAGTAAGAAAAAAATGCAGAGTAGGTATCTAGTTCTAGGGGATTTTTGCCTCAATATGTCAGAATAAGAGTATGTCAAACCAGCACACAAAGGAGATAAAGGTGAGGTTCTAGGAAAGCAACCACTGCAGGATAAAAAAAAAAAAAACATACACTCCATTCCTACTTGGCTGCACTTTCATGCACAACTTGAAAGATGCTCTCAGAGCTCAACACCTTTGCCCTTTTTGCTTTTCAGTTGCCTCCCATGTATTCCTCCTCAATATTTCCGTTGGCAACTCAAGGCAGCAAACACACCTAATACTCCTTCCGCCTCCTCTTTTCCCCACAACAACAACCCTGTGAGGTGATCTGGGCTGAGAGAGAGGGACTGGCCTAAAGTCACCCATCCAGCTTTCATGCCTAAGGGAGGCCTAGAGAGCTCACAGTCTCCTGGTTTCTAGGCCAGCACCTGAACCACTGCACGAAAGTCATCAGGTTGATCCCGAAAGCTAAGTAAATCTTCTGTGCATGAATATCCATTGTTAAAGGAGGGAAAAGGTGGTATATGATTGCAATAGTTCACAGTTCCCCTTTGGATAAAGAAACTGAAGATTTATTTACAAATATGCAAACCTTTACTTACAAATGTACGGACTGAGCATAATCTATTCTTGCCACTTGCACTATATGCCAGTCAGGAGAATTGCCAGCATTATCGGATTCAACTCATCTCTTTGCACATGTCCTTCAGTCTCCCTTCAAAACAATAAGGTTGAATTTATTATTTGTTTGCACAGCACAGAAAACCAAACTGACTCTTCCTCATCTGATGGAGGGAATAATAAAGCCCTTTTCACAAGGAGGGGTGTGGTAGCACAGCTCCCACCCTCCTGTCCCTCCCCGGAGTCTTTCCATTCCCTATGCTTAGTCACCTTCTCCTCGACAAACATTCCTTACTTTGAAAGAAACTGTAGTGATGAAATGAGGCAGACAGGGAGCAAGGGGCTATCTGGAGTACAGATTTTCTTACAGAACTTGCTCATTGGCTAGCCAATTGTCTTTTCCCCAAAAGCAGTCATGAAGGCACTTTTGCAGCAATAGAAAGTTCAGCAGAGAGGTGAGGCACCAAGTCATCACTGACTAACATCTGTGACTTTGTGGACCATCTCAGTTTCTATTGAGGCATATTGTCATCCCCTCTAGATAGACCAGACTAGGAAATCAACTCCATAGGAACCCTAAAACTACTTTGATTAAGAGTAGCTATAATAACAGAATCTTGCAAGACTGATTGTCGTGTACCTCCTCCTCCTTCTCCTCATAGTTCAATGAATTAGGAAGGCATTTCTCTGAGCTTCTGAATGTTATCTGGCCATTCTGGACTTAGAAACTGCTCCAGCCCCTTTTGCCTAGGCAACGGTTTCTGCATATCTCTGCCAAGGTCATCTTCCTTACTGTGGAGTCCTTGGTGCTCCCTGAGCTTGATTGTTTTCTTGCAGACGTTTCATTACCCAGCTAGGCAAGATCATCAGTGCAAGTGAGTGTGGGGTTTGCAGCCTGTTTATATATTGTAGCTTGCCCTGCCAGTTTTCTGGGGGTGTGGCTTCCTCCTTGGTGGTTCCTTGATTAGAGTATTGTTTTCTTGATTAGAGTATTGACTAGAGTATTGTTATCTTCCTTACTCTCTACACATATCACCTAAGAATATGGGCCATGAACAATCTGTTGTCAAGTCTTAAGAGCATTGCCTTAGAGCAGGGGTCTCAAACTCAAATGAATATGGGGGCCACATTACATAAAATGCACTAATCACATTCATACTAGCACACACAAGCTCATACAAATGGTGACTTCACCGGCAATGTTCCCTCTAAACTGTGCACCTGCAAGGCCAGGCAACAACCGTCACATACCACACAGAAGCTATCATGCCTGCACATGAGACTCAGTCTCCTGACAAAGCTCCACAAATGTGAACAGATAGTGGGGTAAGAAGAGGGTCGATGAAGAAAGGTACAAGGCAAAAAGGCAGAAAGGCAGGATGGTGGTGGAGAACAGGGACTCCTGTTCTCTGGCAGTGTCTTACATTTCTGTTACTCTTAGTGAGCCAAAAAACTCAGTGGGGTGCATGTGGCCTGCAAGCCACATGTTTGAAACCCTTGCCTGAGAGCAACAGACTTCGATAATTCTGCTAACTGAAATTTTGAAGTCAAGAAGTATGCAGTTGAAAGAGATCCTTAGCACACATCCCCAGTGTAAACCCAAGCAATGTGTAAAGATCTATGCTGAAGCCACTGACTGCTGAAGCCACTGAAGTACAGTAATATATTAAAACACTGGATTGGGACTAAATCTTGGGCAGCTGGAGAGGTTTTATTGTTATATTTACTGATGAAAGCACAGACTGGTTTATATTCTGGATTTCCACAGTACTGCATATGAGTCCTTTCTTTGTGAACTTGACTAAAAATTCAAAACAGGCAGATGGGTTAACACTTTATTCTGATATTACTGAATCCACTAAGTAACTGCACATTAATAATAGTGGCATCTACACTGCTATAGTTAAAAAGGTGAAAACCTTCTGCAGAAGAGCCCGTTGATCACACAGGTTCACCAAGGTCTCTCTTCATTGTCTACAGAATGACAGGCCTAAAACATGAAGTCATTTGATTTGATTCATTAAGACTTAAAAAAGAGAAAATAAAAGAAATAGGCAATTATCGTTAGATAACATGGCAACCACAAAGCTGGAAGGCATTAACCATAAATTAGCCAATTAAGTATAACCTTTGCTTCATGAGTAGTTCAGTATTGCAGTAATATGCTAGGAGATATTTAAGACATGAGGCCATATACATGCTCTTTAAAAAATCCATTATCTGGGAATAAATTACTCATTCCGATTACAAATGCGAGGAAGGCAGTTTTTTTTAATTGTTTGTTTTAGTAGGGCCCCCATGTAGAATTTCATGCTAACTAAATGAAAAGGGTCTCTTTTAAATAAGTAATCTTTGGGTGTAATTATTCTGCTTCACTTAGAAAACAGTAGGAAAATGTTTTCTTGGATGCCATATTGACACATGAGTAGGTTTCTTAAAATGTGACAAAACCAGGAGAGCAAAAAACCAGGAGCAGGCCCCAGAACAAAGCATGCAAATAATCAGCCCCTTTCTTTTGTTACAAAAGTATCCAGCTTCATCATGAATAATCACAGCTTTTGCTGTCAACCAGGATATTTCAAATGTTGTCATAGTTCCAGGTGTGAGTGTGTGGGGCAACCAGCAGGATTTTACCCTTTACCTTACAAAGCTTCTAAAAATGGAAGGAAAGAGAGTTGAGGGAAACAAACAGAATTACCTGCAGACTTTGAAAGGGCAGGATTAACGTGTAATGCTGCAGAATCTCTGACCACTTGGGTTTGCTTCCCCAGGACTACAGCTACCATACCTGGGCTACAAAAATCTGGAAAAACACTACGGGGCAGCAAAGAATTAACACTAAGAATTAACTAAGAACATCCAAATCAAGCTAAAACCCCTGTTAGAGTAGTGCTTCTCACCAATCAGATGTGTCTGGTGGTCTTGAAGACATCATTCTTTCCTGTTGTTGTTCCCCTGCAACTGATATTTGGGGATACGCATTCCCCAGCCTAGAAGTAATGCTGAATCTTCAAGACTAATAGCCTTTAATAGACTCGTCCTCCACAAATTTAATCCAGTCTGCTTTTGAAGCCACCTAAATCAGGGTTAATTTTGTTTCTACCACTCAAGGGTTAAGTACAAGCAGGAGGCACCATTATGGGGACACAGCAGAAAAAAGAGGTTGCCAAGGTACCTTTTTGCTGTTGTTATGTACAACTGGGGAAAGGCTTTTAGATTTACTTGTATCATAGTTCATGCTTTTTATTTTGTTCTTTTCTTCATATGTGATGAAATGGACATTTTTACATTACCCCCAATTTCTCAAAACATTCTGAATGTTGATGTTACAGAGGAAAGCGAGAACCAAAATAATATTTTTCATAAAATACAGCCAGGTTCATCAGAATTGTAAGATGCCAGTTCTACCATTCCTGAGCTATGTGCAAATTCTCTCTAATTATTTAACTAGCTTCAAAATAACTAAATAAACTATGTATGGATTCTGTAATAAGATATGCATTAAAGATTGTCATACAACCAAATATAATTTGACAATATATATTTAAGGAATGAATGATTAGGATGAGTTTACACAGAAGAGAGCTAATGGAGACAGCAGTACTGTTGGGGTCCCATTTTATTTTAATGACCTGGTGAAGTAGACAACTACTATTCTTGTTAGGGCAATTGCAGCTGATGTGTTTCCATGGGAACTAATTGTTAGATTATCTTCTTTAGGTCTTCTGAACAAAAGAACAAAGGCAGTACCCTTCACCCCCGCCTTATATACCCACCACCACTACCACCGCTACCTCTTCTTCCATAATGCAATTCATATGTGTGTGAAAGAAGCCAAGGCAATATAATGTAGGTACCTTTCTTTTAATGAGATGGAGACAGAAGTGGGCAAACTTTGGACCAATTGTCACACTGAGAATTTGAGAACATGTCATGATTGCTTTCACAAAATGTATAGTATGGGAAACTACTTGCCTAATCACAAAGTTGCTGTTGCATTGGGTATGGCAGTCACAAAAGACTTAGTTACCAGAAGGTAAATTGTGAGGATATTCCTGTCCATCTGCTCCAGTTCACCAAGATATTGTTTAGCATCCCAGATCCTGTAGGAGGAGACCATTATTAGTCTAGGTAGTCCAAAATCAGAAAATGTCAGTGGCATCTTTTAAAACTAACCATTTTTATTATAAGCCATAAGTTTTCATGACGATAAATCCTACATCAGTTAAACCACTCTACACATCTGATGAAGTGAGCTGATGTTCATGAAAGTGAATCTTTATAATAAAATGGTAATAAAAGGTGGTACCAGACTGTTTCTGATTTCTAGCATCTTGTCTTTTGTTTCTAGGCGATCCTCAGGGGCAGGCATATGTTAGAAGCTGAGATTTCATCAAAATGCCAAATGTGCCTTGTGATGTTACAATGCAAGCTCTGCATCTTATGTATGCGCATTACAACAGGTATCGCATGCGTTTTTTCATCCTCCCCACACACCATGGACACCCATGGGCAGGTGAGAACATGTTCAGAGTTCTGGGCTGTAACTGCCTACCATTTGTAATGTCTAAAAATGCTTATGTGGGCTATGTAGGTAGAGACATTTTTTAAAAAATTAAAGATAACGCTAGAAGCCGGGCTTCTGATTTGCAGCATTTCCATTTTTTAATTAAAATGTTTTTTTAAAAAATAAAGTCAGATGGTAGGGAGTTTAGCAGATGCCATAGGAAATGTTGGCAGGATATTGGTGCCCATGGCCATCATGTTGACAACTGCTGAACTAAGATAAAGGAAACAAAAAGTAGACCTTGCAATAGCACTATCTCTGTGTTCAGACTGTTTGTTTGTAAATAAATTAAAATATTACAAAACAGCATAAGCTTCCTGTGATCTCTTATCAAATGAAGCCAAACTTCAGACCTGTGAAACTACTCAAGAGGAGAAGGAAGGAAGGAACTGCCCGAATTTACTGATAACTTTCTCCTACAGAAGGTGGTATAAGGCTCAAGAGGATCAATTACCTCTGACTTGATCCTAACAAAAGAAAAATATGGTAAACAAAATTGTAGTCGTGGGAATTTTGGGAGAAAGTAATCACGTAATTCTAAAATGCCTGATAGACAAAGAAAAACTGAAGCTCAGTAGAGGTAGCTGAGCCTCCCTCCATCTTCTGAAGAAGAAAGTTGCCAATAAGATAGGCCTGTTGTATAAGATTGGGCTTTCTTCTCTCCTGCTTTGGTTTCTGTGCTCTTGTCTGAAATGTAGTCAAATGCATACTTGTAATTCAAGAAAGCAGATTTTAATGGCAAGAGACACTTATTCTGAACACAGCCCAAGATGGATAGGAGTTCTCTAAAAGAGAGATTCAAAAAGTATTATTGCAAACAGTTCTGTAGTTTCAGCAAGAGACAGCTGAGGAAAGGAAGACAGAATAAGAAGCAGCCAATATGGGTTCACAAAATGTTTGGTGAAAATCTGAACAGCAAAAGAGACACAAAGGAGAGGATAAGAATAGGGATACCATAGGAGAATTCTCAGGGTTATTTCTTGCTGCCATCTAGTGCACATCCAGAATTTTGCAGCCAAGATATAGTAGTTCTGGGTAACAGGGTTGGAAGAAAAGTACATATACATATACCGTGGATTTGTAGAGGTGTTAGGTAAGTTAAAGAAGATCTAGAATGGGTGAAGTATTAGATAAATGGAAGAGAGCAAATGTTCCTCTTTTCAAAATGAAGGGGGAAAGAAGTATTCAAGGAACTAGTGACCAGTGAGTCAATAACTGGGAAGGTTCCAGAGGTCATAAAATGACTGAACTATAACCACCTTGAAAATACAGCAGTGATAACCAGAGGTCAGCACGGATTTGTCAAGGACAAGTCTTGCAAGGCTAATCTTATTTCATTTTTTGATCAAGTAACTACCTTAGTAGATTGTGAGACTATTTTGGAATAATTACCTGACAATGTACACTATGGCATTCTGATCAATAAGCATGGACTGGATAGCATGCCCATCAATTGTTTCTCATCCAGCGGCTATCCAGTGGCTGCCACAGCATTTAATCTTGGGTCCAGATTTCTTCCAATTTTCATTAATGGTTGGTTGATTGGTTGAAGAAATGGGCAAAATGCTTAGCGAAGCTGCAAATGGATGGGATTGTTAATCTCATAGGAGACAGAAATAAGATTCTAATATTTGATAAACTAAAGAGGTGGCATAGAAATAAGAGAATGAAATTTTAACAAAGTTTTTCACTTAGCAAAAAGAAATCGGAAATTACATATCAGCTGGCATTAATTTGGTAATAGTGAAAGGGATATTGAAATTGTATTTGATCACAGGCTGAATAAGTGTCTACAGAGTGATAAGGCTGTTAAAATGACATAGGTAATTTAGGTTATATTGTTTCAAAATCATGGAAAGTTCCATTATTCTCTGTATTGTTTAGTCTCCTTAAAAACTGTCAAGTTCTGGGTACCATATATTAATACAGATTCAAAGAAACTAGAATAAATGCAAAGAAAGGTAACAAGGATGCTGAGGGGACTGGAAATTAAGAGTTATGAGAAGAGGCTGACAGAATGAAGCATGCTTAGTTTTGAGGAAAAAATAACTGATACAGAATATGATGCCCTTTTCAAGTACCTGAGGGGTATCACTCAGAAAGTCAAGCCTCATAATCCTTCATCCCAGAGGGCAGGGTATAAATACTGATCTTAAATTACAGGATGGCAGATTCTTTTATGTACACACACAAACACACACACACACATACAGTATATATATAATTTTTATTAAAGATTTTAAAAAATAAGATAAGAACCAATACAAACTAATATAAAGTAAGAAAAAAAGAAAAAGAAAGAAATCAAAGAGAAAGCTAAAAGTGCAAGAAAGGGGAACAAAGTAAAAGAAAAATTAAAAAAAGAAAAGAAAAAAGATACAAAGACGTGGCTTCCGATCTTTACAGCGGTTATAAGTACAATTATAAATGTACCTTTCATTCTATGGTTATAACATAACTCTCTTCTTTCTATAATCTATTCTGTCTAATAATTAAAACCATAAATCATAAGTTCATTTTTTTCTGTTTTACACAAAAGGTCCACAAGGAGTTTCTAGTCAGCAATAAACATAGATACTGTCTTTTCTCGGATCAAAGAAGTCAATTTAGCCATCTCAGCAAGTTCCATCATCTACAGGATGGCAGCTTCTGATGGGATGTTGGGGGAAAAGTCAGGTACTAATGGAAGGGGTGAGCACCCCTTCCTGGCTCTGTTCAGAAGTGGACAGCTGTAGTTTTCTCATTGGCCTAAATGCTCTCTTTCAACACTGCAAGTCCTTGATTTTATTTTATGATTCTATGAACTTAGTTAAGTCCCACTCTTTGAAATGAGGCTTTTCCCCAGCTAGATGTATAACAGTCTCCTCAGCCTGATTCCCTGCTAACAAATAAGTCTCTCCTTGTTAGGAATGATGGGATTTGAAGTCCAACACATTTAAAGAGCACCATATTGAAAAGGTGAATATATAGGGTTGTATTTGAGGACTCATAGTTTTTAAGTTTCTAGGATGAATGGTAACTCAATAGTACAAGACAACATGCCAGATTACAACTGATGAGGTCGATTTACTTAGTTCAGCTATCACCAGTGAATTCCAAGATTCATCATTACATTTCATCTTTCTTACAACAAAAGCACAATTATTTGTATACATCCCTGCTTTAAAAAAAAGTTATTTCTTTTTCTCACTGGAACAGCCAACATTAATGTCATGAGCTAAATGGCTTCTCAGTCAAATTGATTGACATAATTAATACTATTTTGTTCCTCCAGAAATAAAGACAATTTTGACACAAAGGTTTTTAATTGGAAACATTCACGGGCATTCATGTGATTTGGAAGATGTAAAGAAAAGAAAGAATATCACTCTTATCCTAATTCAACTTTCCAAAAGGTAAGTTGGTGGTGATAATGAGGAGGAGGAGGAGGATGACGATGATGATGATGATAACAAACTTATTAATTTTGGACAGGAGGCTATCCATGTTCATTTCAGAGTTATTTTTAGAAACCTATATATTGGAAAGAGGGACTCATAGAGGGATATGCAGATTAATGGGAACCCAGTCCATGTGTTTGCTTCATAGATTCATGCTTTATTCTTTTTCATCAAATTTATCAAGAATCACCTTTCTTAAAGTCTTCAGAAGCCATAGCTTTCTCTATGCAACTTTCTTGACTACTCCAATATACACTTTTTTTCTGTTCACCTACTGTTAATACAGGCATTCTTCTCAGCAGTTGTGCTTGTTATACAGTTTGTTTAAACATAGTTAAGGCCTAGCATCCATTTTAAAATGCAGCTTTCTCAAAGGGACCATGATAAATTATTCATCTTCCCCAGAAACAGGCTAATTTTTGCAGACTTTATTAACTCTGCAAAATGTCTCAATTCATTTTTGTTGTTTATGCTCTAGCAGTGTCCACTTTGGCAAATTACAATGTTTTGAAATAAAATGTTTTATACCCATAAATATTTTATGAGCATTTCTGGAGTAGTGGTGAATTAGATATTCCTATGGAACTTGTACAAAAAGTTTGGGAAATTCTATGTCTTTATCATATATCATAAAATGTTAGCTCTGTTGGGAATAGTCACTGAAGAGAACAAGAAAATAAAATCTAAAAAGCTGGTGATTTATATGCTGACAGCAGCAAGAATGGTATAACAAAAAAACGGAAGCAGGGAATTTTATCCTGGATTAAGAGTTATAATACGCTTTGACATATAGCAATGGCAGAAAACATAACCCATTTATTACATCTTTGTGTGGTAATGGAATACGGAAAATTTTGCTACTTTTCTTCAGTCAAAAAAACTATGGCAAAGAACTGCTTGCTTAATATATAGAACACTCAGATATAGAAATATATGTGTTAAGTATAAAAATTTCTAGAGTTGGTAGATAATAGTTTAGACTAAAAATATTTTAAGATCTTAATAAGAGAACCAGTTTGGTGTAGTAGTTAAGACATCAGGCTGTGAGTTCTAGTCCCACCTTAGGCACAAAGCCAGCTGGGTGGCTTTGGGCCAGTTACTCCCTCTCAGCCCTAGAAAGGAGGCAATAGCAAACCACTTCCAAAAAACCTTGCCCAGAAAACTGCAGAGTCTAGTCCAGGCAGTCACCGGGAGTCAATGCTGACTTGAAGGCTCACCAAAAAAAAGTTAATAAAGTCACAATGTATGAGCATTTTGGTATGCTATGAAACCTTATTTTTTTGTTTTGTAGATAATTAATAATTAATTTAAAAGACACTTACTACATCAAGTCAAAAATATGCCTGTAAGATGGCCTGAAGTAGAGAATGAAGCAGGTTGTTTCTCAACAACTGGCCATTATGGACATACTATTCTGATGCTGGACATAACAAGAAAAAATTGTATCACTCAGCCATGTGTTCTTTTATTTCTCCTATATCATGTGTACTTTTTAAAATAGTACACTAAAATACATTTTAACCATTATTTTAACTTGCCAAAGTTTTAACACATTGCAGATTTTGTAATATTTCACACAATAGCATCCATAAGGTAAGCTAGGGGGCAAATGAAGGAAGCAAAATTGTGCCAATGTAATGTAAGCTCCACCCCTTTTGTACTCACATTATGACATCATGACATTATGATACCTGTGAAATGGGAGGGAAGTTGTATCACAATGTTGCAACATGACTTTTGTTATTTTGACAAAAGGGGTGAATCCTGTGGACTCCTCTGATTTCACACAATACTTTAGCTTGTCCAAATTAAGTGTTTTTGACTAATAGCAAAATCAGATTTTGCATGAAGCTGGCATTTGCTGCAGATGCGGTATATGCCAAAGGATAAGAGGTAGACATTGTGAGTAGAAAGATCTCACACCAATTAGCTCCTGACTGGAATATCTAATGGTGGAGATCTCCTGAATCAACTGTCAGATGCAAGCACAAATCAGTTTTTTATATATCGTACAATTATTGGAATGACAGAATAAAAAACATAAAGCAGGCTTGTCACTCCCAAATGCAAAAATATCTGCATTGACTACAACACACATTTCACAGAGTTTGCAAAATGCTGATAAGTAGGAGGTAAAACATGAATTAAATTCCTTCTCGTGTCAAATTTTCACAGCAATTTGGGAATAGTATGACTAAATGCCAACTGATTCCTTGCCATTGGAAAACCATAGTGGTTTTGCCTTTAGGAAGCCTTGAATCTGACTATAGTTGAGCAAAGTGGTTTTGAAGGCTCCTTAGGCGATGAAAAAGGTACAGTGTCATTTGTGAGAAATTTATCCTGCTGGACCAACAAAAGGCAAGTGTGAGAAAGCTTAGTAAACAGTCAACTTCACAGTCCAAACAGCTGCTGGCATCCAGGTTTTCCGTGGAATCAGCCATCTGCCCCCATGAATCATTTTATACATGTAAGATTGCAAGTGCTCACATTTACAGTCTGTCATAGTATCTTTGGAGTGCAAAAGACTGTTGCAGAACAGCAGCAAGAAGATGCAGTCACTTACATCAGAAAGGCTTGAAAAAACTTCCAAACTACTTATTTTTTTAACTTTCTCGGAGAGTGAAAATAACACCTCAGGCAATCTATGGCCTGTATTCAGGCCAACAGAGATTTGGCCCAGGGCCCCCTCATTTGCCGAAGAAAATTAAGAGCAAAGCAAGTTTCATCTACAGATTGCAGTGCAAGTGAAATCAATTGCCCAGGCTAGTCTCAAGCGATCCACAAGGCATGGAGGAAATCTCAGTGGAGAAAACAGAAGTCGTGAAAACAAATCTGCTGTAGCCTAGTATGCAATCTTCAAATGTAATCTGCTCTATCACTCTATACGCCTATTAAATTTAACAAATATTTGAAGTCTGTTGTGAAAGAATGGGTTCAATAGAGGCAAATATTTTGTTAATATTATATGTGCATACTTGGAGAAGAATTAACTTTTTCCTTTTCCACCTGTCCCTTTTTTAAAATTCTACTTTCTGCATGCTACCCAGGGCAAAATGTGGCCTCAACTCAAAACAGATTGTTTATCCTTTCCTAACTGATAAATGAAACAATTCCAAAAGGAACAAATTAAGTGATTTTTTTCAACTTTGTTTTATATTCATCTGTTTCCTGTATTACAGCGTAATTATTGCTATTCGCCATTTAAAAATTGTAATTTATATGATGGCCTTGTACAGTAATTGTTTTTCCATTTCTTATAGACTTCATCAATGTCTAAGTTAAAAACCACGCTTTACATGCCAAAAGTCTCTAACATTCCAAATATGGCTAGAAAAGTTTCTTTCTTAGAGAGTCACTCTGAACCAGGGAGAGTAAAAGAAAGTCTAAATGGCAGTTGCAACCACATGATCAAAGTACTGCTCCTTTTTTACCTGCAAAGAACATAAGGGGCTTCAGTCATGCAGTCACAACCACTATCTTGACTTTTAGACCACCACCATCACCACCACCACTACCATCCATGTATGCCCCTATCTTGAACGAATCAATATATTTGTCTTAATGCAGGGGAAGTGGAGGTTAAACGATAATGACGACTTGTCCCCTTCTGAAGCCTTAACATACAGATACAGATACAGATATGGAA
The DNA here is from genome assembly GCA_030867105.1 of Liasis olivaceus. NCBI lineage: Eukaryota > Metazoa > Chordata > Lepidosauria > Squamata > Pythonidae > Liasis > Liasis olivaceus. Next base: position 32,047,649 of record CM061351.1, on the reverse strand, counting down.
TAGATAGATAGATAGATAGATAGATAGATAGATAGATAGATGGTTAGATGATAGAGATGAGAGATAGAGATAGAGATAGAGATAGAGATAGAGATAGAGATAAAGAGATAGATTTATCACATATATTCATATGTATATCAGGTTGAGAAGACCCAGATTCAGGTCCACACTAATCATGGAAGCTTGTTGAGCTGCTTTGGACCAATTGCTACCCAGTATACTTTACAGGGTTATAATACTGGGGATAAAATTGGAGAATGTGCTACTCTATATGCAGCTCTGAGCTACTGGGGAAATGTAGGATGTCAATATTCTATCTATCTATCTATCTATCTATCTATCTATCTATCTATCTATCACATTTATATATAAATACACGTAAAGTATCCTTCCCCAAACGTGTTGTGTTTCAACTCCCATGCTGGCCAAATTTTTGAAGTTAAAATCTAACAGGACAAGAGCATAGCAAATTTGGAGGCTCATAACACCCGTTAAATGTACACATCTAAGAGCTCTGTAAGGAAACCAGAAAAAATGCACACTTTAAAAGAAGCTTCCTAATGCCACTCAAAGGAAATGGTCTCCTTTATTCTGAAAGAATTTATATAAGTTCTTTGTCTCTCTGTGTGGGGAGAGAAAAAAATAGCCCTCATTTGTGGCTGTTCCAGATACAGTCTATCTGCCAAAGCAGTCCTTTGCTGAGAATATTTCACACACAATCTCAAGCAGCACCCGGAGCTAGCAAACAGCAGGCAGTTAAGTTACTAGTTTCTGTAGCAATAAAACTGACATTCCTGATGTCAGCAACACCAGTGCCTTTCTGCACAGATTAGCTCTGGAAACCTGATGTGGCTAAGGGCAATCAACGAGGTTGAATCAGACAGCAAGTTGTCTGCCTGCAGATATGGGTGTCAAGGCTAGCTGCTGTCACGTTTCACATCTAAGTATTTGCAGTGAAATAAGCAGTTGAATCAGTCTCCAAACAACAAACTGTATCAGGAAAGGTACTGAGCCCAAGCCACAGAGATCCAAAAACTATGGCACAAAGAAGGAAAAAAATTAATAAACTGCCCCAAATTGGGAAGATGTATAAATTAGAGTCACAAAGATTATAAGCTGCCACAGCCCTGAGCTTTTCCTGATCATAAATAATACATGTAATTGGGGAAATTAGTTTCCCCTTTTTTCTGAAAGCAATACTAATACCAAATAACTGTTATGTACCAGAAAAATTGGCATACATTACATGAAAATGGATGCCCCCAGAGAGCGGGTAGCAGCTTCACTGTCTACTTAGTGAGTGGGAAAATAATTTTCATTAGCCCTCAGAGCACTCTAAATGCAGAGGCAGGATGTCACTGTTTATGCTTCCCCCGCCCCATTATTAAAGATTTGTGTTAGCATTTATCCACAGTGCAAGTAGACCTAGCCTTGGGAGAGAACAAGGTCATGCACACATCCCAGTTCCCAACAACCACACATGGCCTGCTGTCTTAGAGAGTTCCACATATTATAAGTGTTTTGAAATTTCCCATGTGAATTAATCCTGCCTTATCTAAGTTCCTGATTACAAAAGTTTTCAAAACCCAACTCAATGTGCTTAAAAAATTATTTGAGCTCTTAATTTTGCATCTGTTATTACTTGAACCACATTGTTGACTTGTTTTCCCAGAGACTTTGATTAACCTTATATATCCTGATGAGATGCCCACTGAGACAAAAAGAGATTCTATATAGTTAAGTGATGCAAGCTGTGTTTCACAGCGTGCTAATCTGGTTGCCTGGGTTTATGAAACATACTGAAACTTTAACTAATTTCACACTTTAACCTAGTGTGCTGGGTGAACCCAACTGCAGCCTAAGGTGTGAGTTGCTTCTACCTTCCCGTCTCAATGTCCCAGAGAGGCCTTGATAATTTGAGATCACTGGTTATTTATTTATGTGCTTGTTACCTTTGCTTTGATGTATTTATATGCCACTATATTCTGTATGGACTCAAAATATTTACAATATTTTGTGGGAGCCAAGTTCAGCCATTTAGCAGCCTCTTAAATTTGTTTTACATAAAACAAGGCCCTCTGTACTCCCCGTATTATGGAATCTGCATATAAGAAATAGAAAACTGCATATGTACATTTTCTATTTCTTATATTCATGGGGAAAAGGAAGGGTGGGAAAGCCCTAGCTGATAATGAAGGAGATGAGTATATCCAATCTGTTTTAGAGCACAACATAACAATGGATTGTTTGACCATGCTTTGCTTCTGGTGATTGGGAAGTTCTGACACACCCAGGGAAGGCCAGCTGTATATTAGGATCATATCAATTTACCATTGCATTTATTATTTTAGAGTTTATATTGCCTAGTTTTACTTTCTTAAAAAGCTGGCTTGCTTATTTTCAATTTCTCTACTTCTCTAGCCTGAAGTTGATTGAATGTCTTGCTTGGATACAGATTTGATCCTGTCCACCTACATTATGGCATCTGTTCAAGCAAGACACTTTTAATGGGAGATGAAATGAAGCTTGCTAAAAAGTCTACAGTTAACTACAACTGACAATTTTTGGAATTGCAGTCCCATCACATCTGGAAGTTACAAAGATGAGGTCGCTCCCAAGTCTATTTCAACATTTAAGCGGGAATGTGAGATTGTCTGTTTTAACATCCCATCCACCCAATTTACCACCCATCTTAAAACATTCTGCACTGTAAGAAAATATCTCTGTAACTCTCCCAGAAGATAAGAAATCTCAGCTTGCAAAATCCTACAAAATTTTCTATGGAAACCTTTTTCCATAGAAATTATTTTATTTTTCTTTCTATTATCTTATTTTTCTCTTTACGAGATAGGATTGTTGCAGATGCAGGCATAAAGACACACAGATTCCTGAGCACCTTGTGTTTTCAAATATGCTGCTACTGAGAATCTTGAAAAAATAAATGGTATTTTAAAATGTATTAGCAGAACTATGTGACAACATAAGCAGGGGATATTAAAAATGTTCAGAGCTGTAGTATCCGAACAATAATATACTTGATCCAAATTAGATTTTGCAACAGCGAGAGCTACAAACTTTTTCTTCTGAGCAATAATCTTTCACAGTTGCAAGTGAGAAGGCAAAAGGGCATATCTATGTGGGCCTGCTGGCAAAATTATTCCCTGGCACATTGTTACTGCTCCAAGGAATATACTCTTAATTTCTGGGAGAAGTCAAATGAGACACATTTCCAGTGTTTTATTTCACTTAAATTGCAGGTGCACCATGAGGTCCTAAATAAAACTAGTTACACAGAACATGGCATTAACATCCAAATAATTTCAGTCTGGATTCAGTCTGTTTCATTTGCTATTTGAGCAATGCACGTATAGTTGCATAATAGCTGGCATTTCAGGTGACTGAAGACCATATAGTGTGGGTTGGATCCAGGCATAATCATAGTTAGTGTACACCCATAGGCCTACTTTGGCAAAGCCTTAATCCAAACCTGTGGATTTTATTTGAAAAGTGTAATTTTGTTACCCAGGAACATTAAAGTAAACTACATAATAAAATTACAGATTGGATTAACAGAGCAAAGCAAGGTCAAAATAACCATTTTAAATTCAGAGGACTCTGCTCATATGGCATATTGAATGGGTTGCTATATGCCAACCACTTTACAGCCATGATTATAAAAGACTACAGAATCTGTGACAACCAACCATCACCAGTCAATCTATATAGAACTTAATATAGGTTCAACAGTTCTATCAGCAGTAGTAACAGCAGTCACAACTTCAATCTTTTTCCTTCCCAAGTGATCAGTGTTTGGCTCAAGGTTACACTTATGGTAGCAATGAAGGTACAGTCAAAAGGCTTTCAAATGGAAAAAGCTATTCAGTGAAAGCAAATACTGAATGATACATACTGGAGTCAAAATCTGAACTTCAAATATATAATTAATAGACCCTGAATTGGTAGTAACTGACTAAAGGATCTGAGTATAAATGGTAAATAACAATGCAGTGAAAATCTAAGTCCACATGTGTCATCTGGAAATCATTAGGAAAGGGTTTGGGAAAACTGCTAATAGAGTAAATCTATGTTGCAAACGTACTTGGAATACTGTGAAAAAGTTCCATTTACTGTATCTTCAAATGTATATTATATGGATGGAAAATATGCAGAAAAGAGCAGCCAAAATAATTAGGGGGTTACAGTAATTCCCACACAAGGAAAGATGATGACATTTCAGATTTTGCTTAGACTGAAAATGGGTAAGAAAAAATAAAATAGGAAAATAGGAAATCAATATGTGGTAGAAAATGTGGATAAATTTTCTTTCTAATTCCTGTTAAAATTAGGGTAATTCATAGGGGCTAAATGCAAGAACTTTGGGACCAATGCATAGTTCAACCAAAGAATTCATGCCATCATATATGGTGATGTCCACCAATATAGTTGGCAGCTTCAAAGCCATCTCACCCTTCCCATCCTTTTTCCACAGCTCCATCCTACTTTTGATGCTCAAGGTTCCCACATGTACTATAGCAGAGGATCTTAGACACCATGATAATGTTGGTAAGATACTACCTAAATTCACTTCTCAAGTTTTAATTATGGATAAAGTGCATTATGTTGTTCTACTTCCTGCCTCTCATGACATGTTCAGTATCAGTATGAACATTTTAATGCCTGCCTATCTATAAGAAGGGAGTAGGACATACATATGAGTCATAGCAACTCAAGAATTGGGTAAACAAGTCCAGGAAAAAAACAAGCTGTAAGGGCCTGGATGGGGAGAAACCAGCTGTGACTTAACCCTAGCAAGATGGAGTGGTTGTGGGCCTTTGACATTCCAGGGTCAGAAGAGTTGACATTTCTGACTTTGGATGGGACAACACTCCCTTGGACAGAACTGGTCCACAATCTTGTTCTGGTTTTATTCTTGTTTTTATTAGTTGTTGTGAGCTGCCTAGGATCATTATGTGAGATAGGCAGCCCTATAAGTTCTTTAAATAAATAAACAAACAGCACAGTCAGCCATCCTGGATTTCTCTTTTGTCCTGGAAACTTGCTAAATGAACTTTGTCTGGCTCTGGCTGATGCCAGTAATGTATGGTGAGGAATTTTGTCCATGTCTCTCAGCCCTGATGATGGGAAAGAGATGTAGTGCACTAGTGACACAACACTGGATGAACTACAAGCAAAAAAGCAGTACATACTGAGAGAAAAATGAAGTCATGCCCTTAGGCAAGGAAAAATAAATGGCACAGTTCCTCTTGGATTTTTTTTAACATAATGAGGCCACACTTTCAGACAACTTCCTTGTAACCAGATATTCTAGCCTGATATTACCTGTTTCTTTCTGCTATGCAGGAGTCACACAAAAATAAAGTAAGATGCATTTTTATACTATAGCCATTTTTTTCTTCCATTTCCTCTCCATACTTCTAGAGTTAATGTTCTTAGTTATACTAAGCAAACTTGCTAAAATGATCACACTGCTGTTGCCAGATTTACTCATAGTTGTCCATGTGATCCATTCTTAAGAGATGTCCAATGGAGGAAATCTTTCACAGCTTCAACGTTCACTTTTACTTTCATCAATAACTAAATAAGCCCAAGGTATGCGTCTCAGAGTCCACTACCCCAGGTACCCCTTCCCCAGCAGCTTATCCGTACCATCTGGCCTGTGAGAATTTGGATGCTCACTACATGACAGCAAAGTGGCCATTCAGATTTTTGCAGCTCTAAATTACAGAAAGTTCTGAATAATGTTCTGCAACAGAACATTAATTTAAGCAATAACTAGTTCTGACAATAATTTGTTATCCTTGAAAATAAAAAAAAAAATGAAGTTGTTATTAGCCAGAACGTACTAAGCAACAAAGGTTAAAAACAGTGAGTCACAAACAACCCGTAAGAGAGGATTCTGCTCTATAACCCCCTAAAATTTCAAGTAGGAATGATCTTTCTCCTCACCTTGATACCACAAATATAGGAACCTGCTATACATAATTCAATTTAATTGTCAAAACTTTGAGAAATGCAATGGCTTTGGGATATAAGACTGATTTTAAAAACCTCCCATATAAAGAACGTCCTTTTGAGTTGGATGGCATTTCTTGATAATAAAAATTAGAAAATTTGGTTCTGGTTGTTTCACTCAGTGAGCTGAAAATATAAGGAGAAATAGCCTGATATCCCTCTTGACTGTAGCTGTTGAAAGTATGAGGGCTTAGAGATGTTTTTTCCTTATTTAATTACATTCCCCTTTTTAATATTACTGATATGGTACACAGGTAATTAAAACAATTTTACAGGTTTTCCTAGCTAAGATATATCAATTGCAATCACCCACTGGTTGCACTTCTACTGTATTGATGTAATACAATTTCATGCTCAGAATACTACTGAACTAAACAGTCATATCTACATAAACAAAAATGGGAGAACAGTGCAGCCACAAACCATAATTGTGACATCAAGTTCTGTTAAAAAGGAATTAATAGAAGTTGAATTCTTCATGAAGTGCCTAAGAGCTAAAATACAAACTCACATCCCCCACCCCCCACCCCACCTGCTTATTAATAAAATACATGTTGGCTTTCAGCCAGAAAGTATGATGTATTACACACAAAACTATCTACAAGGATGTTCACCACACAATAATTGTCAAGTCACAACCGGGGAAGAAATACCATAACATGCTATCATTTCACAACAGTGAAACTAGCATATTGAACCAGGTGTGTGCTTTAACCATTATTAAAAGTACTCCATGCTTAATATGTCATGCGAACACAGTCATATAGCAAGAAGCCATTACAAAAAAAGACATACAAAGAAGCAATAGAAGTAGGAAAAGAGCAACATTCAAGTTTTACCTAATGCAATGTTTCTTAAAATGTGGCCTGAGGACCCCTGGGGGTCCCCCAAGACTCTCTCAGGGGTCCGCAAAATCAAAATTATTTGCCAGATATTGAAGATATTTGCAAAAATTTAAAACAATGTTACTCTCCTCATTATTATTTTTATTTGTTAAAAAATAGGAATTTATGTTAATATCTACTGGGTTTAATATTGTTATTTTTGCATGAGTCAATAAATAAATATTCTATGAATGCATCAATTTAAATTTTTAATATGGTAAATATTGATAAATATAACCCATACACACAAAAGTTCTTTTGGGGTCCTCCATAATTTTTAAAAGTGGGAAGGGGTCCTGAGAGAAAAAAGTTTAAGAAACACTGGCCTAATGAAAATGCAGTACATGACTATACAAATGAGTCTGCAAACCCTTCAAAAAGTGGTTTTAAATGTTGATTTATTAGCACACTTTATCCATGGCTTAGCTACTATGATAATTCCTGTATAAGCATTAAAAAATATCTTGCTACTGTCGTTTAACTTTGTGCTGCATTGAAGCTGCATTGCCTACTGTTGTATTTCTGATTGCAATTCAAGATGCTGGTTAACACATATAGGACCACCTAACCCAGATGGATTCTATCTGCCCAATTCAAATGAACAAAAATGCTTGCTGAAAATCCCCTCCGTCCAAAAGTCCCCACCATCCAAAAACCCTTCCTGGGATCTCTGAAACAGCTTGCCTCCAGAAGCAAGGAAGACTCGCTCTCATGGCTTTCCAGAATCTTATAAAAACATGGCTGTTTGAGAAGGCCTTTGGGAGCTGATTGGTGTGACATCACTGCACTAGATGTAGACATGGTAGGAGGAGAGACATGTCAGTCCATGGTAGCCAAAAATCAGCAGTCTGCTAGCACATTTTCTGACACATTTCATTAAAAGGCATAAGTTTTCATAAGGAATCTGGTGAAGTGGCTGCAGCTCACGCCTTTTAATAAAATGTGTTAGAAAAGGTGCAACCAGACTCTTGATTTTTGACACTCAATAATATACATTGAGTGTAACAGTTAGTATAATATAAGGTCATTCCTTAGGTTTTAAGGTATTTTTATTGATTGGACTGGCTGACTTATTCTTTGTACACAGACACTCTTTGAAGACTGAAGCAGTTTATAAATTTTCTAAACCAAGAAGCAAATGATGAAAACCTGCTTTCCTGTAATCATAAAACCTAAACTGTAAAGGCATTGGGCTGGCCACTGCTACAGTGATTCTTAAGTTAAGGAACATTTGAATGCTTGAGAAGGAATATTCATGCTATGAATACTATGGCATAGGGCCTAGGTACTCGAGGGACCACCAGTCTCCCATAATATCTGCCTGGCCAATTCAATCCTGCAGGGTTGGTGCACTCCAGGTTCCTTCGATTAAACACTGTTATCTCTCTCTGGAATGAGGTGCCCCCTGAGATCCAGATGGCCCCTACTTTGCTGTTGTGTAGAGGAGCCACGGAGACCTGGCTCTTCACCCAGGCCTTCAGTGTCAGCCCTCCCAGGTAAACCAGACAGGAAACAACTAGACGAGCCAATTCTACTTTATTGTAAGGCTATATTAGCAGAATCTTGCATGTCTGAAAGTACAAATCTCCCCCCTGCCCCATCCCTATTTACCACCTGAGTAGTTAGGGCAGGTCCTTCCTAAGTTTCTTTCTCTGACCATTACTCTGTTGTGGACTCCTTTCTTTTTCATCTGATCATTCCCTAGGTGGCATCTCTTTTCTCCATCTTCCAAGGTCTCCCTCACATTCCATCACCTTCAGCAAGGGAGAGTAAGACCCCTCACTTCATCTTTCTTGCCATCTTTTATCTTTATTGTTATCTTTTATTGATTTTATTGTAAAATCCTCCCAGAGTCATTGAGAGTCAGGTGGCATACAAGTTTAATAAATTATTATTAAATTATTAGTATTTTTATTCATAATATAGTTTAAAATTGTATCAGGCTTTCTACTGGCTACTCTGGTGAATCAACCTGGAATAGCCAGTATCCCTAATAAAGTTTTAAAAATAGAAAATAAAACACTAATTTTCTAGTGCTGTATAGTTACTCACTTGATGGGAAATAAACAAAAACATGTTTACATTAATTGTTATATAAATAATAAATATTTATAATAATAAATATATTTATAATAAAAGTACATAAAATAATAAAAAAGATATTATTTATTATATATAAAACATATATACACACACTCATAATTATATATTATATAATATATGTAATCTCTAAGGCACTTAAAAATTTGGGTTTTATTTTTCTTACCATGGTGAGTTCAACAGCACAGTTTAATCAAATGGAGAGCTCCCATCTTGAATCAACACCCATTAGAATTCACAGGTACCAATGCTGAATAATTACAGCAATGTTACATGTTACTACATATCCATTGGAAACTCTGGTGATGCAAAAATGCTGTTTAATTATATTTTTTCCTTGACTTTTGTGAGTAGGCTACTCCTACTGGTTATTAAAATGTCTGCCTGTGCCTGTATCTAATCCTCTGGAAAAATTCATCTTATGTAACAGGTTTATATTAGCATAAAGTTTTGAAGCTTAACTGACAGTGAAATAGCCTCACTTCATAAATCTACCAGAGATTTCTATATGCAGCTCATACATCCAAAGTTGACTTGGTTCTTAGACCAGATAGAGCCAATGTTCCAGCTGGAAGATTAGATTCAGAGCATCAAAAGTCCTCTTGCTTTAATGTTTATCCAGAGCTGAGGGTTTCATTCAAGGCCATACCTCTTGAAGCATTTGAAACAAAGACTAGTTCATTTCATACACTACTTAAGTGCATATATTATATTTAAAGGATCCAATAACATCATCTAAACATCATAGTTTGCATCTGGTCTTCATTCACTTATTTACAAAAGTGTGAAACAACTGATCAAACTTTGGGAAACATAATTTAAAATTAGAAATGGGAGATAAAAAATGAATTGCTTCATTTCAATTTCAGTTATTATCAATAATATTTTTTCATACTAAAGCAGCCTTCACACTTAAAAAAAAAAATTGAGTATGAAAATTTAGATTTCCAGAATGTCATTAGATTCCCTTTGGATATACTGTAATGCAAATATGACATGGAAAATATGTGCAACCTGTACCTCTTCTATTTGTACTTTGGAATATTCAGAAATAAGAAATAAGAAATTCATCCCACAGATGATTTACCTGTTGTTCTTATTTCTCCATCTGCTGACACACAAATATAGTTAGGAGCAAACAGGAATCATGTAAAAATTACACTGCAGAAGGTGGTGAAACTTATGGCTCATCCAATTTCTATACTATTATATATGATGTAATATAGTATAATTATATATTTATATAGGCTATTTGTGTGCTAAATTATTCCATTTACATCTTTTATGCATTTCATTCCTGGAATAACAATTTATAGTTCATGTAAGTCAGTGTTTTTCAAATTTGGCAATTTTAAGATGTGTGGACTTGCGGTGTATCGGGTGCCCAGGGAGGGGTAGCACCTCTGGTAGAAGGGCCTGCTGTGCCTTTTTAGGGCTGCTTGTTCACCTTTGGTCCCCACCTGATGCTCAGCTCTCACCTGTGGCTCCAAGTAGCTGCAACATGTGCAGCGGCCACACCCCAGTAAACCTTCTTGGCAGATGGGCCAAACCAGGTGAGGGTAGCCGACAGGTCTTCAACCTCAGAGAGGTAGGGGATTTGTCTATCTCAGCATGAAGTCTGGCCCTGGCAGATTGAGCAAGGGAGACTGATCAACAGTCCAATGGTCAACAAGGCAGGCCCAGCAGACAAGACACTTAGACATCCTGGTCATTGACTGCAGTAGGAGAGGTCTCCAGCTGTAATGGTTGTCTGTGCCACTGGATTAAGGTCTTTTCTGCTGAGAGAGTGGGACTGACCCTGTGCAAAGGAAAAACTCCATCACACACAGGTTTCTGTTGTGCAGTTCATGTCAGTCCAAACCTAATTTGTTAAGCTCTGCGGCAATGGGGGAGTGGTGAAGCAACAGGTGGAGATGACCACTGGCAGTTGTAGTCACAAACCTGCACATAGGCAGCCTTTGGACTACTGGTCATTTGTCTCTGTACCCAAGGCAGTAGAGATGTCGGCAGCATCCAGAGCAACTGGGCAGCCCTTTTTAGAATAGCACTGCCCACCCTCACATGAAGAAGGGGTTCGAAAAGGTACCCTAAACATTGCCTGCCCACAGCAACTGGCTAGCTAAGTGCGGCTGGCAGGTCACTTTCTTAGTGGTCAAGCATCAAGAAAAACAAATAAAAAAACCCTCATCTTTGGAGCCTGGAACATCCACACCTTGCTGAATAAAGACAAGGTGTCAAGACCTGAAAGATGAGCAGCACTCATAGCAGCTGAACTTTGCCGTTATCGCATTGACATCACTGCACTCAGTGAGACCAGGCTTGCAGACAAGGATTCATTACAGGAAGCAGCGAGCAGATATACATTCTTTTGGAAAGGGAAACTACAGACTGACAACAGGACTCATGGAGTAGGTTTTGCAATCAAAACTGCTCTGCTGAAGAATATCTCTATTCTACCCACTGGAAGAAATAAACGTATTATGAAGTTCCGCTTTCCTGTCGGCAAGTCCTGGCATATCACCATTGTCAGTGTCTATGCACCAACTCTCATGAGTCCAGATGAAGATAAGAAAGGTTTCTCTGAGGAACTGGACCAGATTATTCAGGCAACCCCCGCCAGCAACAAACTCATCATTTTGGGCAACTTCAATCCTAAAATGAGGAAGACAGTGACAACTGAGACAGAGTCCTTGGGAGACATGGGGTGGGAAAACTAAACAGTAATGGCCTGCTGCTTCTGAGCAAGTGTGCCGAGCACAACCTGTGCATCACTAACACGATGTTCAGACTTGCAAACAAAACAATCTAAATGCATCCCAGGTCCAAACACTGGCACCTACTTGACTATGTCATAGTACATCAGTGGGACCTTAAAGACATCACCATCACCCAGGCCATACAAGGTGCTGAGTGCAGGACAGATCACAGGCTGGTCCAGTCAGTCCTCAACCTGCACATAGCCCCTTTACATTGTAAGCAACCAAGGACTGTCAGAATGACATTCAACAACAGCAGACTTGCAAGACCCAGGCCAAGTCCAACATTTTCAAGATGTACATAATGAAAAACTCTCCGGCAATTTACCACTCATGGGAACCTGTTCTGAAAAGTGGATACAGTTTAAAGATGTCATCACGCAGACTGCAACAACTGTACTCTGACTGAAAACCTGGGTGCAACCTTGATGAAAACCATAAGGCTATTTCAGCAGCCTTCCAGGCTAAGAACAAGGCCTATGCAGATTGGCAGAATAATCCATCATCTGTCTCAAAGAAAGACAAGTTTAAGCACCTGCAATCCAAAGTACAGGCGGAACTGCAAAAAATGCAGGACGAGTGGTGGCAGAGAAAGACTGAGCAGGTGGAATGCTATGCAGACATGCATGCCATCAGAGAGTTCTTCAGTGCCATGAAGTCAGTTTATGATCCTTCTAAATCAAGATGCTCCCCCTTGCTGCTATCTGATGGGTCGAGCCTGATCAAAGACCAGGAAGGACTGAAAAACTGCTGGGCTGAACACTTTTCCAACCTACTCAATAGGCTGTCCACAGCTGACCCTAATGTCTTAAAGCAGATTCCTCACCTGCCAGTCTTGGATGTCCTAGACCTGCCTCCCTCTACTGATGAGATCAAGAAAGCAATGTCACAGATGAACTCAAATAAAGTAACAAGGCAGGATGGCATTCCTGATGAGATCTACAAAGCACTAGACCCAAACGCCTCACAGACATTCCAAGACATCCTGGAAGACATTTGGTTCACAGAGGAGGTGCCTGATGACTTCCGTGATGCCCCCATCGTAGCACTCTATAAAAATATGGGAAGCAAATCTGACTGTGGAAACTACAGGAGTATCTCACTGCTGCCCATCGCAGGCAAGGTTTTTGCCCACATTCTCCTGAACAGACTTGTCACTGTCTCAGAAAGAAAACTTCCAAAAGCTCAGTGTGTCTTTCGGCCAGAACAGAGTACAGCAGATATGAAATTTGCCATCAGGCAAGTCTAGGAGAAGTGCATCAAGCAGAACAAGCCTCTTTACTCTGACTTCATTGATCTGACATAGGATCTGACGCTATACAGGGAGGCTCTCTGGATCGTCCTGAGATGTTATGGATGCCCAAGGAAATTCGTGAAGTTGATTCAGCAGCTCCACAATGGAATGACGGGACATGTCCTTTACAATGGTGATATGTCAGCTGCGTTTGCCATTTCCAATTGGGTAAAGCAGGATTGTGTGCTAGCTCCAGTCCCGTTCAATGTGTTCTTCACTTGCATGTTATCACATGCTGTCCAAGGTTTGAAAGAGGTAGTGTATGTCAGGTACCAATTGGATGGCTCTCTCTTTGACCTTTGTTGCGTGAATGCACGGACAAGGCGCCTCCATACTGTCATTCAAGAAACTCTCTTTGCTAATGACTGTGCACTCCTGGCACACAAAGACAGTGATCTACAGTTGATGCTGAACAAATTCTTAGACACTGCTATTATCTTCAGCCTGACTATCAGCCTGAACAAGACTGAAGTACCTTACCAGCCCATGCCAAATACCAACCCCACAGAACCAAAAATCGCTGTTGACGACACTCAGCTGACAAATGTAAACAGCTTCAAATACTTGGGAAGCATCATCTTGAGCGATGGGTCTTTGGACAAAGAAATTGACTTCAGGATCAGCAAGGCCAGCCAGGTTCTGGGGTGGCTGTGTACTAGTGTGCTCGATCAACACAATGTCCATATCTCCACAAAGCTGAAAGTCTACAGAGCTGTGGTTATCCCTTCTCTCTGATATGGATGTGAGTCCTGGACTCTGTATCGACAACACATCAAACAACTGGAGAAATTTCACATGCATCCTTGGCATTCATTGGCAAGGTTGTGACTCCAGCCTGGAGGTCTTGGATCATACAAAGTCCACCAGCATTGAGTCCCTGATTATCAGAGCCCAGATGTGGTGGGTGGGACACATAATCAGAATGGACGACCACCGTATGCCTCGACAATTGCACTGTGGTGAACTGGAGTCTGGGAAGAGACCTCAAGGTCATCCACGCTAGTGCTACAAAGATGTTGTGAAGGAAACCCTATGCCACTGTGACATCCAGCCAAGGGAACTAGAAGCTGAGGCTGCTGACAGAACCTGCTGGTAAGCCCAGTGCTATGAAGCTTCCACTGGCTTTGAAGACAGGCACTGCCAAAACCTGATGGAAAATCACAAGTGGCGTCAAAGAATAACACCCACAGTTATTGCAACAATGGATTTCCAATGCCCCCATTGTGGTAGACTCTGCGCTTCCAGACTGGGACTGCAAATCCACCTCCATGTTCACAGATGAACTGCACAACAGTATGTCTTCTTCGAACCTGAAGGACTAGTAGTAATAGTAATAGAAGGATTTCAACTCCCAGAATTCCCCAGCCAGCATGGGAATTTGAAAAACACTGATATATGAAACAGGCACAAAACTAGCTTTGAAAGAAAAAAATTGCAGTTAAAAACATAGTGCCCTCTTTCCAGAGCTATAATTAAAATTATGAAAATGTCAAGGCATAAAACTCAGATAAAACTGGTTCCTTAGTAAAATATCTTCAGTTACCTAGTTAGCTCTGATCACTATATTTAAGGAAAGGATTTATTTATTTAAAAAAAGAGGAAAAATAGCTGAAACTGTCCTTTTGATAATCATGACAATCCCTCATCATGATTTTTTTTTTTAAATAATACATGGGAAAGCTTTCCTAAATTACATTTCTAACACCATTCCTAAATTACATTCATTTTTGCTGCTGTTTATAGCAATTAAGGGATCACGGTGCACGCTGATAGCAGGATTTGGCTCAGATATTGATTTATAAAACAGCTTTATTTGAGTTAAGCTGCTAAAGGGCTCTCGTTCACAGTCTTGTTAAAGTGCTTTCCTCTAATCCTTGAGGTCACAGAAAAACATGCTGGACCATTTGGAATTAGCTTCGTTGCAAGTCCTTTTCCGCCTCGGTAACAAGGCCAGAGGAGTGGCATCGTCCTTACGGATTTACTGCAGGAGAAGATATGGAAAACCACTGGTGCCTTTGTTTCTCTCCCATCAAAATTCACCAGCCAGTAGGAAAAACATCCTCCCATCGCTCTCCCTGGCATGGGCTGGGGCTTTGGCTGAAGGCAAGAATGTAACAGGATGTGAGGAATTTGGAGTCAAGCACGCATTCAGTTTTCCACAGGTATCTGTAATGGAGGGGGTTTCAGAAGAGTCTAGATGCTACTTGTGACTACATAAACATGGCTGCCGTTTTGATTATTTTTTATTTATAACCTTCCCTGTGGACATTCCTGTTGGTTTTCCCTTTTGTATGGAAGCCATAGACTGGGGAAGAGTTTTCCTTTTTTTTTTTTGGCCCATCATTTCCCATTTCTGAATTTTTCACCCAGTGCTGCTGTTTGCCTGCAGGAAGATGAGTCCAGATGATGTAGAGACGTTGTTTAACAATGTTTCTCAACCTTGGCAACTTTAAAACTCCTGGACCTCAACTCCCAGAATTCCCCAGCCAGCATGCCAGGGACTTGAAGTCCACAAATCTTAAAGCAGAGAAGGTTGAGAAACATTGTTGTATAGGACACGATGGACACCAGGCAACAGGTAGCATGTATCTCCCCACTCCCCACCCCCCAGCTACTTTTATTCATATTTCTCCCAGGCTGAATGGTGAAGGATGTGGACTGGTGGGGAGAGGGTAGAATACACCTTTAAATAAACCCACCTGTAAAGATCACTTTGCAAATCTCAATCTGAAATAGTGCATCTCCCTCCCAACTGATCCCTTTTTCCCCTTGTATGTTCTTTTACTTCAGTTTAACATATGAATGAAAGGAGCGGGGAGGCTTTCTTCGCTGGAGCCCAAACACTAGCTGCCTTTGCTGCACAGTCAGCAAGCCAGCCCAGAAAGCAGGTTGCCATGAAAATGTCTCGGGAGGAAGGCTTCTCCCGGCATAGAGATGATTTGCTGCATTTGATATGGGGAGAGCAGAGCCTGGCCTTCTGTCCTTATGGAGGTGATGGCAAGAGGCCTGTGCACCTGTCCAGCCTGTTTGCTCAGCGGGGCAGCTCGCAGAGTAGAGAACCAAGCAAAGCTTTACATCCTTGGTATGTGCCGAGTGTGGCTTGATGGCTCGGTATGGCTTGATATGTGCTGCAGTGTGGTTTGGGCTGCCTCTGCAAGGCCAGGCCCATTCTGATCGTCTACCCCAGATACCTTATGGACACAATTGATTTCCGGTGGGCATGACAATTGAGAGCCTGGTTTGCCACTGGTAAGAGGCAGTTTCTTGGTCCCTTGACAAAATTGCTCCTGCTAGCCAATCCCGGTTGGCTCCTTGATTTTTGGAGGACTACCAGGAGATGGAGGCAAAAGCAGTTCCTAGAATACAGATGAATAAATGACACTGACCAACTGTGCGTAAGTGCCCAAGTTTGGGCCTACTCCATGGCGATAAGAGAATCGAAGCATTCTTACTTATTTGGAGGACTAATTCCCTTCTGGGTAAGAGTCACTACCTGGCTGCTGTGACCAGTTAGCACATTTTGCTGGTAAAGTTGCTTGCATTCAACTCTGGATTCCATTCGGGCAGGGTGTTATGTGGTGACTTGCTGGGTTACCTGACTCTTTTTAGTCTGTAGCCTCCGAGGAAGCAGTAGGGTGCTCTCTAGGATGTCCTTGGCTACCCGCAGGCTGGATTGTTGCCCTTCCTTGCTCCTTTAGGCAACTAGTTTCCTGGATCTGGGAGTTAGTGAATGATTCATTGTGGGATGGGGCAATGCCAGCAGCCCTTCTCCTCCCTGCATCCTCTGTCAAAAGGCCTTCCTTGAATCCAGTCTCCAACCTTCCCTTTTTGGCAAAGGTTGTTGAAACAATAGTTCAGGGTCAACTACAGAGTGCCTTAAAGGAAGCAGATTATGTGGACCCTTACCAATCAGGCTTCAGGCCTGGGCATGGGACAGAGACAACCTTGGTCACTCTAGTATATGACTTTTGTCAAGACCTGGATAAAGGGTTTGGGAATTGAGGCGCTATTCTGCAGTAGTTCTTTCCTTAGTGGGCATTTCCAGGTGTGTTAATAGGGAGAGAATGGCACTATGGTTGTGCAAGGGTAGATTCTTTCCCAGTTATTTAATATCTATGTGAAGGCACTGGGTGAGGTCATCAAGCAGGTTGGGGTTTGGCATCATCAGTATGCCTTACTTCATGACTCCCAGGCCATACTAGAAATGCTGTCAAACTCTTGTCCTGGTGCCTGGAAGCTATGATGGTCTGGATAGGACAGAACAGGCTAAAATTGAACCCTAGCAAGTTGGAGCTACTGTTTGTACATTACAGTTCCCCTAATGTCCCAATAGTGACTATGGATGGTGTTGCCTTACTCCTGAAGGAGCACGTCTGTGATTTCGGGGTCCTCCTGAGCTCATGGCTCCTACTGGAGCAGCAGTAAAAGCTGTAGCCAGAGGGGTCTTTGCCCAGCTTTACATAGTGTGGCTGTTGGAGCCTTCTTGGGATGTCCAACATAAGGATATTAACCACTTTTTAAAACATCTGTAAATAGTCCAATAAAACTTTAAAAGTTTTTTTTGTTAAATTAACCTTATTTTTATTTTTTGTTAATAATTTTATTGATGTTTTTAATAAACATAGTAAAAACAAATACAAACTAAAGTTGAAAAAAACATTCAGAAGGTGCAGATAAAAGAAAAAAAATAGGAAAAAGGCAACAAAGACAATAATAAAGAAGTGGCGTCTTCATCACATTCAGCATAAGTTAATATACTAACTTCTCACCCTCTTTTAAAGTTACAGATAAAAAGCTCTTCTCCCCATAGCCTCTTATCTACTGTATACACAATCCAGAAATCATCATCTTTTCAGTCTTAGTTCAGCAAAACGTCCATTAGGAGTTACCAGAAATATCAAACAAACAGGTTATCCCTGGTCAAATATTCGAACTTTATATTCCTTCTTTTTGGTCTACACAATCTTGACCTTTAAATCATTCCTTTGCCACCGTGGGGTTGGGGTCTTTCATCATTCTTTGGCACTTAAAAGGAATCTTCAAAGCTTTCACCAGCCTCCTTTGTAAATCCCATAAAGAGGCATTGTCCAGAATTTGTCGCAGCTTTCCACCTCCAGGTCCTTTCTTTGTCTTTTATATTCCCATTTTGGTAATCTCAATTTTCTTGCCTTCCATGCCTTCAAACTCTATAATGTCTATCAGGTAAAAGCTTTTTGAAGTTTTTCTCATCTTCTAAAATTTTATCCATTGAAATCTGTACTCTTTCTGAGATATTAAGTATTACTATTTCAGTCCATATTTCAAAAAACACTTTAAGATAAGGATATAGCCAGCTTAGCCATTTTAACTCTTTTCTGCCTGGTCCTTTAGTTCACTCTAGTGTCCATTTGCAAACTTCATCAAGCTTCAGCTCCTAATATGGTTTAGTTCCATTTCAGTCATTTCCCACAAGTATATTATTTAATTATATACTTGTTTTTCGAATCTTACAGCAAAAATAACCAATATTCCAAATCTCTCTGGTCTCCCAGTCTGTTTAAAAATTTCTTAAATCAAAATCTTTTTTTTTTTTTTTTGCCAAGTGTGTATTATTTTAAATTCTTAAGTCTGTTTAAAATTTCTTAAATTCAAAGGGTAAAACTTATCAGGTGTCAAATTAAGCTCCGTTTTGAAGGTCTCTAATATCCATAAAGTGGTTAAATTGAACATTTCCAAATGTGATTAGAATGTGAGTTCAGCTAGCTTAGCGTCCTTATGAAAGGCTCCACCACTGCTGAGAGCAAAGGTGTCATCTCCTTCGGCTCCTGGCACTTAAACCAGCAGGAGGCTGCTGTTTTACAGACTCCTCGCAAGGAGCTGCCATTCAGAGCACTCATGGACAATCTCCCAATCTCACCTTCTCTGGAGAAATTTGAAGGACTGGTCTACTCTCCAGTTTTTCATTCTTCACAGCAGTTGTCTCTGCTTGTTCATGGAGACATCTTCAGTCAGCCATGACTCACATCAGAAGCCCCAAATGAACCTTGTTTTTAGATAAGAAATTTAATGCTGCCTAAGACTTAAGATCTCTGGTTTTGTAATACAGACTTCAATTCTCTGTTCCACATTTCTTGTATATTATCCAGGTTTATTTATTTATAAATTTATTTATTGTTGGCAGTATTTAGCGATAAGCCTAGCTTCTGTGTATAATAGATTCAATGCCAGAGGGGATTTCGAAAGCATCTGGACCAAACAAAACAAACATAACAAATGCTTCAATTAAAATTATTGTTATTCAGTTGGTTTTGGTGAACCACGTCATTAATAATTAACTGATGAAGAGTAATTATCCCATTTTCTGTTAATGTTTTCCAAAGAAAGGTTTTTCCAACCACATTTATAGAAGACTTATTCCAGAGAATCAATTTCCAGTGAGACATTTTAATTACTTATCCAATGACAAATGTGTCTAAGTGCCTTCAGTGTTGAGGACTGCTGAGAACTCCTACTACACTTAGAACCAATGCTGATCGGGAATTCTGGGAGTTGAAATCCCCACATCTTAAAGTTGTCAAGGTTGAGAAACGCTGCCACAGAGTAACTTCCCAGTTGGGCCCGTAATGGTAATATTCAGTATTATTATTGTTTCAATATATTACAGAAGTTTTACAAATACACCCAGTGATTTAATTTAAATTCAAACCTCTTTTTTTCATATGGAAATTGGTATTTGACCATTTCACAGAATTTAATTAATTGCTTGTCAATGTGTTGAAAATATCTAAGTAAAATTGCATAGTTCCCTCATCAATCCTGATACTCATTAATCTGTACTATACAATCTGAAATATTCATATTTACCAAAGTATCAATAATAATGGGAATAATTATCATCATGGATATAATAGAGCTTGAATAAAAAAACAAAACCCAGTTTTTTACTTATTTCTAAACATACCATTATTACCAACTGGTAAAATACTAAATTTGTTTCTATTTACTATACATCCAAAGTATGTACTGTATTGCTGTATTATCTCTGCAAACCTGGGTAGAGATCTTTGATAAACATTAGAAAGACCCCAATATATTATCTGCCTTAACAACTCATGTTCAGTGCTGCCACCCAAATGTCCTGAAATATCACCGGGTTATTGTATTAAATATGTCAAAGGTTCCAACATCAAAGCAAACACTAAGAAAGATTAGAGGCATCTTTGACAATACCACATTCATTTTAATTACAAGGAAAATAATACCACTGGTCATTATCTGAGAGGAGGGATTGGAATAATAATTTTTATGCAATGAATAGTTTAATGGAAATACATTTTCTCCTATCCTAAATATATTCCAAAAATTTAATTTTCAGCATATGATTTCTGTACTCCTAATGCACTGTCTATAGATAGAAATTATTCAGAGACTTGGAAGAAACTTGTATGCTGAAAAAGAATTGGGAGTTCCAGTGCTAATCAGTACTCAGTACTTCTCAAAAAAAGTTTTGCAATGACAGGAAAAATAAGACGACAGATTTTTTTCTATTTCTGCAGCAAATATTTAATCATTAACTCAGTTTTGCCATATTATTGTTCAGTGACTGTATGCTTGTTTCACTACTTCAGAGATTCGCAGCTTTTCTTACCACTGAGGCCTTTTAAGGTTTGTCATTGTCCCTGAAGTGCTAACAAGGACAAGGGAAACCTCTTGTCTTTCCACAAAATGAAACCCAAGTGGATTGGTTCCACATTGACAGAAGCAGGAAGATTCAGTTTCATTTTTACAAAGCAGGAAGACAGGTTCATTATGATACCTAAGAGATCTAATATTTGACTAGCTAGTATGCCATATTTTATCTGACATCCAATTCATCCTAAGAGATTTAATTGTAATCTGCAAACTCTAATGTTATTAACTGCTCTGTATTAGTCCGTAGAAAAAACTTTTACAAGTGCCTTACTCTGTCATTCTGACCATACAGCAGATTATTTTGAAAAAAAATGGAATAACCAAGATGCCTTTCCCATAGATATATGAGATGTTATGGGATACCATGACTAAAAATACTATTTATACTCAGTTTTTTAAAAAGAATTAAGAATTCAGCAAAAATTGAATGACAGGTACAATCCTACAGCCTCCAGCTGAACAAAAGAATTACCTATTATATACTTAGAAATGGCTTCTCACTTTCCACAAAATAAATTGTATTGTGAATGCTTTAAATAGCAATAGCTAGCTAACTTGAAATAGCGTCAAAAGCAGCATTTCACTATCTACTCTTAAATTTGCCAATTCAGCTATGATGCTTAAAAGTCAAGACCACCATCTGGTGGCCAGTTGTAAACCTCACGGACTCTGCAAAAGATCCACTTCTTATAAATTGATACCTATATAAATTTATGCTGAACTTCTCTCCCCTAACTTCTTTTAATTTATAAATCATAATTTCTCCAAAACACCACAACATATTTGCTTCAAAACTTTATTCAGGTAAGTTTAATACTATCGCTCCAAAAACAGTAAGGAATCAAACAGAATTACAGGTAATTCAGCAACATTTATGTCAAAGTACAAGCAACAAAACAATGCCAGGTAACAAATTATGGGAACTCTGGTCTTCCAATGTTAGTTTAAAGAACATAATTTTGGAATTCTCTACGGCAACAAGGGAAGCTTCAGTCTTGTATTTTGTGGTTCTGGAAGACAAGTGAAAAGAAGACTTGACAGCAGATAAATTTTAACATGCACAAAACTGAAGCTACAACTTAGGTCAAGCACTGATATTCCTCAATATATATCATGCTTGTTTAAAAAAAGATATCAAATGCCAAAGCAGAAAACTTATGTATATAACCTTTCAAGATACAGTACATTTGTATCTTCTGCTGTTTTTAATATCACAAGACTGAAAAGGCTATCTTGGGATGTCCAGGTTATGCTGATCTTATTTAATGTGAATTTGCATTCTGATCATACTTACAACCATCTGAATCTCTATTTGATGAAGGTTTTCTCTTGTTGTCCTGCCTTTCATCAGACACAGCAGCATCTTCTGTTCTCTCTCCTCCGTGGTCATATTCAGTGAGCTCACTTTCCAGTGGAACTGAAATCATGTCAGGTGACAAGAAGCAGTCAGCATTCAACATCTGTTCTGAAGTCATTCGATTATTACAGCAAAGGAGTTGTGAGAGCAGAGATTTAACTTTATCATCCTTGAAAAGGAAAGGAAAAGGTCATCATGAAACATCACTCAATCATAACGCCATCATTCAAATCAATACACAGGAATATTTGGTTTGCAGACAGCATCTCATTATGTGTCCTGAAGTCAAAATTATATACTGGGTGGTCCACTGTAGGGGAAGGGCAAAAGTTGCAAGATAGCAGCCATGGCATCATGTTCACCCACACCTTTGATCATGATGTCACATCCACCATCCTGAAACTTTGAGCCTGTCCTGCAGACTCCCCTACTGTACACACTGCTTTTAGGAAAACAAAGGCTCTTCACCCAGGCCTTTAGTGAGGGAGAGAGAGGGAAAGCCCTTGTTTCATTCCATTGGGTCTCTTGTGCTTGCCATCTTTTATCTTTTTCTTTTATGTTTTATTGATTTTATTGTAATTTCTTTGATTTTTTTGAGCCACCCAGAGTCACTGAGAATCAGACGGCATACAAGTTTAATAAATTATTGTTGTTGTAAACTGCAAATTCAGTGAAAAGTACCATAGAGTAGAAACTCAGATCAATGAAAAAAGAGAACACCACTAATACAGAGACTATTGTGTGTATACCAAGCAGCTAAAAGCATTGTATCAAGAGAGAGTAAACCTCAACTTAGTTGGGTATCCTATACAGTGACACTACCGAAAAAGCTCCACTCTTTGACTCTGCCTCCCACACTGCAAATACCCATAAGCAACGCCTCAACTGCTGAAGTGAGCGCACAGGAAAATATAATACAAGGTTTTCAGATTTTAAACAACTTCCTGGAGAGAAAGAACGAACTTTCCATGGAGTAAAGGGAGAATGTTTGCTCTCACTTCCATTGCTGTAAAGCAACGTTTCTCAACCTTGGCAACTCTAAGAAGTGTGGACTTTAACTCCCAGAATCCCCAAACACCATGGTTGGCTGGGGAATTCTGGGAGTTGAAGTGCACACATCTTAGAGTTGCTAAGGTTAAGAAACACTGCTGTAAAGCTTAGCACACAAGGAGGAACACCGAGCCCTTCTTTTTCTTCCCCAAACTCTCCACCAGGGAAAAACATGATAGTTTCTCACCACGAGTTGGGTATGTGCAGTGTACGGGAACTCACGTACGGGAAACCCTGTAGACTTTCCATAAGAAGCTTACAAGGAACTGCCCCTGAACTATTATCCATATACTTGTTAACATGTACGTTTATAAATGTTTCTTTTGGTAGGAAAGCAGCAGCTTTCTAATTATGGTTAAAATATCTTGTAAATAAGTGAACCAAGAGTCAAATACACACTGATAACCCCCATTTTAAGAAAGCAGATTATTACAAACTCCCAGTCATGGTTAACAAAGCAATGCTTAAATGAGTGTTTTGTTGGTAAGAACTGTCTTAAAATGAAGTAAACCTGAACATCGCTATTTTCATTACTGGCTGTAGGATTCAAAGAACAGCCTACAATATTAAAAAAAAAATTAGCAGATAAATTGTTAGAGATATGTTTCAACTGCTTCTTTTCGGTACATTAGAAGCTATTCAAAATTATAGAAAAATTGCCCCTTGTAAGTAACACAGTTGCTTTCAGTTGCTTTTGTTTATGCTGCAGTTCACTGTCTATGAAACAACATGAATCTAAAAAAGGACAACTAAAAATTAACATGATTAGTAAAGTCCTCTGGTGGGAATAAAACATGCATTAAAAAACATTTTGTTGGAAGAAATGCAAAACAAGCTATTTGAGCTGTAAGAAAAAAAATCTAAATCTCATATTAAAGTAATACTTGCTCAAAAGTCACAAAATAAGTAAATATTTTATCAGGCAAGAGGTTACAAAAAATCTATTAGTCCCAATAACTGGGACTAATATTATCAGGACAATAATTGGGACTAATATTTATCCTTATTGAAAGCACCGGTCCACCTAATTTGGAACTGGCTTTTGGCATTACAGAGGTACCAAGCACTGAATTTGAGAACACTGGTCACCAATGATGCATTATACTAGCAAAACATGGTCCTACTGTGAAGACAACTTGTGTTCACAATTCTGTGAATTCCATGTCAGGCAGACTGCAGATATGCACTCATCCCAGGCATGCAAACTATGTCTGCAGGAGAGATGATTATATTATCTGGGTCATGTGCAAACTCAGATTTCCTACCCAACCACCCCTTGCTAGACAGACAATTGGAGTTTCTTTTGAAATAAGGATAAGCTGCTAGACACAGGTGGGAAACAGTAGAGTTTAACATTTCCCCACAGACTCAGGAAAAAACGAAATCCAGGTGAAGTGGAAGCAGGGGAATTCCTGTTTCAAAGGTCTTGTTTATTTCTCTAGAAAGAGGGTAGCATTTAGGCAGGATTATGCACATAGATCCTTGAATTATTTTGATGTGCATGTATGCTACTTAAATCTTTATTATTTCATATATTTCTATAAATCAGGAAATAGCATATAATTCCAACAGTTGTCAGATATTTGGATTGCACTCCTGAGTCTAGCAATATAGACCTTAAGTAAGCATTTTCCTTGATGAGCTGGAATTTTGTAAGATCTGGAGTCAAATAGTAAAACAAGCAATTTCTTAGCAAAATGATAACATCCCTGTCTTATAATCTAACTGGAACATTATGCCCAATTTTACATTTTCAGTTTGTTTTTTAACCAAGCTACCAGTTGTTGCTTCCCCACAAATTGGGTAGCTCTAGAAGTTATATTTCTTCTTAGCATTGAGAATTTATAGTTTGATATTTAAATTTAAATAAGGTTTTTACATTTGATTTGGGTTTTTTTTTAATAAATTTGATTTTGTTTATCTCTTGTAAGATTGGTCTACCCAGATTTATACTAATCTCCAAAGGAGAGGCATACTAAGTCTGATACTACATGTAGAATCCCTATGAGTATTGATGGCCTTACCCCATGAGTTTTTCTAATCCCTTTTAAAGCAGAACAAACTTTGCATTGCCCAAGTTCTTGTGTTATTAAAGGAAGAAAAATCATTCACTTTCCCAGCAACATGCGTAATTTTGAATACCTCTGTTATTCCCCTCATTTGCTTGGCAACATTGTATGCCCCTTTGGTTATGCTTGGCAACACTGTTATGCTATTTTGCTTGGCAACATTGTAACCTTTTCCCACTGAGTTGCTCCTATTTATTTTGGTTGCATTTCATTTTTCCAGAGCCAGTGCTTATGTGGCATACTCAAATTAGTTAGCAGTACTTGAACAATATGTAGCCCTTTGTCCTTAACACTTTATACTGATCTTTCCATTTTCCTGGAGATTAGCAACAGGAAAATTTTAAAAAAGGTCTTGTATAAATAGTTGCTATACTTCACTTTATGCCACTTCTACTGTTTAAATGTCTAAATTATTATTATTTAACGTTCATTAAAAAAGCAGCCAATTCTGAATTAAACCTGAGATATTTCAGGTAGAAAAAAACAAACCATATTAAGGCCATCCATTCGAGGAGTTCCATCTCTGTTTGTTTTCAATTCTTGCTTTCCAACAAATAGCTGCAATTTTAAAAGTTGACAAAATTACTCCCAAAGATCAATAAACTGAACACTGCAACTCCTCAAACATTTTCTCTCCCCTCCTACACTCCCTCAGCACTGAATTTCCTGCCTATTCTCCACTCCATACACCGCTTTTCTCTCCCTTCCTCTAGTTCTACTCTCCTATCTACTTTCCACTTCTTCTTTCCCTCTCCCAGTGTTCATCTCCCAATGTTCCATCTCCTGTGCTAGACTTCTTAGGCATGTGCTAATTCCATTTAGAGCTCAGGCTGGCTCAAAATGAACAGTCCTAGCACAACCTGGTAAGATGACCAAACAATGTAACAAAAAAGCACAGTAAACACAACCCTATTTAGGAGTTATGAAAACTGTAACTATTTAACCTTCAGTTATTTATTTTATTATATTGACTGTCATCATTTTTTAATGTTTTCCCTAAGGGGCACCTTATAAATCCTTTAGGCAAACACAAAGCTATCAAAACAGGAGCCAGATGCTTTATATTCTGATACAGAAATGCATGTGACTGAAGGCTTACATACCCAGTAAAGCAGGCAACCAAAAGCATACATATCTGAAGCTGGAGAAGGCGGCTGACCCTCTTTTAGTTCAGGAGAAGTTAAACTCAAGCCATTCAAAGTCACGGAATTTGACAAAGCACGCTGACTCTAGAAGTAAAACATTCCAGAACTTAGTACAGAAGCTTTGACCCCTCATCCTCACTCCTCATATTGAGGCCCTGATATGTGTCTGTTGGGGGGGGGGGGGAGTTCTATTGTTATTAATTTGCATAGGCAAAAACCTCCCGCCCCATTAGCAGTTTCCTCCATGCAAATAGCAGGTTAGAGGGAGTCCAGTATGGACTGGAATTGCAGCTGGGTGTGACAGTGGTAGGAAAGAGATAAATCCTTCCGAGGTCCACATTAGGGGCCCATCTTGTGCTGACCATTTCTGAAAGAAAAATAATGTCAAGGAGAAACTGCTTGATTAAAAGGTAGCATACAGCTTGAGCTTCCCATGCCAGAAATTCTGTACTGAGTTGCCATGTTTATATGCCACCTTATCTCTCAACCTATGGTCCCTATCTTTCCAAGATTCAGGAAGTTCTGTTAATGAGATCTGTGGTCCCACAGCTAAACTCATTATTCATATGCAAACATGAATAATGAACATGTGGAGGATGCACACGTGCTACTCAAGAGTTTGATTATAACGACAGCACAGTGGAAGGCAAAAGACATAGACAAAGACAATAATCTCCTCAAGAAGCACTCCCCCATTTAGTAATAATTACAACATTTGCAAAAGTACTGGTAGTTTTGCTTGCAGAATTTTAGTAATTTTGAGTATTTTAAGAGTTGTTCTGCATACAAGACTAAACAACATAACACCAGACTGATATATGTATTTTAAGAGGGATTCCAATGTCAATACCTACTAGTTATTTTACACAGATAAACTGAGAGTAATTTATATTCTAAAAATAAGAAGATGTAGCAATATGTTTCTGTATGATCCAGATTTAATATGTTTAAGAATTGATTTAATTTTGTATTAATTTTATATGGATCTTTTTTCATTTTCAAATTTATTTTAATCACTGTAATGCATGCATTCTTTTATCATATTATCACTGATTAACTTATTCTGTGTTATACTTTACTAATAAGAAAAAACCAGCATAATACCAATATCAAAATACTATATTGAGTAACTCCTCAAATCCCTTGGATTTTATATAGCCTCAAAAAGTGGAAGTATTCATGCTTTAATTTACACTGTGCAAGTCCTGGTTATTTACAATGAAAACATTATTGTTTACCTCGGATTTCGTGAAATCAAAATCTCCAACAATTCCCTGTTCTCTGTTCATTGCAAATATGTTGTTTTCATGCAGCGATCCATGAATTATATCAGCTCCGTGTAGTGCGCACAGACCATGTGCTACTCCTTTCATTACTTTTAATGTTTCCTAGTTAAAGTGATTACAAAGAAGGTCCTATGAGATCAGACCCAAAATATTCCCAGAAGCATTTCAAAAATGCTCATTGTACATCCAATGAAAAAACAAGAAAAAAACACTTTCAAAACTCCTGTCAAAGTGGATTTATAATTTACCATGTAGGATTAACTTTCAATAAACTAATTAATCCAGATTGCAGAGGTAGAAGACGTTTTGTCAACAGTTGTTTTAAAAGCAATGGCTGAATTCCAAATGTTTGAACTATGCTGGAAGCCATACAATAGAATCCTTCTGTTAATTCCTCCATCATTCTTCGGGGGAAGGGGATCACCCACCCTGCTAATAACCAGACAAGGCATAACGTGGGAGTTCTAAGTATAACATTTCTGACATCTTTCTAATAGAAGATAATATCTGTAGCTCAGGGTTGAACAGTAGAGGCCTTGACATCTTTCTATTCTCCAGAAAGCAATGGTGGGAAAGTATGAGGTAGGTTGTGGGAGAGAGGGCTAACTAGGATCAGCTTATCTAGGATCAGTTTTAGAGTATAAACATATATTAAATATGGGAAATTACGCTCATCTTGCTCAGCTAACCAAGAAAGTCAGAACAGGAGTGGCTCCAACTTCTTCCTTTTTCTTGGCCAGAATGCTTCTGTAGGCTTAGGACATCCTACACAGGCACAGAACAGCCTTAGGGGAAAAACAGGAGGCGGGGCTGATGTGGGCTGGCATTTACTCTTTGACAGCCAGACATCTAAGTCTGAAGGGGGACAAACACTGTTTGGGATAAGCATTGGGCTAGGGATAAAGAGCAAGCAAGACAGCAAATTTAGTAAAGCCAGTCACAGAGAAAAAAAGCACCTTGTAAAGAACACCAAAAGCAAAGTGTGATACTGAACATACCCAGAACGCTCGCACAAATACATTCAAAGACCAAGAGAAAGAATAGAGAAAATTCTCTGAACATTCCATAAGCAACCAAAAGCAGTCAGTCAATCTACAGGGGCATTTGATATCTTTTTTCAAAATTACCGATGTGCCCACTGATTTAAAGAGGTTGAAGATATTCTGCACTAAATTTAATTTTCTAAAGGAAGCAAAAAAAAATTTTTTTTAATGATATGAGTCAAAAAATACACACTAGGTATCTATGAAAATCCATAAAAATTGTTTCTGAAGCTTTCCCACTGTGAATACCCAATTTTAATGCCAACCATGAGCTATTTTCAGTTATATAGTTACGGAAGGCATAGATAATATGGCCTGCAAAAAAATGCACTCACTGATTAGAATACATTTCCCAAATCTAGTGGCCTCCAGATGTATTAAGACTGCAATTCCCAGAATTCTCCAGCTAGCAGAACTAACAAAACTGGGGAGTGCCAGGGTGAAAGGTTGGCTCAGAAATTGAGTAAGGTGGCTTCTTTTCACACCAACTATCACATTACTTACTTTTGGGGTTAAAGGTATAGTCATCTGCAATGTGCCCAGGCTTGCTCCAGCATAGTATGGAATCATTAGATATGCCACAGGATCAGACTTAGCATATAAAACACAAAAGCAAAAGTATTATGTGTGGGAACAGAAAGCATCAAATGTCATGATACTGAAACACTTCCCTAATTGTGTTTTTATATCATGTATATAAAGTTAAAAAAGAGTCTTATCTTAAAGCAGGGAAAGGCCTTCCTATTAAAACTGTGAATGAGATCTTTGAACCATTCATTCATTCGTCAGATTTATATAGCCGCCCATCTCACACAAAGTGACTCTGGGTGGCGTACAACAATTAAATAAAATAACAAGTGGATAAAAACAAGCATTATAAAAAGATAAGTTATTATTAAAATAAAAACATCACAAATTTTTAAAAATTTAGATTTTAAAATATACAAACCCCATGGAGAGAGCAGAATATCATTCATAGTGGAGCCATCTAAGAATGTCTCCGGTTCCCAAAGACCCCCAGGCCTGATAACACAACCAGATCTTGAGGGATTTCCTAAATGACGGCAAGGAAGGGGCGAGCCTAACTTCAGGAGGGAGAATGTTCCACAAGGAGGGAGCCACAGCAAAGAAGGCCCGCCTCCTGGGACCCACCAAATGCAAGTCCTTGGCCGACGGAACATGTAAGATACCTTCCCTTCCAGATCTAATAGGAAGAGCTGATGTAATCAGGGACCCTAAAATAAAAACTCTTTATACAGAAACTACGAAGAAAAAATATACTTCAGTTTACAACTTGCCTTGCCTAAAAACAGGAACATTAGCCGCATTAAACAAGATTCCTCCCTTAATTCTCTCCAAACTTTGTGATACTTCGCTGCTCTTTCTATTACTTCGGTTTCAGTATTCATATCCACAGTATATCCCTGACAAAGTAAATTCAGATGAGTAAAAAAGATGTACCTTGAAATATTAAACTATTTCCCAGAATATGAAAAATAAAAAGAGAGCAACTTCTGGCAAAGAACCTGTTTCTATTCTTTGAATTGTTCTGGGATATAATACATTTATCAATGGAATCCTAAGTGTTTGTGAATAATAAAGTATATAGCTCCCAATTTCCAAATGGTAATAATTGTATTCTAATAATATTGTGTTTCTCACTTTCAGAACAATGACAATCCCAAGGACAGATAAGAATAGGAAAGGAGCTATATTTGGCCAGAAATGTAGCCTATAATCTAAACACACACACAGTGTAATTTCTAGGTAGTTATCCAAGAACACAGGTCATCTTCTCCATCCTAAACAGCTTTCCACCAAGATTGGATACATGTCACCCTTCAGATGTTCCTAATTCCAGTCAGCTCAATAGGCAGGAATGGTGACAGTTGAATCCAACAACAGCTAGAACTAGGAATAAACCCCCACCCCTATTTTAAGCTGCCATAATAATTAGCTTTTTAAAATGGTGTGGTTGTCAGAAATCTCAGCCAGCATGCTCCCTGAAAAGCGGATTCAGGTGGCCAATTTCTCTAAATTCAAAGGTCAAAACTAGAGAAATTCAGTTTGGCTACCAAGGAAAATGAACTTGAACTATAAATGTGTTTTCCAGCTCCAAAACACACCCAGTCATTTTAATATTTCTTAAGCCTACTTAAAGGCTTGTCTTTCATTAACAATGGCTCTGAAAAAGCAAGCAAGCAAACGAATCAGAAAGAATACCTTCAGGAGAACATTCTGCCCTTGAACTCTGGAGCAAGTCACAGGATGTTTTGTGCTTAGTTCCTTCATTGGCTCAGCATCTAGAAGATCACGTTCTAAACTGACAGTGAGAAGACCGCCCGAGTTCTGGAGAATATATGTATTAGACCAGCTTATTCTCACTTTTGGATCACAGACCTGTATATAATATGCTATGTGTGCACCCCACTTCTAACGGTAAAAAGCTTTAAGTGTCACAGTATTCTTTCAGAAGGCTTAGCATAACAGGCTGGCTGTAAGACAATGGGCCACATTTAGTTTTGAAAAGGTCCCTGCCTCCGATCGCATTTCTGGAAGACACAGCACCACAGAATTTCATGTGGAAAGTGAAGCCAGCTCTGTTCCTCTTCGTTTGCCTGTTCTTCAGACTGCTTTCTTGCTATCCTTTCTCTTGATCAACATTTCTGCCCATGACTTTTCTTTCTTGGGTCGCTACAACACATACAGAACTGCCAATTGCCTTTGTCAGAGATATATCAGCCAATCTTAATTTTGTAAAGAAGCAATACAAATCTTACCATGTATTTCAAAATTCCTGCTTCGGGATGAAGGAGTGGCAGCTCAGGAAACCATTTTTGAACTAGATGATTAAGCTTTTCCTAAATTAGAGAAAAAGTCTGCAGTAACGATCACAGCATGAAAACAATACCCAGCAGTATACTGGAAACATGTATTGAAGTTTATTCTGTAGTATCACAATGGTGAATCTGCAATGAGCAGGTGAATATTCATGGACAATTAGTCTCCCCTTATCCTCCTCCTTCAGTGCACAGCATTTAGCTACTTAGTATCAGCGGCTACTCTTTTGTCCCAAAGAAAGGGCATCATCATAGCTTCACTTGTGTCTTCATTCTTCTGACAGAGCAGCATCTCTAGCTGTTTACAGCTATTTTAACTAGGCATGTGATGAAAATTCAAAGCATGGATGATTGCACAATTAACCATCCTTGTCTGAAATCTTAAGAACAGAGATGAAGTAGAAACCCTATTTTAGTTGTGTTTATAACATGATGGGGAACCACGAGCTGCTTCTTGGTGGTGAATGACAGACACATTCTCCCTACACCAAATCTAGCAACAGATTCCCAAGAAAAGAAGGAAAAAAATCCCTGAAGCTGTGGTAGTACCTAACTCTCCTTTGTGCCCCAAATAACGCTGTTTTTGAGAGACAAAAGAGCATGAGCACTGATCTTCAGCCAACCTCTCTAAAATGCATCTACTTTCCATCTACTGCCATATTAGAGTTCTGAAATAGGACACTAAAAAACCCAAACATTCTTGGGGTAAGCCAGAGAGCAATTCTGCAAACTGCCCTATGGAACAGCCTCCGTCCTAAAATTCGGGTGGCCCTGACCTGCTAGCCTCCTGGAAGGCCTTGAAAACTTAACCTTTCTCTCAGGCATTCGGGCCAGGATGGTAGCTGAGTTCAGTAAGCATGTTTTATGATGCATTCTATCTGAACTTTGCTTGGAGTCTCGGCTGCATTGTATTGCATTGTTTTCGTTCTGTTTTGTTTTGTGCTTTCTGTATTCTTAGCTGCCCAGAGTCAGTAGGAAGAGGAGGGTAGCCTCATAAATTCTTTAGGTAAATAAATTATTTAAGTAAGTCAATCTCTGGCCCTAAAAATATTGACTAAGATATTCAATTTTTCTTTACTGGAAATGTATTTAGGAGGAAGATGAACCAAAAATACACTTTTATTTCAGCTTTTTATCCATATTCATTTATAAATATGAAAAATATATATAACTTTACTCCACAAGTCTTTGGTTTATAAGACACGCAGATGCCACACTTTTGCTTGAGAAGGAGACAGACATCTGTCTTAATTCCATAGGCATTAGATGATACATTACATAAAGTGAACATCTGGACCAGAAAAATGACTTGCTTCAAAGGTGTTAACATAACTGAATACTTACATATTCTTCTTGTTCCTTGTATATCTCCTGAAATATATTATCCCGTAGAGCAGTGATTTCTTCTTTTATTTTTGCCAATTCAGACTCACTGTAGTCATCAGACTGAGTGCAGAAATTTAAAAATTACTACTTCAAAATATTAAAGAATTATTTGCACCAGGTAATATACCTATTATAAATTGAGTATACTGCTTATTTTCTTTCTCTTCACCTTCCATCCCCTCTTCTTGTATCTGAAATTGTGTTAATTTCTAGTCACCGTATCAAATCTGCCTTCTCTTCTTTCACCTGACCAAATTAATGCCAATTACTTTCAGGTTTTTTTCTTGTTTACATATTGAAAGTACTCTAGAGACAAATTAAAATGTGATTGTCAGAAAGGACACAGAGACTCAGTTTCTTGGCCAAATTGCCATTAATACGACATCTCTCTCATAAACAGAACCATCTATTGACAAGGATTAAGAAGCATTTTTATTCATCAGAACAAAGCATGGAAAGTGATAGTTCTATTATATGCTGCACTAATCAGACTGCACCTGGAATACTTTGTCCAGTTTGGCTCACCACAATTCGAGGAGGAAATGTGGAACTGGAAAGAGTTCAGAGAAGAGCAATGAAGATGGTGAAGGATTTAGAGCAGAGATCCCCAGACTTTCTTGGTTCATAGTGACCTTAGTGTCACAATAATTCTTCATGGTGCCCCTAGGCCAAAAGAAGTATCTAATGGTTCCCTTTATTAAGTAATTAGGTCCAAATTTAAAATATCCTGCAGCACCCAGGGGCACACGTTTGGGAACTGTGAACTTGGAGGCTAAATCCTATAAGGAATCGGTAAAAGAAGAGAAGACAGAGGGTACATATGATAACTTTCAAATACCTGAAGAGCTGTCACAGGGAAAAGGATGTAGATTTATTCTCCTTAGCTCCTGAGGGTACAACAAGAACCCACTAGAGAGGATCCAAACTCAAATCAGGAGAAATGTCCTGACTACAAGAGCAGTGGAACAACCTGTGTCCTGGGGTCATGGATGCCTTATCACTAGAGGCTTTCAATCAAAAGCTGGGCAGCCATTTCTCTGGATGGAATGAGGATTCCTAGCCTGGGTACGGGGTTGAACTAGAAAATCTCCATAGCAGCTTCCAACCCTATGATTCTATGATTCTAATTCATACGGCTACCAGCCACTATCCAATAAAAGGAGCTTTAATCAATGAGATTGAAGTCATCAAATTAAAAGGAAGGGGGCAGTAAGTGGCACATTCACCACACTGAAGCTCAATGAAGCTTCTCAAGGGACAGAGGGTGCAAAAAGAGCTGGAAGAAATCCAGTCTCCTAGATCTAAGAAGTTGGTTATCCCAGATTTAAGGCATTACAAAGGGTTAATTCTATTTTGAGGGTTCTTCTATTTTTTCCCCTATCTAAAAAGTGCTTGTGCCCAGCAATTTACAATTTGCATCAGTTCAAAACAAACACAATCCAGAAACAAAAGAAGGCCATTTAAACACCACAACATTAGGAAGAGAAGATAAAAATGGCACACAAAAAGCTTATGATTCTGCAACTGAGATGAGTTTTTTTTTTTAAAGTAAGCTCTTTAGAGGACAGATCATTGTAAACCATGGATAATTCTAATCTTATAGCTTCCAAATCTGCTAATTCCACTTACTCTGCTAAATTTACAATCTGGAACTCTCTCAATTAGTTGCAACCCAGCTTTTACAACTGCCAGCAGCATCAGCCAATATGGCTGTAGGTGATGGCAGCTGTAGTTAAACACATTTATTCATGTAAAATACTTTTACAAAGTCTTTCCAGCCACAAGGGCAGTGAACAGAAATTAGAATCTGAAAGCCAAAAGACTGGGAATGGCTACATTAATTCTACTGGACAGATTAATAGAGAATAAAGCTATCCCAAATTTTCAGGACTAGAGGCATTAATGAGGCAAAAAAACTACTGTAGTTTTGTTACTGTCACATGCCAGTGATTGATTTCCCACATGTGTCTCCCTGACCATTATAGGATGCTGAATCAAACAGACCTTCAGATTAACCCTACAGGATGGTACCTCACTCCAACTAAAATCATCCCTGGGTACTTATACAGCTCTGAGCACTTTCTTATTCAGCACCTCCCTTCCTGTTTCTTAAAGCCCGTGTGCTCCTCACAACCCTTTCATCCCAATTCTATAGTAACTGCACAATCAACATTTTATAGCTTTCCAATCTCATACTGTTTAATATATCCATTCTGGAGTTATGGTAAGCTGCTGCAAAACAAATGGATTATCTGTTGTTTTTAACTGTGTTATCAATAATACGTGTAGAAATTGTATACTTTCTCAAATTACAATAATCAGGAGTGGGGAGCATTAGCACTGTGAAACACTTTGTGCAAATTAAATTGTTCCGAAATCTGCCATTTTTGTTTTTTTCCATTTTGTTTTAATATAAATCCCTTTAAGCTTTCATTTGGATGTTTGTGAATAAATTATGTCCATGACAATGATATTTCCTCAGAGCTAGAAAGTAACATTTTCTATGTCATCATCCACCAATTCTTATGGAAAATAAGAAATAATAATAATCTTAAAACATCAAAATAACATTGCCATACTTCTTCCAGGTTGTTTTTTTCTACCAATTTCCACCTCAGCTGAGCCTTTATACTTTTCATTCTCTTCTTAATCAGTAACAAATCATCAATGTTAGGAGTCATGTCCAGCCACTCCCCGATCTGTTTTTTGAACTGAAAAAAACACACTATTAGTGAGAAACAGATTTACAGAGACTGCAAAATGAAAAAAGCTCTTGTACTTTTGAGAAATATTACTCCTTTTACACAAATTGCATTACAATATAAGTATTAACATTTTCAGATCACATTTTTAAGCAGAACACACAGGCTAGGTTGTATTGTTCTATTTACATTACTAATTAGATGTGATTTTTTTTCTATTGAAGTTACTCAAAAAGATGCATAACTATCTTTTGTTGTTAATGACTTTCTACATTCTGAGCACATGGCAAAGAAGCAGGTAGACAAACTGACCTCACAACTTTCAAGATACTTTTGATAGATGGTATTTAAGAGATCTTGTTCTTGGTGGATCTTCTGCATAACCACACCATACACATTTAAGATGATTATTTTGTCTCTTTCATCTAGCTCCTGAAAGGAATCATAGAGTAACAATAAATACCTATAATTGCAAGGTTGCAAATGTTTGTTGATTTCAATACTTAAAAATATGAAGGGCATTCTAAATGGCAAAATATGATGGGTTATCAATTTTTATTTGATAAAGTAGAAAGTACACTGTTCATAAAGAGAACACTCATAAATCTAAATAACTAAAAAACTTCCCATTTATAGTAATACAGCAGAAACATCATATTTTACACAATTTACGTTTGCGCTTCTTGATCAAACAGTCATTAATGGAAGAAGCCTACTTGCAGACCTTCTTGTCTGGATTACAACTCCTGGCTTCTGAGAACCAACTGCTGGGTCAGCTACTTCTGCTGAACAAGAAGGCTATGGAAACTGCCTCCAGGGAGAAATATCTCACCTACTGTAGGTTACAAGGCTGAGTGTGGCAAGATGAGCTCACGGAATGAATGCCAAGCATTCGCATCTTTGCAATGAAATCAGAGCAAAAGGGGAATGAGACCTTGTCCCTTTTTCAGCTTCAAAAGCTGCTGTGCAACTGTGTGAGTGGGGTGGTTGAGGATTAAAAGCCCAGAAAAATTAAAATATAATCAACCTCAATTCTACCTTAGCCTAGTTTGATCTTGGATTATTGAAGTGAAAGAGCAAGATTCAGCCCAATTTCAAATCTCACCAAAGCTTATTTGAAACAGTACAGTAGTCCTTGCTTAATTACCCTAACTGGGACAATTTCCGTCACTAAGCAAAGCAGTATATTAGGCGAAACATCACGTGATTGCATTGCTTAGTCCTGGTTGCAGTTGCTAGGTCTCATGCTTCTCCTGCCCTGCCATACTTGCCTCCACTTCAATTCCCCCCACTTGTCTATCTCCCCATCTCTGCCCTTTTGGCCATCTTACCCTCCGCCGCCCTGCACTTGCGTGGCCTTCCTGAGGCCAGTAGCTGCCTTGCAAAGGGCCAGGCCAGACACACTTGTCAGCAGCAGGAAGAAGACAGCAAAGGTCAGCTGGGACAGCAGAGTGCAGGGCAGCCAAAAGGGCAGAGATTAAGGTGGCGGGGAGATAGGCAGATGGGTGGAGTTGAAGGGCACGCTGCGGTCATAAATGTAGGTGGGCTGCCAAATGCCCGAATTTTGATCACATGGCAGCGGGGGCACTGCAACTGCTATAACTTTGAGGACCGGTCATAAATACCATTAGTTCAGTGCCGTCATAACTTCAGTCAATGTACAAATGATCATTAAACGAGGACTATCTGTATGCCATGCTGTATTTCTACTGCTATTGTTAGCTTTATGGCTTTAGTATTTTATTACAAAAACAGTAATATATTCTTGCTATTGAATTAATACTGTGTTTTAATGTTTTGTAGATGCTGTCTTGGAAGGAAAGGTGCTCTAAAAGATGAATTGCACATATGTTAATAAAATAAAGAGAACTGAATGTGAGCAGTCCTTGGCCACTTTTTCCCCCAAGTTTGAAGAAAAATGGGGAAGCAAGTTGGAATCTTTTTCAAGAAACCAACAGGAACTTACTTTACATTAAATGACCTGGAGTTCAACCAAGTTCCTGAATCCACATAAATGTGATGACAGTACTTTCAAAATTCTCTTCTGCATGTCCCAAAAATCTCATTACAGTAAAAAAAATGCTATCAGTGTTCAGCACATCTGCTATTCCAGCTGTGCAGAGATCTGTCTCTGAATAGGAAAAGGTGCTTTGGAATGTAGGATTTGTCAGCATCTTCTTCAATCCAATGCATTTTTTCTGAGATTGTGCTGCAGCTGTGGAAGGCAGCCATGTGAGCCCGAGAGAAGATGCAGCTTCTTTAAAGAGTTGCCAACAACTGCTGCATACACTTCAAAACTGAATCACTGCATAACTCCTATATGGTGCCTCATGATACACAAATATTCAGTCCATGATTGGGAAGCAGTAAATGATGTGGCAGACATACTGTCTGGAAACAGCTATTGTAATGGGCTGTGAAAATAACCTTGGGAGACAGGAGGAGGAGGAGCCGCAGCCTAGACTATTGTCAGACAAGAGATATCTCAGTTCACAGAAGGCATGGGAGTAGAGAAAGCATCTCAGAAGGGACTCTCCCTAGTTCTCTGGAAAGTAAAGGGGAGAAGTGCTTTCAGACTTGCAAGATTCTGTTGCAACCTTACAATAAAGGTACGGTTAGTATTCATGGTTTTGGTTTCTCCTCTGAATGACCTTGAAGGGCTGACACCTATAAATCAGATCTCATTTTAAAAAAACTGGGCAAAAGAGGGATTTTTTTTTAAAAAAAAATCTGACTAAGAACTATTTTGGTCAAGTTGGCAA
The DNA here is from genome assembly GCA_030867105.1 of Liasis olivaceus. Taxonomy (NCBI): domain Eukaryota; kingdom Metazoa; phylum Chordata; class Lepidosauria; order Squamata; family Pythonidae; genus Liasis; species Liasis olivaceus. Next base: position 32,009,271 of record CM061351.1, on the reverse strand, counting down.
TCAAAAAAGCTTGCGTGCCTTCTTGAAAATGGAATCCAGAATGGAGGACATGTCCTTAGTCTGCCTGGTTCTTTCCATTCCCTGTTTGAGAACTAAATGGATACCAATCCTTGTTTCTTTCAGCTGAGATTCTACCTCACACAGACCAGGGATCAGAGGACTTAGGAGATAGTTGCAAGCTCTGCCATTGCTCAAGGTTTAATCAGCCTGCAGGCCACCAGCTGTCACCTTCCATCCTTCGGACCTGTGACTACACAGTTTCCTCACAATAAAATATGATATGGAGAAAACTCTGATGGTGATAGTAAATCTTGGACACTGCTCATACTTACATTTCATGGAGAGTTTCAAGCAAGATATATCCTATCTGAAAAACACGAAGCCTTTTAACATGAAATAGCAGAGTATTTTTATGTGAAAAGAAAAATATAGAAAAATTAGCTTACTGTTAGAAACATGTCCAATTCTTGTGAAATATCAAACTCAACATTCTTAAGAACTTCATCTATATTGCCAGCTACATCCTCTGATTTCAATAATGCAGCTGATGCCATGTCAAAAAACTTGATGGGGAAAAAGACAAAAGGTGGTTATCTATACTAATATGAATCAACTCTGCAAAGTAATTCCAGAAAGATTACTCAAAAAGTTAATACTGAATGAGAAAACTGCAGATGTTAAACTTGGTTCTGTTCTGCCTTGAGCAATCTCTATTTTTTTGAGCAAGTAAGCAAAAGAAGAAATAGCCAAATCCTCCAAAGATTACCATAACAAAGGCTTGCACCTAAAGCCATCACACTGCAATGCAGCCTGTCAACACTCAAGTTGAGGAAGTTTTACTTGATTAATCCACCTCTATCACCTTAAGTTCTAATTTGCTTTTTTACAACCAAGAAAAAGGTCCTATCAACACAAGATCCCATGGATCAGAGAAACTTCCAAAAGTGCTATGTTACAGCTGTAGCACACTTATTCACTTCTAATGACAAGAGGGGAATTGTATTCTGGTTGCTTTGTTAACTGGTACTTGTAAGAATAAGGTATAGCTCAAATGGCAGGAGACTCAATAAAACATGATCTGCCTCTGAGAACTGGATCCTGCTTTCCCCTTGATGTGTTTGGTCTGCATCATGTTTCCAGGCCAATGGAACAGGAGCTGAAATGCCTCAATTTCCTCTAAAATAGAGACCAAACCTCATGAAATGCTGTTCATTCATTTAATCAACTTAAGGATCAGCGTGATTCCATTTCATACTGTTAATCAGAGCTGAACTTTACTCCCCACCAAGACATGAATGCAGCCCAGCTGTTGTTTTAAATTAAGACATGATACTAATTTCTTCCTAAGGACCACTACAAGAAAATTCTCATTTTTGTCCAACAATTCTCAGTTCAAATATTAATGGTTATTTCATAGGATGAAGTATTCGATTCTGGATCTTCCAATGTAATTTTTGCAAAAGCAACCATCATCTCCTTGTTTGGATTCAACTATAGTATAGCAAAAAAAGAAGTTGGGTGTTTTTCTTCATTCTATTGCCTTAAGTGAGATTCCTCCCAAGTCTCTATTAGCTACAGTGCAGGAAAGCTGCAAACTTACCTGATCCAAATATCTAGAAAAAAATTAGACCAGGACCTCCGAACACAGAGCTCTGATATAACTATAGCTTAGATAATACAAAATTTTTACCTGAATTATCTTGCTGAAGCTTATTACGAGATTTTGCAAGGAAGCATCTGTAGCATTCCTAACCCGACTGAATTCCTCCAGCCGAGCATTCTTCCACTCAAAGAACTTCTCAAACACTTCTTCTGAACTCTCTGCTTCATTAGCCTGACCATATGCAACCTCCAAAGATCCTTGCAACTTCTGAATATCAAAATAGATAACAAAGAAAATAATGTAAAAGCAATGAAGAAACACAAAACAATTACATAGTACAAAACAAAACAAGGTGCTCTGGCTTTATGATGATTCCTCTAGTAACCATCTGGAGTAAAACTGGAAGCAGCAACCTGTAAGCAGTATTTGGCTTGTGGGCTGGATATTTCTCATTCCTAACCTATACATCAGGAGGAAAAAGAATTCACATTATGCAGTTTCTCTAGTTGAAACAGCCCCTCTAGATGCTTCTTGGTTGTAGATGGGAAACGCAGAAAGGCTGCAGGTCCTGAGGTTGATTTCTTCTTTTAAAAATTGCCAGTTCTAACACTGTAGCACAACATACACTGGACTGTCATGGATGTGAATGTCTACTGCATAATATTTGAAATAATGGGAAGCAGAAGCAGATGTGAGGATTATCTGCTGGAAAGATGCAGCAGCAGGAAATAAGAGAAACTATAGCGAGAGAGTCTCTGAAGTGGATAAAAAGGAACGTGTAGGCAAGATAGTGGAACTGTCTTTCATAACATCGACCTGGCCGATTTGATCCTGCAGGGTTGGCGTGCTCCAGGTTCCTTCAATTAAACAATGCCATCTCTCAGGAACCCAGAAGTGTGCCTTCTCCATAGCAGAACCTGCCCTCTGGAATGAGGTTCCCCCCAAGATCCAGATAGCCCCCACTCTGTTGTTTAGAAGAGTGTGAAGACCCGACTCTTCACCCAAGCCTTTGGCAGGTGGGAGTGAGACCCCTCGCTTCATTGTGCTTGCCTTCTTTTATCTTTATTATGTTTTATTGATTTTATTGTAATTTCTTTGATTGTTGTGAGCTACCCAGAGTCATTGAGAGTCAGGTGACATACAAGTTTAATAAATTATTGTCGACTGCACACTTAGCCGGATAATTAGACTAGATCTGGTATTTTTATCCACCTCTCAAGTCCTTCCCAAGGACCTGGGATAGGTAGATGTTGTCTGATGGTGTTAAAGGTATTGTCGCAGGATGTAAGTTGTTCCAAGTAAAGCTGCCTTTTGCAATTGAAATAATAATAATAATAATAATAATAATTATAATTATTATTATTATTATTATTATTATTATTAACTAGATGTAGCACTATCTGACTTCTTACCATAAAAAAAGAACATTCCAAAATACAAAGGAAAAGTGGTAATTGAGTTGAGAAGAAACTGCCAGAAATTCTCCTTATTAAGTGGAGGACCCACAAGAGAATTCCACAACAAATAAAACAAGATTAGAGCAATTTATTATTTTTAACTATCCCTATTATAAACCCAGGACTATTAAGTGTCACTGAAGAGAATGAATTTCAACATTAGCATTCCTTGAAGACTTTTAACATTCTTCTTCCAAATTGAATCTTTGCCAGTCACTAAATATCAAATAGAAGCGAATCTATGTGAGATCTATAAATGTTATTCCTTCTGAATTTAGATGTCCTACACAAACATTTTCATTTTTGCTTAGCTGTGTTCTACAGATCCCTAATAATCATTAGGAGTGCATATATTAAAACATGTTGTGGCATGCTGGAATTGCACTTTTATGATAGATTGACACATTTAATTCTCATGTTTATGTCTCATGGGGGTTTGGAAAACTGGCTCTGTTGGAGTGCAGTAGAAGTTAGCCATTCCAGGAAGCAGTATAGCATAATCTTAATTCTTCCTACATTAATGTTATTGTATTTTTTATTTTACAGCAGAAAAGCAATAAAAGGCATATGCTGTTGTTTAAAAATATTTAAAGCAAGGAAGTCAGACTTTCCGAAGCACTGGCAGGGGGACAAGAAAAATAACGAAATATGAAATTATTGTAAATACATATTTTGCAAGGTCATTCCGAGAAAGAATGAAAACAGAGACAATTGTCATTCTGAATGGTGACTGCAAGCATTAAATACTTGAAAGGTCTTAATATGACGTTAGAGACCTATTTCAAAAGTTAATGGCAAATAGCAATTTTATTCTGCTGAAAATGTAGGGTTTACATCTACATCTCAGAGTTCAAGCTGTTAATAATATGGGACTTTTCTTTGTAATTTTACTTTTTTATGGAACATTACAAAGGTTTGGAAATGCCTAGTAAAAAAGGCTTGGCAGGATGCCTACTGCTTTGCTGTGGCATATGGGACAATGCTTGAAGACTGCCATCTTGTGGAGACAAAGTAACATAACATTTACGGTACTGTATTTGAGACAAATACAGGGACTTGTCCAGGCAGTCTCTGACAATCGGACATGACTGAACAGATTAAAAAAAAATTTTTTTTTTGAGGCAAAACGCTTTAGAACACATTGGGGAGTTCAAATTGTCACAAAACATTTTTACAGGTTATGATTTGTGGAATAAAATAGAAGTAGATTGAGGTGGCTTGGTCACACTGAGAAAATGAGCAAAACTCAAAATGCAGAATAAATATATAAAAGAACAGCAAATTGATGAAGAAAAAAAGGCTGCAAAATTATGTTTGGTTGGAGTTGAATGAAATCCTCAAAAAGAAAGAGGTGAGAAGTTTAATGAACCAAAGGCCATGTATGAAGCAGTGTATCAATACAATGGAAACACACATCTACCAGTATTTAGATTTCCTTTTCTTTCTCTTTTTTTCTTAGCTTTAATTTCCTTTGCCTACTACTATTTATTCATTTTTTGCACTTTGCATTACATGGCATATCCCAAAGGAGAACAGCATGACTGCTATGTACATACAGATGACCATACAGATGACCATTCTGTATGTGGGAACAGGACCTACCCTATTTCATGTCACTTCCTAAATATTATTTTTTAACATGACCTGCACAGATTGCTGAAACTGTTTAAAATCGTCTTAGAACATACTGGAAATTCTGTCAATATTCCAGATTAGAAACAATAGCATTAGGAGCTTCTAGGGAGCCCTCAGAAGTTAATCTCAATATTAATGCCTGCAAAAGGAAGAAATGTCAGGATGATCCCATGACTGGCACGACATCTCAGGTTACTGTTTATGCTACCACTTGTAATACAAAACTGTAATCTGATCTGGAGCGTGTCTTATAAATGTAAAACAATGTACAGCTATACATGCCACTCTGGGCCCAACCTTCAAAGTATGTAAGCGCTCAGAAATGGGCAGATCATCCACTTCCACAACAAATTCTTCCACAGCTATGTACAATTTATGCTGCAATTCATTCCTCTGGAGAATCAAGCTTTGTACTTCATCCTGTGCAGAAGAGAACATGAAATTGAGAAGATTTTCTTCAGCAGAGATATAGGACAACCTCTACCTCTGTAATTACCTCTATCAAATATGAAGATCGACTTAAGCCACAGGAAGAGACAACAACCCTCTACAGTGCGTCCAGATCTGCCTTCGTGTTTTTGTACAACCTAATATGGTACTGACATTGATCCAATGTATCAGTTTACAGATACTGCTGCAGTTACAAATGTTATATATCATGTACACGTTTACAATACAAGCCAAATAAGACTGCAGTTGGAAGCAACATCAGCCAAACTCTCAAAATGTTTGCAGTTAGACAAGTGACTAATGAGAGCAAGAGCATCTCCTTGGGAATTCTCAATGCTTTACTGTAGTTCACAGCGGCTCAAATAGTATGTCTTTTTTCTTTATCCACTCACATATCATAAACAATGGAGAAAAGGGACATATTAATTCGTTTACATTACACACACACACACACACACACACACACACATATATATATATAATAAATTATTTTATCTCCTGATTTTTTTTAAAATCTGTATTTGTACTGTTAATTAAAAATTATGTCAAATATTTCACATTCAATTACTGGACTTTTCCCAAGCTACTTTATAGAACCTTCTGAGACCAACATCCTTTCTTTGTTTCTACAAGAATCTACACAGCTTTTCAATCCAGATGCTGAACTCTGGGAACAGAGAGAGAGAGAGAGAATGCCCACTCTCACATATTAATTGCAAGGAAGATGAGTTTACTGTCTTGTGCAAACAGTTTATTAACAATTTATGAATAAAACAATCTCTAAGTAATGAAAATGCAATAAGCATAACACAACAATCATATAAAATTAATAAGTAAGATCAATAACACAAATAATAAAAAAGATAAGGATGCCTTGAATTTAAACTCAATTCCTAGTAACTACATCCAAGAAGATTATTCTAGTGAGTAGGACCAGTGACAGGAAATTTTTCATTTGAGTAACAACTTGTACAATTTTTTTAGAGATGTGCACTCGCTCACGTGCGCGTGCTCTCTCTCTCTCTCTCTCACACACACACACACACACACACACACACGGTCATTGTAGTCCAACATCTCTCTTTCTCAAGTTGAAGTATACACAAGAGACCCCACTCAACTATCCCGCTGCTGATCAGGAGAGAGAAGGGAAAAGTTGCAAGAATTTCTCACAGTGATGGCCCGCAAGTTTCTTTCTCCTCTTCACAAAATCTTTGGCCCTGTTAGATTTAACATGGTTACATCATATATTAGCAAATTATGGTCACATCTTAAGTTAAATCCTTGGGAATCCTTTTGCTAACAAGTATAAACAGCTACATCAACAAAATATAAAAGATCATCAGAGCTTATGACATGGCATAAAACGGTATGGCCTATCACCTACCACATGTTTGCAAAGGCGTATTTCCTGTTGGGATATGTTATAATCTGCCCAAACCTTTTCCAGCTTTTCCAAGGACAGAGGGGCCTCAAGGCTCCCTTCGGTAACTACATTTACAGCTTCTGAAAGGTCTTCTCCAAAACGATCACCTGCATGACTTTGCCTGAATAAAAGATATTTAAAAATGAACATTTATAATGCTATATAATTAACTGTAGGCCCACTGCTACAAATCTCTGAGACATACAGCTATTTCTACCCAATAAAAATATGCCCCTTCATATGCCAAAATATACTTGATTCTATCTAGAATAAAAGAATACACAAGGGGAACAAAAGATCAAAACCTATCCTGTAGGAATACTACCATCAGACATATAACCAAACAATATGTTTAGGTAACTGTACTCTTTAAAAGATGAATCAGTGGCCCCTATTAAGTCAGGAAAACATAAAGCATAGCCTCAGGCTACATGCAGCCTTTGGAGCCCTCCTTCCCTCTCAATCTCCAGCCTTCTCTCCCTCCTGCACCTTCCCATCCCATTGCCTGCTGCCACATTCCCCCTCATGTCCTTCCATCGCTTTCTCTCGCCCCAACCACCTACCCTGCTTCCTGCCTCCCCACCAGCGGCCAGGCTGCTACACTCTTTCCACTTCTGACATCTTCCTGCGTCTCCCTCCCTGCTTGGCTCTTCCACCCCAAGCCCTGCCTTTTTGTCCCCCCTTCCAACCTGTTCCACCTCCTCCGCCTCCTGACAAACCTTTCCTCTTCCTTCCCAGCTTCTCTACTTTTTCACTAGGCCAAACACCTGGGGGAGTCGGGGGAGGGGGGGGTCAAAGAAGTCAAGAAGGCAGCCACAACCCTACGACTGAAGCCTTGCCCTTTTTACATTGCAACTGACAGAAGTTGGTATTATAATCCACTTTTATAGAATCAAAAATACTGGCCTAAATAATGTATGTAGTTATATGACTTTTTGTGTTGGACAAACCCTATTATTTGTCATTTTGTGGAAAACCCTTTCCACAGAGAGATTGGAAAAGCCTATTTTGTTGGAAATACTACATCTAGGATGCTTTAAACAACTTCCAGTTCAGAGAACTGATCTTCAAAAACCAAACTGGTTTAATGTTCCAGAGTTCTTTGAAACAATCTGTTCCTGAACTGCCAAATTTTGCACGACCATGACTGAAAAGCTGCCATTCTACTCAATTAACTGGAACCAAGAGGCCACTTTCAGTATCACCCTGATCTACGTAACTCGAACCACAGTCCAATTTGTCTGATTTTAGTTTACATGTGAACTCAGCTACTGTGGCAATAAAGCATGGATTTATGGCTTTGTATATGCACTGGCAACATCGTGCCTGTGGATATGAGGATACGTGCAAAATTCCTGGATGCCGCCCTTGGCTTCCCAAAATTAAATATGTTTGCTTTAAAAACAAATGGACAAAAATTGCAAAAATATGCAAGAGTACTAAATCTCATGAGATATCAGTGGTTCCTACAATAACTCTTGAGATTTCAGCTGAGAACAAGCAAAATCATGGAACTGAGATGGCAGAAATCTTGTGAAATTTTGGCAATTTTTACTTTTTAAATTAATTTTTGGGTGACTACAACATCACAAATAATTGCATGATTGCCCCTAATAACCCCTAGCTTAGTGTGCTAAGTAATAGTAATATTATTTATATTTATGTGAATAGTAATATTTATTCCATAAACCATGATTAAACAAATCATAGGTTACTATAAGAGTAAACCAATGTTTGAAAAAATCCAGGATTATTACTTTAGTAAACCTTAGATCAACTGAAAATTATCCTTTACAGAATATAGTCTAGAAACATGCATAACATACCTTGCTTCTTTCAGTTTTTCAAAGCTGGCAGCCAAATTTTTCACTGTAGTTCCTACATATGTGGGCAGAATATGTTCCATATAATCAAGAGTTTCCTTGTAAGATTTCTTCTCTTTCTGCATTGGATAGCAATGAAAGCATTAGCCCACTAATACTAGTTCTTTCAGGCCACCAATCTTTCACTGAAGAACTGCCCAGGACTAAGTGGATCTTTCATACAGGCACACCGATCTTTGTTTCGGACAGCTCAAAAACACAAAGGAAAACAGTGCTGGCATAAACTGAACAATTGTTCTAACTGGAAATGGTGCGGATGATGGCCCAATATGACTAGATAACAGGGTCAGCAGCTTTTTGGCAGTCAGGGGCCCCACTTAATATTACTGGGGAAGGCAAAGGTGAGCATGATAAAGCAAAGGGGGTGGAGCCATATCGCACATCTGGGCAAGGCCAGCATTCTCCCAATGTAGATGAGGAGTTTGAGTTTTTCTTTGTTTTTAAGACCATGATAGGCCTGTTTTACAGTTTATGTGTTAAAGGGTTTCTGCCTCAAATGGTGAACAATGATAACTCCAATTTTTGGCAATTATAACCAGAAGGGCTGTTACTACAAGTGGTTGTGGGGTCTCCAACTGGTCATCTCTGATCTAAAGGGTACAAGGTTAGAGAATGCTACTCTAAAGAATTTCTTAAATTAGCTGGACCTTTGTTGTCTCAGGCACCTTCCTTTATCACCCATTAGATTTGGTCAGGCCCACAGAATCTACTGAAAGCAATTAAACACAACAACATATAAAGAGCATCTAGATCATTAAGTATCTACCTTCCTTTCCCCATAAGGGGAAGGGCGAGTCTTATCTACACCATTTCATTACTGTAAGACTGACAATTACATAACTCTGGGATGTAGCAACATTCTATTCATCCTACCTCCAGATCACAAGTCAGTTTCTGTACTTTTGATTCCAGTTCTTCACACTGATGGGAAAGAATTCGGTTTTCTTCTTGGAAAGTCTCTTTTTCCTCTTTTAGTTTCTCATTCTCCTCAAACAACTTCTGATCCTGTTTGATTTTTTCCAGGCTGATGTTTGACACCCTTTTAAACTCACAAGTGACCATTTTGTCTCTATTGGAACACACAGGCAAGATTCATCAAAGGAATTTTAGAAGTGTGTTTTGAAGAATTCTTGTCCAAAATCTCTCAAGTACATTTTTACTAACTAGTAATTAATTGATCATTGATTTAACAAACCTGGGCAGAAGAAAAGCTTCTCTTTTCTCTCTGCCTCCTAAGGAAGTAAGGATAGGTTTTTCCAGCATGTTCCACTCCACTGCTAACCTAGAACAACTTTGAAAGCTGACTATACCCACCATTCCTAATGGGTTCAAAAGATTCACATCACACATCAACATCTGGACACTAATTAAGCTTCAAGTTCAATTCCTAGACTATATGGACACATCCTCATTGTTTTACTGACAACAATATGGAAGTTTGCTTTTGCCTTCTTTGGGGATTTTTTTTCACCTTTCAAGTCTAGTCTAGGCTTAGGATTTCCTGTTAGTGTCCTATCCAAATACTACCCATACCTGACTCTGCTTAACTTTTTCAAGGTCATCTAGAAGCTGTGACCTGTTGTGATTGAGACAGACACAGAGCTGTCTTCCTTCTTGCTTGTTCTGTAACTTTGTTCAAAGCCATAGTCAATATTATCTGGTTTTTATGGGGCTAGAATCAAAGATTCTAGCAAATCAAAATGCAGCCGCACGGATAATATTAGGCGCCCCTAGGATGGTACATGTAATACTTTTGCTGCAGGAGCTACATTGGGTGCCAGTTTGCTTCTGGGTCCAATTCAAGGAGTTCGTTATCACTTTTAAAGCCCTACATAGCATGGGTCCAGGCTACCTGAGGGACCGTCTCATCCCCATTACATCAACCCATCCCACCTGGTCAGGCAGCGAGGGCATGCTGCAGATCATGTCAGCAAAGGAATGTCGGTTGATGGGGCCCAGGAAGAGAGCCTTCTCTGCCGTTGCCCCCACCCTTTGGAATATTCTCCCCCCAGACGTGTGGCAGGCCCCTACCCTCCCGGCTTTCCAAAAAGATTTAAAGACCTGGCTCTGTCAGTGTGCATGGGGTGATATGGGCTCTACCCACCCCTGGGGGTGGTTAGCCCCCTGATGATGCTCCCTAAAATTACTTGCCAATTTTCTATCTTCTTGGAATTTATTTATTTTTAGGATTGTTTTTATGTTGTATTTTAATGATTTTTTATCTTGTAAACTGCCCAAGTCCTTTCACGAGATGGGCAGTGACAAATCTGATGAATAAATAAATAAAACTAAATTAAAAAAAGAGTCTACAGGGGCCAAGGAGGGGGTGGACAAATGATGAAATCATAGTGCTATAAGCTCTGTCCCTTTCGTATGTGTGTCATGACCCTGCACATATGTACAACAGATGGAGCTTCTGTTGCAGCAGTGCAATGCTGCAGACACCTCTTTGAATATGTATTTGTGACTATGTAACACAAACACTAATGAACCAAACATGAGCTTGCAAAAATAATACAGCTATTTGGGCTGGGCAGCACTTTGGAGCTAGCAGGGGAATGAATATAGCATTTGCAACATTTTAAAGCAGTCACCTTTTTCCATGCGGGGCTATTATGTGGTTTGTTTCACGTGGTTTTAACACAATGTATGAGCCCAACCATTGTGCTTTGTGAGCAATGGTTTATAGCTTCACTTACTGTATGACTTTCTCATTGTTTTGTATACTTGGCGACTACATTTCAGGTCTACTGCTCCCAAAATGAAAAATGGGACTTCCGAAAAGATTAACTGGAGTTTTCAAGCACGTGTCTCAGGCACAGTTGTAGATGCAAGGTAATTTCAGATTACCTGTTTCATTTAACCTATATTAGAAGGTAGAACCTGGGCTTAAAACAGCCCATGGAAGCATTAACCTACTGAGAACACAATCACATTTCATTTAGCTTTGCATCTGAGTCTCATTTTCCTCTAAAGAGAAATCTGGGCTTTTTAAAGCAAGGGCTGGGCCACGCTTGGTCTTTCAGCACTCTGCTGGAGAGTATCTCCAAAAAGTAGGAGGGACCAAGACAGAAGTCAACCTTTAATGAAATGAGAATCAAACTTAACATTCAGTTAAATTACCCAAATGCATGATAATATAATTAAATGTGTGAGGAGTAGCAATAATTTTCCCTTCTAGCAAGTTAAAAATTAAAACTGGGTAGCATCCTTTGAAGGGATGCTGTGTATTATATCTATGGGTCTCAGCGCCCATAGATAGTCTGCGGGCTCAGGTTGCCCACCTTTGCTCAAAGGAATCATTGTGTATACTTGCTCTTCACTGTTCTCAAACTACATTGCAGAAAACCCTTTCCCACTTTAACTTACTTGATCAAAGGAACATGATTTGTAGAGTTATTCTCATCTCTCCCATTTAGAAACACATCACCAAAGTTTCCTATTATTCTACTGCTTCCTAAAGAGTTGTCTCTCATTGCCCATGCTGGAGCTGAAGTTTTTGCATTCCTAGATTGGTACAAAAAGGAATCCACTTTTGTCTCACAGGATTTGTTTTCTGAGGGAGATTTGTAAAGTTCAACAAAACCTTTCTTAGCCATTTCTTTCCCAACATCCAGGAAGCCATATTCTGCCTGGGCAACAATTGTGCCATCCTGATATATGGCTTTATGTTTTATCTTCATCTCTTTTTCAAATATTAAGCTATCCAGAAACTTCCTCCCCTGTAAAATGAAATTTAGAAGGCATTAGAGAAGTTGAAATACAGGTCTTACAATTAAAAAATCTCAGAGCTGATCAGGTGCTCTGCTGTAGTATATACTCTATAGATATTTATAACTATGGCCCAGATAATGTTTTTAGCCAACAAACAGACACTCTCTAAGATTTCTGAATAATCTCTCCTGCCCTTATAGATGCAGAGAAGCTCCATAAATATATACAGTAGATTATCCCTAGTAATATCTTCAAAGCTGAAAGATTTCTAAAGCCAGAAACTTGGCTTCATCATCCTGCACAAGTTTTACCAATTGGTTCCTAGCAAAAGCTACATTATTCATGTGAAAAACAAATTAAGCAAACAGGCAAGTTGCTTCCAGCATTTGGATCATTTTGATACTTATCATTCAGAGCCACAATCAGTCTGACATAGCACTATGTGCATTTAAACAAAGACTAGATCTCAAGTATATCCACTTCATTCTCTGCAAAGTATTGCTTTCCACAGTTCTTGACTTGTCATTATATATGAACCAGAAATTGGGGGCCTTTAGCTAGCTGACTAATCTAAATGTTCACAGTACCTCCTTGCCTATTCATCTTTGACACCTTAATCATGCTTGGTAATTCTTTTATAGGTAAGCATGATATATATATATAAGTGGAGTAACCATGACTTCTGATCAAGACAAACTGTCCTATGCCTGACTGCCTGACCAATATTTTTTTCCTTTTCCCCCTTCACAGAATTTCCCCCCTTGCAGAGGGGAGAGATTGCTTAAACAAGCTCTCTTCCTAAACTGCTTTTCTTCCCAGCATAGCACTTCTCTAAAAGGTGCTAACTGCAGGTTAACAAACACAGCTCTGTGGCCTTAATTAGTTAATTAGCATCCTCCAGACTTGCCCTACTATCTGAAATTGGCAAGACCCTAATCAATTTCACCCTAAAAGCCTTCTTTTGCCTCCTAAGCAGCCAGGAGCACCCTAAGCAAACAGCTGGCACTAAGGCATTCCTTTCAGTGTGTATTTCCCATCGTGTGCCTGCTCACTCTCTTGTAATCTCTTCCTCTCCAATGAGTTTAAATACAAACATTAATTTCCCCTTGTTAATTATCCCAAAACCCAGGTGAGCATTCCAAGGGGTGAGGGAGTGGGGAAAAAGGGCTATAAGATTCACCCCTTTTTCCCAGCTTCCTTGAGAAATGAGTTCTGGAACACAAACCTTCCCCCCATTTGGGCTCACCCGGTTGTTTGTTGGGGTTGTATCCACCTGACGCTGTAAGTATTTAGGGGTGATTTCTTAATAAACTTTTTTCAAGATTTATTACTGTCCTGATGACTCCCTTAGCGTTCTCCTTCTTTGGTTTCCATCCTGCAAATTCTAAATTGTGCCAACATAACAGAAACGCAAACCAACATTCAAAACCATAACTGTTTGTTATGCTCCTTCTTCCTGTTGTTCTATCCCTTTCATCTGAGCATTTCTTCTCAGTTTCTTAGAATATGAGGATGCGTGATATCTTTGAGGATGCTGATTGTTGCTTTACAGTCACAGACACTGCTCCATTTATGATGTCCTGCCCAGCAATTCAGAAACTATCTAGAAGCTAAAGCCACCTTTATACAACCTTTGGGAGAATAAGAATGACACAGTCTGGTTTTCACCCTTCTGCCTTGATATAAATGAAATTAAATGGGAGAGATTGGGGGGAAAATAAAAGCTGAATTCCCTCTGTTCAGGCCTCTCAACATGGAGTCAATCAGATGTTTCAGGGGGCATGATTGTGCCATACTAAAACTAGGGGTTTTTCACAATCAGTAGAAGAGATAAAGAGTGGGTAGCCCACTGTGCAGACTTAAAATAGCAGGAATGCTATCAAGTAGAAGAACTAACGCTGTTATTTTTCTTTGCGATTTTATATATAAACGTTTTTCTATATATCCTTGCCACAGCTACCAAAAATGGAAATTGCATATGAAATTTGCATGCACAAACACAAGCACATGAAACATCTGGCTCACCTGGTCAAATTGATTTAAATCTTGATCAGCTGAAATCTGTAGTCCCCACAATTTATATTTTTTTGCCATACTAGGAAACTGCAAGTTTGCTGGGATCTCAACTATTTCTGATCTACTGAGGATCTCAGAGTTCCCGTAGTCAATGTATAATACTTGACACTGTAACAGCAAAAGATCAAAGATAGAAACAAACTGCCCTTTGAAGTGGCAGGATAGTGACACTCCACCCCATTCCCTCCTCTCTGAACTTCTTATAACCATTTTCCACACACTGGGATTCCCCAAGACCTCAAAGAAATGCCTTAATAAAGCTGTTTACACCATGTTGTGCTTTATTTGAGGATTATCCTTACTGCTGCTCCTTGGGTTTGGGAAAAATAGGAAAGTCTTCTTCCTTCCTGATTTCCCTATATCGGGATATTATGTAAAATTCAGGAAACTTAGCATTGTAAATAACATGGTGCATTAGGAATCAGTTTTCAGTGAGCAAGCAATATGGATAAAGGAATGTTACAACAACAACAATTTATTAATGATGACTGTGCAACCAACCATAATAATAATGAGAATAATAAGAATAATAAGAATAATCCTTCTCCAGTGAGGCACTATCTTGACGTGATTGTGGGGCTTGCATGCTCCGAGGAAGATGAGAGCTATGCCAGAAGTTCAACCATACCGGACAGGTCTGTTCAGAGAAGCCAGACGAAGAGTGTCTCTCCCATAAACAATATGGTCAGACGTAATTTACAGAAACCTATACCGGATTGGTTATCGCCCGGGTCAACAAGGACTGCGCTAGGTGTTCTAGTTCCTGGATGTCTGTGACATGGGGACTACAGGACTCAGGACTGTTGGCTGAGCAACCAAGGCCAGCAGCTGCAGAACTACTAGAAGTTGTTTACCTGTCATAAATATATAAAGAAATAATGATCTGCTATTACAAATCAAGTTTGCTGCTTTATTATTTCCAGTACTTCCTTAATCTTCCATGTTTCCAGGTGATATTTCTTGATCAGGTATTCTTTGGTCTTTTTGTTCTTCAGCTTCTTTTCTTTCATCTGTACTAGCTTGCTTGCATCTGATCTTAGTATGCTGATCTTATTTTCCAACCTGATCTTCCATTTTGGTTGCATACTGTTTGGCTTTTTTTCTTGTTTGTTGATTTTGCATGCAAGGTATTCAGTGATAACTGCAGCAGTGCTGTACATCAGTTGGTTTGTTTCCTGCAGTGAGTTGGTGCTTATATTTGATATTACAGTATTAGCACTGTTTAATACTTGTGCTAGCTGTTTCTTTGTAACAAGCTTCAATGCAGGCAACCTTATTCTGTTGTTTTTGTGCTGTTTAGGGTTTTTTTCAATTACTCTTGTTTTTTAGTTAGGGGGCTTTGTTCTTTCTGAGGAGAAGGTTCTACCGTCTGAGCTACTTCTGGCAAGGCTTCAGTTTATTTGCCCTGGGTAGACCTTTGCAGTTCTTCCAATTCTACTTCTGTGAATACTTCATTTCATGTTATAAATTGACACTTATCTGCTAGCCTCTGTTCTGTTATTTCTGATTCCGAATGTTCTTTCCAGAACCGGTACATTCTCTTCAGATATCCTCTTCTTGTTGGACTTGATTTGTAATAGATGATCATTATTTCTTTGTATATTTGCAACGGGTAAACAACTTTTCTTCTAGTAGTGCTGCAGCTGCTGGCCCTGGTTGCTCAGCCAACAGTCCTGAGTCCTGTAGTCCACTTGTCACAGATATCCAGGAACTAGAACACCTAGCACAGTCCTTGTTGGCCCAAGGAGACTGTAAAGGCAGTGAGGCACTTCTTTGGCTGCAGCAGCTGGGCGCAAAAGGTGAAAGATTGGTGTGGGGAACTGGAAGAGAAGGCAGCTGCATGGACAAATGCTTGCTGGGGTGGGCTGGGGTGGCTGAGGCTTCCAGGGACGGCTGAGGCTTCGTGCTGCGGCTCAGGAGCTTCTTGCAGACCCAGATCCGTGGCACGCCAAGAAGCCCCTGAGCTGCACAGTTCTGGGGCTGCTTGCTGTCCTGTGACGCAGGGTGCAGGGCGGCCAAAAGGGGGGAAGATAGGCAGGAAGGGGGAGTTGAAGTGTCCCTTCATTCGTAACTGTGGGTGGGCTGCCAAGTGCCCGAATTTTGATCACGTGACTGCAGGGGCACTCCAACAGCCGTAACTTTGGGGCCAGTCATATGTCCATTTTTCAGCACCATCATAACTTCTACAGAACTGCCTGTAGTTCTCCTTAATTATACACTTAAGTGTTGAGACAAATAGTTTGTATTCCCCATATTTAAATCCAACTTATCAGTTTTTAAAATGCAGCACCAGAAGAAGGCAAAAGAAATTTGAACCCATTAGTGTGAATAGGATTATCAAGTAGGATACAAACTTAAACGCACTGCAACTTGCAAATCTCCATTTTTCTTGTCACTCCATTTATGTATTTCCAAAATCATTAAAGAAATCAAGCTGAGCAGCTATTCAGTCAAAAAATGATCCTTGCCTTTTCATCATTGATAACCTTGAGTACTTTACATCTGTACCAGCATTTATCTTCAGAAAAGCACCCTCCATATATCTGAGAATTAAAACAAATTTAGGTCAATTTGTAATTTTCCATGTATTTTTAAAAATCTCAACACTCCATTATGAATCATTTTGCCCAGAATATTACAATTCAATGAATTACACAATACTGTAAAAATGCAGTCAACCTACTTTCTCTATTTTTGTAGCTACCGATATAGCTTTTCTTAAAGTAGCCTTTCATTTCAAAAGGGTTAATTAGCACTATTATTAGTAGCACTATGAAATAGAAGAAATTCTTGTTCATAGGGAAATTGTTTAGGCATGTTGCTCACAAAGTATACATGCAGAATGTATACAAATTCAACAAACCATCCTAATAAAGCAAAGATAAATACTGCAACCAACAGGACAGAAATCAAGGTTACCAGCAATTTAGCAAAGATATATCCAACAGTTTTACAGATGGCCACCACTTTTACCACACTTAATATCTTATTCTGATATTCTCATAAGTAGTTTGATTCGCATTCAGGGGCTCTGGGTTTATGATTCTTGAACCCAAACTCCATCCCAGTACCACCTGACAAAACACTCATAAAAGTTAGACTAGAGATTTGAATTTCCAGAAAGAAACAAAAGAAACCTGGGATGGAAAATTCTGTTTCTCTCTTAAAACTACAGAGAAAAAAATAACAATTTCAAATATTGGGGGAAAAATAGAAGTTACAGGTAACATCATAAAAATCATCTTTGCTCCTTTTGGAACAAAAAAAAATAAGTTTTTCCCTTTCATACAAAGAATACTGTATGGAGATTTTTATGTATGACAATCCGCAGCAATAGGAAACAGGGCCGTGGAGTCAGAGTCAGAAGCAATTCTTTGGTTACTGGAGTCGGAGTCAGGGTCAGTAAAAATGTACCGATTCCAACTCCTAATAAATTTAAATTGTATATAATATACAGTACTGTGCAAAAGTTTTAGGCAGGTATGAAAAAATGCTATAAAGTAAGAACATTTTCAAAAATATATATTGTAATTGTTTATGTTTTCAATTTACAAAATGCAAAGTGAGCAAACAGAAGAAAAACCGAAATGAAATCAGTATTTGGTGTGACCACCCTTTACCTTCAAAACAGCATCAATTCTTCTAGGTACGCTTGCACAGTTTTTTTGAAGGAACTCAGCAGGTAGGTTGTTCCAGATATCTTGGAGAACTAACCACAGATCTCCTGTGCATGTAGGCTGCCTCAAATCCTTCTGTCTCTTCATGTAATCCCAGACAGACTCGATGATGTTGAGATCAGGGCTCTGTGGGGGCCAAACCATCACTTCCAGGACTCCTTGTTCTTCTTTACGCTGAAGATAGTTCTTAATGATATTGGCTGTATGTTTGGGGTCATTGTCCTGCTACAGAATAAATTTTGGGCCAATTAATGCCTCCCTGATGGTATGGCATGATGGATAAGTATCTGCCTGTATTTCTCAGCATTGAAGACACCATTGATCCTGACCAAATTTCCAACTCCATTTGCAGAAATGCAGCCCCAAACTTGCAAGGAACCTCCACCATGCCTCACTGTTGCCTGCAGACACTCATTCTTGTACCGCTCTCCAGCCCTTTGGTGAACAAACTGCCTCCTGCTACAGCCAAATATTTCAAATTTTGACTCATCAGTCCAGAGCACCTGCTGCCATTTTTCTGCACCCCAGTTCCTATGCTTTCATGCATAGTTAAGTCACTTAGCCTTGTTTCCATGTCAGAGGTATGGTTCTTTGGCCACAATTCTTCCATGAAGACCGCTTCTGGCCAGACTTCTCCGGACAGTAGATGGGTGTACCTGGGTCCCACTGGTTTCCGCCAGTGATGATGGCACTGCTTCCGATGTCAAAGGGAAGTAAGCATGATGTGTCTTCCATCTGCTGTGTGAAGTTTCCTTGGCTGACCACTGCGTCTATGGTCCTCAACGTTGCCCGTTTCTTTGTGCTTCTTCAAAAGAGCTTGAACGGCACATCTTGAAACCCCAGTCTGCTTTGAAATTTTTGCCTGGGAGAGACCTTGCTGATGCAGTAGAACTACCTTGTGTCTTGTTGCTGCACTCAGTCTTGCCATGGTGTATGACCTGTGACATGAAACTGTCTTCCACAACCTCACCTTAGTAGCAGAGTTTGGCTGTTTCTCACCTAGTTCTAAGCTTCCTACCCAGCTGTTTCTGTTTCAGTTAATGACTGTGTTTCAACCTACATATGAAATTGATGATCATTAGCACCTGCTTGGTATAATTGGTTAATCATACACCCGACTCTAATCCTACAAGATCCCTGACTTTGTGCAAGTGTACAAAGTGTGCAAGTGTAAGAATTGATGCTGGTTTGAAGCCAAAGGGTAGTCACACCAAGTATTGATTTGATTTAGATTTTTCTTCTGTTCACTCACTTTGCATTTTGTAAACTGATAAACATAAACAATTACAATATAAATTTTTGAAAGCATTCTTACTTTACAGCATTTTTTCACACCTGCCTAAAACTTTTGCACAGTGCTGTAAATATATTAAAATTTCTTATTTCATAGATAATAATTTGATTAACCGATTTTTTTCAGAATATATTTTAATTTCAAGTTCTCTACAAATTTCAAAATATAACATATTCTACAATATTTTTATTTTGCGATAGCAGCACCCTATGAAGAAAATCACAACGGCAAAAAGAGTGTCAACAAAGTTGGCTGTTTCTGAACATTTTATAATAACAACAGATGAGAAACATTATATATGTCAGTGTATTATAGAAGATGATGATTTTGAAAAAACATGTAATGCAAAAATTAGTAGTTTTAGTGGTTCTGACAAAAATGCACCTACAACAGCATCAAATTTGAAAAGACACTTGCAGCATTTGCATCCTAAAGTGTTAGAAGCTGTGAATGAGAAAGAGAACAACAACATTCCATCTACTTCAAGGCTAAAGAAAGATCAGAACCCTACTGGAGACCAAACACAACTACTAAGATTCTTTACATCTGACCAAGTTACCGTAACAATGACGCCAGAAAAATTCAAAAACCACATAATTGAAATGGCAGTGAAGTGTACCTCTATCCTTTTTTTCACAACCATCCTTTTTAGACTTAAATGGAGAAATGGCTAGAAAACTTGGAATTTCTCTAGAAAGAGAAAGCATAAGAGACTTATAATTGAAGAGGCCAAGTGTAAGAAAGAACTTCGAAAAAGTTTGAAGGAACATTTTTTCTTCATTAAAATGGATGCATGCACATGTCACAGAGTCAATTATTTCACTATTAATGTTAGATTTGTTGATGAAAGCAATAAAATGATAACTCGGACATTAAGAGTAAAGGACGCCCACGCACATCATACCAGCGAATATCTTCAAAAGTTAGTGGAAGATGTTTTGGAAGATTTTGAAATTAAAAGGGAACAGGTTCTATGTATTATAACAGATAATGCTTCAAATATGTTAAGCACAATTGAGAAAATGAATAAAGTTGACAAAGAAAGCGCATAAATATTAGAAGATGAAGATCCATTCCTGCAAGTAATCCACAAACGGTACAAACAGAAGAGAGCAGTGAAACTCAAACTTTAGATGATATTGCTGAAGCAGCATCTAAGCTTATTACAATTCAACATACTGTATGTGTTGTGTTGTACATACACTGCAACTAGCAATAAGAGATGGATTGAAAGATCATCATGCAGCTACTCTCATTAGCAAACTGAGGCAAGTAGCTGTTGCAGCCAGGACCCCTAAAACAGATGCTACTCTGCAGAGACGTACTGGAAAAGGAGCCATTTTGGATGAAGCAACATGCTGGGGAAGCGCTTATTTGATGATAAAGCGTTTGCTTCAACTAAGACTTTCTTGAAGATCTGGACAACATAAATGTTTCACTAACTGAAAGCCAGTGGGCTCAAGTGACAGATTTAGAAAGTCTATTTTCTCACCCTCTTACTGTCACCAAGAAGTTGCAATCTGAGGATTTAACACCTGGTAAATTCTTGTTGCAGTGGAAAAGCTTGTATCTCCTGAACAAAAGAGGAGGATTAATTGCTGATGGCATTGTATCTTCAATGAAGAAAAGGAAGGGTCTCTTGCTGGATAATCAAATCCTGTTAGCTACTATTTACATTGATCCAATGAACCAACTTTTATTGAGCAATGACCAAGTCGCCACAGGAAAACAGGCACTCTATGAAGTAGCAGTTCGCATGAAAGGGTTACAAGTACTACCGGAAACACCTGAACCACTGGAAGAAGCTAGAAGCATTGGTAACTCAGAATCATCCTCTTCAAATGAAGAATTAAGAGTCTGAAGCCTACTTGGACAGAATGGAATGTTCAAAGTGACGCCACTTAAGCATGGAAAAACAAACAGTAAATATCCAAAGAAAGAAATTTCAGCAAGAATTTTTTGAAGGATTAAAGGAAGTGGAAAAGTAAGACTGCTCATCAAAACTGGCTATAGAAGAAGCCATCTTGTTTATCCAGAGGTTATTAGTAATGTAGCTAGAACTGCAACAGCAATGCCACCCACCCAAGTCAAGTGTTGAAAGACACTTTTCAGCACTGAAAATAGTCAAATCAGATTTAAGGGCTTCTGTGAGGGAGGATTTGGCAGAAGCAATTCTGTTTCTAAGAACAATATGTTAGTCTTCAACAATCCTCTACAATATAATTTTTATTTCATTAAATGTAATGTTTCATGTTATATTCACTTGAATTTTATATTCAAGCAATACTTTAATCTTGAAAAAGAAAGTTTATGTTACTTATGTACCTAATTGAGTTCATTTCTTTTAAAGCGGTCATTTGTTAAGTTGCTTTAGGTGTTCAATTGTTTTTTACTTTTTTGTAGTTTTGACTTTGAATTCTTTTTAGTAATATCAAGATATACTTTAGATTTTTGAAAGTTGTTCCTGATTTTCTTTTCTAGCTTCTTTCTTTTATATCCTATTACTTTATACTCTATAGTCTTTTGATGAAAATATAACCTCATTGTTTTTATTCTTTAGCTTTTATCCTTTGTTTAAATTATAAGGTTACTGAATGTTTGTAATTTATTTAATAAATAAAATTTTAAAAAACAGAATGTCTTAGCTATAGCCTTTAGACCCAAGCCTTAACAGGTTAGGGTTCTGATTCATGTTGGCAATGATGAAATACCTTGTATGTTGCGTGCTTACAGTCGATATAGGAAAAATATAATTAGTATATTCATAATTTATTTCCTATATCGATATATAATTAAAGGAGTCAGAGTCAGAGTCACCATGAATAAAGGAGTTGGAGTCAAAGGTTTTAATGTGTGAGCAGCCAAAGAGATGTTGCTTCCACACTATCCATCTATCCATGGTTTTGTAAAAATTAAGCAAATTGCCCAAACTCAAGATGCTATCATACTAAGCCACCAATTTTCATTACAGGTAGTCCTCACTTAGCAACCACAATTGGGACCAGCAACTTGGTCGCTAAGTGCCATGGTCACTAAGCACAAAATCACATGACCACAATGGGCTTATAACCTTACTTCCCCTTTGGTTAAGCAAAGCTCCGCAGTTGCTAACCAAAAAGAAATCGTATGATCATGAGTTACGATTTTACTTCTGCCTTCTCTATTAACTCTGCTTGTCACAACTCTGTTGTGAAGCACGCAAATGGCGATCATGTGATGATGATCATAAATGTGAGGACTGGTCACAAAGTTATTTTTTTAGCACAGTCATAACTTCAGTTGCTGCACAAGACAGTCGGTAAGTGAGGACTACCAGTACACACTGTTGTAATACTTCTACAGTAACTAGAAATAAAGTACTGTACATCCTTCTTTTAGATAGCCACACATCCATTGTTTGTCAACTGTTTGCAAGCTACTCTTTGTCTACTAGCAGGAGGAATGAGTGAAGCTTACCAATCACCAACATGGCATATTCAGCAATTAACTATTTTATGGTTAAATGTGATAAGCCAATATCATCAGTGTTGTACTTAAAAATATTTACTCGGCGTTTCTACCATGATGTGATGGAATGGTTTGATGAAGGCCGCACTCGGGGAGATAAGCATTTCCTTAGCCCCCAGCGGGAGCGTGGGAAGGTTAAGAAGATGAGACTGGCACCACCCTAAGGAATTCACAGTGTTTTGGCTTGCTGGCTTGGGAAGTTTAGATTCAGTCTGGAGAGATTCTGTCTTGGAGGTGGAAGCCAATAAATGCAACAGAACTGTATCTGTACTGTCTCGAGGAGTTCTTTGGGCTGAACCTGACACATAAGCAACTCAAAGTGTCTGACAAATATAAATGAAAACAGCACTTGAATACAATATTTTAAAACAATTAAAGGACCAAATTCACATAGTGGATTACACCATGACTTGTAGAACAAGGCACAATTAACTGGATTCACACAATGGGCTGAGCCATAAGAAAAATAATTTTATAATTTAGCATGAAGTACAAATCTAGCCAATATTTACAAGCACTGAAAGCAGAGGTGCAAGACAGGAATAATATAGGATCTACGCAAGCTATTAATTTAGTTTTATTAGCAAGCTATTAATTTAGTTTAGTATGCCTAGTAAAGAGTTAATAGAAAGAGTGTTAGTTGCAGGCCGCTTGCTTGACCTGCCATTGAAGGGGGGAGAGAAGGGCAGGTGCTGTTATCTTTATCTTTACACAGGCATCTCCAAGGCCAAGCGTTGTGAGAACCGGAGCAAGGTGCGAGGAATTTCAAGCAGGAAAAGAAAGAAGCGGGGGGGGGGGGAACTTGGGCTTAAAAAGGGGAATAGTTTCATTTGTAGATTTAGACTCAACAATCTATGCTGCTGTACACTTCTCCTAATAAAGAAATCTTTGATGGAACTGTTTAGTCTCCAGAAAGTTTACCAAACTTTGGGAATGAGTGTGCAGACTCTGATAATATTATTGCACTACATCTCTTCAAAAGCTCACACAATTTACTTCAAAAAGCTTCCTAGGAGTGTATGTTAAAATATACAAATTCAAATGATCCCTGCAAGAAGTTTTTATGTTTACATAAGCAAAGAAACTATGTATATAACCTACCTTGCTAAAATCAGGATTGCCATAAACTGGGGTGGCTTGAGGACAGATCTTAGCTAGAGCACAGCTAGTCTTCAAGATTTCATTATGCCTATTAATGTTCTAAACAACACACATTGAAATCCAAATCAATATTCACATTCAAGATTTTTATACCACATAATTGATGACAAATACTAAAGTGATTCAAACTTAAAATATGCTATGTGTAGAGTTTTATGAAGCATTCTTAGAAAAAATTGATTTTACCAAAGTTAAGCATCAAAAATTTCTATTGTAGAGTATAGAGTATTTAGAGTAATATAGTATCTCCCTCAGGCATTAATTATCTTAATCTCATCATAATTAAGAGGGCTATTTGTTATACCCCACAACTCTGACCTTACCTGTGCCCAAAAGGTTACAGCATCTTCTATGTGACAGCCAACTACACTTTCGACTGTGGGAGAAAAAAAAAGTCAAATCATTTTGAGTATTAGTGTTAAAAAAAAACCTTTATCCTCTTAATATGTGTACCTTTATTATTATATGCTGAATCCTCTTCCATGTTGACAGAACCTAAAATACGGAAGCAATCTTTGGTTAGAATAATAGCCTATTTATGATTGGTCACACAGCCAGATGTTTATTATTATTGTTATTATCTGAAGCAGTTTAATCACCATCACACATACCTTTTCTGTGCAAGAAAGAAAAAAAAACACAGGAAACCAGGGATTGTCTGCCTGCCACTTTCTTATAACAAAAACAGTGCTGATGGAAACTATTTCCCCTTCTCAAAACTTCTAGATTAGGCTCACATATCATACCAAGACACAGTGAGATTGGTTTAATTTAGGCTTAGTAAGATGTATGAACCCAGCTACTGGGGTTCACAAATAATGGCTTAGGGACTCGTGCAATGGCAAACTCAGCCTATTTTGTCTTATTCAAAAGGCCCTGGATAAGTAATTCATAGCTTAATGTGATGTGTCGTAAGCTACTATTGTAACAACTAGCAGTAATACACAAAGCGTTTCTCTCATGGCCACATGGAAGCAAAATATTGCTTGTTTTTTAAGTTTTGGCATAGTGTTGTCTTACTAAAAGCTTTTGGTTTTCTAATTAGAGCACCACTGTTTTTGTCAGCAGATGTCCCTGCCTTTTATTTGCCACTCTTGACCAGCCTTCCTCAACACAGTTCCTTCCAGACGCACTTAGAATCTAAATCTAAAGTCCACACAACTTAAAGTTGCCAAGTTTGAAAAACACTGGTCTAAACTGAAAAGCCATGAAGTTTTTCATCTTTCCATATAGGGAAGGTGCTTCACATTCCTAATCATTCATATTTCTATTTCCAGGTCTACTGTATTCACTCTGAGATGCAACAACTAACAGTTTTTGAACAGTATTATTCCAAATGCAGTCACACCTTAGATTTTATACAAGAGCACTATAACCTTGTCAGAGTTGTTTTCAATCCTTTTCCTAACCAGCCCTAATACTGAGGGAAGTTATGTTTGTATGACACACTTACTCATGGTTAACACAATCATAATTCACTTAATTAACCCAACTCTCTCGGTCCAAACGACCTCCTAAGCTACAAATTAATCATACAACACACTAAGCTAAAATATAGTCAGCTATTTTATGATTTAGTGATTGTGTTCCTGCAATAAATTTAATTTGAATAGTCAATAAACTGATTTTCCGAGCTGGCAATACACTGAGCCATAAACTAAACAAATAGGCTGGGCTTGCTCCACTTGTATAGACACAAAAGTTAAAGCAAGGTTAAAAGTAACAAGCTTGGCATGTTGTACAAATGGAACTCTGCTTAAGATGTTGGCTTGGAGCAGAGAGACCCAAATTCACAGTCAGTCACAGCCTTAAAAGTTCAGTCAAGAACTTTGAGCCAACTGCTATCTCACAGTTATGAGGAGAAATCAGAGGAAGGAGTTTTAGTCATCAAACTTATTTATTTTATTAAACTTATATGCTGCCTGACTACCAATGACTTTGGGTGGCTCACAACAATCACAACAAGGACATTACAATAAAACCAATTAAAAGGAAGAAAAAAAAGATAAAAATGGCAAGAACAAGAGACTGGATGGAAACGAAGCAGGAGGTCTCACTTTCCTTCACCAAAGGCCTGGGTAAAGAGCCAGGTCTTCATGGCTTTTCCAAACAACAGCAGAGTGAGGACCATCCAGATTTCGAAGGGAAATCTTGTTCCAAGGGCAGGTGCTGCTACAGAGAAGATGTGCTCCTGGGATCCCAATAGATGATACTGTTTAATCAAAGGAACTCAAAGCATGCAACTCTGCCAGATGAGATCAAACAGGCAGATACTATCGGAGTTCCATGTACTGTCTTGAGCTTCTGGAGGAAAGATGGGATATAAATCTAATGAAGAGTAAATATCTGCAAGGAGAAAAGCATCTAGGTGGTGTGGAGCAGAGGCTACTGAGACATGAACATAAGTATAAAGGAAGTTCATGTCTTCTCACCATTATGTTGCTTGAAAAAGTAAAGTGACTGTTTTTATTTCAATCAAATCAAAGTTTAATTAAAGGGACCTGTAAATATGAGTATTTTGTCCCTCAAATCCAGCTACAAACAATGAAGAAAATGATCTGAGATTCTGAGCCTTATTGGCTATCCACCAAACTATACAACTCTAAAGAGGTAAGATTGGTTTTACAAGATTTCTAAGATTACCAAGATAAGCAGTTCAAACTGCATCTCTAAGGAAGACGTATAGGTCTGGGAAAAAACTTATGCCCAGGGGGTCCTAGAGATGCTACCAATCCCTAAACCATAGAGCAATGTTTCTCAACCTTGGCAACATTAAAGATGGATGGACTTCAACTCCCAAATTCTCCAGCCAGCATGTTGGCTAGGGAATTCTGGGAGTTGAAGTCCACTTATCTTAATGTTGCCAAGGTTGAGAAACACTGCCATAGAGGGCTAAATAAGCCAATGCTGTGAATAAAAGACAGCTTCCTAAATTTATCCTGCATACTTTAAATTATTGCTTGTGGCAGGCACACTGAAACAGTTTTTGACCCTAAGGGACAACCTTTCACCAATGACTGAAAATGGGGGCCACCTTAGTCGCAAACCATGTAATGCCATGGAAGTCATCTGAAATCTGTTGATATAATCTTTTTTTCCAGCCTTGGAAATGCTGATCCCCATCTCACCTGCTTCACTATTAACACAATCTTCCATGTACAAGATCACTCCTACTTATTTTATTTCCATAGTATAATTGCTACAATTGACAATCAAATAACTGATTTATTAGATTTATAGACTGATTTTCATTCAGGAGCTCAAGGCAGTGTATGCAACACTCCCTTCACCTGCTTTTCCTACAACAATCCTGTGAGGTAGGCTGGGCTGAAAAAGCATAATTAGTGAGCTTCTGTGGCTGAGGCTAGATTACAACCTGGGTCTCCCTGCTCTTAGTTCAAGACTTCAACCACTACACTACATCTTGATCTACTACAACTCATCTACAGATTCATCAGTGGACCAGATCTACTTTTAGCCACCCTGTCCTAAAAATTACCCCAACCTATTTCAATTTAAAGCTAACTATCCAGAGAATTACCATCTTATTTTCTATGGATACAAGAGTCACAGAGGTAAAGATAAATCCTGCCTAGCTTCTATTTCACTAATCTAAAAACAATATAAATTTGGGATGAATGCTGCAGGAATGAAAATGGTAAAGTTAATTCCAGAACACTGAATAAAGTAAAGTTGCAAAATTTCCATTTCAGTTTTACCTCATTTTTAAACTCAGGGTACTACACCTGCATCATCCCAATTGCCTATCTTAATATAATTAACAATATTAATAAATTATTAAGATGGTAGCCTTGACCTATTCCACATGGTTGTGCTGCAGATATCCCAGGAGATGCGCTTCCTGAAATTTAGTGCTAATAGGCATTTCGTGTAATCTTTGTAAGGAACACACCCACACTTCCTTGAACCAAGTTAACTCAACTACCTGGCTTTTCAGCACACACTAAACCATAAACTTACGCCGGTTGAGGCCCCCGACTTACTAGCCAACTGACCACGTTTTTGTTTAACCACACATAAAAGTTAAATACTACAGTATTTATTAACGGAGTCCACTTTCCAGCAAGAGTCGGTGCAACAGATAGCCGGCCTCTTCCCGCTCCTTTTCTTACAACGCGTTGATTCAGAGAAGGCCCTTAAGGTCCCAGCTTTTTAAAATCATATTCCACCATTAGCGAATCAGTTGAAATTGCTTTTTGGAATTTTTTTCCTCCTCGCGCGCTCCCTTTCCCTGCCTCGGGGTCCCAGCCAACGTTCTGTTTCGATAACTGGGCCAATTAAGATCTCGAAGAGATAACAGGAAGACGACAGAACGCGCCCCACAATGGGAGAGCGAGGCACACGCACCGCGCAGCCCAAGTCGCGCTCTTGACACAGCCACGTGACGGCCTCAACCAGTCTAAACCTGCGCGGGAGATTAACGACCAAAGAGCTGTTGTCAAATCTGCGCAAGCTTGCGGATTTTGTGTGCGCGGCCGCACGTCCTGGGTCTATTGATATTTTCAAGCTGAGACACATTTACATTAACGTTTAGTTAAGCCTGCTGTATTCGAGGGTCCCCGCGCACAAAGTGACCACTGCTAAGACTATAAGCGTAATGCAGGCGGGGGCTGTAGGGGGTGGCAATTGGGATTTAATACAGACCCAACAAAATACGCAAAGCCTCAGCTTGGAAGACTGCAAGTCTTGCACATTTAAGAGGCGAGCAGATAGGTGGAGAATTGCACGTGCATTTTGAACACAGTCCTAGTAGTAAGACCCCTAACGTATTCAGAAGTTAGCGTGCTTATATTTGTTTTTAAAGAGTCGGATCCTATGTACAGTATAATGAAATGGGCTGAAACCCCTTAAGACAATGGATTTTTTTATTATGATGAGTCTTTATCTTCACTTTCAAAATAATCCCAATAGCTTATTTTAATTTGCTTTTGTGGCAAGATGGTGTGTAAAACCACCCAGTCACTGGGAGTTGGGTAGCATATAAATTTATTAATATTATTATTACTGCATTGCACCAGCATACAAAGAGGGAACTGCAAAGCTAAAAAGCAGGATACATACACAAGATTAGAAAGCATCCATCAGCAATAAGGGCCTATCTGCACATCCTACTTGTCCTGGTGTTCTACTTGCTCCACTTTTCTCCAGAATAGGCACCCAACCACAGCCCACCGTGAAGGCAGATCTGCCCCTCTTGCTTTGCTCTATGTTGAAAGTAGTGGTTTCCCACATCTGCCAGCAGAAGCTGCTCTGACCATCTGTGCCCTTCATTTCTTTGTGGTCAAACACCTCCACCCCAATTGGGTACTATATGCTATGATGGGCATGCCCCCTCCCCTCTGGTCACTACACTGTGTATGTTTCATCCTCTGTGTATGGAAATTCCAGCTGAATTTCCTGGCTCCCTTTAGACAGAATCTTCCTAGGTAAAACTGCCTCTTTTTCCCATACTCACAAAGTGTTGTGCAGAGTTTGCCAGTGATTGTTGAAAAGGTGGGTCCTTTTTTTCTTTTTAAACTAGTCTCACATAAATGCAGTTCAGAGATCCCTTTTCACTTGGGTTACAGGCTACTTTTTAATCAGCAGGCAGAAGTAGCAAAGCTAGCCTGCAAACTTTCAGAATTGTAATGCCTACAATCGCCATAATTCCCAATGCAGCCCTAGTGCCACCAAAACAAAACTAGTTGGGAATAGTTGAAACTGCCAGGTATTTTGCTGGCTGGCTGGCTGGCTGGCTGGCTGGCTGGCTGGCAGGCAGGCAGGCAGGCAGGAAAGAAGACATTTAACAGGAGAACAAACCATGTAAAATATAGAAGGATTTATCCAGTAAAAGTTTGTTTAGCCTCTTTATTTCAGCCTCAGTGGAACCATCTCAATTCAGCTGGGGATTTGAAGATTTCTGGACATAGAGGTATTAAGATTCCCCCATACTGTACACACGTTCCAGTGAACTGGGAAACCTTGGGAGTGAAATTGATGAGAGTTTGCCAGTTTTCTCTTGTAGCTCAAGTGACAAGAATGGGATATGTGGTTTTCTGCACAAGCAGAGCACTAAAATGCTCATTACAAGCAACGAACTCCTGCAGTGAGCTAGACTACATGACTTCTAAGGTCCTTCCAAAGCTGATTCTATAACTGGTGGACTTTATTTGCCGTGGAAACCACATCTCCAAAGACCCACAAAAAAGAAAGTGATTGGTGTTTGCTTTCCTGGCATGGGTAGACGGGGTAAAGAAGCAGGAGAATCTACTGATCAGGGGCTGTGGTAACTGTCTTCTGGAAAGGAAACCTGACCAGTGTAATTGCCAAAACTTCAAATCTGGACAGTGACTTTTTTAGGAAGCTTCATTTCCAGCTAGTATCAGTGTGGCAGATAAGAACCCTAAACCTGCTGTGCAGAATTGCCCTAAGAAGGAACTCTACAGTGAGTGTAAAGATACCTTTTTTGCACATTAGCCAAATAAAAGGTAAGACAAGCAGTTTATGTAATCTTGTGAAGCCAGGCTAATAGTTAAGCCAAAAAACCCCTGATGCTTCTATTGTATTTTTGTTAAGTTCAGACTTACAACCTAATTGTGTGCACTGTCACTGGAAAATTTCATTGAAACAGTTCACCTGTTTCCCTCAAACACTGAATATGCATCTCTCATTTTACAGGGGCAAAGGATAGAGCCATTTACATATATTAATGCCATCTGCTATCCATTCACAGCGTACAGTGTCAGTTTCTGCTTTTTGAATAGAAGTTTATGGGATAGTCTAAAAAGGCTAATTAGTGAAATACGCATTACCGATCCTCTTACATTTTCTTCTCTCTCCCCCATTTCAAAAAGATTAAGAGGAAGAAGAGAAATGGTATGTATTTTTAAGAAGTCTCATCTAGAAAGTCCTCATTAACAAATGCTGAGAAATGCTCTGACTTTTAAAATGCTTAGTCCATAATAAAAGTGAAGTATTGTTATAACAAATTAAGGCCCATTTTCAGTTTTCATCTATAATAAGCGATAGGCTATTAAAAAAACAAGACAGATATATGTGGTCCAATCGAATGCATATACAATAATCTGCCAACCACATTTTTGCTGCATTACTTTTAGGTAAATCAGTTCAACTGTAATGAATATTTGTTTTTCCTTATTACTATCAACATTTTAAAATCTTGAAATACAGAAAACAAAACCACTCTTTTCATAAAATGCAAATGTATATAGATGATAAAATTCTTTCATAGATGATAAAACTCTTCCGAAGAGATATTTCTCAGTGTTCACGGTAGTCTTCTGCAGTGAAACCTACAGTTTTTCCATTGCTAATTTTCGAGTATGCAAAATTAGAATAGCATTATTTTGCTTCAGTGCCTGAAAAAAGGCACACTATCATATTATTTTAACTGTGGTAAATATAACAGAATTGATATGGAAAAATAAACATACTATAGTCACTGAATATATATAGAGGATAGAGAAATATAGAGATATGCTGATAAATGACAATAAAATACGTATTTTGTATTATTGGTGATCTTGAGTCTTCGTTGGTATAGGACCTTTTCCTTTCTGTTCTCTTGCCTTCTCTTGTTTCAACTGTAATGAAAAAAATCCATATAAAATCACATGAAACACGGTCTGCTTGTTTTCTGCAAACTACATTTCATCTAGTCCCATTATTGCTAGTTTTTCTTATCCTACAGCATCAGAAATTTCCCTTGCTAGATACTATGTTACATTTTTCTATTGCTTTTCATTATCACATAATTGCTTATTATTGTTGTGCAATGCTTTGGATTTGATTTAAGAGGTGCTTTAGAATGCATGGAAGTATGAAACAGTAAGTCAGCAGTTCAGTAAAGCAGCTTTGTCTGTTTCCAAAATTGTGTGGCTGTAGTCAAAGTCTCCCTGCATCTCATTCCAGAGCACCTCTTCAAAACAGAATGAGAAGGACTGCACAGCCTCATTACTTAAATGGTACTGTTTTGAATTTCTATAATTATAAATAGGCAGAAATAGAAGATGGACAATTCAATTTCAGATATGATAAAAGATAACTGTAGCAATAGGTGGAAAACAAAGTCACTGGTCTTCAATATAAATTGCACGAACAGCCTTTTTTGTTTTTATATGTCAAGATAGTCCTGATATTTTCTTCTAAGTACATTTGATTTTCGGATGTCACTATAATAACCCAACATATTTTTTTTTAATTATCAACACATTAATATGTGTCATAAGTGCCATTCAACAAATTATTTTTAATTGGAAATAAATGCCTTTGTTTTAAATAATGTATGCTGTGGGCTTACCCGTGTCTGATACTGTCTTTCAAAGTAAGCTATGTCATCTTCTTCAGGTCGCCTTAAACTGGAAGCCTGCATTGCTGTACTTGTACCTCCTTAAAAGTAACATTTTTATTAGATTTTAAAATACACTTAAAATCTATTCAATTAGATAATATAAGAATTTTTAAAATCATTACCATCTGTTAACTGGAATCCTGCCTGCATGGAACTGGAAGGACCTTGGAATGCTTTTAAAAATGGATTATCCATGTTGGTTACAGGAGCTTCTAAGAATTGAGTGGAAGGTGCTCCTTAAAATTAAACAAGCATTAACAAATTAAAATACTACAGCCAATGAATAAAATCTAGCTTAAAACATTTGTTCAGTGAGACTATCAAAGATATAGAAGAGCATTTCTATTAGATGATGGCATACTAGAAGATGAACAAATGAATAAATTGATAGTATGGATAAAATAGTGTAATCAAGGTCAGAATTGACATTCATCAAAAGGGTTAATTCTATCTTCTGCAGCTTACATCAGAATAAAAAATGTTAATTATACTGGATGTATTATAAACATCCTATCATTGGTTAAACTATCAGCAAGAAATGCTTGAAAACAACCACTGTTAGTAAGGTTAATAATCACAGCAAACTGCTTACATGCTGCAATTCACTTCCTTTAGTTTGTCACCCAAATATCAATATAAACCTCCAGCTTAAGATAATACTCCATATACCAGATGAAGTGGATTCCAATCCACAGAACTTTTTAACATAATAGAATATTTATATTATATATAATATTTGTAATATATGTGATGTAATACATTTCTTAAACTTTAAGGTACAAGACTCCATTTTTGTTACAAAATGAACACTGCTACTCATTTGGAAATAATTATGAAATAGGTCTGAAGACCAGTTATTAAGCTGTGATTAAACTGAAAAACAATCATAAAAATATTAACAGGAGCAACAATTAAAAATGTACAGTAAGGTAGCTTTCTTACATATCTATAGAACAGATGAAATATGAGAAGGATAAGTTTTTTCTGTGTCAGGACCTATCTGAAATGTACTGATAAGTTACAGATAAAGTAAAAGCACAGTTTAGTGAACAGGTGGAAGGAGAGTCCATCAAATCCAAAGACAGAAAAAGAGGGGAAAATATAACACAGTGCAGTGGGGAGAGAGACAAGATAGCTCCCTCTTACACTGGAGACTGAACAAAGAGGTTATTCAGATGATGCACAAAAAGTTGGGTGAGAATAGAAGCCTGGATGGTGAAAAGGAATTGCCACCACAGCTGCTGATTTCCCAGGCTGGCATATCCCATCAGCATGCTTGATCTTTCCTCCCTCCCCTAAACTGTTGCCCCAACACAGCATATCCCACCAGCCTGCTGACTGGATTGATATTCCCAGTATCATCCTTCTTGCCCTCCCCTTACCTTACCAAGAACTCACACATAAGCTTCATCCAACAAGGAAGTGCTGGTCAGAGCAGAGCCAGGGTGGGTAAAAGGAATACCTATTGTTGCTTATTTTCTGCCATGTGCCTCCTCTACCCTCACCTAGATATCTGAACTGACTTCAGAAATGGCCTTGTCCATCATTTTGAAGTGCTGCATCCAAAATTCATTAAATCATGGCTTTACTATTATTTTATAATTCAAAATAGTTCATTTGCAATACATTTAATTGTATTTAATTAAACAATAGGCAATAAACACATTATAACACCTTCAGGACAACAATTTAGGACAGCAATTTAAAAATGGAAACCTAAAAGCTTCTTCCACTTCATACTTTTGTAAAATTTGAAATAGTTTTAGGAGCACAAAGAAAAAGAAGATATGACTGATCTTCATAGGAATGTCATAGACAGTGGTATTCTAATAAAGGCCTGTTGCCAACTGTAAATGACACTCCGTAATATACAGAAGATAAACAAAACAGAGCCTAATCAAAGATCAGTTTCCATAGTGACAGACCGTTTCCATTAAACACAGGCTGAAAGGGTTTGAAAGTCAAGCACTTCTATGTTCAAATTAGGCCTAGACGAGTATTAAAAGCCAGAATGGTGGTGCAAAATGAGGTTTAATACGGTTATAGAGCTGGAGGAGGCAGCAATCTAGATCAAGCCCCTGCTGGATGCAGAATTACAACTACTTCAGATTCATCAAGAAGAAGAATTTTGCACCTACTAGAATTCCAGGTGATCTTCAAGATAACTCTGCATAAAATCAAAATAAGTATGGCAATACCCATTTATTCCTCCCAAAAAGTCCAAGCATATTTGTACTAAAACTATAAGCTTTGATGGGCCACACAGTTCAAATACAGGGTATAAAACTAGATTCCATAATCAGACATCATTACGTGAAACATGGCACTTATTTTTGTAGACATGTACAGTAATTAAGCTATCACAATGGTGCTACTAAACTTGTATTTGTGTTTTTAAGTCATTGTTTATTATTTGTTGGATGTATATTCCCCCATCCCATCCCGGTTTCCTCCAGGAGTTCAAGGCAAAATATATAGCACTCCCACTGCTTATCTTCCCCCAAACTCCATAGGGTAAGTTAGCCAAGAGGTACAAAAGCAATCATGTATAAACTCAAAAAAACAATATTTCATTTCATCCTTACCTATTCCACTATCATCAAGTCTCATGTAGCCTTCTGCTAGGGAACTAAAACCTGTTAGTCCCCCCATTGCAGCATAAGGGACATCTTGCCCAACTGGCTTTCCTTGGGCTAAACGTTCCTCTTTTGTTTCCACTATTGTTTCATGAGAATATGCTGGCTGGCCACATCCACAAGTAAAGCAACTGTGAAACCCCGCACATTTGGAACCTAATGCAAAACATATTTTGAAAAAGTCACAATTACATGTTTGACAGGTTTCCACTCAATGTCACTTTTGCTTGCCGTAGCCTTGGTGATACAAACAATGACTACAGCTGAAACCTTTTAATATGCATATATGCATTATTTAAATAGGACAGACATGAGGAAAAAATGTAAGAATTAGAAGATAATCATTTCTACATCTGGGATCATAAACATTACTCATGACAGTATTCTTTGTTTAGATAGTAATTTGCAGTTGGGGACTAATTCTACAACGAGTTGTCTGATAGTAGAAACAGTCGTATTGCATATGCTTGAAAAAGATCACATTGAGGCTCTCTTATCTGGAAGCAGCACAAATTTGAATATTGCATATCATTATGCAAATTAACCAGATTTAAAGTCATTATTTATTTATTTAGCATATTTGTATGCCATTGCAATCAAAACTTACTCTCTGCAGCTCACATAAAAAATACAATATAAAACAAACCCCATATAAAAATTATGACACCACAAAAAGAAAGAATAAAAGATGGCGACAACTCAAATC
Source organism: Liasis olivaceus (assembly GCA_030867105.1). Lineage (NCBI taxonomy): Eukaryota > Metazoa > Chordata > Lepidosauria > Squamata > Pythonidae > Liasis > Liasis olivaceus. The sequence goes on along the minus strand of CM061351.1, from coordinate 31,973,675 downwards.
AGGGAGAGGCTCTCCAGAAAGCTCAGTCTTTAGAAGCTTGCAGAGAACCAACGAAGAGGAACCAGTCAGATCTCCACAGGGAGACTATTCCACAATATTGGTGCTGTAACAGAAAAGCAGCACCTCTTTGCCTCAGTCCCCTGAACCTCCAAAAGTGTGGGATTTGCAGCAGTTTCTCCCTACTAGATCTAATCAGGCAGGCTAAAGTTGGCTGGAAAAATATGTAGTGTTAAATTAGTTTCCTAACTGCAGAATTTGAAATGTTTTAGTCATTCCCAAAGCAACAGATATGCATTGTTGTTATACTGAGATAGTATTTAAAGAAAGATATCTGTGAATTGGATAGTAGTTACCCTTAAATATGAGTTACTTATTTAACCAAAGTACACTTACACACGTTGCATGGAAACCCAGTTGCTGGACTATGCTGATCTGCAAAGTGCTTACATCTACAGCGAATGGACTGAGTACCATTAAGAGGAACAAAATTATAAGATTTACACGGGCATCGGCTCACTCTACAAGGTACAGAAATAGGGCGTTCTTTTGGAATCACTTCAAAGTCTGTTTTGTGTTGTTTATATCTAGGAAAAGTAAAACAAAAATGCAGACACACTGTTTGGTTACTACTCACTTATTAGAATATGTAGTAATCCTTTTATTATTCAAAGACATTCAATTATTCTATAAAACAGGCAAGGCTAATACACTTTGGCAGAGTCTGCTAGTCAATCAGTATTTCAAAATCTCCACACTTATCCTGGATTTGGAAAAAATATACATCAATTTTTTAACTGATCCCTTGGATTGCTCAGTTTCCTACATGTGTTGGGGCAGAGTTGCTAGAAATATTGAGGCCTCCAGAGTATGGACCTCTGAATGATCTGCGAAGTATGAATTCTTCCCAGTAGAATTATTTGGAATGAACTTTTTCCTGGTTTGAACCTTAAACCAAATAAGAAAGTCAGAGCTTCTCAGTACAACACTACATTCATTTTATTTATCAGTAATTAACATAGTAAGAAAACAACCAAAGTCATGAATTTTGCTATGTTGAAAAAGCCAAAAGTGAATGTGGAGATTGAACAGATCTGCACATTTCCAGGACAAAAGGTTTCCTTTCTAACTTCACAAAAGGAAAATGAGCTGTCAAAAATTTGCCTTCTCTTGGCTTATATTTGTGAATCCAACCAAGGACAGAGGAACACGTGTACTATATTTTGTGTGCAGAAGAGTTGTACTGAGAGTCTGATAGCACAAACCAGCAGACTCAGGAGTACAGTTATGTATTAACCCAAAGGTAAGATAACCCAGATTTTAAGACAATAACCATTTTCCTCTGGTAAGATTAGGCAGAAAAAAAAATCTGCCTCAATTATTGCATTATCAGCGAATCCAAAGCCACTCTTCTGTTTTAAAGATAAAAATTATTTGGAGAATTAGTCTTCCTTCTGAGCAAATGCCATATTATGGATACATAACATATATGACTATTAAGAAACAAGTTCTCTGGTCAAGTTGACTGCATCATCATTGGTACAGATATAGAATGCCTTACCTGTGAGAACAAAAACAGGGTGTTTCTGGACCCACGAGTTTACAGTCCATGCCAGTTGGTGATCTCCAGCTCACATACAATCTATTTTGCAACCGAATTGGTAACACTCGTTTCTTGTATTGTTCGTATTCTTCAGGGGTAAACAGTTTCCCACCATCATCTTCTCCTACAATTCTGCAAAAGTGTTGATTTCTGTAATACTTTTCATTACATATTTAATTACAACTGAAACCAACAACCCTTTAATAATAAACACGTAGAAAACAGGGTGAAATTGTTATGTCATAAGAGAAAGGAAAGAGAATCTTGGAACCAAAATGTGAATATGTGGGAATTCTGATTCTAAAAAGAAGTAGGGTGAATATCTAAAAACTACTATGATCCTAAACATAATTTTATTTATTTATCGAATTTGTCACTGCCCATTTCATCAAACGACTCTGGGCGGTTTACAAAACAATTAAAATCAATTAAAATTACAAAATTACAATAATAAATAAAAAATAAAAAGATCCAAAATAATTGGCAATCACTCAGGGAGCGTCATCGAGGCGCTAGCCACCCCCAGGATTGGGCAGAGTTGTTATCCCCCCACACAAGCTGGCAGAGCCAGTGTCAGGATTAGCCCAGGAAACTCCAGGAGACAGTACAGATTCAATTCAGCATGGTTTATTGGCTTCAGTCCCGTTACAGAAATCTTCTCAGAGTGAGAGCAAATTCCAGGGTCACCCTCCCAACCTCCCTTGCATTCTTTAGGGAGGGTTCAGTCTCATTCTCATATCAGTACCTCGTTGCTCGGGCGACGAGAGTAAATTCTTGACCCCCCTGTTCCTGACTCTCACATCCAGGTCTTCAATTTTTTCCAGAAGGCTGGTAGGGTACAGGCCTGCTGCACCTTCGGGGGGAGAATGTTCCAAAGGGCGGGAGCAACAGCAGAGAAGGCTCTCCTCCTGGGCCCCACCAGTCAACAATCTCTCACTGACAGGACCCGCAACATGCCCTCTCTGCCTGACTGGGTGGGACGGGTTGATGTGACAAAGGTAAGACGGTCCCTCAGGTAACCTGAACCCATGCCATGTAGGGCTTTAAAGGTGATAACCAACATTTTGAATTGGACCTGGAAGCAGACTGCGACCCAATGCAGCTCGCATAGTAAAGGTGTTATATGTGCCATTCTTGGGGCAGTCAAAATTATTCTCGCGGCCACATTTTGGACCAGCTGTAGCTTCTGGATACTCTTCAAAGGTAGCCCATGTAGAGCGCATTGCAATAGTCTAGCCAAGAGATGACCAGGGCATGAGTGACTGACCAGAGAGCCTCCTGATCCAGGAAGGGACGTAACTGGCATACCACACGAAGGTGGGCAAAGGCTCTCCTGGACACAACTGCCACCTGCTCCTCAAGCAGGAGTCATGAGTCCAGGAGGACCCCCAGATTATGCACGGGGTCCATCCAGGGCAGCACAACCCCATCTAAAACCAAAGATGGTAAATTCTTGGATACAGAGGGGCCTCCAATCCATAGCCATTCCATCTTACCAGGGTTCAGTTGAAGCCTGTTGCACCCCATCCAGACCCCCACAGCCTCCAGGCACCACAAAAGGGTGGTCACGGCATCACTCACCTCACCTGGGATGGAGATGTATAACTGGGTATCATCAGCATATTGATGATACCTCATCTCATGGTGGCAGATGATCTCACCCAGTGGTTTCATGTAGATGTTAAAAAGGAGCAGAGAGAGTACTGAACCCTGGGGCACCCCACAAAGGAGGGGCCGTGAGCTGAACCTCTCACCCCCAATCAACACCAATTGGGATCGACCTTGAAAGAAGGAAGAGAACCAGTGCAAAATTGTGCTGCCCACTTCCAACTCCCCAAGTCGACCCAAAAGGATACCATGGTCGATGGTATCGAAAGCCACTGAGAGGTCAAGAAGAGCAAGGATGGATGCACTACCCCCATCCCACTCCCGCCAGAGATCCATGAGTATGACCAATGCCATTTCCATCTGGGATCCAGGCCTGAAACCTGACTGAAAAGGGTCCAGATAATCCATTTCCTCCAGGATCCTCTGGAGCTGCAACGCCACCACCTTCTCAATCACCTTCCCTAAAAAGGGGAGGTGGGAGACCAAACAAAAATTGTGCAGTATGGTGGGATCCAGTGATGGCTTCTTGAGGAGGGGGTACACCAGTACCTCCTTAAAGGCAGCTGGAAACACCCCCTCCCTCAAGGATGAATTCACCATTGCCTGGACCCACCCACATGTAACTTCCCGGGTAGTTTTAACTAGCCAGGAGGGACATGGATCTAGTTGACAGGTGGTGGCATTGATTGTCTGGAGGGCCCTGTCCACTTCCTCAGGTTCAACAGGATCAACTGTTCCCAGATAACAGGGTAAGAACATACCCTGGGCATCTCTATAGTCCATGCCTCACACTTGGTATCCAACTGGAGCTGGATCAAGTGGATAATTGGCTGTGATTACATAATATACCTGGATAACTTATCAGTGGTGTTCTCAACCCAATTTTTAGGGTTTACATAATACAGTAATCATGAAATGACAAGGATGGGTTTATGGTATGAGCTTAGGGTTTGTGGCTACTTTCTGACTCACTTATTGTGCATGGAGAAATTTCCAAACTAGGTATTGTACAGGATTATCTGTGTTCAAGAATTTTTCTGCCTACATTTTCTTTTGAAAGGAGGAAATGTTTAAATTCCTATACATGCCATCCTTTATCCAAGGGACACACAGATTAGCATATTATTTTCTTTTTTTAAATAGTAATTTTATTAAAGATTATAATTACAACAGTAAAAACAAATACAAACTAAAGAAAAAGAAAAAGAGTAGAAGGTGCAGAAAAGAACGAAAAAAGGAAAAAATAGAAAGAGAAATAAGAAAGAAAAAATAATAAGAAAGAAAAAATATATATATAAAGAAGTGACTTCCCAGATTCATCACAAGTATAAACAATTTTAGTAACGTAACACCTTCTCTTAAAATGAACAAATGATCTCTTCTTCCCATATCCCATCTCTTATCTATAAAAACGAATCCATAAAGCATCGTCATTTCAGTCCTGATGTTAGCAAAAGTCCATTAAGATTACCAGAGATAACAACATATCTATTTTAACCTTGATCAAATAAACCAACTTTATATTCCTTCCTTTTACTTCTAACAATCTTAATATTTAGTCTCTTGTCATTTAACTTGATTTCTTTTCTTTTGTCCCTTCTCACAAAATTCTTCAAAATGTTTAACAAGCTTCTTTTGTAAATCCAATATGGGAAAAATATCCAGGCCACTCTCTTGGTTTGTTTGTATATCCCTTTTAATTATTAAGACTTCAGTTGGTTTCTTTTGTATGTCCAGTGTAATATCTTTTTCCATGTCATTCTTGTAGAAATCCACTTTCAACTCAGTCTCGATCTTGTCAGATAGAACTTGCTCCTCTTCCATAACATCTTTTAGACACTTAAAATTAACTTCTGGGTTCATTGTTCAAAAATATCCTTCAGTATGTCCAATGTTAAAATATTTTGCTTCATTCTGTAAATTGAGTTTAAGTGTTCTTCTTTAATTATAATCATTAGTTCCCTTTAGTACCCAATTTTTAAAATCTTATTATGTTTCAAAACAAAAACATTTTCCCACAGGAAGGATTCTTTATAATTAATTCCAAAATCTTATCTCAAATTTATCAGGACCCTTAGTCTATTTGTGACTTTCTAAAATCAAAGTTTTAATCAACCTGATGCTGTTTATTCCAAAAAAAAAAAAAAATTAAGTTCTTAATTTTGTAGTTAAAACTTCTTTTGCTAAGGATTGAAGAAAACTCACCCGGTGCTATAAAATTTGTCAATCCAAAGGTTCCTAAGAGCTGAAAGCAGTTAATAAGCAATTTCTGAAAGTGATTAGAAAAGGAAATATGCGAACTTAGTGTCCTTTCAAAGACACTGACCACAGTTTGAGCAAGGTGGTTATTCTCTCATCTCCCAGAGCTCTAAACCTGCAAGGCGCAGCTGTCAGGAGCACTTGTAGGTGATCTCAAGTCTTCTCCTTGTCCAGAGAGGAATTATTGAAGAGCTGGTCTATTCATTGGCTCTTCATTCTGTCATGGGCATTGGCTCTGCTTTTTGCAGAGCCTTCTTTGGTCCACCATTTCTTCCCCAGAAGTCCAGCATATTATTTTCTTACTTCCTACCCATACAACAAAAGCGAAGTTGTCTAGGTAGAAGGGAAGAAAATGACATGCAACAACAGTTGGTGATCTCTAGACAAAGGGTAAGCTATAAACCATGCTGTATTCACATAAAATGCTAACCCCTGATTTATGGAATTAATCCAGATGGCTGTGGGCACACAATATACTGAATCATAAATTAACCACAGTGGCTGGATTCTCATAACACACTGTGCCACAAGTTAGCCAACTACATTTTAGCTTGGCATGTCCTGGAAACTCGAACAAGAAGTCTAGAGCAGTAGCATTGGAATACTGCAATCATTCAGCTTGAGTTGCCCTCCAGATAAAATTCAATGGAAATGTATATAATTACAAAATGGGAAGAAGGCAAATCAAATTCAGTTAAATATACAAAAATAAAAACATCAGCATACACATAATTTATAAAGACTTTAAAATGTCTACAGAATAAGCACAGGGACCAATAACACCAACCAACCACCACCTTTCTCATTCCATATTCCCAGTATTAATACAGATATTGGTCACCTAAAATAGAGCTCCTATGGCTCTAGTGTGAAGTGTGTATTCAGTCAATGAATGAAAGCACAGACTAAACAGGAATCAGAGGGCAAACTTCTAAGTGCATACTGTATAGCAAAACACACTTTGAATTCATGTTCATGCACAATGTGAGAAGAGCTCAGCATGGACCAGAACATTAGCAATATTGTACCTGCACCTCCCTCTGATGTTCCTCAGCATTCTCAGCAAATTTATAAATATGATTGCTGCTGGGCAATATGTACAGTTTTGGACAATGAGAATAAACTGCAGATTAGCTATCTGAAATATTTTCCTTGTCAAAATGAAACCATCCTTTTAGTTGCTATGTAAAAATGTCCACAGTTAACTTTCCTTTTAATCAGCAGTGGATAATGTCACCAAACCTGCTCTCTAGACAAGCCATTCTTGGCAATCACAAGACACTCTCTTGGGAGTGGAGGAACAGAGATGGGCAACATGCTCAGCTCATTTAAAAGTTCAAATTTACATGTTGTTTTCACATCAGGATGAGGCCCCAAATATGGGTAAATGATTAATCCAGTCAGACTCTGCAAACAGTCAGAAATGCAGGGCTGTCCCAGTTAAATAAGGAGCAGCCATTTTGATTGGGATATCAACCTCCTTATCAGATTGTTCTTGGGTGGGTGGTGTTTGCTAATGGCAATGAGTGGTGTGTAATGACCAACAGACATTATGTGTACGTATATAGCAGGTAGAAGCAACTTACCAAACTGCTTTGGGTAGCACCATGGAAATGGTGAAGGGCTGGCCATACGGCATGACAAACAGATAAGTGTTGGATAATAACAATCCTCAATTGGATACCAATTGACCCCAAATGCCCCAAGCAACACTGGATAGATGATATAACTCAGTTCAAAGGGGTTAACTAGAAACAACTTGCAGAGTATTAAAGCATTTGGAAAGCAGTTGAAAAGGCCTTCATCCTGCAATAGATTGATCTGGGTTGATCATGCTGAGTGGCCAAATTGGAATCAGAACCACCTCACCCCTTTTCTGCCCCCAATTCACCCTCACTCTTGTGCACCTTAAGAGCTGAGAGGGAAAGTTTTGTGGGGGCTGCTCTATCTCCTGACTCTTACCTCCTAAGACTAGAAGAGTTAACCTTTTCTACTCAATTCAGACCAAGCAGCGTGACTCAGGGCAGGTAACAGTTTTGGGGGGCCTGATTGGAGCAGGAAATGGGCCTTGGAAGTGACCCATTAAGCACCTTGTGTAAATATGGTCTCATAGTATGCTAGGCTTAGATGTGGTCAGCTAGTTTCCGGCTCCAGTGTATTGTCCAAACCCAACTCATAACAGCTTGTTTATGATACACTGTGTTACAGATCCAAGTGAGTGGATTTAATACACTACCATTAACTAGAGGTTAGTGTTTTGCATGAACACAGCCAAAATGCTGAAGCCAAAAGGCCAGAGGGGAGTGGAAATTCTCCGTTGGAAAGCAGGTCTTAATGTTCAGATCTTCCTTTGAGTCTTGGCTGCTAAAGAACAGCATCTTTGTTTGTGGTTTTAATAGATATGTATGTACAGTGGTACCTCGGGTCACGAACTTAATTCGTTCCGCGACTCTGGTCACGACCAGAATTGGTCCCGACCCGGATCAAATTTTCCCATAAGGTTCAATGTAAATACGGTTAATCCGTTCTGACCCCTACGAATTTGGTCGCCAACCAATTTTGGTCGCGACCCAAATCAAATTTTCCCATAAGGTTCAATGTAAATACAGTTAATCTGTTCTGAACCATATGTATTTTTTTTTAAAACCACAAAAATATGACACAAAGTACAGTACGAAGAGAGAGAACGCTAACCTTGCTCGAGGCGACTTCTGGCGTGGAGGACAGGAAGGTGGGTGGGGAGGCGGTTATTGCTTGGAGGGAGAGTCCCCCTCCCTACAGGAAGCCACGACCACGTGTCACAGCAGGGAAGATGGCCGCGGATCCTGTTTGTCACCTGATGTGGAGTTCGCGAACGGAAGCAAAATTTTGCCAACGGTGCTGTTCGTGACCCGAATTGGTCATAAACAGAAGCATTCATGACCCGAGGTACTGCTGTATTAGCATTACTAATGTTGTTTTAACTGCTGGTTGGGAGCCACCCAGAGTTCAGTATAAGATAGGTGGCTATATAAATGTTTCAAACAAATGAATAAATCTTTTACCCAGCAGTGAAGAAATGCTTTCTACGTATGCTCAGGCGACACCTTTTATTTCTGTATATGGCTCAAGACCGGTGGTTTTCTACCACTAACTCCTGGTGAGCTGCCTCATGGTTTGCTGAATCAATTAGGTTGGCTGGAACCGCACAAACCAGTCAACCCCATTTTAGCCAATCCGTAAGATTTGTTCCTGGTTCAGTACGGGGACCGAAGTTGGCTACACAATTATAGCCAGGCTACCGGATCTGGCGTGCAGAAATCCGGACGACCACCAGATCGCAGCGCGCGTCTCCAAGCGCATTCCAAACAAACGCGGGTCTTTTGAGACACGCATCTATCATCAAAAAGCCGCGAGGAATGGAGAAGCCTCTTCCGTCCAGGGCACCCGAGCGATGGCTTTCCCAGCCCCTCCTCGGTGGATGAAAAGCGGCCGCCAGGTTGGCCTCCTTACCTCTTATATTCCAAATAGTCGTCTATGGCGGCGGCGGCCCCGGGCTGAAATGTCAGCCACTCCATGACCTCGGGGACACCCTACCGGCTCTCCCCGCCGACTGGGCAGCGGAGATGCTGTTTCGCAGATCCCGCAAAGCCTTTCCGGACAAACGCGAGACGCGCGGCGCGGAGCGGAGCAAAGGCCTCGCGGGAGAGGGAGGTGGCTCCCCGTGTCAGGAGGAGCGGCTGGGCCGCGGCGTCGCTCAGGAGGACTCCGCCGTTGCTTGGAGACGGCGGCTCTAGGTTGCCTCCGAGCGTCTGCCTTGGTTTTTGAATAGGTTCCGTTGAAACCGCCGCTCTTCCATTGCTACGTGACACCCTTATTACAGTTTTAACCTCTTTGTGGTACGGTACTATACGGGCATCAGTAAAGAAATACGTGAAGATAGGCCACCCTCCCTCCTGAAACAGGCTGAGTTTGCACAGTCCCCAGAGCCACAAACTTCACGGTGCCGAGTGAACCCAGCCAGGGTAGTTAGTGCTTCAGTGCATCGTATTAACTCCACCCCAGATGGTTGATTCATGTATTATATGAACTGCCTATGTATTATAGAAACTAGAGCCAGTTTGGTGTAGTGGTTAAGGTGCTGGCCTAGAAACCAGGAGACTGTGAGTTCTAGGCCTGCCTTAGGCACGAAAGCAGCTGGGTGACTTTGGGCCAGTCCCTCTCTCTCAGCCCAACCCACCTCACAGGGTTGTTGTTGTGGGGAAAGTAGGAGGCAGGAGGATTGGGTATGTTCCCTGCCTTGAGTTATATATATATAAAAAAAGGCAGGATGAAAAATCTGATATTATTTATAGGCTACTCTAATCTGTTAGGATTCTGGGTGGCTTACAGAGTACAACCATAAAAACCACAGATGGTGCCATCCAAAGAAAGTTAAAGAATATCAGTTAAAAGACCAAAATGTCTCACAAGAGGTCTACCACCCATTCTAACTCAGGGCCTGGGGACAGAGCCACATTTTAAGGGCTTGTTTGGACAGGGCAGGGACTATATGAATCTTGGGTGGAATGATGTTCCAAAGGGCAGGCATGACAAAGAAGACCCAATTCTGGGTCCCACCAAGTAGCCTTGCTTAATCGATAGGACCCAGAGCATACCAGCTCTGTCAGATTCAAAGGAATAAACCTATGTGGAGTTAATAATGTCATTGGAAGACAGTCTCATTGTTGATGGAAAATTAGCAGCAGGTCCAATTCAAACCCTTACAGGGGCTTCAACTCTCTGAAAAAAACTTGCTCAAGGTAAGTACCCTGCTCCACCCTCAGATGTTTGGATCCCAATGATTTAGCAGCATTCCCAGTCTCACACTCAGGTGGGTGCTTGCAGTTGTTTTTTTTTCATGTATTCATCCTGGCCGCTCAGGACATAAGGAGACAATGTATTGAGTATTAATATGGAATAATTATTATCTACTACACTGGTCTCCCAGTACTTGTGCAAATATTCCGAATAATTATCACTTTTTGAAGAACTCTGCATGTTCTGATAAAGTTGCACCAATCCAGTATCATCCAGCAGCTAATACTGTTACCTGGAATTTTAGGCTTCATTATTAGCTTTTTAATAAAGGTGATATTAGCATTTTAGCATGGCATCCGTGCTTCCTTTTGAAGTTCAGGAAACCATGTTTTCTTTTTAACCAAAGCCATTTCTTCTTTTGATATGCAAGAACTAGCCTTTCCAGCAACTAAAAAATAGTTACCATATTCTAGAAGTTCTTGAATACACTTGTAAGTATTTAGAAAGATACAAATTCAATTGGGAAAAGGGGTGATGTAACCCATAAATTTGCCACTTGTGGAATGTTATCTAGGATCAGTGTTTTCTATGGTTTAATTTTCATATCTAATTAATGTTTCCTATTGTTTGTTTTGTTGCTTTCTGACACATCACATATACTGAACATACCGAACAATAAAACATATCATTTGTTTCTGTACTCTATATAAAGACTGGACCCCCCCCCCCTTAATAAACACTTTTTGCTTGGCCTGAAGTACTTGTGATTCATGCTATCAGGAGGGGCAAAAAAGCCATTTTGCAAAGTTAGTCTCTCCCCCAAATTCAGGGATCAAGTTTTTGTTTTTGTTTTAAATCGGCTTCATGCAAACTCGGATGCCTGAGTTTCTAGGCAATAATACCAGCTACAATTAAAACTCTTTCATTCAATGGACATTTCCAGAGGGACAAAGTTCCCAATGCATTACACTGCATTAAAGAGCTATTCTGTCTTTTCTTTAACAGATTTTTTTTTCTGATTGTAAAAGAACATACAGGAGCAATACAAATGGTACATTACTGTTCGGATAGGTACTTAGCAATCCCCTATTTCAGACAAGAAGTCCATGTATGCTTCAAAAGTAACTTGGAAGAAGCACCTTGGAATTCACAAAAGCCTGAGCACAGCACCTTTGCTATTCATTAAAGCAGCCACCTCTTTATTCAGGTTTCCATGAGCCTAACAAAAAAGACAAGTCAATATATTAAAGTAGTCACATTGTCAATGTGGCTTTCAAAGCATCCACATTTTTTTTCAGGCTCATGTGGAAAAGGATGTGGCTGCTATAAACAATGCAGGTAGCGCTTGCTTAATGACTATTCATTCAGCAACCATTTGAAGTTACAAAGGTGCTGAACAAGATAGTTATGACTGGTCCTCAAAGTTACGGTTGTTGTAGTGCCCCTGCAGTCACATGATCAAAATTTGGTTGATTAGCAGTCTGCTCTCATTAACAACTGTAGCGTGCACTTCAACTCCCCCCACCCAGCTCTCTCTCCAATCTCTGTCCTTTTGGCTACCCTGCACTCTGCCACCTACTCCTACCACCCCCTTTTGACCTTTGCCATCATCTTTCTTCAGCCACTGACAAGTCGCAACCAGCCAAGTCAGCTGCTTGGCCTCCATGAGGCTTCAGGGAGGCCTTACAGGGCCTCGTGAAGGGCCAGCAGCTGCCTTGGACAGGTGTGCCTTAGCAGCGGGAGGAAGAAGACAGTGAAGGGAGGCGGAGGGTGGCAGGGGTAGGTAGCAGCAGCGGAGTGCAGGGCAGACAAAAGGGCAGAGATAAGGGGGAGATAGGGCGGTGGGGGGAGTTAAAGCAGAGGCAAGCCTGGCAGGGCAGGAGAAGCATGAGGTCCTGGCTTAACAACCCCAACTGGGACTACAGGAACTGCCATTGCTAAGAGGTGTGATCACATGTTTTGCCTAATGACCACTTCGCTTAGCGATGGAAATTCCAGTCCCAATTAGGGTCATTAAGCGAGGACTACTTTGTAACAGAGAAATGCTGTGTTACCTTGCCTGAGTTCAGAAGGATTTCTTTCAAATCATTTTTGAACCATGCACAACTGTACTAAACGCAATATTAAGTCTATACATGTATATTCTACTGAATTCAGCAAGGTTTATTTCTCAATAAATGCAGAGATTTGTACTGAGGTACACGTAGAACTAAATAGGCATAGGATCATTCTAGTGTTGGTTTTTTGTTCCTTTGAGGCAGTGGTGACTCCTGACAACTGCCTGGGTAGTCCCTGCAGTTTTCTTGGCAAGATTTTGGAAGCGGTTTGCCATGGCCTCCTTCCCAGGGCTGGGAGAGAATGACTAGCCCAAGGTCACCCCGCTGGCTTTGTGCCTCAAGCCAGACTAGAACTCAGAGTCTCCCAGTTTCTAGCCTGATGCCTTAACCACTACACCAAATTGTCTCTCCGGTTTTCTTTACCAGATAAATACTGAAGCTATACTAGTTAAAATAACTGGACCTAAGTTATTTTACAGGATTACAATTTTAAAAAACCTAATTAAAACATTTGAAAAAGCAAGTGAAAGGATCAGCTAGGGACTCATTGCGTGTACCATATATACATCACTTTATTTTTTAACCTTTCCTATAGATACTACAGTCATCTGAAGGGAACATCATTTGAGACTGTATATCTAGAACCACAAATCTTGCTTTTTCTAAATAAATGTTTTTTTAAAACTACACAGCATATTTTAAGCAAAAATAGAACAACCCTTTTAGAAATCATTCCATATAGGTGCAAAATCCAAACTGGCACTTCATTTTATAATTTATGATGCAGAATGTACACTGTTATATAGTGCACCTTCACCACAACTCTCTGCTGTAAGGCTAACATGGATATAAGGCAATGCTGATTTCTGTTCCCATTTACTTTCAAGTTCATTTGAAAAGAATCTGGTTATAAAACCATAGTCATTGCTGTTTCACAAGAACAGACTGCACCCCTTTAGCACAGATTTTCAGTAAACATCAAAATGCCTTCCTTCCCATCATCAAAGTTCAACCCCTTCCTCTTGTTTTGTTTCAGGAATAACTTAAGAGACAGTGTGCCCCATGTATTATAGGCTGTAAAATATATTAAATAGGAAAGCAATGAATAAAAAGCTAATAGTGCTCAGTATCCAATTAGTGTGATTCTATCACTTAGGTTGTATCTTCAGTTACTAAATACATGTATTAAATGTTTCTGGAACAGCTATATACATTACAATTTATTTTTTAATCAACTAACTGCTCTAGTTCTGTAGCAAGATTGCACTTTGGCACATTGCTACTTTAGGTTTTCACAAATGGAACTATTTTTAAAACATTCTTTCTCAAGCTACTTCACAGTGCAAATAAAAGACACTCTTTGGACCACCATTTTAGGATGGAATAAATCTCAATTGGAACAAAAATCAGCCAGCTAATTTTAAAATATTTAACCTATATATACTTAACAGCACTCACTTTAAAGGCATTCTTTCTTCACTATGGATTAGTAAACCAGATCATAAGATCAAGCTAGTTTCCCCAAGTTTACATTTATTTAGCTATTAAATCTATATCTTTTTGTAACTATCATAGAATTTTACACTTGATTTGTATAATACCTATGCTCTTTTCATTCAACATTTTTAGTGACAGTGAGTTAAACTTTACAGGAGATAATAAATCTCCCAGGTTTCCTTTCAAAAGCAGGCATCTCCATATCCAGTAAAAGATCAGTCCAAATGCTCAGACCTCGGACTTCAAAGTCCCCATCCTGGGCTTTAAGCTGTCTTAGGTGAGTCTGGACGGTGCTGCCCAGAGGCTCTGGCTCCTGATAAAGGCAACGGATACGGTCCTGCATCTCCTGCCAAGGTATTTCATCTTCTTTTAGACCACTAGTTTGCCATTCCCCATGCAGAGGATCATAACTGAGGCAGCTTCCCCAAGCTGAGAGGAAACTCAAATAAGAAGCAAGTAATTCAGGATAATGGGCACAAAGTGAAGCCAAACACTGGGGAGACAGAAAGCAGCAGAATGACGACAGACGAGCTGGGTCTCCAAGGAGCAACCAAGGGAGGAGCAACACCCTGGCCTCCACTTCCCAACCAGGCTCCACCAGTGCTGCAGCCACTGTTCTATAGAGAACAGGACCACAGGGCAAACAGTCCAACAAGGCTGAGGAAGATCGGCCTTGGTCCCCATCACCTCCTCCATCATCTCGTAGCTGCGAAAGCAGCAGCTGAGCCTGGACTCTCACTGGCAGGCCTTCCCATTGCTCAACACCAGCTGTTTCTTTTACAGGAGGTTCCAAGTGACCAAGGAGAAGTTGGGAGGCAGCTCTACGTCTTGCTAGTAGATTGACGAAGGGCTCCTCCCCACCAGTTGCTGGGATCAAGAAGCTGCAGAAAAGGCTATGGCGGGTGATAGAGGGCAATGCCCGATTCTCCAGCAGTGCCAACCCCAGCAGCTCTGGGCAGCGCCTCAACTGACTTAACCTGACTAGACCTTTTTTTTTCAGCTGTCGCTTCAAAGCTTCCCGGAGGTTTGGTTGAGCCTGAAGATGGCTGTGGAGTTGCTGGAAGAAGCGGCCCCAATTTAGAGCTCGCATTAGAGTTGGGGGATCCCAACTTTGTACCAGTTGTGAGCGGGAGGCTGCCAAAAGGCTAGGCAGCTGCTCAGTTTGCAAGAGCAGCATCTCCATGAGACAGAGCAAAATTCCTTGTTTCTACCAAATGGCAAACTCTGAAGAAAATGTTTCGTTTTTGCTAAGTTGTCACTCTCTAGAAGTATTGTTTGGTTTGTGATTGCTCTAAGAAAGATCTGGGTTTCATACCGGAAATTGCTGCTGGTTGACGTGTTGCTGTCTGTATGGTTTGTGATTTATCAATTCCTTGGTTCCTCTTTTTCTTCCTATTGTGTTAGCCCTCCTTTTCTTTTGTTTTTGAGGGTTTTTTTTGGGTAGTTTGATCTGATTGTGTGTATGTGTGTGTGTGTATCTATACGTTTATGTACATTACCTACTTACCTTTCTACATTAGCTTTACTACCAGTGTAACTTTTTAAAAGATACAGTGCAATGTTGCTTTATTAAAGAGCTATCTTAACACAAAGGTTTTAGATAAAGAAGCTGGGTCTGTATGTGTTCACTTTTACTGTTGCAACAGGATGCAGACTGCCTTTAGCCAACTGTTTGCTTCTCTTCTGAAGAAGAATTAGATGTAAAGTAGCTCCAGCTACACAAAGTGACTTTGACTATTATCTTTGCTTGTTTGGTGCATTTACTCTTTTGCTTGTAGTAGATGGCAGCAAGTTCCCATTTGTAGTGTTTGTTGTTGAACCATTTACAACCATGTAATCAACCTTGTTTTCCAGTTTGACCAAGCGTTGCAAGATGTCATCTAGAAGAACTGCAATTGTTCTTTTCAGATCAGCTAGAGAAAAAAAAAAGATTCAAAAAGTGACACTGCTCAGATAAAATTTCATGTGACAAAATAGTTTTCTCATTGTGGAAAAAATCCAAAATATAAAAACTTTTTAAATACTCTACTCTATTTTTCAGTTTTAACTTTTTGATTATTTAGCCTGAAAAGCAAACAAACACTACATTCCTTAGAGCTCAACACTCTGTACCTTCATTTGTAACAAATTAAGAACACTAAATAAACCCTATAAATTTAGAGTTGCCTAAATAAACAACTGACTTACCTAATATGCTCTATAAACACTCCAGTTATACATAATATACTGAAAACCATTCTATATATGTAAACAGTGGAAAAAATGCACATTTTTCAATTTCCCCCAAATCCTCCATTGTTTAAAAATTTCCAGAAATTTTTACATTTCTGGTATTATTTAGACAATAAACATAATATTCAAGGCAAATGTTTTTAGACATATCATATCCAATGTCAGTATATCAGCTCTTTAATATTAAGAGCAGTCTAATATTTTTTTAGAAATGAAAACTATTATATACTTCAGTAGAACACAGAAAATGTAACAAACATTATATTAGTTCTACTTTGTAAATATAAAACTCCTTATGCTAATTTTACAATAATGTTGCTTTATATATTTTGTAAAATTAAACTGAGGATTATTTTACAGAGATAGTTTATTTAGGCTTACCATATCCTGCCATTGCAACTCCATTATCACCATTTATTACATTCTTGTTTTCTTCTGCCAGGGCTCTAACATATCTTTTACTTAAGTCAAGTATTTGTTCACGCAATTCAGCACTGCTCTGTTGCCTTGGATGCTGAAAGGTGTAGCGCAGTAACATTATGCCCCAGATAAAACCAAAAACTAGCAACAATAAACTCAATTTCTGGGACACATTTTTTCTAGAAAATGCAAAAAACATTTCTGAGCAGGCTAAATATGTCAGCAGAAGGTAGTAAATCTGAAGTCACAGTATCTTCATGGTAAGCTGTTTTGCAAAACATCTTCACAGCATGTTTATCCTTCGTGGCACACCATTTTGTCTAATTTTTCCATTTGTTTCCTGAAATTTTTTATCAAAAAAGTTGTGTCAAAATTGCTTATTTTTTATTAACTACAGTATTGATTTGGAATGTGTTATATAATTTAGAGCATTATTATAGAAACTCTCTAAAATGAATGCTGAGGATACATGCAACTTAGGAACAAGTATCTAGTGACTTTCCAAACTATAATTCTATAGGACAGCAGTACAACACAAATTGGAAATCTGTGGTACAAATTGCCATTCAGCTATGAACTATTTGGTGCCTTCATGTAAGGCTTAATCTCCCTACTTCAACTTTACATCTGTACTATGATAACAATACCACATTATCTTAAAAGATTGTTATAAAAATAGTTATTAAATACTAACCATATCAGAAAAAGCATCAGCGATTAAGGTGGAAAGCAAGGACATTTCATCAACCCTGCAGAAAAACCATTTCTCTCTCTCTCTCTCTCTCTAAACCATACCCGGCTGATAATTAGTTAAGGTACAGTATGAAATCTAAAGAAATTATGTCTAAACTTGTTTATTAACCTTTTTCATTCTCTGTCATGTCTTTTAAATTGAAAGCTTGCTGTCAAGGATTGCCTTTTTTCCCACTGTCTGAACAGAAGGATAAAAATGCCATACAGGTAGTCCTCGCTTAACGACCATTCATTCAGCGAGTGTTCAAAGTTACAATGGTGCTGAATGAATGGTAGTTACAACTGGTTCACAAAGGTACAGGTTGCAGTGCCCCTGCAGTCACGATCAAAATTTGGGTGCTTGGCAGTCCTCCTGCATTTATGACCACAGAGTGCACTTTGACTCCCTCCACCTGCCTATATCCCCCCCATCTTTGCCCTTTTGGCCACCCTGAACTCTGCCATCGCCACCTACCCCGGCTGCCCCAGCTGACATTTGCCATCTTTTTCCTCTCACTGCTGACGAGGTGTGCCTGGCCAAGGCAGCTGCTGGCCCTTTGCAAGGCCTCGCAAACAGCCAGCAGCTGCCTCAGCTAGGCACACCTCATCAGCAGCAGGAAAAGACGAGGGTGAAGGTCAGCTGGAGCTGGTAAGGGGTGGCAGGGGTAGACAGCAGAGTGCATGGCAGCCAAAAGGACAGAAATGGGGGGAGTTGAAGTGGCAGTGAGCATGGCAGAGCAGAAGCATGAGGTCCTTGCCTAATGACAGCAAGGTCCTCACCTAACAACCACAACCAGGACTACTGGAACTGCCGTCACTAAGCAGTGCAGTCACATGATATTTCACCTAACAACTGCTTCGCTTAGTGATGGAACTTCCAGTCCCAATTAGGGTCATTATGCGAGGACTAACTGTAAACAAACCAGGTGGAAGCCAGAAATGAGAAATCTGTGACTTTCCCAAAGGCTTTGCATTTCAGACTCTAAAACCCCAGGGGAGCTGGTTAACAGTGAGAAGAAACAGAAGCTGAAGTCTAGTCTACATCCAGACTCTAGAGAATAAGCCCTATTAGGACTTTTGAATGAACATATCTAAGAAGTACAGCCAGTGTTTTATCTGTCAGTTTTCCACTGTGGATTAATCTATTAATTTAAATAAAGCTTGCATATTGTGAACATACAAAGTAAGTACTTTTCAAGGTAATAAAGAAATTAGGAAAACTTACCATTTTACAATTCTGCTACTTTACTTGGAGCAGTCCTCATATGACCAATATATTCCAAGTCAACATTTGCATCCATGCTCAGCTCAATATCATTTTGAGTAAACTAGCTTGTCAACCTAACACATTTCTTATTTTTCAGAATAAAGAGCAGCACAGTTTGCTATTCAAATTATAACCATTTAGGAGTGGGAGAAACATCTGAGAAAAAAGAATAAAAAAAATATGAAAGTTCATTCAGGTTATTACTATTATAAACGTACGCATGAGAAGAAACTTTAAACGACACATTGACACTTCAAACATAGATCCTATGATTCTCTAGTACAACCAAAAAAAAAAAGCATTTCGAAAACAATATTAGAGATGCCAAAACTTCAGAAATCATGTGTTCCAAACTGCCCAAACTCCACCGTATAGCTACTTATAAGGAGCAATTCTTTCATAATTCTTCTGTGCTTTCTTCAGTAAAATACAAGCAAGAAAAAATGAGGACTATATGTAAAGTCCAGAATTACACAAAGCTCTTCAGCAGGCAATCTTTGACTCTTAAATTTCCTTTATGAGATTCTCTCAAAATAGCCAATAAATTTATTAGTGCCTTTATATATTATCAAGTTACTTATTACTGCCCTAGTGATATTTGTATGTTATCAAATTAAATAGCATCAACAGAAAGATACCAATTTTCCTATTTATAATCAAATAGGAAATTATTTTATGCAGAAGTAAGCCCCATTAAATTGAAAGATTTAAAATTTGCCACCAGGTTAGTGAGCATCTAAATTCACATGTCCTGTTGAGATCATAGAAATCACAAAGTTAACTTCTGCCATCACATATTTCCAAGTTACATTCAATTTACTTACACAGAATGTTTAAAAAAATATTACCCTGTAAGATTAAATCTAGCAGGAGGAAGCAGTCTTTCAAAAAAAAAGAAAACTGTTCATAATCTATATTTATTTCAAATTTTGCAATACAGCTAAACTGGGGGGAAGCTTGATTGATGGCACAAGATGATTTAAGGAGCAAGGAAATAAAAGACTAAGATAATACCTTATTTCAGGAACGCTTCAATCGAGAAGGCAAACCTTATGAGGCATAGCCAGAACGTGCAAAATCGCTATGGTACTTAAGAAAACAAAGACTGTGGTTGTGTGTGTTCACGCAACATGCTTATCACGATCTACTTAACCCCATTTTATTGGATTGCATGTTGAACCGTAAGCTAGCCACACGAGCTGGGCTCGCGCAACACACTAGGTTAAAACGTGGCTTGCTCATTTCTGTGTCAGTACGTCGTGCGAACATACCTCGGTACACGCCCCGAATCGTGCCTCAGAAACACAGATGTTTTTCACCAAGCGACTCCCACAAATCCATTCGTCGCCCCCCAGATTTCTCTTTCTCCATGGGTTTTACGGCGAAGAAAAAGCTGGTCGTGGGCAATCCCCAAAGGACAAACCTTGTCCGCCCTTCCGGCACTCGATCTCTTTCTCCCCCTCTTCCCGATCGTGTTCTCCAAACCCAAGTGTGAGCCTCCAAGTTACCACCGAACCTCGCACATCCTGCCTGTGGTGCCAACGCAGAGCAAGCGTCCCCTTATCCCCAGCCTAGTTCCGCTCATTTCAGGCAGCACCTCCTGACTGCGCAGCACAGAGAGGGAAAACAGAGCAATTGAATCGCATCCAGGCCGCACTTCCGGCTGCCGGTGGAAAGAGGGTAAAATTACCATATGCGGGGTGGAGCAATGAAGGCAACGCAGGCCACACATTCAAAATGTTCGTTTCGGCTTTCGTTCTGGTCCTAATTTCGGAAGAACGTTGTTTTATTATTTTTTGCAGAACACTAACTGAATTTACACTGAATTCTAACTTAGTTTTTATTTTTTGTTGAAATTTTAGCAACCTGCTCTTTCAACGTTTTTTATACCACATATTATGAACTTAAAAAAAAAAGCACGTCAAAGGTGGAACAAGTTACCTAGAAGGACGAACTGCACTTAATCTAATGCGTTCAAGTGGAGACTATACAGCCACTTGTCTGGGATGCTTAAATTTGGATTCCTGTATGAAGAGGGGAGTTGGACTTGATAGTAAATGACCTCTTCCCTTTCCATGCTTCAGTAGTATCCCTATAAAATGTGTGTAATGTGACTGAATGCAGAGTTCATTAGATTTTATCTCACCTCACCGTAGTTCTTGTTCACATGAGACACTGAACCACAAACTAACCATACACATTTTAGTCTACCATGTTGTGCAAACCCAGCTTGTGTGTGATTAGTTTATGGTTCAGTGGGCTGTGCAAACTTAGAGAATTGGATTGCAAAACTGGTTAACTGGCCTGAAGTGAACTTAATTGAGCTTGGACCATAAATAAATTACATTCATAAAACATTTGGTCCTGGATTTTCCTGGAACATCAACATTAGTAGTGAGGCAGGTGAAGATACTCTCTTCTGAAATAAGTTTTAATCTTTTAACTAATACCTCTTTTGCCAGCATTCCTAGAAGTTATGAGAGGAGTATGAGGAATCCCAACTAAGATCAAGGCTATGAGCAGCAAGCCAATTCAGTCTGATTTTCTCTGATGCACGTTCCAAATCATCCTTATACACCAGTGTTCTGGCTGCATAATCTTGGTATCAGAGGAGTCTGGAGTTCCCAGCAGCTATGCAATCTGCCAATCCTCACACTTGTAGTTCAGCAATATCTTAAGAACCATTGATTCCTCACCCTTGTTCATACATACTCAGAACAACCCAACTCCTATCCACAAAAACCTAACTGATCTTTCTTTTGAAATGAATTTACATTATGGTATTATTTAAAATACAAACTATTTGTTACCTTTCTTCTAGGCCAAGAAATATTTGCAGGCATTTGAAAAAAAAATACTATGCAATGCAGTCAAAGTCTTGTACCAATTCCTGGGACAAGAGGGCAAGGTTTTTTAATGGATTATAAAATGCTTGGACTTGGTTATGCTGTTATCCTTTTATTCTGTTGTTCTGTTTTTAAGTATGTTTGTTGCATTTTGTTCTCCTTTGTTTTTATGCTTCTATCCAATTGTAAGCTGTCCAGAGTCACTTGGTGGTTGGGTGGTCATATAAATCAAATGAAAATAAATATTGTATTTACCCAGCAAATTGTCATTTACTTAATAAAACCTATTTATGGAAACCCTGATTTAGCATCTTGTGTAAACATAATCATTGATTTCAGTTCTTTACAATATGATTATCTGCATCTTCAAAGCTCCCTTATGGATCTACTAGCAGTTTTCGTCTTCTCTTGTTGTGGAAATTAATTACATAGCAACACCAATGAAAAGACATCTAGCTTACTATTGATGCTATTCATTTCCTTCCAAATCTGTTCTCAGTGGATGAGTTCAGCTGTTCATTGTTTCTTAGAACTGCTTTGTTAACCCTTAAGTCCACTAAGAGTTCACATGAACTAAAGAGCATCTCAACCCCCCCCCCCCCCTTTCAAAATTGTAAAACAGTTGCATAGGCTTGTGCAGCATGGCTATTTCAGAAGCTATTGCTAGCTGTCTCTGCATGAATGTGCCAACAACAGCAGATTTAGCAATTCAAAAATAAGTGCATCCCCAGATATTATGAAGAACTTGTTTTAAAAGTTTTGCACAGCCCCAATTCTGCCACAGCACTGTCACAGACCTCATGTGACTGACACTTGAACTACATCTTAGCCTCATTAATGGTGCCTTTTACAGAATTCAGAGGAAAATCCTGATCAATATGCAGTATTCAACCATATAATGAAATAAGAACTAAAATCTCTGCAGGGTCCATGTGACCTTTCTGTTCTTCAGCAATTGAACTATACTTATGACTTGTGTAAGTCCTTTTAAATACTTTCTGTAACCTGCAGCTTCTACATCAAATTATGATGATGCAAAAATTACCTGTGGTACAATGATATCATGCAAATGCTGCTCATATGTACCTATGCCCTAACCTTGGATGCCAGCATGGGCATTTGCATTACAATTTCATCACTTGTCCCCTTTCACCCCCTTATAGATGCCCCCATGACTGTTACATAGTGTGTGACATTTGCTTATATTAAAATGGATTTTGTATTACATTCATTAATATGTTACAGTGGCATACAGAATAAAATCATTCAAATTTAGTCAAGTCAGGACCTTCCATGAGCATTGAGAACAGTCTGAAGAGATGACAGAAGTTCCAATGCTATCTGAGATTATTTCATCTTATGAATTCTGAAAAAGTGGATTCTTGGAAGTATGAACATTGCCTATGTGGCCTTGACCATAGGCCCAAACGGCTCCTGCAGGAAGCCAGTAGGCATGTGACTGGCTGGAACAGGAAGACTGAGAGAGGGGGTGATCCATGCTACCTTGAAAGAAATCTGGAGCACCCATTCTTGGAGGCCATCCTTAGATCCAGTTGGGTTGCATAACTATTGCCTAGTCTCCAACCTTCCCTTTATGGGGGAACTAGAACAGATAGAAATTATTTTATGCTGCCTTAGGTAAAGATAGGGGACAAGATGAAGGCAACAACATTGGTTGGGGATATCTCCAAGTTATGACTAGGTGCAGCAGGAGAAAGGCCCCAAAACTTCAATGGAAAAAAGAATACTGGCACAGCTAAGTCAGAAAGAAGTTCCAAAGTGGTAGCTGTTTTATGCAAGAAAAGAAAGGGAGAGAGATTTACAGTTCCTTTAAGAATACTCAATGTTATTAAATCCTAATTTTGTGTGGACTGGTCCTTGCACATCACAGTTTAAGTACATACAGTTGTAGGGAATGGAGGAAAAAATGTGGTGGCAAGAATTGACTGGGTGGAGAGGAGACATAGAGATGAAAAATTAGGGATTGTAAAGCAGTGGCATGTGGCCTTAGGTCTATTTAGAAAATAACAAAGCGTTTTATAGTCCACCAAGACCATAAATGTCCTTATTTCATGAGCTTTATCCTCTAAAGAGGCGTACTGCATGTTGGATTTGTAGCTTGGAAGAAGAGAATATTTGAGGGGTAAATATAACATTGGAAATGATCAAATGGAAGATTGTAATATTTGATATGTTGTATTTCTTGTTGAATGATTAATAATCACATGCTAAGAAGTCTTGATCCATATTCAAGCCATGAGAAATAATGCTGAACCTTTTGATGAATGACAGTTCTGTACTCTAATGTGAGCAATAGTTGATCGGTTAACAAAGCCCAGCTATCCAATTCTCAGAGTAACTGAGATGCACAAGCTTTGGCTTGTGGCATAAAGTAACATTGCAGTATGATGAAAATGAAACGATTGCATTCACTAAGCCATAATATGGCTTGTTTGCTTTTACTTACAGGAATATATGAACCAAGACATTGTGGCTTGCAAGCTACAGTTTATGACATGAAAATTCAGTTGTGGTTTATTCAGAAAACCATGATTAAGCACACCATGGCTCAGATACTGTGTGAACTCAGCCAGTTTATTTCTAGGATTTCAGAGGTAAAGATATGTCTACTTATTCCATTTCTACAGACACGGAATAGTCGGAAAGACAGCTGCAGGCAATTTTGATTACAAGAGTATACAAACCTACATTAGAAGAAAGCCGACTGAATACAGAAGGATTTATTTCTAATTATGCCTACACAGACTGAAGTTACATATACCGACATCTCAACGCAAATTTCAAGTGGAAGTCCAGAAGAACAAGACCACAAAGCAAAAACAAAAATTATTATACAATTGCAAACCCCGTTATGAATGCCTGGAGAAATCCAACACGCGCCGAGGGCTAAACCTAGTGAACTGCGCCTGCGCCACTCGCCCTGCTTGCTCTGTTGTTCCTTGTGGCGTCAACGCCCACATTGTGGCATATCTGGGCGTGGCACCGAGGAGTCCCGCCCCTTCCCTCAGTGTCGGGCGCAGACCTTAGTGACTAAGGCGCCATTTTGCGTTGCCGCCGCCACAGCAGACAAGTTAGGTAATTGGAGGCAGTGGCAGGAGAAAGTCGGGGCTCGGCGCTCCTCCCTTGGATTCCCGCTTGTTTGGCCACCTGCCGCCTTAGACACGCGCCAGCATGAGCGACGTGGAGGAGAATAACTTCGAGGGGAGGGTGAGTAGTGAGCGGTTCTGTCCGGGCCGAGGTGTCGGAGGCCTGGCCTGGCCCTGAGGGCAAGAAGTGGGCGAAGAGGAAAAACGAGCCTCCGAGTCGGGCGCTGAGCGGGGCGGAGTCATCCCGAGAGACTTCGTTGTTCCTTGCCAAAATGGTTCCTTCATCTGAGGTGGGGCTACGCTGCATCCCGCCCGCAGGGACCGCGCTCTCGTTGGCTGTTTCGACTTGGCCCTGCTTTCCTCCTTCCGGACCAGGATCCTCGGACTTACAAACCGTGATCCCAACTCCTCTTTTGGCGCCTTCCCTCACCCCTTTACAGTACTGGGTTTGAGTTCTAGCGCCCCCTCGCTTTTTTTAACCGTTTGCCCAGTTCCTAGTTTTTTCCCATTTTGAGGTTCTTTCATTTTGCCTTAAGCCCTCTTTTTCACTTTAATGAATAACATTCCCCCCACAACAAACCCAAATAGAAAGTATGCTGGGCTGGTGGGAAGGGACCCTACACAGTCATGGAAATCGGGTGGGCCGGCGATAAAGTCTTCTTGACCTGGGAGAGAGTTGAGGCCCATTTCTAATAATATGATGAAAATGGCGACAGGGTTTTTTCAGGTAAAAATGCCGTTAAGCTTCCAGCGTGATTTATTAGTTTTACACCGGAAGACAGAGTCAACTTTTTGTTACGATAAGGTATTAAGGTATGGTAATAGTGGATATTGTCTGCATCATTGTGGGTAGTAATGGTGAAAAGAGTTAATTAGAAGCTACTTGCCAGTGTGCCAATTCTGTTTTTGCACTATCTTAAATAACTACTTAAGTCATTATTTAATTGTTAAAAGGAATTTTTAAATTTTCTATAGAAAGTATAGCAGCGTATTTTTAAATATGCTGTCTGAGAAGAGGTACAGTTTTTTTAGGTTTAGCTTTATTATCTGTGTGTGTGTGTGCGTGTTCTATTTTTATTACAGTGTGAACAAACAAGTGGAGATAATTTCATCCCCCTCCTACCATATAAATTGGGAAAAATCATTTTTAAAAAGATGTATTTTGTAATTATTTTTCTCAAAAGTACTAATAGAAGTGTGTGGTTACAGTGGAAATCTTATCCTTGTCTAGAACATCTTATTTCAGCCTTTATAATTAATAATCAGTTGCGCTTAGTAATGATGTTTCATAAAGCTTATTATTCTCACTCATATTTTAAATCTTGAAAAACAACCAGACCAAATGTGAGGCTGTGAAGATAAGGGCTTTCAATATATTGAGGTTATAGTTGGATTTCCTATGTAAAAGTTCAAGAATACCTTCTTAGTATTGAAGCAGTATCTGGAAGTTGTGAAGAAGTGAAAGAAATGAAACAGTCTGAAACCAGGCAAGATAGAAGCGTATGCTGTATTGTAGACTGTGTGAAGGAATAAACTGCCCAGTATCACTAGATTAAGATTTGGGTGCAATTGCATCCTGCTTTGTTTCTTTATAAGTAGTTCCTTATGTTATTGGAGTGGGGTGCTTTTTGTTTGTTTTTTGCTGAGGTGCACTTCTCTTAGTTAGGAAGATGAGTGTTCTGCATTAGCCACCTCTGAATTTCTTGGCCTAGTTCAGGGTACATATACTTGCCTTTAAAGTCCAGTGGCCTAGGAACAATATAAAGACTGTATTTTGTATCTTCATAATACCCATATTTATAAGATTCAAGACTAGCAACGTAGTAGCTTGGACCACAGCTTTCACTATAGTTAACCCAGGACTCAGAAATGACCTGAGTGAGATTAGAAAATAGTGTGTCCTTGTGGTCATGTGATGCATTTTGGGTGGGGGAGATAGATTGAAAGTCCTTTTTGCATTTTCATTTAGTTGAATTTCTTACATGATTATAAATATTTTTAATATTAACTGTTTTTGAGCTCAGTCTTAAATGTGATATGGGGAAATAGCTTAGTATTACTGGAACATTCAAGTAAATTGTTCAGTTTTGTTGGTGGAAGCTAACATACAGCAGGGGCAAAGTGAATAGAATCTGTTTATATAGAGACAAGTGGGAGAGATAAGAATGGGTCTGTGAGATTTTTTAAAATTTACTGTGAGATTTCAGTATATCAGTATCTGCACTAATTTGCTTTTCTCAGAATGGAAAAAACCAGCTCCTGTAACAGAAGTAGATACAAAATGTTTGAGGCCACCTAGCCTGAGCTGCATAAATTGTATTTTTTAAGTTTTGATGCTTTGGGATTCAGGTTCTGTACTGTTATTGAATTACTAATGGAATAAAAAAATTGACAGACTTTCATAACAAAAAGTTAAATAGCTTGCAAATTCTACCTTCCCTCTATCCATTAGTTATGCAAGTATTTTATAACCACTGCAATTTTCCTAGAAGAAAAGGAAGCTGCAGAAGACCAGCTGATCTGGGTTTCCTGAAGTTCATCTGGCAGTCTGGCTTTTGAGTGATCAAAGTCACTACCCTTCCCCTTAGGTTTAGACCAGAGGAAGGATCTCCATAAAATTGAGTGATTCACACCTATCTCTTAAGCTTCAAGAGTCTGGAGAAATTCTGAGTCACTCATTGCACTTTTGAGAAGTTAACATAGTCCCTATGATAAATGTGGCAACCTAAATTTTGTAGTCTCCCTATAGAAATTGTCTTATTTGATAAATATACTGATGAACATTCTTCAATATTTGTGATTTTTGTATATATCATTTCAGTTTTTTCTGTTGAAGAGGTGCAAAAAGTGCAGTCCCAGAACTGCATGGGGTGTATCAATATCCTTTTTTGTGACCTTAAGAGTTCCCAAGAATAGGTTGTTAGAAATGGCCCTTTTTAAGTTTTGAGGGGTTAAAAACCAAATTTGATTGCCTTAAGCTTTGCAAGGTCTTAAGACATTTTCACTTCTTAAATTACCCAACTCTTCTGAGAAAATGGATTCTACCCCACCCACTTTTGGAGTGGGCTTCTGAATGTGCTGCACAAGACTTCTGTGGCCCCCAAGAAGTACTCATGGTATTCTTCCTCAGGCAGAAAAAGCAATACAGGTAGTCCCCAGGTTAAGAATGCCCAGATTACAGATGACCCATAGTTGAGAACGGAGACTACTGAGGCAGAATTCAAGTTAAATACCAAATGATTTGAGTTAAATGCACAATAGTTCAAGTTTATTACACAATACTATTTATACAGTATTATACAATAATACTGTTCCAGCTTATATATAAATTCAACTTAAGGACAGATCTTGGGAATGGAACTTAAACTGGGGACTACCTGTAGTACCTTGACAAGAATTTCAAGGATTGAATATTCAGATGTATTTTACTGTACATATTGCATACAGGTATTTCCATTAAATCTTGGCAACTTTGGAAACATTTGGGGAAAACGTTAAAGTAAATTGCTGTGTAAAGTTTGAAAAACTGCAAATATTTAGATGTTCAATACTTGGTGGTTTAAAAGCAAGGACTATTCATATAATAGGGGCTGCCTTCTAATGTTAATATGCTTTTGATGTTGACCTTGATTAATCTCAAAGTTTACAAGGATAGGAGCCAACCTGAGAAATCCCACGGTTGTCTAGATCTGGAAATTGAAAAAAATCCAGGAAGAGTCAATAGGAAATCACATATTATTGCCTCTGTCCCTACCCTGGATATGTTCATAAGGTCACCAGGAATCAAGCTTGACTGAAAGGAGACTTTATCCTGGTTTGAATGTTTGATGTTACCTATGCTGTGTTGCAGCATTCAACAGTGCTACCCTGCTTATGAATTTCCTTTCAGTTCTTCTGAAAATACTGGTCAGTTGCCAAAAAGAGACCCTATTTTGAAATCACATTTTTGGACCTAAATTGGCAAGATCTATTTTCATAGGAAGGGTTTCCTTTAATATTACTTTCCATATCCAAGGCTCACTATGAACACTGAAGAAAGACTATGGAACAAAGTTAGAGAAGTATTTTTAAACCTACATTGTGTAAGTTTAAATCTACAACATGCATGTTTAATATAAATGCCTATTGTTTTAATACAACTTTGGAAAACATAGACAATTAAGCTGTATTGCTTTGATGCTATTCCCGCTTAAATCTTTTTGAAGTTGTGTTCTGACCCATGCTTTCAGAAATAGTGTGGTTTTAATGCAGGGATGTTCGTTTAAAGTTACATGGTTACTGGATCTTTCACATAAAAGTCTTTCCAAATTAAAAATATACATGTGCACCAACTTTATTGGCCACATCTCTGTTCACATTTTTAGAATAGGAGAGAATACAGGAAATAACTGAAAAAGTCATATGTGTATCAGTGATACTTCATTTATTTCAAAGGCATATGCTACGAGTATTGTGTCTAAGACCATTCTGAATGCACAAGAATAATGTTACTTTTTAAAACTATTCTGGCTATTTTATCTATAGGCTTAATAATCACGTTGGTTTGCTGAATTTGAAATTTGTTAAAATAAGTAATAATAATAAAGCACATTCCCATTTTTATGTGTTTTAAATACAATGCAGGCAGTCTTATTTGCAGTCAGGAAAGATTTCAGGATCTGATAAATCATTCTTTTTCATTAATAGTTACGAGCATACTGTACTATTCTTATTAGCATTCATAGTATCTTAATTTGGCTATTTCTGTAACACACAGTTGTCAAAATTTTTCCTGTCTTATTCATATCTTAACAACAATGGTTGAATGTTCATGAATTAATCAACAACAACTATCATGGCTCATGTAGAATGGCTCATTATGTAGACATTAGAAGCTATTATAAAAACTTTTTCTGGGAGCTTCGGGAGAAAAAAAGGCATTTGGAAAGGGATTAAAAAATATGTGATATTAATTGAATCTTGTTTTCTGCTTCATGTACAACATTCGATGTTTAGAGAACAGATATTAACACATTCTTATGCCTTCTAGATTTAGTGGTGCGTTCTTTCAGATTGATATAAGATTGCAACTACAGAAATATCCATGCCTCGGTTTTCTGTAAGCAAAATAATAAATATACCTAATATTTAGAATCTGTAGTTGACTTCCATGTGATATCTAATCTAAACATATAGAATAGCAGACAAAATAAAATATACTATTGGATTGAAATGGTCCCAATTTTAAACCCTGTATACATTATAGAAATCTGAACATTTGAATGTTCTGTAGCATAGACCAGAATTACAATACTGTATATTACTTATTTGGTTTATATCTTACTTTTCTATTCAAGTACTCTGCACTATCAATGCGAATCAAAATATAGTACAAAAAATAGATATTTTAAAAATTAATGTTAAAATTAACAATTGAAGGCCTGGTAGTAAAATGCTGCCATTTATGGCTCCATCAGTGTTACTAAACTGCAGTCCATAAAACTTCAGTCATGTAAGAATGTAAATAATCTCTGGGAATAAAGTCCAGTTGAATGAATAAATAAAAATATATTCTGTTTTTCAGGCAGTTTGCTATTTAGATATAAATGTAGAAATATTTCTTGAAATTGTTTGACATATCAGTCTGGTAAATCTAAATTATTTGTTAGTCATTATAGGAGGTGATTTCATCTATTACACAGACACATTGTAGAATTGTGAGTTGCTAAATTAATGTGACATTCCACAATTTATTTCATTCCTGTTGTACGTAGTTGTAGAAACCTTCTAGTTGGGCAGCTTGGATCAGAAGCTCTTTGTCAAAAAAGAGTCATTCCTTTCAGTAGGTTGTCTAGCATTATCTTTGATCTTGTGCATTTTCCATTGTTATATTTCTTCCTACCCATTCTTCCCACATTACAAGTCTTTCCTTTCAGAAGTGGTTCTGAATTACATGATATTTAACTTAATTGTGGGAAAGTATGGTAAAGAAATAGTTAAAACTTGAATTTTACAAAAGCCACCAAGCATTTGCAGATCCTTACCTAAAGCAGTGCAAAATATTGTTTGAGATATTTGCAACTTTATTTAATATTTAAAAAATGTTGGGAAATAGATCAGAAATTAGTTAATAAAATGAACATTTTTAATTCCCAAATGAAAATCAGGTTTATTGAGGTCCGCTTTTGAGTTAAATAAATTTGAGAGTAATTTTTGATTGGTTCCTTAGTTTGAGAGAACAAATAATCACCTCATTTAGATACTCTAGTACGCTTGCTCTTTCTATACTACCTTGCCTGATACATTTCTTCTGATGGAGTACAAAATAGACATCCTAGTTGGATAGTTAACCCATTAGCAGCACCATTAAACTGTATTTAACTTCTATTATTGAACAGATAGTTTAGCTTTATTTCTTTATTGTACAAATATTTTGTAATTTTTGAATAAAATAATTACACTTAGTGATAGACATGAATCATGGGATCTGTAAATCTGAGGTAGCATCTGTGGCCAGGATCCAAAGAAGTAAATCAAATTTGCATTTTCAGTGCAGATTTGGGACTTGAACAGCCATAACTTAGTATGTATTTTGAAACTGAGTTTGTAGTAAAAACATAAGATCCTCCTGTTTAAAAAAGTAGGAGTCAAAACACTTTATTATCTGTGTTTGTGTTCTTGGATATGCCATTGTAGGTCTTTGAATCTTTGCCTATAAGTCTACTTCATTTTTTAAACTTCAAGCAAGTGTAATACTTAAGTGTGTGTGTCTGTGTGCATGTGTAGATATATAGATATATATATATATTATAGACTTGAAAAGTTACTGAAGTTAGGGAGCAGAATAGGTGTAGAATATTTGGGAAATGCTGCAAGGGAATCAGTGGACTCATTATTAGAGCCTATATGATTATATCAGTTACAAGATTTTTTTTAATTGCTTTTATAAATTAGTTATTTGCATTTCACCTGCTGGCTATTCCATTTTAGTAGATAAAATTCTGAAACTCCAGCAGGGTTTTATAATCCCCACATGCTTAAATATACTAAATGTTCTTTTTCCATTAAGGTTAATGTTCGTGAAGAAATGGAAGAGTTTTTTCCAAGAATGTGGAAGATAAATCAAGATAAAAGAAGGCTAATGAAAAGTGTTAAAGATCAGAAAATTAAAATTGAATGGGGGAAAAAATTGAACAGAAGATTGGTCAGATAGAAGCACTTGAATATTTTTAAGGCTATAATGAATTGTTTGAATTGGGGAAGAATACACGAAGTATGAAAAATGAAAAACTCAATGAAGAATGAAGAAAAGTAGAAAGCAAGAGTGAAGTAGAATTAAAAGAATCTGGAAGAATGAATGGGTCCTAGGTTAAGTAAATGTATGGTTTATGTTCCAGTGTCTGTATGATCAAGTTGTAGATGAATTTGCATGATTACTTAGTTAATAGAGCATTGGTCATCTGGTTCAAGTAGGGAATTATTTGAGGAAATCGCACAATGTTAACAGTGGGTTAAAGAGAATCTTGTCCTGGAGGGTATTGCCTAACCGTTTATTTTTCAGGCACAATCAATAAAATATAGTTACTTTTAACATAAGAAGGTAGGCATTTGTGCAACCAATACCATTTGTAATACTGCTTCTTTTGTTAGGAGTCACGCTCCCAGTCAAAATCTCCAGCTGGGAGTCCTGCTCGTGTAAAATCTGAGAGCAGGTCAGGATCTCGTAGCCCATCAAGAGCTTCTAAACATTCTGAATCACACTCTCGATCAAGATCAAAATCCAGGTATGTGTATGTTATCTATTAAAAACTTGAATGTGTTAAACTTTACTTGTATGCTTGTTCATTGGACCTTTCAGTGGAAAATTTAGACATTATAGAAATAAGATTTTTAATTGTCAGGGCTTGAAAAATGTCCAGAAACTTCATAGGTAATCATATAATGGCAAAAATAAAAAGATTGGAGAACATTTTGACATTTTTGAAGCCCATCTGAATAGTTGTACTATGCATGTTACCATGCAGTTGTGGTAATGTGCTTTAACAATATGCAGGCATGTACATGCAAATGTAGAAATAGATGCAAGCCCTAATTTAATATCATCTGCTACATGTAGTTATGAAAAATACAAAAATGTTTCTATAAGAATATAAAAAAGACTTTATTTGAACAGAAGTTCAAAGGTTCCCATGACAGATTGTGTCCCAAATAAAAATACACGAATTTCCTCTCATTTTCCACCTCCTAGAATGGGGTAGCAGCAGTCATGTAGGTTAGGGAGTCTTTCTGCAGTTTACTGCCCCAATTTAGAATGTTAAGACCTGTAGTAATATTTCATTTCCTTGCCTTTAAAAAAAAAAGAACAAATCTATTTTAGGGTAGGTGAGGGCTAGAATTTCTTTGGGGGTTTTTCCTCCATATGCAATTCCAGCATGTCAGTCAAGGTACAGATCTTACCCTGAAAAAGGTTGCCTAGAAGTTTTGAAAGACAATGAACTTCATGTCCTAAATTTTGACCTGTTACATAAATGCCTTTCTTTTCAGTTGTTTTAAACTGTTAAAAGTATTAATTTTGATGTTCTATTGCAGTTCTTATATGGAACTATATTTTTACCATTTAAAGGTCTAGATCCAGAAGACATTCTCATAGGCGATACACTCGCTCTAGATCCCATTCTCATAGGCGGCGATCACGAAGTAGATCATATACCCCAGAATATCGGCGTCGAAGGAGCCGCAGCCACTCTCCAATGTCTAATCGAAGAAGGCACACTGGCAGCAGAGTATGTAGTGTAAGCTTGTAGGAAAATTATGATCCTTTTCATTAATTTAAGTTGGTTGGCTATAACAGAGATTCTGTAGTCAAGAAAAAATGACAAGCCTTGACATTTTCTACTTTCTAGGCCTAGTGGCATTCATCCTAGCTACCAGCAATATGAGAAGTTCCCCAAAAAGTAAATGTGTGTTTTGCTAGCTAAACTTGTTCCTTATTCTTCTTGTTTGCAATAGGGTGGGGGGTGGAGAGAAGTGGTAGTTTGGTGGAAGGAGTTAAGGAACCAAAGCAGCTTACTTCTAAAGTTTCTGCTGGGAAATTTATACCTAATAACATTCAATAATTTCTTAACAATTATACTAATATTTCCTTAGAGAGTTGGGTTGGCCATGCAAAATAAAAGTTTAAAGCCTTTCCTTGTGAGAGATATTTAGATAGCATAATTTAAACTACATTGTATCTTGTTTAAAATTGGAACTCTGATGAGGTGAGGCAGTTTGATACAGGTCACAGTAGATTCCTTTCCTTGTGCCTCTCTAATAATTTTAATGAAACACTCACCTTGAAGAAATTTGATACAGTGATGGATTAAACAAAACATACTTCTATTCCCTTTATATGCTGTTCAAAATATGCAGCTTTATGAATTAGTTTGCTGTCTCTGTTCCTGGGGTAAAAGGGTAGGTATTAATGAAGTAAAGCAGTTACCAATACTAAGATATTTAATAGTTTAATTTGGTACATTTTAGGCTAATCCAGATCCTAATACATGCCTTGGAGTGTTTGGCCTCAGCTTATATACTACTGAGAGGGATCTTCGTGAAGTCTTTTCCCGTTACGGACCATTGAGTGGAGTCAATGTGGTGTATGATCAACGGACTGGGCGATCAAGAGGATTTGCTTTTGTTTACTTTGAAAGAATAGATGATTCTAAAGAGGTAAAGCATTTTTTTTCTGAATATGTTAGATTTTTTGCAAAGGTGCTTGTTGACACTGAAACTACTTGATAAATGTAAATGTTTAACTTCTGTAATCATATATATAATTTTACATAACTGTATTGAATGAAATAAATGGCTTCTTTTGATGACTTTAACTATAGTTTAGCTTACATAGGATCTTAAATATATGGTTAAAATTGATTATAGTTTATTGAAAATACAGCCTCATATATCGGATTTCATTGTTTTATCCAATTAAAGCTAATAACTATTCTGAAGAGCAAAGGATGCATCCTTGATGTGGTCATTATGCTCCATATACTTTCTAGATGATGAGATGTGGGCAACCATACGTTTGTTTGCCAGGTAGTCTCTAGTTTAGAGATGCTACCTTGCATATTATAGCATGAGCATGCTTGGGGTAAAACTGGGCTTTGGTTTTGCTTCTGACATTCTGTCCAGAATATGCCAGTATTGACCAGTGCTTGTTATTAGCAAGGAATGTAGCACAGGAACAAGTAAGGCTGGTAACTTTGTTTGCATCTTCTCTATTGTAAAAGTGTTACTGAAAAGTCTTGAATGATCAGAACTATGATGTGCAACACAGTTCAATATCTCTGGATCTATCATGGTGGCAACCATGGCATGTGAAAGAATGGTAAATTATGAAGAGCATGAATTAAATGAGAGAAAAATAGATTGTATATCTGAAATTAAGAGAAAGGGGAAGGATGCAATAGAACTGAATGAAGGTCTGATTCTGTGAGAGGAATTGATGAATATATGCAGGGAAGTAAAGATGTAGGCTTAGTTGTGAGTAAAAGGGCTAATATGTATGCTTGAAAGTATGAATAGGTGTTATTGATGTTGTAGGTATGTATTAAAATAGGAATTCATAGGTTATTGCTAATGGGAGAACTAGATATGAGTACAGTACTGGGCAAAATACTTTATTACTGTGTAATACTTTGTGGAGTCCTTGATGCTCTCTGAGCTTGGTTGTTTGTAGACATTTCATTACCCAACTAGATAACATCAGTTTGAGTTAGTGTGGGGTTTGCTCCCTGTTTATATACAGTAGCTTGCCCTGCCAGTTTTGTTCCAGAACTGTTCCAAACATTTCCAAAAAGTGGCAGGGCAAACAGGGAGCAAACCGACACTCACTCAAACTGATGATGTTACCTAGTTGGGTAATGAAACATCTGCAAACAAACAACCCTGAGTTACATATATTCTGTTCTGTTGGAATACTTTGACTGAACGTAACAATGAAGAAAAATAATTCTGCTAGATGGCATGAATGGATTGCTGACAATGAGACAAAAAAGTACAGAAAAAGTGATTCGGAGACCACAAAAGAAGGAGAATTATGACTGCTGAATATTTGCTCAGAAGAAATGTTGTTTGTTTTGAATAAATGATTGAAGTCATATGAACCTATGACAAAATAATGTATATCTAAAACCATAATTTTACTAATTGTTCATAATGAAAGAGTATTAGAGAAAGTTACAAGGGTGTTGGGAAGTACTGAATGTGGTACAGATAATAATATCAAAACCAAATCTACATTTTGCACAAAACCATATTACAGCTGGTATAGTTTTATTTTAGTGCAGTGGTAAACCCTACCACTTGTTATTTGTAAGTGTGCATAGTTTAGTGGTATGTGTGAACTTGGCCTGTATGTCATATTAAAAAAAAAAAGTAAAATGCAATCGTTAATACAATGTGTTAACTCATTGTATAAATCTGTTTCAGCAACTTCATTTTAAACCAAATATATAATTGTTAATCCAGCTAGGTAGCAGCATCCAACTAACCTGGATGGCTAAAGCAGTCTTTGGCCTGGTTAGTATTTGCATGGGAAATTACAAGAAAACCTAGAGCTATAGGTTAGATGGGGAAGCTTAAAAAAGAAACAAGTAATAACATTCCTTTTTATATTGTTGTGAAGAAGCCAACATAGATATCTTAATGAAGACACCAGGAACTGAGCTCAACTAGAAGACTTTACTTTTATGTTTATTATTGCTAAGATCTTTTGGAAGATTAGGAAGAAATTGTGTGAATATATATTCTTTGCCCTCTTGCCCATAAAATTCTCTCTTAAATATAATTAAAATCTTTATATAAAAACTATAGTTAAAATCTAATTAAAGCCAGTTGGACAGCTTTTGAAACTAAGTGTTTGAGAAAGGAGGGGTATGGTAAACTTCTGAATTGATAAGACATTATTTGTTCATCTGTTAGGTGAAATTTTAAAACATTCAGTTATTGAGTCTTTCATTTGAAACAGTTTGATGATTCCTGAGACTTTAATATTCTGCTTAATCTTTCCATTAGTATTATAGAGTGTGTATTAAATCCCTAGAGCTAAGAATTATGTTGGTATCAAATCCAAGTTTCAGGTGGTTTTTATGTTTTTTGCTATTCTGCAAAGTCAGGTTTTCAGATATCACTATAAATCTAGATAGTGGAGAGTCTATGGTCCATTATTTTCAGGATTCTGATTCTTGTAATATGTGTTTTTTAAAAATATTTTTACTCTAATTACACTTAATAATATTTCTGTGAAAGGCAAAAGATTTATATGATCTGAAGAGAAACCAGTATATATGCAACTTTTGAAGAAAAAGCCAAATAATTTTATGTTTGTAATATTGATACCCTAAATTGTAATTAACATTGATAGATTTTTTTTCCTCTTTTCTATTCTTAGTATTCTAAGCTATCTAAATAATAGAATGTTAATAACTTTAAGCATATTATACAAACATCAATGTATTGAAGCAACACAATGTACTAAGACTTGTAACAACATAATAAGGCAAAAATATTTCTGTGAAATAAAAAGAATCACTAGGTGGCAATGTAGTCTACAATTAGTGTGATTTTAAAGTACATTAAATGTTCAGTTTTCTTGTCATTTTGTTTCAAGCTATAAATAATGCAGAATTAGCTTTTTCTGCATATCAGTTTAACCCCTAAATTCTCTATTTTCCCTCTTAAAAATATACTCTAAATTAAATAATAATCCACTAAAACAGATTTGAGTTGAATGCATAATTGTTATCAATGCGCAACTGGGCAATTCTGTCTTATGCAAGGACATTCTGAGTAAACATTCTGAGTGTTCTATTATAGAAGCAGTAATTCTCTATGGAATAGCATTAGATATTTTTCTAACAGAAAATATTTGATAGCAACCAGGCATTTTCCTCATTAATGAAAGTTATCAATTTTTAAGTGTAAACATGTTAAGCCAAACAGTTAACATTAGTTTGCATGATTAAGGATATTTTGAAAAGTAATTTAGTGACGTGATACAAAGCAACAGTAACCACAAGTTTCAACATCTGTGATTCTGTAAGAAATGGAACCTGATGTAGAACCAGTCTCGTGAAATATTAATGAAGCATGTTTTGTAAAAGATATTTTAATTGTTAAAATAGTAAAAGGGAAAAAAGTTTACATATTATAGTCATAATAGACCTAGAATAAAACAAAAGAAGCAATATGGGAAAACTTTCTAGGGATACATTCTCTCCTTCCATTACAAATGTCTAAATTTGCCTTACTACATAATGTGTAATATATATGGGAGCCATTTTTGTTTAAATTTGGTTAGACTTCTGTTATGTGTATATAGTGTCGATTTTGCCATTGCTGCATATTGTCCGTTTTTAGTCTCCCAATCTGATATTGTAAGCAAAGTTTCTCTTTTCCAGTGCTGTGCCAAATTTGTCCTTGGAGCTGTCAGTGTATATCTTAGTAAATTGTGATATTTTTCATTTATGTTTTCTAGGATTATACCCAATAAAAGTATATGTGGATTAAGCTCAAATTTTGTTTTTAGGATTTTCTGAATATTTTGATGTATTTCTTTCTAGCACTTTTGAGGGGTTTTTTTTTATTATTTTTTAGATAACCACCACAATTGAGCATGTTTCATGTGATGACTGAGTAGAGAAGATAGTAGTTAGAAAGTCATAAACAGGGATCTTTTCTATAAAAAAAATAAGATATGGTTAATGGATCCATGAGGAACATGAAGGGTGGAAGTGGATTATGGTTTTTTTTTTAATTAGATATTTAGTTTTGTACTTGTAGGTTTGTGTTTTTGTATATGTTTACATATTGGGTTTTTTATGTTCATTTTATATGTAGAATTTTAATAAAGTTTATATAGATTAAAAAAATAACGGATTTATTCTAGAAGAACTGAGTATAACTGAAGTTTCAATTATACTCAGTTCTTCTAGAATAAATCCCTGTAAATGAAATGGAAGTAGACAGGGAAATCATGAAATGGTAGCTGACTCTGCGAGAAGCCACATTGCTACATGCCCCTGATCATCCCTTCCTCTTGTGGCTCTGAAGTTAATCATAAAAGAATTTGCTTTATTTCAGAGAAAATAGCTGCCTGTTTATCTTTTTTGCCTTGCTAGAAACAAAGTGTCATGGATGTATTAGCATCTTCCTGTGTTGGTTTAAAAAGGCTCATGTTTAAGTAACCTTAGTGCCCCAGGAAATTGAAGTTGTTTTAAGTTTTCCTTTAGAGAAAAAACAGCCTGCTTTAATTAGTAGAAGATTAATAACTACAGGTGTGCTAATTTTGTGTATTGTGAATAAACATTAATTTCTCATTATAAGAGAAAGACTTTTTATCTTCCTTGTAGGCAATGGAACATGCAAATGGAATGGAGCTGGATGGTAGAAGAATCCGGGTGGATTACTCTATCACAAAAAGAGCACACACGCCCACCCCTGGTATCTATATGGGCAGGCCAACTCAGTAAGATATTTATTCTTTTTATTTCAAGATTGTCTTAGCCCTATTATTATGAGAAATCCATTTGCCATGGGACTTTAAGTGAATGTTCAGTTCCTTTAAATATGTTCTAGTCTAATGACTGCTTTATTTCAGGATATTCTTTCTACAAATATATTCATGGACTGGTATTTTAAGTGTGACCTCAGAGCCCAATGAATAGGAGTAAACAGACACATAGACTTACTTTATTCCAAGCTCAGAACAACCTACCTCATTAGAATAATCCATCAGAATGTTTCAAAAGGAGTGTGTTCTGATACAACATAATTCCAAATAGTTCCAGTATTCTGCTATAGGGAACCAATGGAACTCAAAATAAGCCCATTGTTCCTTTTTATGTTTTGGTCCTAGGTCTCCAGAAGTAGGTATAATTGTACTCTGTGCTGAGTACTTCCTGAAGAATAAATAAATGCTTTTAAAATTACCATAACAATTAATGGAAGCAACAGTTCTGTACACTTTTGGAGCCTTCCTTTACAAATAGCCTCAGAACCTAATCCAGTTAAGAAGCTTTCACTTCCGGACAGGCCATGAACAATGTAAAAGCAAAAATATAGTTTCCTGACAATTGATTTGAGCTTGCTTAATGCACATGTACAGTGCACATGTAACCTGCCTGCCAAGTTTAACAAAGTACCATAGTTTATGTATCCTGGAGTTGAACAGTATCCTGGAGTTGAACATCCTGGAGTTGAACAGTAAAGCGCACAGTGCACAGTTTTGTACTTGCCAACCTGCCAGAAAAATGCTCTCCTCCCTTCACTACATCCAACCAAGGGCTGCAGAGATAGTGTATATGCCTACTGTAGTATCAACTAATATTTACTTGCTTAGTTACTTGATTACTGTATTTGTTAACTGGCCCCAGAGTTATAACTCTGGATGGTATACAACAGAATAAATGAAATGAATCAAATTCTATGAACTACAGGTAGTCCTCACCTAATGACCACAACTGGGACTGGAATCTAGATCATTGAGTTAAGCAAGACATCCACATGACTGCTTCACTCAACGACTACAATCTGGGCACTCCCGGTTACAGTCGTTAAGCAATCTCCCGGGGCATTAAGCAGATCTGTGCGGAAATCCTCCCGGCAGACAGCTCTTTGAGAGCAAAAGAGCTACCTGCTGGACAGGAGCTATAATTCTCCCAGCAGCAGCCCTTTCGCTCTCAAACATTCCTAAAGCCAACCAAACAGTTTGCCCTCCCTTCCGTGGGCAGAGGGGAAATCCTTTGTGGGGCTGGAGGAATGGTGCTCAAGGTCTTCAGGATTTGAGCTCCATTCCTGCACACTGCTGAGAGGGGAGGGGAAACCTGTGGTGGATAACAACAGAGAGCAAGGCTATCAGGAAGGAGGGGGTGGATTCCAGGAAGGGAAAGGAGACAAAAGACAACACGGTCTGCAGGGGGAGTGTGGGAAGCATAAGAGGTTCAGAATAGCCACTCCCTAGAATCTCCCAAGGTATGTCAACTAGTTGCAGTAGTATAGATTTAGTCTGGCGAGATTCTGTCTCTATGGTGTAAGCAAATAAAGAACTTAACTGGACTGTTTCACCATTCTTAGGCTGGGCCTGACAAAACCTCTCAGCAGTGTGCAGGAACGGAGCTCAAATCCTGAAGATGTGAGCTCCATTCCTGCACACTGCCGAGAAGTTTCCCTCCATCCCCTCCATTTGCAACCTTCCCTGCATTGACTTTCTGGGGCATCCAGCAGAGAAGATTGCAAATGATGATCACGGGGCGCTTGGCAACCAGTCATAAATGCGAGCCAGTTGCCAAGCACCCCACCCGAAAGGTGGCCACGTGACCGTGGGGGGTGAGGCATGATGTTTTCCAACAGCCAGAAGTCCTTTAGGGGATGTAAAGTGCCCTTTCTGAGCTGTCATAATTTCGAACCATCATTAAACGAATGGTCGTTAAGTGAGGGCTACCTGTATAGAATAACAGTCAGTTAGAAACACTGTAGAAATGTATACAGTGGTACCTCGGTTCACGAACTTAATTCGTTCCACAACTCTGGTCGCGAACCGAATTGGTCGTGAACCAAATCAAATTTTCCCATAAGGTTCAATGTAAATACGGTTAATACGTTCTGAACCATATGTATTTTTTTTTAAACCACAAAAATATGAAACAAAGTACAGTACAGTACAGTATGAAGAGAGAACACTAACCTTGCTTGAGGTGACTTCTGGCATGGAGGACAGGAAGGCAGGTGGGGAGGCAGTTATTGTTTGGAGGGAGAGTCCGCCTCCCTACAGGAAGCCACGACCATGTGTCACAGCAGGGAAAATGGCCACGGGTCATGTTCGTCACCCGATGCGGAGTTCGCGAACGGAAGCAAAATTTTGCAAACGGTGCTGTTCGTGAACCGAATTGTTCGTGAACAGAAGCGTTCGTGAACCGAGGTATTACTGTACATAGAGAGGAATGACCATGTACAGTCAGCTGGAGTTGAAAGGTTGCTAGAAAAGGAAGCTTTTCAATGATCTTCCTGAAGCATATTCATTTATTTTTTCCTGAGCTCAGAACAAGACTCAGGAGCACATTTTGTGAATGGTTTTGGAGTATTTAATGCCAGTTTGAATAGTTGCTGAAATTAAGTCACTTGTCAATCTCATTGGTTCCTTCATTGGGAGACTATGTAATATAGAATATGTATTGTCTTGATCCTTGAGACAAAATCTTAAAATGTATAGCTCTCTGCATAACTTGTCTGGTCTCTTTCTTATAAAAGCAGTGGAGGTGGAGGTGGCGGTGGAGGAACTGGCCGTCGCCGTGACTCCTATTACGACAGGGGATATGACAGAGGATATGACAGATATGAAGAATATGATTATCGCTACAGGTAAATATTCAAATTAGATGTGGAAGTTGTGGAGAACTCAAATCAAATAAATAAATAAACAAACAAACTTTAATATAAGCAATAGATTCTGATACACACAGAGGTGCTTA
Source organism: Liasis olivaceus (assembly GCA_030867105.1). Classification (NCBI taxonomy): domain Eukaryota; kingdom Metazoa; phylum Chordata; class Lepidosauria; order Squamata; family Pythonidae; genus Liasis; species Liasis olivaceus. The sequence continues at coordinate 31,931,779 of CM061351.1, read as the reverse complement.
AAAGTTTGTGAATCCTTTTGAATGTTCAATATTTCTGCATAAATATGACCTAAGACATGATCTCTTCTCCACACAAGTCCTAAAACTAGATAAAAAGAACCCAATTAAATAAATGAGTTAAAAAATATACTTGTTCATTGATTTAATGCGGAAAATGATCCTAAGCTACATATTTGTGCATGGTATGTGAACCTTTGCTTTCAGTAATTGGTGTGCTTCCCTTGGGCAGCAATAACTGCAACTAAATGTTTCTGATAATTGTGAATCAGTCCTGCAGATAGGCTTGGAGGAATTTTAGCCCATTCCTCCTTAAAGAAGAGCTTCAGCTCATGCTTGTTGGTGGGCTTCCTCATATGAACTGCCTGCTTCAGATCCTTCCACAACATTTCTATAGGATTACGGTCAGAACTTTGACTTGGCCATTCCAAAACATTAACTTTCTTCTGCTTTAACCATGCTTTGGTTGTATGACTTGTATGTTTTGGTTTGTTGTCTTGCTGCATGACCCACTTTCTCTTGAGCTTCAGTTCACGGACAGATACCCTGACATTTTCCTGTAGAATTTGCTAGTACAATTCAGAATTCATAGTTCCATCAACAATGGCAAGCCATCCTGGTCCAGCAGCAGCAAAGCAGGCCCAAATCACAATACTGCCACGACCACGTTTCACAGATGGGATAAGGTTCTTATGCTGGAATGCAGTGTTTGCCTTTTGCCAAACACAACACTTTTCTTTCAAGCCAAACAATTCCGTTTTGGTCTCATTCGTCCACAGAACATTCTTCCAGTAGGTTTTGGGTTTATCCACACTGTCTTTGACAAACTCTCAACAGGTAGTAGTGTTCTTTTTGGAAAGTAGTGGCTTTCTCCTTGCAAACCTGCCATGCACACCATTGTTGTTCAGTTTTTTCCTGATGGTGGTCTCATGAACACTGATATTTGCCAATGGAAGAGAGGCCTTTAATTCCTTAGATGTTACCCTGGAGTTCTTTGAGACCTCCAGGAGTATTACATGCCTTGCTCTTGGTTAATTGACTTACCTGGGGAGAGTAACAATGGTGTTGAATTGCTTCCATTTGTACACGATCTGCCTGACAGTGGATTGGTAGAATCCAAACTGTTTGGAAATAGTTTTGTAATCTTTTCCAGCCTGATGAGCATCAACAATTCTTTTTCAGAGGTCCTCAGAAATCTTTTGTTCGAGCTATGACACACTTCCACATACCTGTGTTGGGAAGATCAGACTTTGATAGTGAATAACTGAATTCTGTTCTTTAAATAAGGCAGGCCCTCCCACACTCACATCTGATTATCATCCCATCTGATTCCAATTTCCCCTTCAAATGAACTGATAATCCTGGAAGTTCATATGCCTTTGCCACCACACACAAATATGTAGCTTTGGATCATTTTTCTCAATAAATAAATGAACAAGCATAATGTTTCTGACTCGTTTCTTTAATTGGCTTTATCTGACTTCAGGACTTGTATAGAGAATATCACCTTTTAGGTCATCTTTATGCAGAAATACTGAAAATTCAAAAGGGTTCACAAACTTTTAAGCATGACTATATTTTATAGGCTTAAGATGTTTGTCTTCAGTGGTGTCTTCACATAACTACTTACGTTTTGCTTAGTTGATTTATTTAGGGTATTTATAGCAGGGATAGGCAATCCATGAGCCACATGTGACCCCCAGCTTCCCATTTGTGGACACCAGACCACCCTAAAAGTGGGCTACTAAATTTGGGAAACAAATGCTCAATTGTTAGCACTACAGAATTAAAGTGAGGAATAGAAGTGTATGGCCTGCATAAGCAAAACCCCACAAATTTTCCTCAAAAAGTGTGAAAAATACGCCAAAAATGTTCAGACCTGCCTCTTCCAGGACATTACCAGAAAGTGTTTTGCAGCATCTGGAAAACTAAGTTACTTTATTTATAACCTGGTTTTCCATTTGCATTATAAGCAGATTGTAACAAATCAATGTTTTAGCCATTTTATTTAGCTGCTTTTAGTATGGTATATTGAATATTTTTAAAATACTCAGTATACCACAATAAAAGCAGTCAAATAAAATAGCTAGGGAGAAAAACAGGCAGCATAAAAATGAATATTGTACTGAATATTTCATGAGGGTGAAGTCACAGCAGAATGAATGAAATTTTGAAATTTCGGTTGGGGGAAATGGGAAGTCATCTTACTTTGTACCCAACAGATATGTAAACCTATTTTCCTTTATTATCATTTTTAAAATCCAAACTAGTAACAACATGTAAGTTTTCTTTTCCACTCTCTGTTCTTTGTTCCTTGTTAGAAAATAATCAGCCAGTCAAGCATAGTCAGTTCATTATTTCTAACAAAAAATAAGAGAGAAGTTTTATATCACTGCAAGTACATTTTTTGAAGAAAAAATAGATTTATCAGACACTATCAGAGTAAAGTGACCTTGTTTATTTCCAGTGAAAGAGGCAAAAGAAACAGGGTTTTTTTCCCACACAAATTTCTGTGAGTGCCACACCCCTGATTCTGCCTGATATTTAAATAGGAAAAGAAAAACCAGGATCATAGGAGTGGATTATTGAATTATGATTCAGTGTAAAGTCTTAATTGGAGCCTTACAAAAATAGTTAATACTAGTTTATTATAATATTCTTCCATCCGTTTAACTGCATCACTCTAAAATCAGAGGAAAGGTATACAATATGAGAAATAAGCAATAATAAAATAGAAATGGAAGAAAATTGGTTTGGGAGGAAAATGTCCTAGAGAGTGCTTGGATGGCAAATAGGCCAATTTGGAACTCAACTTTTGCACAAAAATATGTTGCCATGATAACCTACACCTTGGGATGTTATCTAAAAATAGAATATGCATTTGTACTAAACAGATAATATGTTAGAGTGTTGTTACACAAACCCATGCAGTTAGTCCTCACTACCGATTGTAGTTGTGACCAGCAACTCTGTCCCTAAGCAACATGGTTGTTAAGTGAAAACATCATGTGACTGCACCAGACTTAAAACATCAGTTCCACTATGGTTGTTAAGCGAATCACTGCAGATTGTTAAGCACAACATCTTGTAACTGCGATTTCCTGCCAGCTTCCCAATTGACCTTGCTTTTTGGAAGCTGGCTGTGAAGGTCTCAAATGGTGATCACGGGACACTGCAGCTGTCATAAATGCATGCCAGTTGCAATGTGCCTGAATTGCAGTCATGTGATCATGGGGATACTGCATTTGCATTTGAACAGTCACCAAATGAGGCAGACAGTAAGTGTGGACTACCTATATATGTATGTGTGGATACAACACAACTCCGTTCTTCCACATTGTAAGCCCTATAATTGGTCTATTAATGAATATCTTCAGTCCTCATTAATCTATATATCTGTGAACTGTTAAATTATATGATCATGGAAATGAGCCACTGTCAACAGAAATATTTTGCATTTTCTTCAAAGGAGGCGATCACCTTCACCATACTACAGTCGTTACAGATCAAGATCAAGATCTCGTTCCTACAGTCCAAGTAAGCATAACTATATTAACTGTACAGAAAAATATGCATACTCATAGTATAGTGAGACCTTTTAAGAGTAACATAGGGAATGTCAGTGCAATGCACTATGCTGGAAGGAGGGAGAACTAGCTTAATGTAGAAGCTGATGTGGAAGTATGAATTTATAGTTACATTATTCTTTTTTTTTTTCTTTCAGGGCGTTACTGAAGAAGAGAAGCCAGTTACAGAGCAAATACCATTTTTAAACAGCATGTTCCAATCCTAGCTTTTCCTGTAGGTCCCCTACAGTTATCCTATACCCAGTTAAAATATCCCTGGTTCATTTAGATGTATTTTCTTTTGAAATACCCATTTTCATCTCTTCTTGCTGTAATATTCCAGGTGTAATTGTTGTAGTTTTATGTACTTAAATATCTTTAAACAAAAATTAATGGGAATCCCAGAGTGGTAAAACATTTTGTAATTCATGCTTTTGTTCATTTTTTAAACAAGTGGATTTTTGTTGAACCTCATGGGGAATGGAGAAAGAAGTGGTATGTGTTAATGCTTGCATGTTGTATTTTCAGTAGAAAGCTACTATTTTAATAGCCTCTCATCGTTCTGGTTTCAAAAAAAAGTGTTGTCCTGTTTGTTCAGTTATAGCACAATTTGATATGCAATCTTAAACCAGAATCTTCCTGTATCTTCAGTTTGATAATTAAAACAATATTGGCTTGGAAGGACTACCCCTTGGAGGGAAAGAAAAAACCTTGTACCCTACACAGTCTGTTTAGTGGTGCTTGATAAAATAATCTCAGTACTAATCAGAGTAAATTGAAATTTGATTTAAATTCCAAGCTGAGCTGCAAAGAATTCCTCCTACTTTTACTACCCCACAATGAGGGCAAGCCTAACTGACTAAATATAAGAAATACTTGATCTGATCACACAAATCTATATGATACAGAAATTAAGATGAAGCAGGTTCTATTTAGTAGTATGATCTGAAATTCTTATTACTTGACTTCTCAAAATAAATTTAAATTGTACAAATACAGCTGTTCAGTATTTGTTAGAGTTCTTGGATTTGGAGCTGGGAATGGGTAAAGTAATGCAAAGTAACAGCACAACAAGGAATTAGACATGTTGATATGCTGAAGGCAAACTCCTTGTGTCTATCATTTTAACTCTATATTCCAAGGAAAGATCCAGCTAGGTAACCATCATCAGTGCTGGTGAGTGTGGGGTTTGCTCCCTATTTATTACAGTAACTTACCCTGCCAGTGTTGGTGGGAGCCTCATTTTTTCCTTGATAGTTCTTTGATTACATTTACACACCATTCAAAAGACAGAATAAAAAAGCTAAAAAGGGAACAAAAAGACCAGAACACATCCTTTCCAGCAGCCAACACCCAGATAAGGAGGGATTAACAGACAGACAAGCAGAAAACAATACCCTAATCAAGAAACTACCAAGGAGAAAACCACACCCCCACCAACACTGGCAAGGCAAGCCCCATATTCACCAGCACTCATAATGTTACTTAGGTAAAGAAATGTCTGCAAACAAACAACCAAACTCAGAAAGCACCAAGGACTCCACAGAATTCAGTAGTTTTGCTTGACTCCAGTGTAATAGTTAATTCCAAAAGCACCCATACTAAAGGAATGAAAAACAAAAACATCCAGAACTTGTAGTATCTGCTATTGTAGAAATATATATAGGAACAAAGTGTACCATTTACCTTTCTTTCACAAACATATATAGCTCAGAAGCTTAATTTAAATACTAATACAACCCATGTTTTACCAGTATAACTTCTAAAGTGATATTCAGATGACTATGGAAGGTGGTAAATATTACAGTCATAACAGTAGGCACCCCACAAGATTTCTGCTTTAATTTTTTTGAATTTTATTTGCTGAAAAGATTCCATTTCATTTGCAATTAAGTGCTTGCTTTACTGTTCTGTTCAAAATTAGGTAGCTCTTTTCTGCCTTAACTGCTACCTGCAATACAGTATATTTCATTTAAGTCCTTTTACTTGTCCTTACCATCCAAACCAGTCTGTGTGGATGTCAAAACATTTAGCAAAGTGAAATAGGGGTTATAACAAGAACCTATAGAACCTTAAAGCGCTTGCAATCTATGTAAATTGTTTCATAGTCTATCTCTTCTGAAATTTACAGAAGTGATCAAAAATCTTGTCACCTTTAAGGTGGATGAAAATTCTAAGAGAAGTTGTGTTCAGTCTCTTGCAACAGACTAAACCATAAAGTTAAAAATGCTCTAAGCTACACTTTTGCCAAAATACATTGTGGGACCCATCTATCTTGAAGTATTACCCAAATGCTATCATTCTGTATCATTTGAAAGCATCTGTTGAATTGCAATCTTCATATAATTGTTATAGCTTCTCTTGGAGGATTTCACTATTTTGTATTTTTGCACCTCAGGTATGATATCAGTGTATGATATTTCAAATGAGACACACATTAAAATTACACATGTATAGATGAATTGAAAATCATGGCAAGTGCATATTTAACATAAAGGACACCTCATGAATTTGTTTGCATAAAATTCTACATATTTCATAATTCAGTCTGACTAGATACATAGGTTGCTGAGGCTTGGTCTTATGGCCATGTTAGCTTAAATTCCTAAAATAAGAGTTAATGAAAGATAATCTGTATAGCAAGGATGGGAACATTAAAGACAGATGGTTATTTTATGATGGTATGCTATGTGCAGAAGCACATTCTGATAGTTACTTCTCTCAGCACACATTTATTTCTTGCAACACATATACCATGTGCTGCCTTTCTACTTGCATATTGTAATTTCTCCTTTTTCTTCAGTAAATATTCTACCAACGTACAGAAATTAATTTACTTGCTCTAGTTTTTCACAATTTTAATATCTGGCAAACATTCCAGTTTTATATTTATAATATTTGTAACCTGTCTTGTTCTGAAGATTCTGTGTGGTATACAAGAGATCAACCCCACCCAAGAGGAATGCCCACAATTGATTAGGAATTGTGGAATAAGGTTGTCTTAGCACTTTATGAAATTCAAAGAGGGAGGGAGTTAAAGGAACCTCTGTGGCGATCAAGTTGCTAAGCACAGGGGCTTACAACAGAACATCTGCCATCTTGTTCGTACCACATGTGCTTCTTGTGCGATGGGGACTTTCAACAGGACATCTCAAGATGTCTGGATTGGGTAGACAGATTCAGTTTTGCCTAATGTATCCTGGTGCTGTGCTGTAAAAGGCTTTGTAATAACACTTTTATTTGGGTCTGGGTAATAGGGCTGTCAGGTAGGAAAAGTATTCCAGCATTCCCTCACTGTACCAATAGAAGAGAATATATGTCGCTCAGGGTTGAACTGTGGAGTCCTTGGGGTTCTCATCCCAAATCATTTCATCACACTTACTTTCAATTTTATTCATTCTGCTGGTGACCCTCTTCACCTTTATTTCCATCAAAATCACTGCATTTTCTCTGCCTCTTTTTCTCTCTACCCACAATATACCTTTTTCTTAACTGCATTTTTTGCAGCAGTCATTCTCTTATATGCATTTTTCCTCATCCACAACAGCTGCCCACTTCATTCTACCAAGCAGCCATCTTTCCCATTAGCAGAACCCCACACAATAGCGTGGCACTCTGTAGCATAATTTTTACTCTGCTCCAGACATATATCAATCTTTCATTACAGCTATTTTGGACAGCCACAAACAAACGGATCATTGACCAAATCAACCCAGAGTTCTCAGTCAAGGCATACAAGACCAGGCTCAAATTATCCTATTTCAGACCCTTTATGCAATGACCTAGCTCTCTAGAGAAGGCTCTTAATGCTGGGAAAGGTGGAAGGAAAGAGGATAACCAGCAGTAAGGTGGATGGACTCAGTTACAGTGGTGGTGACTATAACTTGGAAGACCTAAAAGACTAGGATAGGGATAGATCATCATGGGAGAAAATCTGTGTGGTTGCTAAGTCAACAATGGCACATAATCTATCAATCAACTTTTCATTCATTCTGTTGATTTATATTCCAATACTTTTTATACAGAATTTGCATTTTCTCTTCATGTAATAATACTTTTTTGTTTTTTCTTCCAAGATCCATTCTTGACACTACCAAAGGGTGGTGTAATCCACATCCAGACCTCCCATCCATATTGCATCTGAATCTTTCACACATCAGAGACTTTGCAGCAATATTTAGATGAGTCTTTCTCAACCTTGGCAACTCTAAGATGTGTGGACTTCAACTCCCAGAATTCCCCAGCCAGCATGCTGGTTGGGGAATTCTGAGAGTTGCAGTCCACACATCTTAAAAGTTGCCAAGGTAGAGAAAGATTGATCTAAATATTGCTGCAAACTCCCTTATGTGTGAAAGATTCAGACACTAGTCTGAGGTAGTAAACCAGTTGAAAATTCTCTAGAATCTCTATACTACTAAAACTCTTGTGTCTGTAACTTTCAACTGGGCGAAACTGTGTGTCATAGGGCAACAATTTTTGAACCAAGGTGCTGAAATGGGCTAACTTACAGAATACATCCAAAATCCGGGACCCCTGACTCCCATGGGATTGGAATTTGGGAAATTTGTGGCTGCTTCAGCAGTCAGCCCAGGTCACGTGATCATCATGGGTGAATCCTCGACCTCTTTCTTGCCTCCTTCTGTCCCCTGCACCCAACCAGCTGGCAACAAGGCCCAGTGGGCGACTGGCAATTGGCTGCTTTGGAAATGAAGCAGAAATTTGAAATCTCTTAATGGCAGTCAGCACTGAAGGAAGGATGATGGAGTGACTCAGATGCCTGCTGGCAAGGTAGGGCTTGCTGGGGGTACCAGTGGTTGACAGGCGAGCCCCTGTCCTCCCTCAAGGGAGGACGCCCTTGGGGACATGCCAGAATGGGGAGCAGGGGTGCAGTTTTCCTCCTGGTTCATGGCTCCCTTGGTTCCACCTCCCGCCAGCAAAGTGGCAGGCAGTTCTGTGGGGCAGTTGCGGCGGCGGTGGGGACTTCAGCAGGGCTCTCCTGAGGGTTGTGTGGGGAGGGCAAACAGTGCAGGTTTATATGTGGGGAGGGAAAGAAGGAAGGAAGGGGGAGGGAGGGAGGGAAGGAAAAGGAAGGAAGTGGAGGGAGGGACGAAGGAGGGAGGGAGGGAAGGGAGAGAAAGAAGGGAGGGAGGAAGGGAAAGGGAGGGAGAGCGAGAGAGGGTGGAGAAGGAAGGATGGAAAGAAGGGGGAGGGAAGGAAGGAAGAGGGAGGGAGGGAGAAGGTAGGAAGGGAGAGGGAGGAAGGGGGTGGGAGGGAAGGAAAAGGAAGGAAGGAAGAGGGGGAAGAAGGGAAGGAAGGAAAGGAGGGAGGGAGGGAGGGAGAAGGAGGGAGGGAAGGCAGGCAGGCAGGAAGTGGGAGGGAGGGAAAGGGAGGGAGGGACCGAGGCGGGGAGAAGGAAGGAGGGAAGGAAGGAAGGGGAGGGAGGGAAGGAAGGAAGGAAAAGCAAGGGAAGAAGGAAGGGGAAGGAGGGAAAGAAGGAAGAGCGAGGGAAGAAGGAAGGGGACGGAGGGACAGAGGGAGTGAGGGAGAGAAGGAAGGGAAGGCAGGCAGGCAGGCAAGGAGGAAGGAAGCGAGAGGGAAGGAGGAAGGAAGAAAGGGAAAGGGAGGGAGAATGAGGGAGGGAGGGAAGGTAGGCAGGAAGTGAGAGGGAGGGAGGACGGAAGGGAAAAGGAGGGAGGGACTGGGGGAGGGAAGGAAGGAAGGAAAGGAGGGAGGGAGGGACCAAGGGAGAGGGGAGGGAGAAGGAAGGAAGGGGGGGAGGGAGGGAAGGAAGGAAGGAAGAGAAATGGAGGGAGAGAGGGAGGGGAAGAAAGAAGGGGGAGGGAGGGAGAAAAGGGAGGAAGGGAAGGCAGGCAGGGAGGAAGGAAGGAAGGAAGGAAGGAAAGAAGGGAAAGGGAGGGACAGAGGGAGGGAAGGAAGGAAGGGGGAGGGAGGGAAGGCAGGAAGGAAGGCAGGAAGGCAGGAAGGAAGGAAGGAAGGAAGGAAGGAAGGAAGTTTTCTGACGTTCCCTGCCAGTTTCCCACTAGCAAAGTCAATGGGGAAACCAGCAGCAAGTCATAAGTCACTCATACTCCCACTGCTTTTTTGCCCTTGGTCATTCTGTTTCTGTTTAAGTAAAGAAATATCTCTGAAACAATGACCCAATGGGTCATGTAGTGGAAATATAAAGTTGTACATTCTTTACCCTAGAATTACCAGGTTATAGCTTTATTCACTGATTTGTTAACATTCCTGTTTCTTACTGAATACCATTCTGTTCTATAAAATATAGTCTTGTTCGTAAAATTTATTGTGAGATAAATATTTGCTGTTGTTAGTGTTAGCCTTAACTTTTAGCTTATTTTATCCAGCTTTTTAATATGTTTATTTCAACAGTAATCTGTGGAAAGGAGATACTGCAAGCAGGCAGTCTTTAAAACTGCTGTACATTATCTGTTGGAAGCTGGCCTCTTCAAGCTTGAAATGTTAGCATATCTAAGTAAAAGTAAATAATACACTTTCATTTTAGACAGAATGAATGTCATTCTACTGTTGCCACTAACCAAAGTAGAAAGAAACTATAGGTACTGTCAGAGATTTTGGGGAAGCTGGGCAAGGAATGGAAGAGAGAGCAAACACAAAATATCAAGGGATAATGGGCAAGTCAGATGACAGCTTATCTCATAAATGGCAACTTTGCGCAGGTGGAAGAGCATCTAGGAAGAAGTGTTTCAAATCACTCAAAGACATCTCTTTAATCCACTACAAATAAGACAGGGAAATTTCTCTAACAGTTTCCAAGATTCTGTATTTCAGACTAGCATTAAAGATACTTTACTGAAATATGTGTAGTTTTTGTTTCCTTGAACTTGCCCAGCTGTGTGGGACTTGAGAAATAACCATAGCTCGTGCAAAGGCAGTATGTAATCTTCAGGACATAGTATTTTTCTTTGCTTCTCTTTACAAGGTCTTGTGTATTGTGTTTTGTATTCAAAACATGTGCAAATAATTGTCAATTTTTATATTTTCAAAGGAAAACAAATCATTGCTTCCTTGGTATTCTTTCCAACACAACAGAATGTTATGAAGACATTATATAAAGAAGCTTGGGACTTTGATAGTCCACCTGCCATCAGTAAGATAAATCTTTATAAACAAAACAGAACTAGACCAGATTTGGTGTGGAGAGAAGCCAGCAAAATGATGACTGAGTTCAAAAAGGGGCTGGAATTGGTTGGAGACTGTGGAGAAAAATATTCTGCAAAATAAAAATAAAAAATCTCCAGTGCATCCATATGGGAAAGGCAGTTGGTGGAATCTCAGAAATTGTCTCCTCCATTCTAAACTCCCTTCCAGGTCACATGATGCAGAGCTGAGTCCCAACCTGTGCCTCCCATTTCACAAAATATACAACATGAGGTGAAAGCATGAGCGCATGTACATCCAAATGCAACACAGATGCATCTACTCTTGCCAGACCCTCAAGCACACACAGGCAACACGTGCCCTTGCTTAGGCCCTGGGGAGAAAGTACATACCTACGCACACAGATGTGGATATAATACTGTTTCATTACACAGAAGAAAATACAGATGCCTCTTATGGCCACAGCTGGTAACGCAATTGGAAAGAATTCCAGAAGCCATTCTTAGCATGCTTTCCCTAACTTGCTTTTAATACAACTAACAGGATCTTTTCATCACCGCTAAACGTCTCTTTAATGCCCAAAACATTCCATCCTTGCAGGTTAGGCTGCTGTGCTGAGCAGCCCTTCCCTTTCCCAACATCAGCATCTGCCAAACCTCTGATAATCCATGTGATTTCAGGGACATTCAAGGCTTTTGTATAGAGCTGGATGTGCAAGAGTCCCTCCTTACAACTATTCACACTGTGTTTGGACACCAGAGAGAGGGGCTAGTTCACAACCCAACACATGAGAAAGGATTCAAAGAGGTATACAGGCAAATCTACAGTGGGTGACAAATCTTTTCACAATATGTAATGCTTCTTCAGAGGAAGCTGTGTGTTAAGAAATTTTGAGAAAATATAAGTCTGGAAATAGTTGTGACAGACCGATACTCTTCAATTAAGCCATTTTATTACTGCCAATAATTGGTAGACAATTTGGTACCTTGAAGTCACCAAACCCTCAAGCCCCCAAATTTCAGTTGTTGCAAGCTATTGAGTAGTGACGTGGCAATGAAGTGTTGTACACCTTCCTTACTCCTCTTCCAAAAGAAAACCTGAAAATCTCAGACCAGTCTGCTTCAAGAGTATGAAGCTGAAGTCCTCCTTGCTGCAGCCCTTTGCCACCATCTGCACCCCCACCAAAATGATTTAATGCATAGCCCTGGCTGCTAAAAGATACCCATCCCTGATTTGTAAGGATACAATGAACCAATCCAGTAGAGATGTTTAAACCAGGTTATAGGGTCAGTAGGCATGCTAGCTGTATTCTAAACATCCAGGTTTTTCTCAAGTGTCTGCTTCTAACTTTTATCCTTGCAAATTTATAGCACAGCTGCTATTGCTGAGGGCAGTACTTTTTTCTCCAGTCAGCATTCTGGTTGCAGTAACAATGGGGAGGGGTGGGGGATAAATCTTTTTTTTTTTAATTATACATTTTTTTTCTAAAAATAGAGGGATTGGGGTTGATATGCTCCAGAAAGGTAACTAAAAGCAAGGCAGAGAAAAGTTGTAGCAAGGTGACGGGGACAGCGAGAAGGTCCAGTGGCAGCAAACTCATTATGACTCTGGATGTTACCCAAAACCCCAGCAGCTGAATGAGAAAATCTTTGCATGTTAGGTTCTAGCAACTTCTTGGTGTATTAATTTCCTTTGCTAAAGCAAAATTACCTATGAATTGAGTTTTCCAGCAAACAGGTGATTCAAACTCAGAAAATCTATTGCTTTTGCATTCACGTACTTTTGTAGCTGTACCTTCCATTAGCAAACAAGTACAATTATCGGAGTTCAAAGCTGGCGTAGCTGCATGCTCCATGACACCTGGCAGTTGCAGCTTCTACATTTTTTCTTGTTTTCAGAGAGTTATTTCAGGTATTGGCACCAGAAAAGTAGCCATAAATCAGCAACATTTTAATGACCCAGCATTATGGAATATACTATTTCTAAAATTTAGAATATAGTTGTATTTAATAATATAAATATATACATAAATTATTCAAATGTTTAAGCATTTTACACGTAAATCCAGTGATAGTCCTTAAAATAGCCCTAAGAAGGAAATAATTGTTTTCCATATTGAAGACAGGAGAACTTTGGCTGAGATAGAGGCTGTTTGATAGATTCATGGGAGAAAGGACTATTGAACTAAGAGTTTGCTGATTTTGTAGCTCATACTGATTTCCTGGGAACTAAGTACAGCAGTTCACAACATGCCTACCCTAGAAAGATTCAACAATGTGCTTGTCTTTAACATGCCACAAGGCAGTCCTAGTTCTTTCTGTCCCATCACATTTTCACATTACGTAGGCTGTTTTTGTTGGTGTCTGCCAGACATATCTGACTAAATGGTAAAGTGACCCCTGGTTTTGTGCTCTTAAGAAAACAACTGCAAAAAGCTCAACAGCAAGAGCTCTGTTACAAAATATACACATACTGTGCACACACCCAAGCAAGGTTGGTCTGTTAGGAAAAGTATACTATGGATCATCCAAAGAAGGTGGAAAGGGTTAGGGTGCTGGCTGTGAAGTTCTGGGAGCCGAAGTCCATACATCTTAAAGTTGCTGAGGTTGAGAAGCACTGTTCTAGCAAATGGACCTATTGCTTGGGTATACCCAGTACCAAGTTTCTTCTCTTTCAATATTAACATGTGCATCAACTTCACAAAAGAAAAAAGGTTTGATTTTTGTGTTTCAGTAAATGACACTGTTTTTTCATCTCTGTTCTGGGACAATTTAGGATGGATTGTACTTTGTACTAATAGGTCATCAGTCCTCAAATCTTCTCTCTTCCAAGATACTCAGTTGGGAGGGATGTGTGTGAAGGAGACGGACAGAGGGAGGGAGGGAGGGAACTATCTTACCTTAACCATTTTTTCAGAGCTTCTTTCACAAGTTTTTTTTCCCCTGGGACAACTAAGCTTTGCCATTGTTTTTTTCTGTTGTGAACTCCTATCCATGAAATGTGAAATGAGCAAGAACACATCTGTTTTTAAATAAATCTCTTGTATTTCAGTTGTCTGCACTAACTAATATTTTGAGTTCCACAATAGTTTCTGTACCTAAAGCAGAGAAAATATATGAAAGCCATCTATTTGGGGCAGGAGATTCATCTTGGAGTGCAGAACAAAGCAGCACGCATAGAAGAGCAGTGATAAATTGGCAGCAGAAGCTCCATGGGACTTCACCCTTTTGGAATTTCAGAAGGCCATCAAGACCTGATGGTTCCAGAAAGTCTTTAGGGACTGAAGTAAAAATAGCTCCCCTACAAGTCGTGATTGCTTGTATTGGAATAATTTCCAGATATATTAGTGGTTCCTTTTAATCAAGGTTACAGAGATGAAGTGTTTGCTTCTTAAGATTTGGGTATGACTGAAGCAGCCTATAAGCTTGTGTAACACATACAGGTGAAACTCGAAAAATTAGAATATCGTGCAAATGTTCATTTATGTCAGTATGGCAACTCAAAAGGTGAAACTAATATATGAGATAGACGCATTACATGCAAAGCAAGATATGTCAAGCCTTACTTTGATATAATTGTGATGATTATGGCATACAGCTTATGAAAACCCCAAATTCACAATCTCAGAAAATTAGAATATTACATGACATCAATAACACAAGGATTGGAAATAGAACAATATCGGACCTCTGCAAAGTAGAAGCATGCATATGTACTCAGTACTTGGTTTGGGCCCCTTTTGCAGCAATGACTGCCGCAATGCGGCGTGGCATGGATGCTATCAGCCTGTGGCATTGCTGAGGTGTTATGGAAGACCAGGATGCTTCAATAGCGGCCTTCAGCTCCGCTGCATTGTTCGGTCTCATGTCCCTCATCTTTCTCTTGGCAATGCCCCATAGATTCTCTATGGGGTTCAGGTCAGGCGAGTTTGCTGGCCAATCAAGCACAGTAATCCCATGGTCACTGAACCAGGTTTTGGTACTTTTGGCAGTGTGGGCAGGTGCCAAGTCCTGCTGGAAAATGAAGTCAGCATCCCCATAAAGCTCGTCTGCGGAAGGAAGCATGAAGTGCTCCAAAATCTCCTGGTAGACGGCTGCGTTGACCCTGGACTTAATGAAGCACAGTGGACCAGCACCAGCAGATGACATGGCTCCCCAAATCAACACAGACTGTGGAAACTTCACACTGGACTTCAAGCATCGTGCATTGTGTGCCTCTTCATTCTTCCTCCAGACTCTGGATCCTTGATTCCCAAATGAGATGCAAAAGTTGCTCTCATCAGAAAAGAGGACTTTGGACCACTGGGCAACAGACCAGTTCTTTTTGTCTGTAGCCCAGGTAAGATGCTTCTGACGTTGTTTGTTGTTCAGGAGCGGCTTGACAAGAGGAATACGACATTTGAAGCCCATGTCCAGGATCCGTCTGTGTGTGGTGGCTCTTGGTGCACTAACTCCAGCCTCAGTCCACTCCTTGTGAAAGTCCTCAACACTTTTGAATGGCCTTTTCCTGACAATCCTCTCCAGGCTGCGGTCATCCCTGCTGCTTGTGCACCTTTTTCTACCACACTTTTCCCTTCCACATAACCTTCTATTGATGTGCTTTGATACAGCACTTTGGGAACATCCAACTTCTTTTGCAATTACCTTTTGGGGCTTTCCCTCCTTATGGAGGGTGTCAATGATGGTTTTCTGCACAACTGTCAGGTCAGCAGTCTTTCCCATGCTTGTGATTCCTACTGAACCAGCCTGAGAGACCATTGAAAGGCTCAGGAACCCTTTGCAGGTGTTATGGATTCATTAGCTGCTTAGAGTGGGACACTTTGAGCCTAGAATATTGAACCTTTTCACACTATTCTAATTTTCTGAGATTGTGAATTTGGGGTTTTCATAAGCTGTATGCCATAATCATCACAATTATACCAAAGTAAGGCTTGACATATCTCGCTTTGCATGTAATGCGTCTATCTCATATATTGGTTTCACCTTTTGAGTTGCCATACTGACATAAATGAACATTTGCACAATATTCTAATTTTTCGAGTTTCACCTGTATGTATATACATATATACATGAGAACAGAATGCTGGAAGAGCTAGCATTTGGTCTAACATAACAGGACTTTTCAGATACTGCAAATTGCCCTGCTCTTGTAGGGAAAAGCATTAGAATGATACCGTATTTTTCCGACTATAAGATGATACTTTTTTCTAAAATCCTTACCCTAAAAATTGAAGGGCGTCTTATTCAAGGAAGTCAGCCGAGAATCGCACGGTTGCAAAACTGCCCATACTTTGTTTCTGCAGACAGGCTTCCTCCTATTGCTAGCCTCCAATCACGAGTGAAATAGCTTGTCTCCCAAACAGACTTCCTCCAATCACGAGCCTTATGTAACTGACGTCAGCTGATGCTGAACAAACCAATTAGAGGAAGGCTGTCTGCAGAGACAAGTTATTGGCAGTTTCACTCGTGCTTGAATGTAATCAGTTATGCAAGAGAGCCTGGAAATAGAGCTGCAGAGAGACGGTTTGGACCTCCTCCCACCGAGTGTAGCAGGTAAATGTTAACTAATTACTAAATAAAAATGTGTTCTGCACTATCTTTAAAATATTGATTTCTTAATTTGGGGTTGGAAAAATGGGGGTCGTCTTGTACATGGGGGCGTCTTATTGCCGGAAAAATATGGTACCTCATTCGAATACTTTTCATTAGAGGTATAATTCTAATGCTTTTCATTACAATTTGGGAGTAGGCTATTAGTTCTGCTGCTTAAAATTTATAACTTTATGTAGCATTTTTTTAAAAAAAATCACAGCCAGTATTTGGCTTCCACCATAGAGACCCTTCAGAAAGTATGTACCTCTGTAACATAGTACAGATAGGATGTCCCAGAAGTCATAGTGCAGTTTTAAACTGTAAAAGCTTAAAACTTCACTCAGACTTTTAAGACACCCTGTACATTATATTAAAATGGTTAAGTATTTCCAGTTTCAAGGAACAGGTAGCAGGTTACCAAAATTAAAATGAGGATTAGTTTACAGCAGAATTTTAAAATTAGATGGGGCCAAAGAGTGAAGAAAAACATACACATGAATTCACCAAAGCAAAGTAAAAACAAAACAAAACACTCCATTAAATTATCTCCACCTAAAGCCTATAAAAATAAAAATATATTCAATAGGTGATGGAAGGTCTAGGGAGTTTGGGTCTGTGGCAAGGAAATCCATTGTCTGGGTGCAACTTTCAAGTTTTCTGCCTCCTGTCAATTAATTACTGCCCCTTTTATGAGTTTAACTCAACATGGCATAGAGCTTCACCTGCAGATCTTAAGGAACAGACAGGTTTGTATGATACATCCCCACTGCTAAATTGACTCTTTTTGTTTCTATTAGTGATGCTCATTATTTTCTGAGCTTCATTTTTAAAATTCCCCATGGAATGAACTTCAGAAATTAATTTAATTGATATGCAGAGTCCATAAAGGATGCATTTTTAAAATGTACAGGGATGATCTTAGCTCTTTTCTGGAAAGTCCTGAATATATGGCATATTTATATAAAGATGTCCACTCTCCTGCTGTGATTGAAACACAGTGCCCCCATGACAGCTGACAGGCTTGAGATAGTCATATCTGTTCTTGTGTTACTAAAAATAACTTTAACTGCCTTATTCAACCATTCATTTTCGTCTAACTTAAGTTCCACAATATTGAGTTTATGGTAGGTTTTTTAAATGAGGTAATTTTGAAAGTACGCACTACAAAAATTCACAAATTCCAAAAACTATTATATGTGGAACACACATGACTAGTACCGTATTATCTTCTGACTTAAGCAATTCTTTCAGACTTAAGTTTGAATTTGACTTTTTGATTTATAAAACACTTTATATACATTTCCTTAGTGTTTTTTATCACATCATAAAATAGGATGGAATTATCTTCTTAGAATATAACTCCAGGCAAAGGTCTACAAAAATAGCCATTTTCCTAAAGCAACCAAGCAAGTTTCTACATGTACTGAGATTTAAATTTGAGATTTCACAGTTTAACAATTAAAATGTTCAGACAGAAATTGCACCAATTTTATTTGGTTATTTGTAGTCTAGATCCTTCAGACTGCAAATTTGTATTGCAATATACTTTAAATTGTAGTCAGTGGGATTTATTTCTCTATAAACATTTAGTCAGATTCTTCAGCTTTCAAGAGAAAGATTTCAAACACAGAATTTTAAGTCTTCAAATAACATACTGCAACCAGTTGGGAAGCAGATAAAGTGCACCAAATGTAATTATTTTCTTATTAATTTTGTTTCCTGTTATGCTATGATTATGAATGTAATATCAGCAAAGGACACTGAGGATTACTTTTTGTCTGGAAACTCCCAAGGGAATTCTGTCTCCCTAAAACCAAATTTCCCACTATCCTTAGATTATCCGTTGGATTGGCTTTAAAACACTTAATCTATTTTATAGGCTTATAAATGTCATTATATGTGCTGAATTGTAGCATTAAGTGTGGTTTCAATTCAGCCTCCATTCAAGGGTGAGCGATTTAAATCTCCAAAGGAAGAACTGTGGTTTTATAGATCATACAAAGACATTATGGTTACAAAAACTATATGAACTACTTTTTTTAATGGTTAGGAATTTATCACCATACCTCTATCACAGAGCAAGTGATAGCTGTTTCATATAGCATATTAACTTCAAAATACACTACCTATTAAATGTGATGTTAAATTCTCTAAAACACAGGAGAGACAATCAACTCCTCAGGGAACATAATTGACTTTGATTTTAGTCTTACCACTATACAGTATGCATGTTTTTGCTACAGGCTAGGAACTAACTGTATCTTCTCTGAAGAATTAATCTATTTCAAAGACCTATAATGAGGCAAAAGATTTCAAATGTTATTAAGCATTTCCTTTGGAAAGAACCACCTTATATTCCAATACTGGTAAACTGAGGAGCAGACACATAGATTTATAAAATTATACATAATAAATATATTAAACTTGCATGCATTTTCCATTATCTCTCTGATAAAACTATTGAAAAAAGAAGTATGGCTATTTGATGATTGTCTGAGCAAGATTAAGCTTTTAATTAATTCTTATTTATCTTTTTTACTTATTTTATTCATTTTTGGCCTCATGGAAAGTATGTTTTATTTGTAGGGTTTTCAGGAAAGTTTTAAATTTGCTCTGCATTAAATTAACTATTCCCATTCGGGTTTGCAATTATTCATTGCTGACACTGAAAGAGAGTTAAACATATGAGAAATGTCTTTGTCCCTACTTATTTACCACTACTGCAGAGGTGATTTGCATCAGATTACTGGCTGTAGTTTATTTCTTTCAATTTATATAGCTGTCCCCCTCATTGTCATCTCTAGGCAACCAACAGTTAAAAACACAAGGCAACAAAAAAACCACATAATTCGCAGCTAAAACCACAAATAATCACCAATATAACCATTTGCCAAACATTCCAACCCCCATACCTGGTTACATAGCCAAGTCTTCAAGGTCTTACAAAAGACCAAAGATCTTTGAGGCTAATCTAATCTCCAGGGGGATGATGTCCTAAAAAGCAGGTGCCACAACAGAAAAGGCTCTTTCCCTTAATTTAACCCTAAGAACTACAGCAGCTTTAAATTCCTGGAATCATCTGGAAAATACCTTTTGATAGTTGCAGATTTCTGACATAAAATTGGTAAATATTATTTGTATCTAGTTCATTAATGTTCTGGTTTAAACCTTATTCAAGGAAAACAGAAAATATGAAGCAAAGTAGGTAAACTGGCAACACATTCATAGAAGACACAATGCATCTATGTGGAGCCAAGCAATTCTGGAAGAAAAATCACCAGACAATCCAGTTTCATGTCCTGTTTGATTTTTCCTACATGGCCACATGACTGTTTATGAATTCTTTCTATAACCTTACTATAGAAACTTACCTAATTTAAACTATTTTAAATACTTATATGTTGATATTTTACTAAAATTCAAGACAGCTTACAATAGAAATAGGAATAGAAAAGGAGTATTTTAAGTTGCATGACACACTGTATTTTAAATGTGTTAGTGTAGAATATCTAGTTACCATCTCTTAATAATTATGGAAGAACTCTTCCGTTATTAAAAAGAAATTTAGAATTGTCTTTTTGGATCAAAGTCCAGTATTCGCTACCATCTTTTATCTTTGTTTTATTGATTTTGATTGTTGTGAGCTGCCCAAAGTAATTGAGAGTTGGGCAATATACAAGTTTAACAAATTATTATTTTTATTATAACAGTCTCCTCCAAACAGGTGCTCTTCAATATATCTGCTGGTTGGGTGACAATGGCCACAATAAGAAAATACATACTGGATTGGAAAAGACTGTATTTGGTCTGTTATTTGCCCTTGCTATAAAATATTAAATAATGATTATGACCATTTATTTTTATTAGAGCTAAGTGTCTTTAAAACAGTGTTTTAAGACTTCTCTCTTGGAAACATCTTGTCCTCCCAATCTCTAAACATTATTTAAATGTAATGTTTGCTTGCTGAAGAGATATGGATAGAGCTCCAAAAGCTCATAGATCATATGGTATATCTTGGTTAATAAAAATATTGCATTGCTTTTGTAATATAGAAGTAATTTAATCTATAAAATCCTCAAGGGTTAGCATTGCTTATCAGTCTGGACAATATATTTTACTTGTTCAGCCACAAGATTTCAATAGAGCTAGAACTTCATACAGATAAAGCATGGAACTGTGTCTCTCCATCTCAAGTTCCAGTTATATTTTTATGTTTCTTTATGTAATCCAACTGTACGAAGTTTGAAGATTGGTATGCTGAATTATAAATGGTGAAATCATTATATAACGTTCACAGCAGTGTCATAAACACTTTATTTGTGAAAACATTTTTTAAGATTAAAATCAGCAAAGCACTTGCCCCCAAATAATAAAGTTGGGAGTTTTTCCTATATATCTATATCTATATTCATTGCACTACTAAACCATTGTAATTTGAATGGCCTCAACAGCTAGACGACCTTTAAAGCCTCAGATGAAGTTTTCCTTGATATATGAATAAATATGAAGGGAATGAAAAAGAATGAATGAAAACTAAAGCTACCAACTTATTTCAGTTTTAACATTTTTATAATAGAGATTGAACAGGTATGGTTCCCCCTTGCTTATTCATGCTGGGGAAACACTTAAACTTTTGCTAGTCTTTAAGAGAAAGGCTCAAGAGTATTCTCAAGGGACAAAGTAATTATCTGTATTTAGTTAATAAGAAAGTTTTAAAAAGTCTAGTACATTAAATGTGGATTTCTAAACCATGTTTGAAAACTGATCGGCCCCTTCTAGTCTTTATCCATTAAAAAAAAAGTGAAAATTGATTTTTTCCTTGATATTAGCCCCCACCTTTATTGTCTCTTCATGTTCTGCATGTCTTCACATGTCCCAGACAGACTGTACTAACAAACTACAGCGTATATTCCACATAAAATCAAAGCCTGGCCAAATAAGGAACACAGAATTCAGCCATCCTAAATTAGTAATTTTCTATATTCATACATTTTTGTTCTATTGTTAAGGGCACAAATTATTTTGATGCTGTTTAAAGACATTTTTAACTGCAACATGTCATGAAATTTTTTATCATTCCAGTTTAAATCCTACCCCAGACTAGCTACTCTATCCATCTGATGGTAAGCTGCAGCTCACGAAAGTTTATGCTTTTTAATAAATTGTGTTTTATTAAAGGTGCTATCATACTCCTGAAGTTTTTGCCACCATAGACTAATTTGGTTCTCCTACAATGAACAAAAAGAAGTACTATTTAAAACAAAACAGCTTTTAATATCAACAATTTCCATTTCCAGTAGCAAAAGAAATTATTGTGCCCTGTCGGTATAGACACTATCAGAAAACTTCAATAATATAAAGAAGGTTTAAGCTCCAATTTAAAAACCAGTTCCACTAGGAGCACAGGGGAATAGGATTTTTACTTTAACTAAACTGCCCATTTAAAGGAAGCAGGTCTTCCAATATACTATTTATATATCTACCAATCTATATATAACTTTATTAAATATTAGATGTAGCTTACAATCTTGATATTGACTACCCCTTTGGCAGCATTTTAAACAAGATAGGAACCTTGTTAGGTTTTTTTTTTTTTAATTGCAATTTTACAAATCTGCTGAAACAAAACAGAATTTCTTTGTTACTCCATTATAGTATTTTAAATTGCATTCTGAGAAGTCACTATACATGCTTGAAAAATATTATTTTACAGATCCCATGTCAAAGCAAGAGAATGTAATTGTTTAGCTAAATCTAAAATTCATATACTGTATCCCAGGTAAATAATCTATGGACAAATTTACTTTTAAAAATAATAGATTAGATATTTTACATCAATCTGTACCAAAATATATTGTCCTAATTTTCACAATTAATAAAATAACTTAATTACAGATGTATAGAATTTACAAAATTTAGATTACATAGAAACACTGGGGAATGGGAGGATGGGAATACATGTTTTAGAATTTAAACATTTGCATCTATGTTAAGTGTAATGAAGTGCTAGAAAAGGCTAGCCAAGCATATACTATATTGAGAAACTCCAGAGAGCAAAACCTATCATCTGAAATCTGGACAACTGTTTTCAGAAAATTCTAGCTACATGGGCTCATCCATCTGTCAACAAATTTGAATTACATGCTAGTAATATTTTACATTTGATAACCCAAGTAAATCAATAATACTTAGCTTTTACATTGCCAAGGTCAAGGTTAACAAAAGTATTGTCATCGTTCTGCTTTTAATTTTTTTTTTCCTACCTAAATTCATTCCATTTAAAATTAAGAATAAATGAAAAAGAAAGCTAAATTAAACAAATTTAAGAAGATCTTTAGAGGGATGTATTTGAAACTGATAAAAATAAAAAGCTTGTATTCCATTTGGTAATTCAGTTTCAAGTGATCAAGCGAGGAACTAAATAAAACAATTATGACTTACTTTATACACTCTCAGGTACAAACTTCAGGTGATAACAAGGACAAAATTCATTTGAAATGTATTTATATCTTTTCATTAAGTACATAGAACATTCTTGGCTACAAAACTAGTTACATAACCAAAAGTCGCATCCCAGTTCCAAACTCCAGGTAAATGCCTATCATAAAGCAAGAGAAAAACTGCATTCCCATGCACACTTACTATTTACAATGGTTGAACTTGTTTCTAAATAACTTGTATAAGATTGTGTTGTTAGCCTTACTTTCTCTAGAAATAAATTGGGAAATCATGACTTAACTATTCACAAAACCTATGCAACTAATTTGGTCAGAATCTGATCCACTGTCTTAAAACTGCAATTCTACAGGTGTATGTCCTACTGAACTCAATGGATCTTGCTTCCAAGTAAATATGGTTAGAGCTTCAATATTCTGCAATATTAGCAAATTATGTAGCAATAAACTCTATATCTCAAATTATCTCTCTTCCTTTACTAAACAATGCAACACTACCTTAAAATTTTAGTGATCTAGTACACACGTTATTCTTTACCTAACTGTATAAACAATTTTTTAAAAAAGCATAACAAATGATCATATCACTTTTTATTCCCAAAAGTATTAAAATATTTGCTGAAGATTGCTTCTTAGCCACCAAGACAAAATATGCCTCTAACAACTTAATTCCAGTCAGCTATTAAAGAAACATTCACTGTGCAGTCCTGAATCTTCTTTTGACAGCATACCCCACTGAATAGAATTGGAGATAGTTCTGAGTAAATCTTCACAGGATTCCCTGCATAACTACAATCTTAAAAATATTTAAAATTTACCAAAGACAATGAAATTTACATATTATACTTGGAATAGCAAAGGAATGTGGTTCTTAATCATAGTGGTGAGCAGATTCACTGCAGTGGGATTGTCATTTCATTGTGTTGCATTATATATCTTCCCCCTTTACAAAACAATTTATTCACATATAAAACAAACTAACATTGATGTTATTCAAATGCAAAATAAAATTATGTTTAATTTCCAAACAGCTGTATTGTCTGCAGCAACTGTGAAAAAATTGTTAATTTACAAATTTCCATAAAACCTCTACACATTTCAAAAGCTATACAAACAGAAATACTACTCATAACATGTAAATGATCAGCCTACTTCAATGTTATCTAGGTTTTACAATATTTCTAAATGATTTTACAGTAATCTTGTTCATTACAAATAATATTCACAAGTTATGTTTTCATTTCTTCCTGCAGTCTCATAACATGAATTTGGTTTCATCTTAATAGCTACTGTTTCCAATATTTTATTATTTTTGTGACATGCAAACATAAAGTTCAAAAACCAAATTTATTACACACAATTTTATTTTACCATTTAGTACCCAAACTGAGTAAAACAGAGGTTATCAACAAACAAAACTTGGATATTAATCCATGAAATAATCTTCTGTGTAAATACAAACCTTTCCTGGGTTCTGAGAATATCAGTTTGTTTCCTATAAATGGCTTTAATTCCCATTTATGTTAAAAATAAATCAATCTTTGAGTATATAAAGTACTTAATACATTTAATTTCTATATTTAATATCTCTGTGTTCTTTTTTGCTTAGACTCCCCCCAAAATAGCCTGTTTATATAGCCCAAAATAAAAATTAGAAAATGTTCATAGTTTAAGCAAACATGTTATGGCTAGAGAACATATTATACATTTATCTAATGCTCTGTGTTTATATTGATCCAAAATTAGCATTAGGAATCACCAAGGTTCTATCTTATCTTTTCTTTCTGGCAAACTTTCAGCATACTTTTGATAGTTAAGAGGACAGCAAAAACTTAACACAGGTGAAATACAGATGCAGCCTGGCAAAGTCTGTTTCTTTCCTTGCAAAAGGTACAGAAACCTCACAACGAAAGAGCAGTACCTTCTTTCAACTATTATTAAATAAGCAGCAGTAAATATTCAGTTGCACCATTCTTCTGAATATTAGAAATGCATTTGAAATCCCCACTTTCTCAGTTTCAATAACAAAATAACAAAGTAGTTTTGACTTCTTTCTAGTCTTTCACTTATCTGTGAAAGTCGAATATGTTTTGTTAGAATGAATCCAGAGTATTTCTGCTTCTTTAGTGATCTCATTCCCCTCCTCCACCATTAACATTTTCCTGACGATTTTGCCTATGAGCTTCTTTTTTAACGAGGCATTTTTAGATTCACAATCATCAATTCTAAAGAAAAAGAAGGCAATTTGCACCGAATTCAGAACTCATGAAACGTTTCTGGGCTTGCTTTGTTTACATAGTATTCTTGATTACAAATACATTAACAGGCGATTCGACTCTTTGACGCTCGCGACGCAAGTACTATTTAAATAAATCCTACCGAATGTTAGTTAATACCTTAAAAGCGAGGTACAAACTCCATAGTACTCAGTATGAAGTCCCGCGCTATGAAAATCCCGAGAAGTCTTGCGAAAGAACAACTACAGATTGGTGTAATATTACAACCAACCATTAAGCCCCGAGAAAACCTCTCCTCCGCCAGCCATCAGGGAGTGCAAAGACGGCACTGCAGGAAACCCGCAGACTACAAACACCGGTTGCATTTCTCTTCCAGCAGTTCGTTCCCCCCCCCCCTCCGCTTTTCTTAAAAGGAGGCACAAAGGAGACTTTACCTTTATTAGCATAAAAGGGGTGAGCATCCAAACCACCCTACAAACCACCACCCTATCAAACAAAAGAAATCCCAAGTATGAAAGAGCGCGACTGCGCGAGGCGAGACGGGCGAGTTTCGCGCCACAGCCAGAAGAGCAGCAAGGACTGCCCAAGAAGCCCGTGAATGGAGAGAAGCGGGAGCGAATCAGAGAGCTGGTGGCCCCAGCGCGACCGACATTGAGCACTGTGATAGGTAGAGGCATCGACCAATAGGACGCGTCCCTGTTACACACAGCAAGAATCAGATCCCAGAGCTCACGCGCGGCTTACTACGATTACTACGGCTACTCCCCTGCAGCTCGCGCTGGCTGATGAATTGTAACCGCGCGTTACGTGACGAGGTTGGCTGAGACCTTTCCCACCCCTTCATTTCCTTTTCCCGGGGGGGGAGGGGACTTTGTAGTTTGCTTTCAGCTAAAGGCGCAAACCAGAAAGTAAATCAGTAGTTAGAACGGGAGGAGGGGGAGAGAACACCTTATTTTTAACATCTCTCATTCTACCCTCTCGCGGCTAATTTCTGACAGATTGGGGGAGCACGAAGCCGAGGTCCGTACGGTTTGCATTTAAGGCTTTCTCTAGTTTTCTCTCTCATAGTAAGCTACGTAGAGCTCAAAGGCCCTTAATTTTAAATAGACTCGCATAGGATTT
The DNA here is from genome assembly GCA_030867105.1 of Liasis olivaceus. Classification (NCBI taxonomy): domain Eukaryota; kingdom Metazoa; phylum Chordata; class Lepidosauria; order Squamata; family Pythonidae; genus Liasis; species Liasis olivaceus. Next base: position 31,905,668 of record CM061351.1, on the reverse strand, counting down.
TGCTCTGTGAGACCAATACCGGGAAAAGAACAGATGTTCACATGTGAATCAGCAGCGGATACTTTTGAGCCGATTAAATGTATCCATGACCTGCTATGGGAAGTAATACGTTATGCTAAATTCAGGCTGGAGGCGGAGAGGAAAATAAGGAAGGGGAGGGAAAGGAAAACTGACCAATGACAGTTTTTCCAACATTTGGAGAGTTCTGCTTTTGGGTAATCTTCCCCCCCCCCTCCGAATCCCTGTAATTTCAGGAATCCATTTTCTCCTGTTTTCCTTGCTTACGCTGAAATGCGGGGCTTTTTTATTACTCTTCTGTCTTCGCCCCAACAGTTATCAGTTATAAACAGCTTTACCGGATTGCTAGAAGTACCATGAACAATAGCCATATTAAAATGTACATCCAGAGAACTTAATTCTGCAAAAATAGGTCAGAGTTCATTACTTTTGAAGTCTGTTCTTCAAAACAGAAAAAAACACCTTTTCCAACCGCAAGTGCAGTTACTTTGTGTGTGTAAACTTAGCAGTTGATAGTGTAACTCAACCTTTCAGAATACTTTTAAATATCCTACCTCAGTTTTGCTGCTTTCAAGTGGTGAATAGAGTCTTTCAAAACTGATTCTTAAAAGAATCATTACCTTTTTATATTGCATCAGTTTTAGGATTAACCTTCATTAGTACCAAGTATAAAAACAATTAGATACATATTTCTAATATAAAAGCTTACAATTAGATTTTTAAAAAGTCAGAATGGAAAACCCTGGGCATGTTTTAATTTAGTCATTCCATTGTAATTTCAATGACCATGTATCTTTTATTAACACTGAACTCTTTAAAATCAACTGAACATAGGACACTTGTAAATACTTCGAAACATTAATCTATAAATTGGCATTTTAGTTGCAAATTATGTTAATTAACAAATATTTGAGATGTAGATTGTAACTTGAAGGAGCTAAAAGTACAATAAATTGCTTAGAAATTGGATCTTAACTTTCACCATCATTTTATATTCCCAGTTACCATTTTAACATGGTAAAATCCAGTTTGATCCCTATTTCTATTACAAAAATTACTTATTTCAAGGAACATTTGAGGTACTTGTTTTAGAAAATAATTAGTGGGTCTTACTAAGTTCCATCAATTTCAAAACCCACTCAACTGTTTTATAGAATAGCTGATTTCATAAATGTCTGATTAAACATTAACTTAAATACGTCTTAAGTTTAGTTCCTTTTCAGTTAAGATATTAAATGGAATTAACATAAAACACTTGAAACTATGTTAATTTTTGTCTCACATTCATAGAAACACAGTCACATACATATTATTTTATAAATTAATTGTAACCAAAATTACAAGTTTGGAAATATTACTGAGACTAAGCTCCTATTTTAACTTGCTTTCAAAAAATTATCTTTTCCTTATTTAGAATATTATTAATCAAAAAGCTATTATAGAAAAATGTAACATTCAAGAAGACCAATGTTCAACTAATTTTTGACTGGAAGTTGATCTAAGTTAAAATATTTCTTCATACCTAAAACCTTGTTTCAAAACAGAAAAAGAAGAATTTTAGTTAACATAATAAATATTATAAAGCTTTTTATGAATGATATTGCTAAAATAGCAATTTATACCTATGAGATTTGTTTCTTAAATATCTTTCTGATACAAGTGCTATCAGAACTATTAGAACTATGAAGTGTTACCAGTTTTCCTTTAGTATACATTCATATATTTGATAATTTATTTTGACAAAGGCATAGTCATAACAAAAGCATCAACTGAAAAGTATTTGGAGTATTTCTGCAGACTAAACGCCACATTGTTTACCTGTTAGCTTCCTAGCTGCAATCATGTATGATAATGCGTATTACTCCTATTTTCTGCATATTTTCACAAAAATATAGCGCAGAGATTGTCACTGTAAACTAAATAAAATACTGAACCGTTTTAATCTACCCATTATAACCACTTCCTCCATCTGGGCAGAATAAATGAACCCTTTCAAACTAAAGGGAATTCTTAAAACCTACTGGATTCCTAGCTATGAAATACAGTGCTGGCTTTCATTTCCATACTCTGTCTTCATCTTCAGGCTTCATTTTGTTTGCCCTGGAACCAGGCTCCACACATTCTACTCCCTCCCTCCCCCCCCCCAAACCCACCATTGTGCACTTACAAATGTTGAATATTATGAATGGTTCCTTGAACCAAAGGGGGGAGGAGAATGGGGGTAGATGGATTCCTCTGTGCTATGGTAATTGTAGGGCTATGTTGTCTAATCACTCCCATTTTCTGAGCCAGAAATCACCATTACTAAATTTAAAATAATGGAGGAAGGAAACAGCTTGGGAAGGGGGAGATGTCCAGAGGAGCACGTTCTCCTCTGCCCCTGCGCACTCCCACTTTTTAATCACCCTCCAACTGGCCTCCACCCCTTTGTCCTCCGATTCATAATGTTGAGCTCTAGAATCGATGCAACGAACGCTCATCAAACTGCCAGAAACATTACTATGCAGGAAGGAAAGGGGTGGGTGGGAGCTGTTTCAAGGAGACGGCCGTTCCTCCTCCTCCCGCCCTCTACGAGACCCCTTGGTCTTTCTCTGGCGTGTAGCCAATTGCGAACAAGACAGTAGACTGAGCCACCAAACGCGAAATCGCAGACAAAAGTGGTAGTGGCGCAGCGCTCATGGATTAGCGTGGAAGGCCAGCGCTGCGATCAGCGTTTTGCCCTTTTTATCCCACGCGGGTTCCCTCGGACCTATAACTCCCTAAGCAGGGCCGGGCGCACTTTGGAGAACCACAGAGACTGCGGGGAAGGCGAGCGGGTGGCCTTTGTATCACACTTGGCCTTCTTCCTGCTCTCTCCCTTTCCCCCGGATTAAAGGTGGGGAGAATTTCGCCTCTCTTGGCCCTCTGTAGATTACACAGTTGTCCCCATCCAGGCGAGGGAGCTTCTGAGCCTCGAAAGGCAGAGAAACTTGCCATACACGAGACGGTTCGGGTACAGAGCAACTAAATCCGCAGGAGAAAGTAGTAAACAGGGGGAGGGGAAAGAGCACGCGGTCAGGTCTCCAAGCCCATCAAATCTCGCTCTTCAAAAACAAACAAACAGAAAACTTGCCCTGCACAGCCAAAGCCAGCTTGGCTTCTACTCCTTTGTGGCTGCCTGAGCTTAAATCTGCTGTTATCTAATTGAGGCGTTAGTATTCCTCACGTGAGAAGTTGATTGGTAGTATGAACACGTGGCTCATTCAAAAAGCCGGACTATTCAAGTGATTTTTCTTCCCCCTCCTCCCTCCCTCCCTCTCTTTTTGGGAGAGGCGGTGCCTGCGTTCGCGTATTGTAACATTTTCATACTCCGCCTGCTGCTTGCAAGGGGGCTTGGGGGCAAGACAAAAAAGTAGTTTCCCCCCCTTTCTCCTCCCTTTCCTTTTTTTTTTTAAACCGCCATCGCAGTTCCAAACGCGTCGTGATTTCTACTGTAGCTTCGGATAGCGCAGCGAACATTCAGTATTTGGTCACAGGCTTTTTTTTTTTTACTCTGAAGCGGGAGGGAGGGGTGGGTGGGAGACGGACGGATACAGGCTGCAGTTGTAAGTCCTCTTTTTTTTTGCACCCGCCTTCTCTTATTTTGACTCCAAGAATCATTTGAGGGGGTGTGTTTTTTTGTTGTTGCTTCAAGTCAGCCTGTGCATGTTTTTTTAATTATCGTTAAGCAAAGGTCTATTTTTAATTAAGATGAACAAGCTGTACATCGGGAACCTGGGCGAAAACGTGTGCCCTTTGGACCTGGAAAGTCTCTTTAAAGAGTCCAAGATCCCTTTCACCGGTCAGTTTCTTGTGAAGACGGGATACGCTTTTGTGGATTGCCCCGATGAGAACTGGGCTATGAAGGCCATCGAGGCACTTTCAGGTGGGTGATAGTCTCCTCTGGCATCTCAGCCTTAGCTTCCCACTACCGTACCCTCATTTCAGGGCGCCATCCGCTGCCTTCCTCTGCTCCAACAACCCCCCTGGTAGTAATTCTCTCTGCCCCACCCCTCTGCGTGTTGCCCTCGTCATTTTGATTTAAAATTCCTAGTCTCGGATTATAATCGCTCAGATTGTCCCGAAGGCTCTCCCCGAGGAGTTTTTCGGCCCGGGGTGCGGGGTTCGGGTGTGCTAGGCTGCACTTATTCTGAAGGACTTCAGCCGCGCTGCTCGGGCCCCCGGGAGAGCACTGCTTAGATTGGCTCGAGGAGGTCGCTTCTCCCTCCTCGCAACTCCCGGGCACGCTGTCAGGTAACGCACGAATGGCTGGGGTTCAAGCCGTTCGAAAAAAGCATTGCGAATAGGAGTTACAAGGCCGCTGGGCTCGGAGAATCTGCTGCTCTCTCTCCCCTCCCCGCTAAAAAAAAAAAATAAAATTTCAAATGTGTTCGAGAAAACGGCGTGAGGGAGAGGGAGCGAAGGCGCGCTAAACGTCGCCCACAGCAGTGGAAAGGGAGGCGCGAGTGCAGAAACGCACACGCCAGGGCCCAACTGGAAGCCACCTATTTCGTGGCGTAGGAACTCCCGCTCGGCTACAAACGCTCGCACACGGTGTATCGTGGCTTCCCCACGGCTGGGAGCTGTAAGTTTCCAGTTGCCGTAGGGCAGGTGGATATGGGGGCACGAGCCTTTCCACGGACCCAACGTGCCGCGCTGCAAGCCTTGCTAGGGGCGCAAAGCGCGCGCGCCCGGAGATTCTCGCTGGCCTCTCTAAATTACGCCCCCCCCTCACTTGTTTCGAATCGGTGAGGGGAGACTTCCCGCGTGTGGGGCTGCTGATTCCCTCTCACACCAGAAGCCAAACTTTGGCTGTTTAAAACAAAAACAACAAAGGGCTCCTCCTCCTCCTCCTCCTCGGCGTCCTGCCTCTTTCAGGAGAGAGGTCGAGGCCTGAAAACCCAATTCGCCACTGCTCCTGGGTGTCATTTATTTCGCTTTTCCTTTGGCTCTCAGGCACTCACTGAGCATCTCGACCTCTCAGCTTCTACATCCTGTTTTTGTGTGAAAGACAACTTGGCGGGCTGAACGGGGGAGGCTGGTTAAGCTGAGTGATTTCATTTGAGTCCTGTTTTTGCTCTCCTCCACCTCCGAGTTGGGGGGGCCTTTGCTTCAGCCGGTGACGGTAGGAGTAGGCATATGTAAGAAGACATAAGAGGGGTGTATTTCCAGGAAAAAACGCGTGGGGAGCGCGCTCGTTTTTCACTGAAACCAGCAGTTCCTGTTTCCTCGTGACAAGTTATTAGAGGCCTGCTCCTTTCGTCAAGGGAGCCATACATATGTATGTGTCTTTGTGCAGTTTACGTTTCTGCATATCATTTTGGAAAGTAGCATAGGTTAAATAATGAAGCATCCACCTTAAATATGGAAAGTCTCTTAATACTAGTTTGACCATTTATCTTGGGAATTGACCTCTTTGGAAGATACCTTTGTGACTTGTGGCTGTCATTCCACTATCCTGCAACTTTTTAAAAACATACAAAGAGTTGCATTTGTGTTGTTCTGCATCATTACAGATTCAGTTCATAAGGGCATTAGAAGGTTTGTTGGGGTGGGAGAGCATGTAATTCATTCTATAATGAGTTGTGTTACTGTTTGCAGGTAAAGTGGAGCTGCATGGTAAACTCATAGAAGTTGAACATTCAGTTCCCAAAAGACAAAGGTAATTTATTATATATGCGTAATAGTTTAATGTCTAAATTGAAAATTGCATTATTTATAAGAGATTGAGAAAGTACTTTAATCTGAAATTAATAATTATATTTTGTGGAAAGCCGTCAGAGAGCTGTGATTGTATAGAAATTTGTTACAGTTTATAAGTAAGTTGAAATATTTAAATATTTTGTAATGCAATTAATTTCAAAGAAATAGTTTTAATATTAAGAATTAGCATGTTGAAATTTAAAAAGGTATATAAAGTTTGTCATTTTCCATGTTTGGAGAGGGTAATTTATTTTGTAGAATGACTACCGTCATATGTTGAAGTTGAGGTATTTTCTTATCAAAATATATTCTTATAGAGTAGAATGGCATTTAAACTTTTTATGGCAAGATACAATTTATGCATAATTAACTTTTTGTGAACTTTGTGAAGTGAGTATTTAGCAGCACAGTTTTTATGGACTTGATATGCTTGAATCTACGTATTAGAGCAACTTAAGAGTTCCTTGGGACAAGTACATCTGTCTTCATTTCCTGAATGATCAGGTTATAAAGTATTCCCAGTTTTTAAAGAACACAAATTTAGTATGTTAGTTGTTAATCTTTTTAACTAAAGCTAGTTATGGATATTGTCTAAATGAAATAAAATATTTTTAAAGACCTCTAGAGAAAGTTTGAGGCCTATAAATTAGACTTTTAGTATTTGATTTTGGGAATTAAAATATACAAAGCTTATTTGAAGAATTTTAGTTGGAAATGTGTTCTAAGGGGTAGGGAGTAGACAGCAAATACTGGTGTCATTTGGCATAACTGTTATACGTTAAATCTACTGGCATTTATTTTGGTATGGTTACTGAATACTTGTGCTTTCATGTTTCATTTGTAAACTAACTAGTGGCATCCATTATGTATAAACTTATTTAACAGATCATTAAAAATTAAGAAACTAGTTCCTATGTATACACTATAGATTTTGAACATATATATCTTAAATAAATAACTTAAGATACAAATTTCAAATTGATATAATACAAAGGAGTGCAATAGCTGTACATATCATGAAAATATCATACTTTACAAAATGAAAAATTACACTTAGTTTGTAATACATTATTTTGTTCCTATCAAGCAATAGCAAAAACATGCTAAAATATTGAAAATTTCTTTGATATGTTTTCACTTTTCTTCAGTGTGTTATTGCTCTGAACCTGAATATGTAGAAAAACTGTACCAAGCATCTAGTTGAGAAACAACATCTGCAAATATGTTTATTTTATTTTATTTGTAAATTTGACTGCTCTTCATGGGAGAGATTTTTGCTAAAATTATTTAAAATGCCACCAATGATTAAAATATTTTTGAAAACATGATATAAATGTTTAATAGAATAGAGGATGCATATGTATAATCTCTGATATGTAGGCCAAGTTAAAATACAGGCTATAGTTCTATGCACATTTGGAAATAAATTCTGTTGAACTCAGCAAGTCTTCCCAGTGAATCATGCATTTGGTTGTAAGTAATAGACTCTGTTTGTACACTTCAAAAGTGTACAATCTTATTTAAGTAAGAAACTAACATTATTTGAGAAGGAACACTCTGCTTGCTAATAGTGTTTCTTTTATAACTTCTTCTTTAAAAAGGTCTTTGCATAAAGATCTGTGTAGGTAATTGAATATCCATATGGCAGAGTATAAGTTTAGTCAATTTTTTAGAAATTCTAAGTTAGCATTCTCTCTCCTCCCTTTCCTTTTCCACTTCTGTTTCTTAATAGAAGATGTATATAGTTGGTACCAATTGATCTGGGTCTGATTTGGTTGGATAAATATTTCAGTTGGGTTAGAAAAAAATTCAATACATAATTTGACAACTACATTTAATAAGAAAAAATGGAAACATTAAACTGTATTTATTAAAACAAATATTTATTGGTGAAGTAAAAGTTCTGAACTATTTAGGGATAGGTCTACTTCAGTATAAATATTCTAGTTCATGTTTTGCTGTTCCAGGTATTTCTCCTTCACTTAGCTTGGTGAGACCAAGGGTATATTGTTAATCCATATATTCTCATATTAATGATTTCAGTAGCCCTTATAAATATAAATTACATTTGTAGGGCCAGTTATTGCAAGAAGTACAGTACCCTGTTTTTCTATTTAAAAAAAGTTTAAGGAGTCCCTGCATTCCAGCTGTTTGAACTTCTAAATTAAAAAAAGGTTGCATCAATACTTACAGAATCAACCTTTATATCTTCTGTGAAAGGCAATATGGAACTTTAGTGCTCTCGAATGCTCATTGAAGTCCTGAGATAGACACATGGTAAATTGTGGTGGGGTGGGAGTGGTCTGCATATTCCAAATAGGAGGCTAAAAGAGGGAACAGAGAGGAGATGGAGAAGAACAAACTGTTTACAATATGACTGTATTCAGATGATTTCTGACTTACTATGGAAACTTCAAAGGAACGCATGAATGTAATGTTTTTGCATTCATAACCTCATGGATAATAGAAAATATCTTACTCTATTATGGAAGTTTATGTTACTTCATTCAGAATTTGGAAATGACATTGTAACAGTGCTGCCTCTTAGCCACATGTTGGAAAAGAATGTGGAATATTCTTAAGTATGATTTTCAGTTCCCACAAAAGGGGAAAACTATAAAACAAGTTCATGCATGCATATTGGAAATCTTTGTATGCATGCCTTTTAGATAGTATTTAGTTTGCTTCAACAGCTGTTACCTTGTTGGGTGATATACATACCAGAGACTGATTATTCAAATAACACTGATGTCATTTGAATAGTTTAGCTTTGGAGTGGAACCTGATTCTTGCTGGCTAGGGCTACATTATATTGAGTCAGTCCTTGAGGAGTATGAGTATTATTTAATCCTTGCAAGTTACACGGTCCTGACATTTATCCCTAAAATTAGAATCTTCTTGAAAGTTCTATTCTTGTTTTGAGGAGAGATGCTAATCTATTTTAGGGTGTGTGTGTGTACTGGGGTTTTTTGGGGAGTATGTATATGTTAATATTAACTATGTATCTCTAGTTTAGTTTGTAAGGACTGATTAGTAGAAGCACATCATATATGTTCAGTAGTCTTTTTGTCTCCCAAGGCCATGCATAGCAGTGCCTGGTATATTATGAGCTGTTCCTGCACATTGAAGCAAACTTATAAACAATCTTCCAACACAGTTCAGTTACCAAGATTTTCTTTCCTGTGTCTCAAAATTTTATAAACTTCTCTCCCTCACCCAAGTCCCCAAATGTTGACTGACGATAGGAGGAAGCTATTCTGAGTGCCAGTAAATTGAAAAGCTTTGTGCCTTAGAAAGTTGAAAGAGGAAGATGGCTCAGGAGATGAGACATTTTTTTTGTTGACCTCTTAATTTAAATTATTTTTCATAGTAATTATGTCAAGTGTTTTGTGGACCAAGAACAATTATAATGAGAAAAGAGTTGTCCTCATCCACCATTCCATTCTGAAATAATTATATGACAGGCTTAAATTTGGTGATGAAAAATAAAGCAACTTCAGTACTTGTATAAACCACTTAAAAGATATAGATAGGCCATAGGTTGCCATATACATACTATATTCAAATCTGATTTCTGCACAAAATGTGGATGTCGGATTTACTGAATACAAAAAAGGAAATAGTTTTAACTCACTCTGGGTAAGTTTTTTTAAATTTATGGGCGAGAAAAATACTGAAAATCTAATTACTGTTAAAAAGAAAAGGAAGTTCTTCAGAAAGTCAGTTCTATGAGAGGTGATGATATTAAAGATGAGTCCTATGTGTAGTCTCCCCATCTTTACTTTTTGACTTTCATATTATATTAGCCTTTATGTTCTATAGTAACCATATCATTGCATTAAAAAGTATATAAAGTATGCCTTAGAAGATAGCATTACCTAGCTGACTGTGGATGATCTCAATAGCTAAGTTTCGTTGGCTGTGGTTAGTGCTTGGATGGGGGATTGTCAGGGAATTCAAGGGTGGTTAGCTATTGAAAAACTGTTTTGGAAGAGAGTAATAATAAACTACTTTGATAGCACAGCCAGGAAAACTGCCTGGATGCAGTTACCAGTGTCAAGCCCATCTTTTCTTTTTACTTTATAATGTGTATAATTGGGCCTTATAAAAAGTAAGCAGTTGAAAGTCTCCCAATACTGGTATCATGACTTCATAGGAATACAGTGGAATCGTTTTTTGAAATAGAATATAAGATATACAGTATACTGCACTTGGAAAATAATTTAATCAGTAGTATCTGTATGTGCTGATATAGAGTTTAAAGATGGACTTACAGTATGCTTAGAAGAAAAAGGTAGTTAACATTCATGCCATACTTCCTATAATGAAGCAGAGACAAATATAGCTGAACCAGTTCTACCATTACTACAGTCAACTAATTTAGAGTTCCAAAGAGCAGCTATATCCTGTAAAACAGAATTATTTTCTTTCCATTTAAGCCCATTGTACCGTATATTGTAAGCTTGCTGTTCTTATTCAAAGTTAACAATTGTTTATCCTGTAGAATGCCATTCCAAGTAAACAAAGAAAACTTTCATTTTTTAAAATCATTTTAATTCCTTAATCATTTTTCTTGTTCTTTCTAATCTTTTGAAAAAATGGGATCTAAAACGGAAACTGATTTTAATATTGGTATTCTTTAGAATAGGATGTTTTTGCTAACATGAAATGGAATTTTAAATGTTAACTCAGCCTTGTAAGTTAAACTTAAGAGGTGGCTTCAGCGCACTGCCCTCTTTAATACCAATAGGCTACAGGGGTGGCTAGGAGGGGGTGGTTCTAGTATGTCTACCTGCTCCTGCCTTGTGGCTATGAATACAAAAGTAGGGAAAGAACTGGATCAGGCTTTGATTGCATATGTGGATTAACATTGTATAGATGTTCTGTAGCTGCCCAAGGGTGTGCATTTGTGTCTCTCCTGGGTCTGAGGAAACAAGACATGACAGTTCCCATACAGTACTAAATTTCACTAGTGGGGTTAACCTAGCAGGGTGGTCAGTATTTAGTCACCTGTTTGTTAAAATATTTTTCAGATAGATTAAAAGCAACTCATGTAACAAAAAAAATACTTAAAAACCCAGTGATATAGCAGCATAAGAATTGCCGTAGAAAATGACAATGTTTACAAAAATACCAAGGGCAAAACTATTTTATTGTTACTGATGAGTAATCATTGGGAAACAGATTTTGAGGTTATTTTGTTTATTTATTAATCAAATTTGTATGGCCACCCATCTCACAAAAAGTGACTCTGGGCAGTGTACAACAATCCAATAAAATAACACCTATATAAAACACTCAGTATAAAAATATAAGAATATTAAAAGATAAATAATATAAAAACGAAATATACAAACCCTAGGCAAAAAGAGAATAAGAATAGCCATCTCAACAATTGAGCCATCTAAGGTTATAGTAATAGGATTGGTAAAATACATGAAACTGCTGTGGCAATGAAACTGTATGTATATGGTTTGGAATTACTATTTTCAACTATGGACCTCTGATAAAGTGTTGTTGAAGGAGAGAACAAGAACATTATGAGGGAAAACTGAAATGAGACAGCCATTTTACCCTCCTATTCTTCTCCACTGCCCAGCTCCCATCACCCACCTCAGCTGCTCCTTTGTTTGGCAAAGGAATTGAAGTAACAGCTGTCCAGTTCTTCTGAATGAAGGGTAAATGTATGAACTTCCCCTCTCCCCCTCCTAGATTTGGCCTCAGAACCAGCACAGTGGTTCATATTGGGAATGAACACATTAAGGATACATAAATCTACTTATGTAAGTGCATTCAAAAATGGTTTGCTGGTTTCAACTTTATAATATTCCTAGGAAAAGTTCTAGTGTAAAATAGTTTTGGGATGTGCACATTTTCTAGAATCAATTTCTCTTAGTTTGTAAGTTGGGATTTCCCTTACCATTTGAAGGATCCTAAGTGTATGGACAAAAGACTAAATTTGGTAAGATGCCGCTTAGCAGCTGGCTGTCCCCATCTAGGCTTGGAAGCTAAGCAGGATCACACCTGGTTAGTGCTTGGATCGGAAACAACTAAGGAATGCTAGGTTTTAGGTTAGGCTGAAAAAACTGTAATGGCAAATCACTTCTGTAGAACTGCTAAGACACTGCATAGATGTGTCCATGTATTTACCAGGAGTTAAATTTGACTTAATAATTTACTTTTATGTTCTGTGAAACCATTTCTTCCTTAGGTTCCAAATTGGCAGAAAGCAAGAAATAAGTTGTTGGTTTCAGCAGCAGATTGATAGCCTGGGCTCTGTGATTCCATGTGGTCAGTGGGCATAAGCAGACATTTATTTATTTTGGCTTTGGATGAGGCTGGCATGCAAGAATCTCTTTTCCTAGTCCTGTCTGATATCCTACTACCTATATATAGAGTAGCTCCCATTCCCTAATATAGGATGTGATGACCATACAGTACCATGTGCACTTCTGCTTCTCCCATCTTAAAAAGGATACTCAAATGTAGAAATTAAACTGAAATTGCTTCCTTGTAAAGAAATGCACACTGTTATATCCTTAGGGAGAATGGAAGTGAAGTAGAGAATGGCACCTTCTTTTTGGAATAGACTTCCTTTACATATTAGATTTTTTCCTCTCAGTACAGGTTTTTCAAAATGTAGTGAAGAGATTTATTCAGCTGGGACTTTGGTGGTTGATGGTCATCTTGATGGAGGGGTTCCTTGATTTTGATATGAGTTTCATTTATTGTTTTTAGGTTTACTGAGGGTGGTTTTACTGTGGATATTTTAGCTATTAATGTTTATTGTTTGTATTTTTATATATGCTGCTTTTATTGATGTAAGCTCTTGTGAGTCCATCTGGATTTGGCAACGTATAATTTTAATACAAAAATGAATAAGAGGGATTAAGGAAAGATTATTAAAATTCCTATGTTCAGGGATAATCATACACAACTATCTCCTTAGTGAGTTTCCCATGATAACTTGCCTGAAAATCAGACTGGGCTGGACTTTAGGAAATCTGTTTTTCTCTCTTTGTGAGATGCCTGTTTTTCATACAGGTAATTTATAACTTTCTACTAGTAGATTTATGTAATCCTTTGTGTTTGAACCAAGATATTTTGCTTTACGCTGATGATTCAAAAGGAAAGAACAACTTTAATTGTAATCAAACTACTGAAGGTAGCCTTGTTACCCTTTTCCAGCAAAACCAACCCTAACCCTGTGGCGCTTTAAAGACTCACATTTATATCCAAGTCAGTGAATCCAAAGGCCTGTATTCGTCCCTTGGATGAAAAAATAGCCTTAAGGCTATCAACCTACAAATTTCTATAACATATATCATACTGATTATATCACCAGTTGACTGATTTGAGTATTGAATTGGGTATATTATAGACATATAAACAGTATATAGTAATTTCTATACATTAACTCTTTATTTGCAGTTACATGTCTTTTAAGTGAAGTAAACAGTGTTAAATAGGCCCAATACAGATTCTGGACTAGCTCATAGCATACAATACTTTTCCTCAGTGATTAAACCTAAACTGTGTCTGCCCCAGTATTTTCCACATACTAGGAAAGGACACCAAAGTAGACATACAAGGAATATTTCAGCATTAGTATTTCTTTACAGATGACTGAAGTATTTGTCCCAGTAGAATGGTTCCGTTGAGCTTACTGTGAAATATTTTAGGTACACATGAGAAATCTTATGTTAAACTGGGGGAAGAAAGAGGTCTTCCCTTTTCAGAACTAAGAATTCTAATTAGCAAAAAGCTACATGGAGAGCTTCATGTGAGTATTTTTGATATGATGGAGCTTGTGCATTTGCAGTTAGCTAGAACATTTCTTGAAGAATTTTTCAATAAAAAGAGTCATTAAGCTTCTTTGTAACATTGGTTTTCCTTTTCGGTCAAATAAAATATGTAATCTTGAATAAAGTATTTTTCTTTAGCTTTGCTGTAAGACTACAATGCATAAATAGTGTACATTCAGAGAAAATATGATTTCTTGTGTTGTTTTTTAATGTATTAGTGAATCACGAATTTTATCTCCCAGTAGAAAAAACAAACATGAAATGTAGGGAAGGCATTCTATAAATCACTGGGGAGAAAAAGAAAGTTACAATGTACTAGTTAAAATCTTGAAGAAAATATGTGGTGTCTCAAGATGTTTTTAGAGAATTTTTTCATACCAAACTCACTTAAAACCTTTCCCTGTATCCTTTAGACTCAGTTTTTTCCTCTCATATTGGGATTACTGCTTTCAATTAACATATTCTTTTCTTTCTGCAGTCCAGCTCAGTGCTTTATATTCAGTGAGTCTGAAATAGCATTTACTTGACAGTCATAAAGAATATCCTGATAAGGTTTTTGCAATAATCATAGTTTTTGGCTTAAATGCATACAGCATGTCTTGTTTTTCACATTACAGTGCCTCCTTATAGCCACTTGACAAGGGAGGGGAAATGTTGTGGGGAGCAGGCTTTGTCCTATCATGGTAGTCTACTAGCAGGGCATGCAGAAACAGTCTCTATATATGCTTTCTTCTGAGAAGCTCCAGTGTGCACTCATGACTAATGACTATTTCCATGTAGATACATCATAAATATAATTATGCAAAACTATTCTGTGATAGTATTTTATAACATAAATTGACCTTAAATTTTCTTTTGAAATATACCAAATAATTCTTTTTTTGGTATTTTCTTTTAAGATTTTTTTTCTAATCTGCAAATTGTATTTGTATGTACAAATGACTGTTTTGTATTCTTTTGAAGAAAAATCTACAGTCTTTTTGACTGTGTGTCCCTTTGGCTGAGCTTTCTAAAAATACGCTACTGAGTTTTTAGCATAATGATCACCAAGATATCTTTTTATGCACTTTCACAATATACTTCTAAACTGATGTTAGTAATTGAGATCTGTACTGGATGTATGTATCAGATGAGATAGATAACTCCTGAAATTCTGGAAAAAGTAGTAGTCATAAAATTAGCATATAGTGAGTAAAATGGAATCAAACCTTTATCCTTAATATAGTGCTTTATTTTTGTAGAAAATGGAATGGAATACAAAAAATGGGAAAGTTATACAAAATGGCTTCTCATCAGAAATGTGTGCTGGGTAGTCCCCTCTAACATTTTATGATTCTATTAGAATTAGCAGCATATGTAGATGAGGCCTTACTTGTTCAGGAATTAAAAATATAATTATTGTTAAGGAAATTTATTAGATATTTTCTTAAACAGATTTTCTGGTAAATGAAAGGTACATATGAGGAGTGATGCTCATACAACAGTTAGGAACTGGGTACCACTTACGAAATTGCATCAGTTAAAATTGTATAATGAGTTTTATTTCATCTGCAGAGAGAAAAAGCATTTACAATTTGAAGAGTTCGTTTTTTATTTAAAAGATTTATATGCCTTTTTAGAATACATAATCTCAAAATGAACAACAAAAATTACTGTAATAAAATATCAGAAGTATAATATAATAAGACCAATATTAAAAAACAGTAGTGAGTAATGAAAACAAAAGGCCAAATGTGGCATAATTGTTAAGCTCATTGAGTGACTTTGGCCAGTCATGCTCTCTTAGATCAACCCATCCAA
The DNA here is from genome assembly GCA_030867105.1 of Liasis olivaceus. Classification (NCBI taxonomy): domain Eukaryota; kingdom Metazoa; phylum Chordata; class Lepidosauria; order Squamata; family Pythonidae; genus Liasis; species Liasis olivaceus. The sequence continues at coordinate 31,890,324 of CM061351.1, read as the reverse complement.
TAGTTGTGGGAAAAACAGGAGGAAAGGGTGCTGTACATGCCACCTTGAGTTCCTGGTGGAAAGGTGGGATTAAAATCAAGCAAAATTAAATATAATCTTATTAGCAGTTCAGATTTCAAATAGCATTTCATGCAGGAGAGCTCACAAGACAGGTATTACAGACAGGTGCTGATTTTGAAGAACCTTTTGGAGATTGAGTTGAAAGGACTGCACTGCCCTAGTTGTAAGTCTCTGTTTCTGAAATCATATTGCAGCGGCCCAGATTTGCTTGGTGTGCTGTGCAAACTTGGTTATCACATTACTGTTATACAAAGCAGAATAAGGTTGCACTAAATTATATTCGTTCTGGGATTGAACCATTGTTTTTAAAAATAATTTGTAATAATTTTTATTCTAACAAGTAGCTTCTGTCTGCCAGATAGTTTAAAAATAATTGTGATCTAAAACATTTCATTGCCTTTCCAGTCTCCAGTAGTATAAATCTTTGCAGTATATAAAATATGAGATATATTCAATAATATATATCAAATTCAGCCTTATAATAGATCAGAGATAATATATTTCTAACCAATAGCCTATAATGTCTTTAATTACTATCCTTTTGTCTTTTAAAGAACTCCATAGGAGAAAAAATCAGTAAGAATGGCAGCATATACAGGTAGTCCTTGACTTATGACCATTCATTTAATGACTGCTCAAAGTTACAACATCATTGAAAAAAGTGACTTATGACCAGTCCTTGCACTTATGACTGCTGCAGCATCCCCAGGGTCACGTGATCAAAATTTGGGCACTTGGCAACTGGCATGTACTTACAATGGTTGCAACATCCTGGGGTCACAGGATTGCCACTTGCAATCTTCCCAGGGGGCTTGTGACAAGCAAAGTTAATGTAGGAAGCTGGATTTGCTTAACAACTGCATGATTCACTTAACAACCACGGCAAAAAGGTCGTAAAATCAGGTGTGGCTCACTTAACGGCTGCATTGCTTAGCAACAGAAGTTCTGATCCCAATTGTCATAAGTAGAGGACTACTTGTAAAAACATTGCAGGTTGTAGTTTTAAATAAAGGAGAAAACAATTTCTGAAGTTTGATTTCCGGTTTAGTGCAAAGTGTGGGTTAAGATGTTAGATACAGTGCAGTACAGTTACATTTATTATGAACTTACTGTTAAAGAACTAATTGAAGATTTCAGTAAGTACCATTCTAGACACAAGCTGACTAACCAGAAATACATATATGTGTTTGATTAATTAAATAATGACTGTATGTTTTTAATAGTTTTAGTTAAGATTGTTTTTTTAAAAAAATAGTTTATATTGTTATGAATTAGATAATCTTAACTGTATGAAGAATTTGCCATATTTGTGTTATAAAGTTCTTAAAATATAGGTAACTTGGCAAGTTAAGACTTGACAGGAAATAAACTGCCTCTATCAGATACCTGCTTAGTTCTTTCAACCAATGTTTATCTAACAAAAGACACAAGTATTTTGTTTTAAAATATTATAATTTAAAACCTCAATAGTTACAAAATAGGAACAGAAACCAAGTCGTCCCATTGATTTCTATACAAGTAACCTAAATTTATGTTTAAATCCTTCCTATTTGAAATGAAGACTTGAAAAAAGAGGAAAAAAAATATAAGGGGACTCCCTAATTTTCCATGTTTTGTATGGGCGTTTATACCTCTGTTCTTTTTCATCAGTGGAATTTAACACTTCTTTATGTTGACTGTGTTATGTTATAGAATAGCCATATTATAGGATAGCCTGGTAATTTGGAATATATTAAACATTAGCGATAAAATTCAGCAAAATAGTTAAACTGAAGCATTTTAGATTAAGAATATTGACATACAGATTATTAATATTTTTATTGGAACAGCTCTAGTCTTCCAGAGAGTAGAATTAATCACCTGCTTACTGTAAGTTAAGGCATTAAGCTCTAGTTTAAAATTGTTTTGTTGTAGCTGCTGCAGTCTTGAACCTGTTAACCAGTACAATACTTTTGTAGCCTGGCTAGTATACAGGTACATCAAGGCCAAAGAGATAATAATGTGTCAGGAAGCAGAAGCAAAATTACTCAGTTATTGTATCAAAAACAGCAAATTTGAACCTTTTGCTAGGAACAAGCATGCCCCTGTGAAAAGGTTCAAAATGGCAGTATAAATATTAAACTGTCAGCAATCTTAGATAGATCAGACCAGGAAATCAACTCCATTAGAAGGCTAAAACTATTGAGATTGGCTATTATAACAATCTTGTAAGTGATTGTGCTATACCTCCTCCTCTTTTTTTAGTTTAGTGAATTAGAGAGGCATCTGTCTGAGCTACTTCTGAATGTTATCTGGCTGTTTTGGACTTAAAAAATGCTTCAGCCCTTTTGCCTCGATCCTGCATATCTCAGACAAATTCATCTTCCTTACTCTCTGCATAAGTAGTGATTTTGCTGGGCAGTCCAGTGCAAATCTTGTTGCTTATACTTTCTCTGGGGAAAATAGTTCAAAACATCTTTCTTTTTTGAGTCTAAAACTGATGGCATGAAGTGGGAAATGTGATCTTTGTATACAGTGCTTCTATAAGGTTGAAAGAAAGATTACATGTATGTGCTTGTAGGTGCAAAGAAGATTGTGTATTTGTACTTTTTAGGTCTATACTTTCTTAAGTTTAACATAAATAGGATTGAATTCCAATGTAAATGTTTATGAATCAGTGTGGTACTGTCAATACATAATTACTTATTATGCCAGAATGCATTTATAAGGATTATGTAAAATTAAACCCTAAGATGTTGGTGTTAAAAGGTTTTAAACTAACAAGAAGCAGTATAGCCGTAAGTGCATTGCAAGTCCAAATTCTTATATTTTTATACTGAGTGTTTTATATATGTGTTGTTTCATTGGATTGTTGTATGCCACCCAGAGTCCCTTTTTGTGAGATGGGCGGCCATACAAATGTGATTAATAAATAAATTAGGGTGGAGAAGCTTACTCATATTTTAATCTCAAGAGATATCCATCTAACAGTAGTTTTAGAGATGTGCATTGTTCTGAATTGTACTTGGATTTTCAAACAACTGAGAGTGCATAGGTATCATCCCCAAAGTCTCAATTTACTATACCCAAGTAGGGCATTCACCAGTAGGAAGACTGTCCTGAGAGTTGAGCTCAGTTACTTACTTAGAAATTTCCACCTTATCTTTAAACTAAAAAGAGGGACAGAATGCAAAAGTACACAAATATTCTATATTTTGCTGTTTCCATGTTTTAATTTAGTATGAACTCAGCATGGTATCAAAAAGAATCCCTGATAACTATGAGATGGATAGATGAAATATTTTCTGAGTGCTTTGAAAAAAAGATTTATAGCCTTCTCCTTTATATTTCTTATCTAATCCACTTTTAAAGTCACCTAAGTTACTGGTTACTTTTATAATTTTAAGAAGTGAAATCTATAGCTTAATGATGCAATGTGCAAAGAAGTACTAGTTTTTGTCTGAACAACATTGTGGAGTTTTTTGGTAATAAAAATTTGGAGTAGGTCATACTTCTTCCCAACTCCTAGTCTGTGATCTTGGTTTGCAGGCTAGCTTGAATTAAAAAAACACAATTTCTTATTGTAAACTAATATCAGAAAAGGGAATTGCAGTGGGGAAGCATGAAAGGGTGAATACACAATCTCAGCCCCCACTTTGCTTTTTCATATACTGTACTGTAATGTCAAACCATAGTTCATCTTTGCATCAGAATTCTCTCACTAGAAATCTACTCTGTTCTAGACATTTCTGATGTGTGGTTTGTATATTGCTAGGGATTTGGGCTGTTGTCTGACTTTTTTAGCACTGTTTTCTCACTGACTCATACATAGATAGCTATGGAGAAAGATTAAATTAAAAATGATTCATCTTACAATAAGGACAGAGAATTAAGTAATGCTCTTTTCTAGTAATCCAAATCACAGACTTTATGATTGGAAAAGCACCTCCTGATCAGAAAATGCATACCTTCTTTGTGACTTAAAAAACAAACAAACTTGTTTTCAGGAGTCCATTACAGCTGTTCTTCTTATATTGACATTTTCTTAGCACTCTGTTTTTGCTATCCTGTTCAGGGACTGCATTGGTTATACTCATGAGAAATGTTTTATAAAGGTGGCTTTAGGCCTAGAAACAAAGATAGTTGGGGATGTCCCTTTGAAAATGAGGTTGATAGTTGTACTAATATCATTTTCAGTTACTTTAAATATAATGCTCAGGACAATCCTTGCTTGAAACAAACATAGCCATATGGTGGGGTTTTTTTTTTTTTGGGCAACAGCCATTTGGGCATTTTCTACTGATACTCCTAACGACCCTGTAATATAAAACCATACTGAAAACTTAGCGCTTTTGTTTTAATGATCATATTCTCATAGGCCTTGGATATGCAAGCTATATGCTGAAACAGCCTGTAGATCCTACATAGCAATACACTAAACTTTTTGGAGGACAAAACTTAAATACATTTTTCAGAAAGCTAGATTTTTGTTCATGAAATTGGAGCCAGGATTATGTGTTTGTTTTTAAGGAAAACCAAACAGCAAAAATATGATAAATATGGTGTATTCAATAAGACATCTGGTCATGGATCGTGATAAAGGCTTTGATTTGATTTAATAAATAAATCAGTTCTTCCTCTTAATTGGTGTAAATTTGTCCCATGGATGATGCATGTAGCTGGATTATAGAGGATGGGTGATAGTTTTTCAGGATTTCTTTTTTAAAAAAATTTGCTAGGACCCTTGTGGCTTATGTGGAGTTTATGCTTTAAGGAAGAGATGGAAGGCTGCAGGTTATGTATATTTTTCTAGTAATTTTCCATGGGAAGGAAAAGGAAAATGAACACATTAATTTCTAGATTGAATTAATATACTTAAGAAGATGGGGGACTCCAAATGTCTCACCAAAAAGAAGAAAAGGAGCCACATATTTTTTATCCTCCCCTTCTTTCACACATCCCTACTTATTGAGGCCTCAGCTGCCAAAGAGTTCCCTGGAGAATGAACTTGTATATAACCTGGCATTAGTTTTATTTATTTAATTCTGTTTTGCTGCTGCCTGGCTCCAGAACAACCCTGGTCAGCTCAATATAAAAACAAGACAAATACAATAAATAAGAAATGCAACAGGGAAAATAACAGAATGATGATCCTGGCACTAAGCACAACACAGATACAACAAATATCAAACACCTCTTTGCTTTGTATTCTGCATTTTAATTATGGTTAGACATTTGAGTGCTTGGTTCAGTTGAAACGTAGGATATAAATTAGTATTTCACTGTAAGCTCTATTTTTCTGCCTTTTTACCTGTGCAGTGGATACTTACTAGTCAGATTCAGATTGGTAGTTAATTGACTGATTGATTATATACCATTAAGTCAGTGTTGACTCCTAGTGACCACATGGATAGATTTTCTCCATAACAATCTGTCTCTAACTAGGTCCTTCAGGTCTTCCAGTGGTGCACTTATTGCCACTGTTAATGCAGTCCATCCACCTTGTTGCTAGCTTTCTTCTTCTCTTTCCTTCCTCCTTTCCCAGCATCAGAACCTTCCCCAGAGAACTAGATCTTTGCATAATGGGTCTGAAATAGGATAATTTGAGTCTGGTCATTTGTGCCTCAATTGAGAACTTTGGGTTAATTTGTTTGATGATCCATTGGTTTGTTTTCTTAGCTGTCCATGGTATTCTCAGGCATTTTCTTCAACACCAAATTTCGAAAGCATCGGTTCTTCAAAGTCCAACTTTTGCTTTCATAGAGTGTCACAAGAAATACCATTGCCTGCACTATTCTGGTCTTTGTGGGTATAGACATGTCCTGACATCTGAATACCTTTTCCAAGGCCTTCTACCACTTCAGTATCTTCATTGTCAATTCTAAGGCAGGTTGAGGTACCTGTCATCATTAGTTTGATCTTCTTTATATTTAATGTTAGTCCCATTTTTTTTCACGGTGCTCCTTGACTTTTATTACTAGACCTTGCAGATCCTTTGCATTTTTGGCTATCAAAGTAGTGTCATTAGCATAGCACAGGTTATTGATGTTTTCTTCCTTCAGTTTTAAAATCACACTCATCTTCTTCCAATCCAGCTTCCCTTAATATATATTCAGCATATTGGTTGAATAAATAAAGGGAGAGTATATAGCCTTGTCTCACTCCTTTGTCAACCTGGAGCCAATCTATTTCACCTCATTCTGTCCACATTGTGGCTTGCTGACTTGTATATAAATTTCACATGAGGGCAATGAGATGTTCTGGGATTCCCATATTTCTAAGTACATTCCTCAGTTGACATGATTAACACAATCAAAGACCTTTCTATAATCAGTGAAGTACATACTGATTTCTTTTGGGTATTCGTTGGCTTTCTTAGTTATCCATATTGTATCAATAATAATGTCTCATGTTCCTCGGTCTTTTCTAAAGCCAGCTTAAGAGAGTGAGTTTAATGTAGAATTTTGTAGTAATTGACAATTTAGTATTCACTAACTCTCATTCTTATTGGGAGCTAGGTGCAACGAGCTAAGCCTGGGCCTAACATATATATGTATGATACAATTAGGATCACTCAAAAGGTATTTATATTTACCTGAAATAAAGATTATCTTAATTTAAGATTATTCTCCTTCCTCCAAAAAGGAACAATTGATTGAAAAGAATTAAGAACAGAAACAAAAATCTTGGAGAATTCCTTTCCTCAATAGATAAGTGTATGCAGCATCTTTGAATTACATTTCCAAAATGATAATTTGTATTAATTGAATTAATAGCTGGTATTTAATATATGGTGCCTGTAAGATCCTCTGTTTATAAAATCAGTTGATCCCTCATCTGCATGTACAATTCATTCTGCCTTTCATACAAATCACTCTAGCACCAGGAATGCACAAGTTTCCCCTTCTCCCTTCAAAACAGCAAAAAAAGAAGAGGAAAAAAGGATAGAGATGGAATTACTATGTACTATTACTGTTTATTAAACATATATGTCAGCCAACTTCCAGTGACTCTGGGTGGTTACAAAGGCCTGGGCAAACATCCAGATCTTCAAGGCACTTTGAAATATTGGCAGGGTGGAAGCCATCCAGATCTCAGGAGAAATCTCATTCCTTTTTTTTTTTTTTTAATATTTTTATTAAAGTTTATATATATAAAAACTAATACAGATCTAAGAAACCCCATTCCTGAAGGGAGGCGCTGCTACAGAGAAGGCACACTTCTGGGGTCCTGATAGATAGCATTGTTTAATTGAAGGAGCCCAAAGTGCACCAGCCCTGCCAGATTGAATCAGCTGGGTAGATACTATGGGAAACAGACAGCCCCTTAAATAGCCAGGTCCTATGCCATGTAGGGCTTTATAGGTAACAACCAGCACCTTGAATCGCACCCAAAAGCAACCGACAACCACTGCAGCTCGCAAAGCAGAGGTGTTAAATGGGCATACTGAGGCATGCCCATCACTGCCTGTGCCACTGCATTTTTGGCCAGGTGAAGCTTCCAGGTGGTCTTCAAAGGCAGCTTCAAGTAGAGTGCATTTCAGTAGTCAGTCCATGAGGTGACCAGGGTCCGAGTGATTCCCTGAAGGGCCCCCCTTACCTAGAAATGAAGGGAAGTAGTAGTTGCGCTAGGAAGAAAAGAAAAAACTTGGAGATGCAGATAGAGAGAGAGGTAACAGGACAGGGAGCCAAGAAAGACAAGAGAAACCCTGTTTTAGGCTTATTTTTTAAAAAGAGTTAAATTCACTAGACAAATAGCTTATTCCAAGTGAAGGCTAATCTTTTAGCCTTTGGAGAAGTTCAGCAGTTGTCTGTTGCCATTTGCAGTTCAGCCTATTCATTTGTTTTCAAAAGTGTCATCTGTTGTTCTTAGCAAAAGAGATCATCCCTCCCCCATTCACAGGTAATATATTGGGGAGGGGACTTTTCTAGTTAGCTACAGTATTTTACACAGAATATAAAATAAGCAGAACCCTTTGCTGTACTATATTTCAAAGACTGAATTCCAACAGTTTGCTTTTGACGTATCTAAGAATGTGAGAAAAATGTTTTGAAATAAAATATGGATTTAAAATACTTGTTAATAAAATCTGTATAGATGTTTGGATAATACAGATAGTCCTTGCTTAGCAACCACAATTCAGACTGGCGAAATCATCGCTAAGTGGAAAATTGTGACCGCAAGTGGGCTTACCATCTTATTTTCCCTTCAGTTGTTAAGCAAAGCGATGTGGTCACTAAGTGAACCACAACTGGGCTTAATATTTTGCAGTTTTGTGTTAACCTGCTTGTCACAAGCAAAAATGTGCATCAGTTGTGAAGCATGTGAATGACGATCATGTGACTGAGGGATGCTGCAATGGTTGTAGATGCAAGGATTGGTCGCAAAGTTATTTTTTTAGCACCATTGTAACTTCGAATGGTCACTGCACGAGGCAGTCAGTACAGTGCTTTCTGCAGTGGAAATAAACAATGCAGAGTTATCATCTTGGGTGTGTGTATGTATGTGTATATATATAAATAAAAATCAGGATAAAATAATGTTAAAAAGTCAATGAATTGCAAAATTCTACCTAAAATTATTAAGAACATTTTCCTGATTAAGATGTGCTTTCTGATACATTTCATTACTGAAACTGGTAGGAAAATGCAAAAATATATTTAGATATTGTTCTAAGCTTTACAGATTCATTGAATTCCTTTTCTTATTCACACTTCAGAATTGTTGAATTACATATGTAATTTTTAATAGTGAGAAATGTGAGCAATATTTTGAAGTCCTGGTACAGTTGTGCTAAATGCACATGTTTATTGAAAGTTTGAAAAAGTACTTGGCTGAAGGACTATAAAGATTGAATGTTGTGAAAAAGAATGGAGAAGTTAGCAAATCCTGAAGAGCTTCCTTATACTTTCTTCTATTCCCTTCTTCTGCATTTTTCATCTTTAATTTTCATGACAGAAGACATGTTTTTGGTGACCTCAGTATGGAACAGTGTGACTGGTAGGTTTAGATTTAGATCCTTGCCAGTATGTTTCAAAAGGCAACATAATTAATTCCGATCCATGTGCCTAAGGGGAGTTAGGGCTTCTGTTTCTCAAATAGCAGTGCACTGTGCACACAGGAAGTCACTTTTGAAATTGAATCAAAAGCATTTGTGTTACAGCATAGTGAGAATAAAAAAAATTAAATCCCACAGGGCGTGCCTTGGGCATGTCTAAAGTAGCTCTTTGGATTCCATCCAAGTTGTACTGGCCATAATTCAGCAAACAAAAAGGCTTGCATGTTCCCACTATGATTTTATGTTTTATTTTTTAAAATTAAAACTTAAAGGGGGGAGTAGCTATCCAGAATTGAAACTAAAAGGCTAATAAAGAGGATGTGAAATTTTAAAAATTATTGTACAGAATTTATCTTCACTGTTTTAAGCATAGTATGTCAACAGAACTGTACACACAAATACTTCAGAAGGAGCATTTCATAGCATCTCTCTCTTTTTAAAAATATTTTAACTGCTGGGTATACTGTTTGCTCTTTCTGGGAAATAAGTCTGGTCTTGTTCTTCAGTGTATGTTTTTAATGTAAGGATTTTTGTCCCAGTATTTTTCTTATACAACACTCTCAAAGCAGTGAAAATTAATGATAAAGTATAAGAAATTAAAGTAAACTACTAATATGATAAAACAGAAAGGTTCACAAATGAGCAAAGACATCACAAACTATATTGTTCAAATGGATAAAAGAAAGCATGAAGACTTAAAAAAAAAAGTATCTACTGAAATATATTAAAAAGTTGGGCAGCTGAGCTTCTCAAAAGGTGAGTCTTCTGAGATGGACTTTTGTCTGTATTTGTAATAATTAACTCTTAGGAAAGTTTTTTTCACCAGATATAAGGGCATGGGCAGGCAAATGCAGAAGGAGGTGATCCAACTGGGGCCATGTCATTTAGGACTTCACAGTTAATCACAGATGCTTTGAATTGTGCTCAGAAGACATAAACATTCAATGCAGCTGTTTCAGGAAAACAGGTGATTCCATGACAGAAAAGTATAATGCAATCCCATTGTTGCCACCACATTCTGGACCAGGAAGTTTCAGACAATAGTTCAATAGTAGCTCAGTGTAACTCACATTGTCCATGTAAATGTAACTAAGGCATGTGTCACCACAGCTACATTTGGCCTTTTCAGAAATACAATGATGCTTAAAATTGTGAACCCTTTTGAATTTTTAGTATTCAGAATTCAAAAGGATTCACAAACTTTTAAACACCACGTAGATTCAGTTGGTATAGCAGCCTAAATGTGGCAGAGGTATACCTGGCTACAGTTATATCTGAGCCATCAGATGCAATTGCAAACCAACAGAAGCACAAACTGCTAACTTCTTCCTTTAATAAAGGTATTATCGTATCCAAAGCATCTTGAATTCCTGTTCCAGAGCCCCATTTCTGTTCCATTGCTGGCAGTGACATCAGGAAACAAAAATACAGCCAGAGAAGTCAGGAATCTTTTTGATCCAAATGTTTTGGGAAGGGATTGATTTAGTCCTTCTATTGTCTCCTTCGAATAGGATAGAAAATAGAGATGCTATTGAATATAATAAACAAATTAATGAAAATCCATTCCTAGATGAGGTCTCCTAGAAATGTTATGAAGATATTGAAAAAACCAAGAAGCAAAGCAGAATTGTGTGAAACCCTGTGTATCAGCTCCCAAGAAGACATGCAGAAGTCTCACAGTGACACCTTTTCAAACCTATCCATAAAGAAGGGCTTTGCTAAATTACCTTCCATAGAATGAATGATAAAATCATCAGTGTGTATTAAGAATGACTGTACATCTGCAGTCATTTTGGGGTTAGGTTTAAACTCTCATTGGGTATAGTCTTACTAAAATACACCAAAATTAGAAAAGTTTCTGACTTCTGTATTCATTTGGTACAAGTATCTAAGAGTGCTATAATTTAAGGTTCTAAAAACTCAGTACAGAGTTGTTTGGATAAGCTGTTTTGCCAAGTATTCTTTGAATACGCAAATAAGACGTTGTGTATTCAGAGAAGAAAGAAAAAATAATTTTTCAGTGTTTTTCAATCATGGATTAATTTTTCAATGTATAAAATCAAGCCTAAAATGTTTATATGAAAGCAGCTGATTATAAGTGAATAAAATAATTGAAAGTGCATTATTATAACTTCTATTGGATATTTATTAATGGTATAAATTAATGGAGATAGTGAAATATCATATATTAAAAAATCCTTCACTTCTCAAACCACAATACCTGTTATTTCAGTCAGCATTAATTAGTTTGGTGCCCTGAAGTCTGGCCTGACTCCTGATGACTAGATGGACAAATGCCTTCCATCTTGACTTGTCCATGTGATAATTCACAGCTCTTCCAGGGGCATTTCCAGTGATACCATTGATCATCTCTCTTATCTGTTGTTTTTGCTCTTTACTTCCCTCAAGCTTACCAAACAGTTCTTTTTTGTACACCATCTACTCAGATCACATGCCCAAAAGAATGTGAGTTTTTCCTGGCTAACAATTGTCTTGGGAGCAGTCAGTCTTTATTTCCTTCAGGACTGAAACATTGGTTGTTCTTGCAGTCTATGGTACTCTTAGTAACCATCTCCAAGCCATAATTCAAAGCTGTCTCTCTTCTTTCACCTTTCTCAGTGTCCATTTTTCACAGCCATACATTATTGCTGGGAAGACCATTGTTTGAACTATTCTGTTTTTTGTTATCATAGAAGTATCCTTATCCTTTGTCATCTTATCTAGGTTTGTCACTAGCCTCCTCCCTTGTACTAATCTCTTATTTTACCTCTTCAGCATGCTATCCAGCTTGTATCTGTTCTTGAACACAAGAAAACAAAAGTGTCTGGCCCTAAATTTCATCATCAACTGAATCCACTGAGTAAGCATACTTTATACTATTTAGAGAATTGGATTTATCCTTCAGTTCTATGAAGAAAAACGCCCATTCATTCTTATTCTTTTGAAAGTCCAGTCCTCTGCATTAACTTTTCTTGGAAGTAGCAACTAACTTTGAAGAAAGATACAGATACTCAGCTGATTCACAAATACCTGTCCTGAGCAACAATACTTGCAAATCCCAAGGCTTTGTATATAAAAAGTAAGCTTCAGAAGGTAGTAGGACTATTCACACGCACTAAGTCACTCAAACGTTACCAAGTTGCAGAGCAAATATAGAAGTGCTGCCTCAGAAATGCAGAATTCTTTGATGAGAAAGCCTGTCTAGATATACAGAGCCACTTTGGAGTTCACTTAAGGCTTTTAAACAGTACAGACTAGTGAAGCTGCTCCAGAAATTAATGAAAACATTGCAAGTGCTTAAAATCAAGAAGCTTTCCAGAGATTAATGACGTTCTCTGAAGTGCTTTTTCTGTTTGCCAGGTGTTTAGAAATGACCCAGTCAAGGAAAATAAAACTTTTTTTATTATTCAGGCTATGAATTGTATTTAAGCCAACTGAGAATTGATAGTTCCCCAGGGGCTGTACCGTAGCAGATATTTCAACTAGATTTTCACCTTTCCCTCTGGACTATCTGCCATCAGCAGACCTACAGGAAGGATTCCAGGAGAGAGGGAGCAGCCAAGAAAATATTAGGATGTTCTCTGCTTGCCTTATACAAAAGAGCTAGATGACCTTTTACATGTTAACAATGTTATTTGATATTATTTTGATGTTATATTGTATCTTGAAAGATGTACATAAATTTTATTTCATTGCCTGCTACATTCCAGAATAGCATAGAACAGAATCTCAAATACTGGGTTTGTTTGTTTTTTCAGATGAACTGTTAATATGAGATAAACTGTTGTAAAAACTTAAGTTCCATGCAATTAATATAGCTAGCCGGAATTGCTTTATTTTTGCTTTGTTGAAATGTTGATGCTTACTTTTCCTCACATTTATAGTTAGAACTATCTTCAACATTGTTGCTTTATGTATCTCAGATACATAAGAAGAAGAAAGAAAATATTAGACTAGCAAAGATATGTACTGAAAGCATAGAACTTAATACTGGGCATATCTTCTAAGAACTTTCTCAGCAGTGTTTCTTTAGTGATAATTCTAGGTTTCTTAAGAAGTTACTGGACTTTATGTAATAGAAAATGGAACATATACCTAACTGAATTTCAACTTAAAATATTTTTCCAGGTTCTTTATTTCAAAGCATTGATATCTATTATATGCAGTGTGTTCTGCCTTTATGTGTATTTTATGTATGACTTAGAAATGCATTTATTTCTTGGGTGGTGCTGTAATGTGATTTAGCTCCACGTTCTTGAAGGTCCCAAGGGTTATGTGGGGCATGAGGTTTTTTTGAGTGTAGTTAATTTCATTTTTAATGAAAGGGGCCAAGAGGTGAGGGGAAAAAGGGCTTGGCTGGTATGGAGGATATTATAAGATCTTGATGTACTATTGCAAACAAAAAGCTTTCATGACTGGAGGCTGATGTGTCTTTAAAACAGAAATGAAAATGTAATAGCCAATCAAAATCTGAGAGGTATAGAATCTTAGAAATATAAGTGCTAATTAAATCAATGTCATTGTTAGAATTAACAGAATTTCACGCATGAAAATCATTTGGGGAGGTTAAACTTTGGAAATAACTTTTACAAGTGTAAAAAACAGTTAATTGCATATCTAAACAATATGCATGCGGAGATTATATTGAAGCAAATACGTTTCTAGTGTCAAGAAATGTTTCAGTATGTCAGTAAAACACTATGAAAAGCAGTATCTTAGAACACAGTCTATTCTTTTGAATATTTTTTGAAGACGATTTGCTACCATAAGATTTTTTTTCACATATTGTTTGTAATATTCCGTAGTGTTTTAACTTTGTATATTGTGTTAAATAGCAGTCTTTCTTTTTCTCTCCCCCTTCCCTCCCACCTCTGTCACTAGGAGTCGAAAACTTCAAATCCGAAATATCCCGCCACACTTGCAGTGGGAGGTAGGCATTCAACTTTAAATTTTCAACCTGTTAAGAGGATAAATTGGTGGTATGTTTTTCACCTTTTGCCTTTTACCTTGCCTCTTCTTCTCTCGCTTCTTTCCCTTCTAAATCACCTAACAGATGTAAATGATTGACAAGAACAATTTTTGTTCTTGAGACATTAATTTGCAAGCTTGAAGAACAGAGGCTTCCAAGTATTTCTTGCAACTGCCCTCAATTGTGGGCAATTGGAGCTAAATGTTTTCAGAGTTTCACAGTACAAACTTAGGTGAATAGTAGCTTCCTGGTTCATTTACTTTTCTCTTTGAAGGCTCATCAGTGCTTTTCTGATCTCTATAAACATTAACATTATGACAGCTATTATAAATGAAAGCTTTTCATATAATTAATCTTTTGTCTCTAATTACTTTCAAAGCACCATGCTGGAGATTCTATAAAATTTAGGTAGCAATGTATAGATTATCACAAGAATATGAGAAAACCTTTTTATTTGTGCCTCTTTATCTTGCTGTAGTTAGAGATAAGTTCTTCCAGATATAATTTGTAAAATTCATATTTGCTTTGGCTGAATAATTTATTTGGAGTATTTTTGGATGCTGAAGAGCTGCTGAAGTCTTTTGGTATATTTTATTTAGCAAAAATAGTATTTATTTACATTTTCAGGGAGACTTAGAATGTAACTAATACAAATGATAATAGAATGACATCTTAGTTGTATCAATAAAAATAAAATATTTAAATGCCTGAGGAAAAATTGTAATTTTTCATTTAATGGTGGTAACACACTGGAGCAGTTGCTGTAAAAGCCTTCTTGGAGAAGGAAGGTAAAAGTAGTTGCCATAGTGGGAAAGGCAGTTAAATGAAAGAAGGTTCATAAAATAAAGTTAGTGTACGGACGGACTGATGTGGAAATAGGCAGGTAAGTACCCACAGATGGTGCCTGCAGCTATTAAGTAGGTTAACACTTTCATGCAGAAATGTGATTTGCTGTTGACAGATTATTTTTAGAATGCATTAAATTGGGAGAAAAATTGTGTGTGTATGTATACATTTCATAAGCATACACACATTCTTTAAATAACTGGTTATAAAACCACAAATTAAAATCTCTACTGAATCTTACATATTTGAAATAAATACACTACATATCATGATTTATACATAATATACTTTAAATATGGTGTGGTGAACAAACCAGGGACTATGAACACCAACCAGGTTTCTTTGCTTTGTGATTGGTTTCCTGGACAAGACTTCAACATCCCCCAATTGAACATAAGTACCCAATGTCATGAACTGTTTTGATACAATTAGCTCTGGAGCAGGAATACTTCCTGCTTCAGGGAGTTTACAGTCCAGTTCATATGTATGATGCTAGTAATCAGTATGGACAAATTAGTCACAGTGTTGCTTAAAAGTTTGTGAACCCTTTTGAATTTTCAATATTTCTGCATAAATATGTTCTAAAACAACTATTTTCCACACAAGTCCTGAAACTAGATAAAGAGAATCCAGTAAACATATGAGTCAAAAATAATATACTTGTACATTGATTTATTGAGGAAAATGATCCAAAGCTTCATATTTCTGTGTGACAAAAGTATGTGAATCTTTGCTTTTAGTAACTAGTGTGAGCCCCTTAGTCAGCAATAAGTGCAACTAAATGTTTCTGATAACTGTGGATCAGCCCTGCACATCGGCTTGGAGGAATTTTAGCCCATTCTTCCTCACAGAACAACTTCAACTCATGGATATTGGCAGGCTTCCTGGCATGAACTGCCCACTTCAGGTCCTTCCACAATATTTCTATAGGATTAAGGTCAGGACTTTAACTTGGCCAGTCCAGAACATTTCTTCTGCTTTAACCAGGGGCTGGCTTCGCACTGTGAAGAAGGGAAGAAAACGGCTGCTTACATCTCTTTTCCCCTTCTTTGCTGTGCAAAGCCTTCTTTGCAGCTCCTGGGAGGGGTGGGGCTGGCTTCATGCTGCAACGAAGGGGAAAAGAGACGAAAGCGGCCTTTTTCTTCTCTTCTTCATAGTGCAAAGCCAGCCCACCCCTCCCAGGAGCCACAAAGAGGGCTTTGCGCTGTAAAGAAGGGGAAAAGAGATCTGAAAGTAGCCTTTCCCCCCCTTTCTTCACAGCACTCCCTCTCATCCCTGGGGGCTGGCTGAAAAAGCTCCATGTCAAAATCCAAGCAGGATTTTCAGCCCTGGAAGATTTTCAGCCACAGAATGGAGAAGCTTCAGAAGCCTCTCAACTTGGGCTGAAAATCCAAGCAGATCTTAGGCCCTTGACCTGCACTGCACCCCTGCGCAACCTCACCGACCCTCCCATGCACCCCCACTCACTCCCTCACTCCCACCCCCACCCAGCAGAGCCTCAGGCTTGCAACTTCCTGCCGGTTTCCCCGCTGACTTGATTGTGGGAAGCCGGCAGGAACTTGCCTCGCCTAACGACCAGGGCATTCACTTAACAATGGCAACTGGGACTGATGGGATTGGGGTTACTAAGTGAAGCGGTCACGTGATAATTCACTTAACAACAATATTGCTTGATGACCTGAATTCCAGTCCCAGTTGCGGGCATTGAGGACTACCTGTACAACTTGCATGTTTTGGGCGGTTCTCTTGCTTCACAACCCACTTTCTGTATACAGACAGATATCATGACATTTTCCTGTAAAATTTGCTGGTATAATTCAGAATTCATAGTTCCATCAACCAGCCGTTCTGGTCCAGAGATAGCAAAGCAGGCCCAAACCATGATACTGCCGCCACCATGTTTCACAGATGGCAAAAAGTTCTTATGCTAGAATATAGTGCTTGCCTTCACCAGATACAGTACTGTATTTTTGCCTGGGAGAGACCTTGCTGATGCAGTAGAACTACCTTGTGTCTTGTTGCTGCACCCAGTCTTGCCATGGTGTATGACCTCTGACATGAAACTCTCTTCCACAACCTCACCTTAGTAGCAAAGTTTGGCTGTTCCTCACCCAGTTTTCAGCCTCCTACACAGCTGTTTCTATTTCAGTTAATGACTGTGTTTCAACCTACATATGAAATTGATGATCATTAGTACCTGCTTGGTATAATTGGTTAATCATACACCTGACTAATCATACAAGATCCTTGACTTTGTGCAAGTGTACAAAGTGTGCAAGTGTAAGAATTGATGCTGGTTTGAAGCCAAAGGTAGTCACACCAAGTATTGATTTGATTTAGATTTTTCTTCTGTTCACTCACTTTGCATTTTGTACAGTGATAAACATAAACAATTACAATATATATTTTTGAGAGCATTCTTACTTTACAGCATTTTTTCACACCTGCCTAATACTTTTGCACAGTACTGTATAATGTTTTTCATTCAAGCCAGAAAGTTCTGTTTTGGTCTTATCTGTCCGCAGAACATTCTTCCAGTAGCTTTTGGGCTTATCCTCGTGGTCTTTCACAAACTGTAGATGGGCAGCAATATTCTTTTTGGAAAGTAGTGGCTTTCTCCTTGCAACCCTGCCATGCCCACCATGATTGTTCAGTGTTCTCCTGATGGTGGTCTTATGAACACTGACAATTGCCCATGCAAGAGAGACCTTTAATTCCTTAGACGTTACCCTGGGCTTCTTTGAGGTCTCCTGGAGTATTACAGGTGTTGCTCTTGGTTGGTCAACCATTCCTGGGTAGGGTAACAATGGTGTGAATGGCCTCCATTTGTACATGATCTGCCTGGCAGTAGACTGGTGGATTCCAAACTCTTTGGAAATAGTTTTGTAACTTTTTCCAGCCTGGTGAGCATCAACTGTTTTTTGGAGGTCCTCAGAAATCTCCTTTGTTTGAGCCATGACACGCTTCCACATATCTATGTTGTGGAGAGGAGACTTTGATAGTGA
The DNA here is from genome assembly GCA_030867105.1 of Liasis olivaceus. Classification (NCBI taxonomy): domain Eukaryota; kingdom Metazoa; phylum Chordata; class Lepidosauria; order Squamata; family Pythonidae; genus Liasis; species Liasis olivaceus. Next base: position 31,872,407 of record CM061351.1, on the reverse strand, counting down.
ATACCCAGAATTCTGTTCTTTAAGGCAGACCTCCCACATTCACATCTGATTATCATCCTGTTGATTGAAATACTTGATTCTAATTTCCCATTCAAATGAACTGATAATCCTAGAGGTTTATATACTTTCACCGCATACAAATATGTAGCTTTAGATCATTTTTTTCAATAAATCAATGAACAAGTATACTGTTTTTGATTCATTTGTTTAATTGAGTTGACTTTATCTAGTTTTAGGACTTGTGTGGAGAACAGATCATGTTTTAGGTCATCTTTATGCAGAAATATTGAAAATTCAAAAGGGTTCGAAACTTTTAAGCACCACAGTATTTTTGATATTAGCACAACTTTGGAAAACACAGACAATTAAGCTGTATTGCCTTGATGCTCTTTCCACAATACTAACAAACCCAGTAGATACTGAATATGGATACTAATTAAAATAACACCATTTGTAGCATTAACCACTTGGTGTGCTTTGCTGTGTAATATAAGCTTATACATGCCTTTTCAGATATAAGATGATTTTTCTGCTGTCAGTAAGCATGTGTACAAATGGATACAAATCAGTCTTTTTTTTATTATTTAAAGGTGCCTGACTTTATAAAAAAAATACAGTGAAAACAGTAACAGGAATATAATTGAACAGAGGACCAGAGTTTTCATCTATATTTGTTTGCTTGTCCACAGTGCCTCACCTTGTTATGCAGGAAGTCTCCAGCATTTTAGAGCAGTGGCTGGAGTCATTTGCAATTCTGACAAAACAGGGTCAATACACGTGGTTTCTTCGGCTTTGGTTTAGTGTGGTGTTTAACTCCAGCCATTATGGTTTGCAGGCAGTCAGTGAATCCAGCTGTCATGGCTTTTTGAACAAATCATGATTTAACATGATGTATATAGCTAGTCTTTGAATCCTTAGGATTATTAAGATAATCTTGTCTTCCTGCTTCATACCAATCAATCATGGAATTGGCAAGCCTCAAACAGCAAGCTAAATTTCTGATTTTTGTAATATATTTGGTATAATAGAGGAAAGTGATGTATTGAGTTGCCAGTGTCTATGAAACACAAATGTTTAATTAAAGATTATTGGGATAACAAGTTCTCTGTTGTGATTATACATATAATCACATTTACACTTTGTAGCCATTTCTCAGGTTTTCCCCTATTTCCCTGTATCTCTAGATAGCATGCCCCTTGGAGTAAGTATCTGTCAGATCTGGTGGGGTGTTTTTTTGTGAAGCAAAACAGATAAGAGTGGCATTATTTACATCTTAAATCATACACGTTTTTTCTCCTTGGCGCATCTGCTTTAGCATAGCAGATTTTTAATTGCAAAATTAAAAAAATATGTTTGTAGCATAAACTATACAACGAATATGAAGTTAGAGGGTGCTAATTTTTTAAAAGCCTCCAGTAGAAGGCCACTTGGAATCAAATACATTCTGCAGATCAAAGCAGTGCTTTATTCTCATTAATTATATTGTCTCTTTATAGCTTGTTTCTTGGTTATTCAAGCTTTTTCTGTTTCTCCAGTTTTTTTCCATGGACGCTATATAGGAACTTCAGCGAATTCCCATTTCCCTAATACAGCTGAAACTCGAAAAATTAGAATATCGTGCAAATGTTCATTTATGTCAGTATGGCAACTCAAAAGGTGAAACCAATATATGAGATAGACGCATTACATGCAAAGTGAGATATGTCAAGCCTTACTTTGGTGGTATTGTGATGATTATGGCGTACAGCTTATGAAAACCCCAAATTCACAATCTCAGAAAATTAGAATATTACATGACATCAATAACACAAGGATTGGAAATAGAACAATATCGGACCTCTGCAAAGTAGAAGCATGCATATGTACTCAGTACTTGGTTTGGGCCCCTTTTGCAGCAATGACTGCCGCAGTGCGGCGTGGCATGGATGCTATCAGCCTGTGGCACTGCTGAGGTGTTATGGAAGGCCAGGATGCTTCAATAGCAGCCTTCAGCTCCACTGCATTGTTCGGTCTCATGTCCCTCATCTTTCTCTTGGCAATGCCCCATAGATTCTCTATGGGGTTCAGGTCAGGTGAGTTTGCTGGCCAATCAAGCACAGTAATCCCATGGTCATTGAACCAGGTTTTGGTACTTTTGGCAGTGTGGGCAGGTGCCAAGTCCTGCTGGAAAATGAAGTCAGCATCCCCATAAAGCTCATCTGCGGAAGGAAGCATGAAGTGCTCCAAAATCTCCTGGTAGACGGCTGCGTTGACTCTGGACTTAATGAAGCACAGTGGACCAACACCAGCAGATGACATGGCTCCCCAAATCAACACAGACTGTGGAAACTTCACACTGGACTTCAAGCATCGTGCATTGTGTGCCTCTCCATTCTTCCTCCAGACTCTGGGTCCTTGGTTCCCAAATGAGATGCAAAAGTTGCTCTCATCAGAAAAGAGGACTTTGGACCACTGGGCAACAGACCAGTTCTTTTTGTCTGTAGCCCAGGTAAGACGCTTCTGACGTTGTTTGTTGTTCAGGAGCGGCTTGACGAGGAATATGACATTTGAAGCCTGTGTCCAGGATCCGTCTGTGTGTGGTGGCTCTTGATGCACTAACTCCAGCCTCAGTCCACTCCTTGTGAAAGTCCTCAACACTTTTGAATGGCCTTTTCCTGACAATCTTCTCCAGGCTGCGGTCATCCCTGCTGCTTCTGCACCTTTTTCTACCACACTTTTCCCTTCCACATAACCTTCTATTGATGTGCTTTGATACAGCACTTTGGGAACATCCAACTTCTTTTGCAATTACCTTTTGGGGCTTTCCCTCCTTATGGAGGGTGTCAGTGATGGTTTTCTGCACAACTGTCAGGTCAGCAGTCTTTCCCATGCTTGTGATTCCTACTGAACCAGCCTGAGAGACCATTTAAAGGCTCAGGAACCCTTTGCAGGTGTTATGGATTCATTAGCTGATTAGAGTGGGACACTTTGAGCCTAAAATATTGAACCTTTTCACACTATTCTAATTTTCTGAGATTGTGAATTTGGGGTTTTCATAAGCTGTACGCCATAATCATCACAATTATACCAAAGTAAGGCTTGACATATCTCGCTTTGCATGTAATGCGTCTATCTCATATATTGGTTTCACCTTTTGAGTTGCCATACTGACATAAATGAACATTTGCACGATATTCTAATTTTTCGAGTTTCACCTGTATATTTGATTATATTGAAAAAATAGTTGCTTAAAGTTAGAAGTATTATTTCATAATATTTTATTGATTTCAAGAATCTTGGAAATACAAATACATGATTTGCTGTCTTCCATTATATCCTACTAATAATTCCATGAAATTTGTCAGTCCAGAAAAACTTACCTAGTGAGCTTTGTGATTGAATGTGAATTTGAATGCAGGGTTTCCAAGCCCCGATTCAGCAATTTAACCACAATTTGATTATCCTTACAGTGTTCATGATTTCTTAATTTTGCTAATACGTTCATCTTTTTATACAGTATTTTGTTTCTCAAAATGGAAACTAGCTGACCTCCAAATAAACTTCAACTAGTTTGAGAAGGCAAAATACGTTATCCCAGATAGATGCAAAACCTTCAGTCACTGCTAAATATTTTCTAATATAATGTCATATAACAGTAGAGAAACTATTGGTGGAAGGAAACTGTTTCATCCCATGTCAGTTTCTCTGAACTTTTTAAAATTGGTACTGGAAAACTGTTATCTTGTGCTGGCAGTAACTGCATAAATCTAAAGTGCTAAATATATGGAAGGGAATATTGAGAATAGGTGTACTGAATGCTGCTCCAGAGCAGTGAAATGTTGTGGGATAGTGACAGACACCTGGAAGCCAGGGATAATTGATAGTCAGCACTACAAAACTGCTTGATTGTTTAATTAAGCCTCTAAAAGCAGAGACAAGTAACTGCTTTTCTGCCGCTTGTTATGATTTATTATTTGTATCATTATTATTCATTAGCCAAAAGAAGGCAAAGCAATAATGTGATATCACACAGTGAGTGAAGCTTTTTAGAAACAAAAATAGCAGTTCAGGGTTTCTGGAGGTCTCTTTACTGTAACTAACCAAAGGCTTAATTTTTTAGTTTTCTGTTGGAAAACAGAAGTCTTGCCACCAACTTTCAGTAGTACAGTGTTGGGTGCCACACATCACAGATACAGATCAGGGCTACTTGTGGTCCAAACACTGCCTGTCCCGATGCTAAGGCTCACTTCCTTATGATATTATATCCTTGAAATATTGTAAATTAAGTCGTCAAGAATCATCAGTAGTATCTGTTAACACTGACAGTTATGCATTTTATGTGAATGAACTAGCTTTTTCTTTTCTGCTTGACAACCTGTTCTATGTCAGCCAAAAGTTATTTTTTATTATGAAAGAAGCTGATCTGCATATCAGATAGAGTAGTTCTTTTTCGTAATGAACATAGCTATTTATACAGATGTCTAGTTTCTAAACATACATGTGTTACATATATGAGCCATTCTATCAAAACTTTGCAGCATGGGCCAACTGTTCTATTTTTCATGGTCATGTTAGAAGTAGCCCTGAGACTGATTCCTGTAACACACTATCACTGGGAGCTTTCTACTATTTTACAAACATGCCTAATAAGTATTTTTAGAAGTTCTTTTCCCATTCTTAATGTTTAGACTGCTCTCTAGTCTAATACAAATTTTTTAAGAATGCTACTGTAAAAAAAAATTGGTTCATCTCTTTAAAAAAAATCTGTCAAATCTCCAATACATCTTAATAGTGTAGATACAAGTACACTTTTGACTCTAGATCTTACTTTGAACATTAGTCTGTACTGTAATTTTAAAGGTAGTATGTAATCTATATACCATTGATATATTGGCTGCATAAATGAAAAAAGTGAAGACTTTTTCATAAATATTTACTCTTTTTTGGATTTTCTGAATTTTTGTATGTCTTTGCACTGAATCTTATGGGAACTTCATGTGGATCCTACTGATTTATACAAGGAATCTGAATGAACAAATACACCAAACTGTAGTGATTATTTCATTTCTTATATTACAAAAATCATCCAGCAAGTGATATGCCTGTATGTAAAATGGCTGTCCCCTAGTATTCTGTGAAAAGGATAACTAAGATCAGTTGTATGTTTCATTAAACAATCAGGGCTGATTAGGGTCAGCCCTACCATATGTAAATCTAACAAACTTTGGCTTCCTTCTTCTCAGTGAAGTTTTCAGTACATAGATTCTAGAAGTACATCATACCCAGCTCAGAAGAGATTTCTATATAAAAAAGTAATTATTGTCTATCAGTTTGGAAAAGATTACAAAACCATTTATAAAGTTACTGAGTTTTGATCTGCATTTGGAGACATAGTTCTTCAAATGGAGAAGATTTGGAATGCTGGTGCATCTTCCCCAAAGTGGCTGTAGCATAAAGTCCAAGAAATCAGAAAAAGACCCAGAGTAACTTCCAGGGATTTATAGGCTTAACTTACTTTAGCTAAAATCAGTGTTCATGTTTCCATAATCAAAATGTGTGGGATAAAAATTAGATTCATGGAAAGTAGCAAGATGGAAACCATGCTAAGAAAATTGCTGCTTGTATAAGTACCTAGATTTGCGGGGGGGGGGGGGGTAGCAACAGATGGGTCAAAAGTGGGACATTTAAAGCTACATAGATATCATTATGACTGGTAGAAACCGGGCACTGCATTTCATAATGAGAACCTCCCAGTGGTCAAGCAGGGAGGTGATAGTAATAAGGGTTGGGAATGCTTTACTGCCTTAGGATCTGGATGACTTGCCGTCATTGAAAGAAGCACAAAGTCTTCTTTGTATCAGAAGAATTCTACAGAAGAATATTAGACCACCTGCCCATAAGCTGAAGTGCATCACGATCTTGCAGCAAGAATTATCCTGAGCATACTAGCAAGTCTTCATGAAGAATTTAAGTATTTTGGAATGGTCAAATCCTAGTCCAGGCCCAAACTCTATAATAAAGTTGTAGCAGGACCTGAAATGAGTACTGTAGTTTATGCTAGAAATGTTCAAATTTTACTAAAATAAAGCAGTTTGTCATGGAGGAAGGGTCCCAGATTCCTAAAGAGGCATGTGAGAAACTAATCTCTGACTACAGGAAGCATTTGACTGCAATTACTGGGCTAAAAGTTAATGGTAGTGCAATTAGTTACTGAATCTAAAGAGTGATTACTTCTTCACGCTGGCATATTGCATGTTAGGTTACTTTGTTTGTAAAATAAATGGAACATACACTAAACTTTGGTGTTACTTGTTCATTCAGTTTCTTTATGTAGGACCCACATGAAGAACACACAGTGGCAAAGATACTCAATAACAGAAAATCCAAAAGGGCTGTTACATTTTCACAGAACTGCATGTTGGATTTCAATGCTTAAGATATTAATACAGTATTTGCTTAGTTGGCTCTTTCTTTGAGATTATTGTGGCTTTTGAGTGGGTATAGGGTAACGCTGTTTATAACACTGTTTGACTTGGCTTTTAGTATCTGATGAATGAAAGCCTATAGTGTAAGACTGCAGCTTTTTGTGTGCAAGAAAGGCATCTGTGTTATAACAAGAGGAGGAGACCCCAATTAGACAAATGCTGGAATTCCTGCATAAAAAAGGAATACATTATTTTCTAGCTAGAGTAAATATTTATACAAATAAACTTTTCTTTTCAGCTGCTCATCAGGATTGCTATCGCACTACCAGCTTGGCTAGAAATTCTGTTCTCATTGCCCAACAAGGCTGCACGTGGAGATTGAGAGGCAGATGAGCAATTTAGACAAAACGGGTTTGTCTTTAAAGTAAAGCTAGAGGACTTGGCTTTTAGGAATAAAAAGTAAAATGTATAGCACTTGATAAAATTAAATAGGAATTGGGAGCTGTTGTAAAAGTGTGTAAGAAAAGCCTACTATGTAAGGAAGCTAGAATGCAAAAGCTAGTATTTCTGATGCTTTTCTTGGATTTATTCATGTGTATTGATTTAAAATGTGAATTATTTTAGAGTGTGAGGCCAGAATTATTAACATTATGGTGAGAGATTTAGATTGTAAATGCCTTGGTTATTATTCTTGTTTGTTTTGTTTCTGTATTAAATCTATAGTCATTTTGCCTTTATAGAATGCTGCTTATATTGGATATCATTTTCACATTTACTGAGGAAAAGTATGTCTATCTTGTAAGCTCAGTGCACTCAGTTCCTTTTTTTTTCACAAAGAGAAAACATAAGAACTATGATGGAATAAGCTAATATCAGACATAGGATTAATATTAAAGGGAAAGTGTACTTCATTGTATTACAGACTGATTCAAGAATAATGGTTGGATACAGGTTTAAATTTGCATCCCATTGATTTTTATGGGTTTGCTCTAAACATGAATTAAGTGTTCGTCCAACCCACTGTTTTTCCTTTGAAGGAGTGACTTACAATACTGCAACTTAACAAGTAGGTATATGATTTTTCATTTCCTCTGCTCAAAAAAGAATTTAGCCTAAAAGTATGTTTATTGCATTTAATGTTTTAATAATCAGCTTCTAGGCATCAGTAGAGAAGCTAATGCTGCTTTTCATAGCTTAAAAAAAGAGGGTGGGGATAAATATATCCAACAGTGTCCCTTCAAGAGGTTTCCTTCTGCATAAACCCTACTTGTTGCTTGTATCAGACTAGGTTGCACTTGTATAAAAGGGAGTGAGGTGAGTGGTTATTTGAAATGAATGAAGAAAACAATCTTATCTCAGAGGACTGTTCTCCCTCCCTGCCTCCCTCCCTCTCTCTGTATGTTAAGTATTTAAGTCATGGTAAAATTGCTAGCTATTGTAATTTTAAAAACACATATTTCTTACAACTACTGATTAAGTGCTGTCTGACTTGAAAAGTTACATTCCAGAATATGCAAGGAATATTTCGGTCTAATGAAGTAAAATAATAATAATAATAATAATTCACTTGGTTGTTGCTTCCCCCTTCTTCTGGGGGTGGGGTAGTTTTAAGCACACTAAGTAAAAAACAAATTCCAATTCATGTTACTTCACAATAAGCATTCCTATAAATATTATAATTAATTGTAAACACCTCTATTTATTTTAAAAAATCTATTTGTAAATTCTTGACTGTAAGAAAAGCACTTAAAATATTTTTAATATTTCATTTATTTGAGTCAACCTTTTTCCTTAATAAGCATGGTTTTATTTTGATTTTGGGGGAGTTTATAGTAACTAAAAAGCCTGTTTCAATGTGTGCAGATTTAAGTCTCAAAGATATTTTTTCCTGTGGTAATTTCACCGTGAAGAAATATAAATTAAATGGTCTGTATTCAATTGTATATAATGTGGTATGGCAGTTTACTATGACATCTTTGCAATCTCTTTAATTATGCTTAAATCTTGAGTAGGATAAAGTTTTATTCAGTATGCATTTAAAACAAAATAAACCACGATGAACACTGTTATAGATATAGTCTAATGCTATATAAGTCTACTCAGAAGTAACTCTTAGGTAAATCCATATAAGAGTTTGTGATTATTGTAATTTAACAAATTCACAGTGAGAGTGTGTATAGATTTATATAGTTAAACTATAGATTTTAAAACATGAGAAGAGAAATTACAGGAGAAATCCTTGTATACAGGTAGTCCTCAACTTATGACCATTTGTTTAACAACCATTCAAAGTTATGACGGCACTGAAAAGAGTGACTTACGGTCAATCCTCACACTTAGAATCGTTGCAGCGTCCCCTTGGTCACATGATCAGAATTCAGGCACTTGGCAACCAGCATGTATTTACGACAGTTACGGCGTTCTGGGGTCATGTGATTGCCATTTGCAACCTTCCCAAGGGGCTTCTGACAAGCAGTGTCAGTGGGGGAAGCCAGATTCGCTTAACAACCACAGTGATTCACTTAATGACCATGGCAGAAGCAAAATCAGGCACGACCCACTTAACAACCACATTGCTTAGCGATGGAAGTTCCAGTCTCAATTGTGGTCGTAAGTCAAGGACTACCTGTATATATAATAAAACTAGCCTAGTCAATGTAATTCCTTTATTTCTCATCTGAATCTTTCTTCATTCAAGCTACTGAGAATTTTCTGACACTATATATGCTACTGGTTTTCACAGATTTGCTATTAAATAATTTATTTAATTGCTAGTGAGCAAGTTGAATGTGGAAGTATCACATTCAGAAAAAAAAATGAAACTTTAGAAAAGTATTGGAGCAACCTGTGTCACTAATTTTGTAAAAGTAAACATAATTAGTTTTTTTGTTTGTATTTTTTACACATCTTGCTGAAAGCTATATTTTCTTGTAGAACTCCTGTATAAAGTTTACAGTTGTAATTTGTTTCTTTTTAATAGGTCCTGGACAGTTTGCTAGCACAATATGGAACTGTGGAAAACTGTGAGCAAGGTAGTATAACATTAAAAATAGTATATTTAAAGGAAATTAAAAAAGCAAGTTTTAATTTTTTTCCCCTATATATCCTTTTTTTTGTTCTAGTGAATACTGACACAGAGACTGCAGTAGTAAATGTAACATACGCCAATAAGGACCAGGCCAGGCAGTAAGTCCTTATTTATTTTTGGAGTTTTTTTCCCTGCTTTAAAATATTTTTTCTCTTATGTATTAATATTTGATACAGTCTCTTATTTGGCATTTTGTTTTATATTTACTTTTTAAAATAATCAAAATACTAAGGCTACAGTCTTCATCCAGCTGCTTGTAAGTAAGCCATGTTGAACTTAGTTGGATTACCTTTTGGGTAGGAACATATTTAGTTGTACTGCAGAGTTGCAGTTGTAAATATATATGAGGGAGTAAGATGATTTAACATACAACAGCTCTTTCATCCATCTCTCTATTCAGTTTCCTGAATTCTTCAGCCAAATTTCCTCTTGAGAAGAATTGGTCCATACAACTGGAAAATGCCCAGATTGAAGAAAGCTATAGAAGGATTTGAATCTAAGTGAACACTCATAGAATTACATTCTAATAGTATGAAAAATCAAACTATAGGAAGATGAAAAATTATAATCTCTTAAAGGGATTGAATTTGTCTGAATTGGAAGCATTTCTTGTGGTTCATATACTACATACATACCACACACACACTCATATTCCAGCTTGACCCACATTTAGCCCTGTATCTACTGTATTTTTTTTTTTTTAGGTACAAGTCTTTTCAGTTTCTAGTTAACATATTTCAGGATTGCAGAATTGAAAGTAATGAAATCTTCATTTGAACATTCAGTGACAGTTTATTAGATTTATAAGGCCACCTTATCAAAAAAGACTCAAAGTGGCATATGAAATTAAAAACATCATAAAAGCATTCAGATACCAAAATACCAACATATTAGGGAAATATGCAAACTAGAAAATCCAACCACTCATTATCAATGGGTTTGTTATTCTAGGTCTGCAGTGGTCTATTGAAAATTTGATAAAATTTTATATTTTAAAAGTTCCTCTTGCACAGATGCACACACAGTAACAGACGAAACTAGACTGCCATTAAGTATAGCAGATTATATCGTTTTGGGTAAAATTATCACAGTTCAAAATTGGCTACCATTCTAATAGAAGCAAATTCTGTAGTAGTAGGCATCAGTAAAAGTTCTATCTGTCTACATGCCCTGCCCTTTTCAAACTTGCTAAACAGTCAAGAGTATGCTCTTAAAATCACAGTGTCATATGCATGTGAGAAGTCAGATTTTCTGGTATGTATGTAGGGCTTCAGCTGTTGCAGACATAGCCACACCTAGTCAATGTTCGTTGTTGTTGTTGTTCAGTCTGATCTTCAAAATGCTGACCTGGATCAGACCTGGTTGATGAGAAACTACCATGAAATTCCAGGACTGCAGACTAGACTGGGAAGTTGAAAAAAACATCCTGGAAGAAGGCAATAGTAAACCAGTTCTGAAAGTTACCTGGACATGTCCATAAAATCACCAGGATTCACACTCAGGAAAAAAGAGAGTTTATGCTGTCTAAAGCTTTATTTTAAAAAATGTTTAAAGACTAATTTGTGCCCTAAATGCTGGTGTTTTAACATATGTTTCAGTACATAGCCTTTATAATATAAAAGTATTATTGGTGATAAACAGTTGCAGAAAGGGTATACTAACTTTTTAAAAAATGTGATACTGACCTAACATGGCATCAAAGAATACCATAAAATTACAAACATGGTTGTCTGGAGATAGCCATTCAATTTCAGTACTTGGATGTGTTTTATCACCAATTTTACTAGTTGTAGTGTTTTGGTATTCTCTGCATCTGCTTGGAAAATCTGGTGTCATACCACTACAAAGTGAAAATATCAAGATGGAATTCTGTGCCACCTAGTGGCTAACTGAAATTAATAACCTAGTTTCTTTCTTTTTCTGTGTACACTACACATTTACACTTGTTTTCCTCAACTGTTTGGTGATATTGACAATTTTCAAAAGGCCTTCATAGAACTAATGTTCCTAGAATTGTCTACTGTAAAAGTTGGATTACAGATCATTTCCATACAAGAAACAGTTCACTTGTTAAAAAAGTTAAAAGATTTTTTAATAGACTGTCTCTTTCAGTACACATGTCTCTCACAAGGGTGCAATTTTGAAGTAAACTGATCTTCACATCATGTTCCATCCCTCTTCTACCTCCTGTCTGTTGTCTCTAGGAGTATATGTGGGGATGGGGTGTGCACGCGCAGGTGGAATTAAAACTCTAATACTGAATAAAATGTTCAAAGATACTGTGATGTATTACCTTGCTATGATTTTAAAGTCAGAAGAACCATTTTCCTAAATTCACATCATGTGAGAAAGTTGAATTAGTTGGTAGGAGGCGGGTTAGTTAATTTTCTAATATATTGCGACATCTTTTGAATGTTACAAATTGGTCAGTACTAACCAATTGACAATTTCAATTAATTTATACAGTATTGTAATTAGATATTTGCCTGGGTGAGTAACGCTTGCCTCCAGGCTGCCAGGTGCAGCCCCTGAACAGCTGCATGTGAGTAGAAAAAGGGGGAAAGAACAAGTTTGCCAAGACAGATTGGCTGCTTGCCCTATAGAAGAAGCAAAATAAGGATGCTCTCACTGCTGTATTAGCCCTCTCATCTGAAGTGAGTTTGGTAGGGCTGAAGGATTGCTGTTATAATATATTGCTGTACTGATTCAAAAATGAGTTATGGAGGGTGCAGGAATTCTTTTGTTAGGAAGACAAATGGTTTAAATCAGGAACTCAGTGAGAAGCCTGTGTTTAAGCTGAGAAATGTTGGATTAGGTATTTTAAAAGTATGTTGATTTCTCTAAAACGTGGTCATTTGGGGAAGGCAGAGAAGGGAAAACATCCCCTTCCTGTTCATGCAGAATTTGTAGTTTAGATTAAAAGGTAAAGGTTTAAGAGTAGTTATTTTCCTTCAAAGGCCAGCCTTAAACATTATTGATTTCAAATTTATGTTTATGCGGTTACTGAGGTAGGTGGGATTAAGTGTTTATATTTGTAGGATTGTGCTATTCATTCAGTGACCTACTCGATAGAAGTGTCAGGTAGATTTACAAAAGCCCCATGAGAAATTTGTCAATTTAAATCCACAATTGTATAGATAAGCAGGATTTTTCTGTGTGTCATTTGTTGGAAATCAGTGATTATTTCATTCCACTTCATTCTGATAAATTTGAATATGGAGGCACAGTGGAAAATTTAATGAGTTATCCCCACTGGTAAATTGATTGTCATTCTAGATTTGACAGATTATGATGAAAGGTATGTAGGTATGTATGTATAGGATGATACCTGTATGTAAGCATGTGAAACTCCATATCAAGTCATACTTTAGCCTAAATTCTAACCTGGCTTATTGAATTTAACTAGAAGTATCTCATAATGTTCTTTGAAAAAAAGTGTTATAGACTAATAACTTCTATAGTGTGTCCCCCCCCCCCCCCCGGCAGACTTTTGGCTGAGATCAAGTGTGACCTTATTTACAAAGCTATCCAAGATTCATTATAACTATGTTCATTGAGTATTATTCACTATAAGAATTCCCAGAGCAACTACTTAAGTTTCTTTAAAGTACTTAGATGAGTTCAACTTAAAAATTCAGTAACAAATTATTAATTAATTAATTAATTAATTAATTAAATTTCTCGCCCGCTCATCTCCCCCCGATGGGGGAACTCTGGGCAACTCACAACAAACATTAAAAACATAAATATATATAAATATATAAAACATCAGTTAAAAGCATTACTAAAAAAGGGGAAGGAGAGTCCAAGAAGATAAAAAATCTGAGGCTGAAGACAGGAGGCCTCTATGGGGCTAGCCATCCCCATACTTGAGGTATTCCCTCCCCACCCCAGGCCAAATGGCAGAACCAGGTCTTCAAAGCCCTACGGAAGGCCAGGAGTGAGGGGACCAATCGCATCTCGGGGGGCAGAATGTTCCAGAGAGCAGGGGCTACCTCAGAGAAGGCCCGGCTTCTGGATCCCGCTAATCAGAGTTCTTTTACTGAGGGGGTCCGAAGCATGCCCTCTCTATGTGATCGGGTGGGACGGGTTGAAGTCATAGAGGAGAGGTAGTCCCTTAGGTAACCTGGTCCCATGCCATGTAGGGCTTTAAAGGTGATAACCAACACCTTGAATTGGACCCGGAAGCAAACTGGTACCCAATGCAGCTCACGGAGCAGTAGCGTTACATGGGCCCTCCTTGGGGCTCCAAAAATAGTCCGCGCGGCTGCATTCTGGACCAGCTATAGCTTCCAGATACTCTTCAAGGGTAGCCCCATGTAGAGCGCATTGCCGTAGTCAAGCTCGGAGATAACAAGGGCATGAGTGACTGTTTGAAGGGCATCCTGATCCAGGAAAGGGCGTAACTGATGCACAACCCGAAGTTGTGCAAGGGCCCTCCTCGCCACGGCTGCCACCTGCTCTTTAAGCAGGAGCTGTGTGTCTAGGAGGACCCCCAGATTACGCACTGGGTCTGTCTGGGGCAGTGCTACCCCATCCAGCACCAAAGATGACAAAGTCCCGGACACAGAGGAGCCATTAACCCACAGCCACTCCGTCTTACCAGGGTTCAGCCGAAGCCTGTTGTTCCCCATCCAGACCCTTACAGCCACGGCATCACTTACTTCCCCTGGGATGGAGATGTATAGCTGCGTATCATCAGCATACTAATGATACCTCATCCCATGATGACGGATGATCTTACCCAGTGGTTTCATGTAGATGTTGAAAAGGAGCGGAGGGAGAACCGAACCCTGCGGCACCCCACAAAGGAGGGGCTGAGGATGGGACCTCTCACTCCCTATCACCACCGATTGGGATTGGCCCTGGAGAAAGGAGGTGAACCAGCACAAGACCGTGCCGCCCACCCCCAGTGCCCTGAGCCCGTCCCAACAGGATACCATGGTCAACAGTATCAAAAGCCGCTGAGAGATCAAGGAGAGCAAAGATGGTCGCACTTCTGCCATCCCGCTCCCACCAGAGATCATCCATAAGTGCGACCAATGCCGGTTCCGTTCCATAACCGGGCCTGAAACCTGACTGGAAGGGATCCAGATAATCCGTTTCCTCCAGAACCCTTTGGAGCTGTGATGCCACCACTTTCTCAACCACCTTCCCCAAAAAGGGGAGGTGGGAGACTGGATGAAAATTGTCCAGCACCGTAGGATCCAGGGAGGGTTTCTTGAGGGGGTGCACCAATGCCTCCTTAAAAGCAGCTGGAAACACTCCCTCCTGCATTATACTGATTTAAATTATATTAATCAAGTGTGGATTACTTTATTAAAGTTCCTTAATTTAATGAAATTAACAGTTGGTTATTTGTCTTTCTGGATCTGTTTTTATTTGCTTTCAAATTGATATATGTTAGAAAATATTTGCTACTCTCTGGATGAGGAGAGAAATACTAGCTGCAAAGCAAGTGTATGAGCTATGTTTTGAAATACAATTTTTCTTTCATATATGAAAATTGCATATATGTTTACCTCAGGTAATATAAGAAATCAACTTGGATTTCAACATAATGCAGTTTGCCATCCCTACGCTTGTTGTGTTCAGTGAGCTTGGGGTACCAAAATTTGCATAACACAAAACTTTTGGTTATTTACTTGAAGAAAAGTTTGTGTGGTATGGCATAATATCTTATAGTCATGTGAAAAAGTAAGTATACCCCATGTAAAGGGTTTTTTTAAGCATATGTGGACATAGTGTTTTATTTACATTCAAACAATATATAAAGTTGATTAATTGAACAAAGAGAAAAAATGACTTTGCAATAATTTATTCAACAAAAAACAGATGTGCCATATCCTTCTGTGGAAAAAGTAAGCACAGTACACCCTTGGCTCTAATACCTAATATTGCCCCCTTTGGCAGAAACAGCCTCAAGTAGGTGTTTCTTATAACTCTTTACCAGTCTCTGATATTGAGTGGGAGGAATTTTTTCCCACTCCTACTTGCACAGTTTTTTAGCTGTGCAATGTTTGATGGGTTTCTTGCATGTACAGCCTGTTGCAAATCACTCCACAATATCTTGATGGGATTTAGATCCAGGCTTTGACTTGGCCATTCCAGAACCTTCCTTTTTTTTTTTTTTTTCCCAGCCATTGGTGGATTTACTGGAGTGTTTGGGTCATTGTCATGTTGCAAGATACACTTTAGTTTGAGCTTCAGTCTTCTTGACAGATGGCATCACATTATTCTCAAGCACCCTCTGGTACAATGTAGAATTCATAGTAGATTCAGTGATGGTGAGCTGCCCAGGCCCTGACGCAGCAAAGCAGCCCCAAACCATAATATTTCCACTACCATGCTTTACAGTTGGTATCAGGTTCTTCGGGTGAAATCTGTTTTTGGTTTTCACCAAACATGTCTTCTGGTATAGTGGCCAAATAACTCTTATATTTGCTTCATCTGTCCAGGCACATTGTTCCAGAAGTCTTGCCTTTTGCCTAGGTGTTCATGAGCAAACTTTAGTCTTGCCCTGGTGTGCTTTCTGGACAGCTAAGATCTCCTAGCACATCTTCCATGTAGATCATGTTCATGCAGCTTCTTTCTAATGGTAGACTCATGCATTTTGACTCACTCAGTAATGGTGAGAGTTACCTGTAGGTCACATGATGAAATTTTGGGGTTCTTAGAAACTTCTTTCAACACCTTGCATTCTGCTTTTGGACTGAACTTGCTGGGACAGCCTGGTCTGGACAAATTAGCAGTTGTTTGAAATCTCCAGATGATCTTCTGGACTCACAGGCATCTATAACCTTTTTGGAGGGCTTAGAGAGCTCTTTCCATCTAGGCATGATATCACACATGTCAATAATAAGGAGCAAATCAAAGTAAATGTCTGAAGTTTAAATAAGACAGGTTCCTCCCAGATCCTCTTTAACAATGTTCTAAATATTTACACCTGATCTGATAACACCTGATTCTAATTTTAGACATTTGAGGTAGTGATAAATGTGGAGGGTACTTATTTTTTGCACGTGCTAAATTTCAATTCATATTTATTTAAATTAATGGACTACAAAATGTAAATGGTGCATGATATTTGTTATATCCTCTTTATCAGTATTGTTGAAATGAAAATCAAATATCTGTATGTTGAAATACATTGAAAAAGTAAAAAAATTCAGTGGGGTTAACTTTTTTCACATGACTGTTTAATGCCAGCAGTGCTCAGCCTGGAATACTTTAAAATGCCATTTTTATATGAAAAGCCTGTATTTTGTATAGAAACTCTTGTAAGGAGGAAAAGTATTTTTAGCATGTTTTCCTTATTGATATTATAATTTAAGTGCTTTAAAATATTTCCTGTACTACACTGGATGTTACACAAATGGGACTTGTATTCTCTGTATGGGTGTACTTTTTACAATTTGTTGTGATTTGATGTTGGAATTCTCAGATAGTTTAATAAGATTATCTGGGGAAATAAAAAAAACATCTATTTGCAAATGTTGGGGTGTTATACAGGTAGTCCTTGGGTTACGACGGGAATTGGGACCCGGATTGCCATCACTAAGGAATACTGTCATAATGCACAACATCATGTGACCTCATCACTTAGTGCTGGCAATCCCAGCAGACTTGGTTGCCATTGTAACCCCAGAACTCATGGGTCATTAAGTGGGAAGAGGCAGGAGTCCCAGGTAAGGACCATAGGGGTGGGTGCCACAGGCAGCTGCTAGAGAGCATGGGCAGGCTGGTGGAGGCCATGGCTGGGTGGGTACCACAGGCAGGTGCTGTGGAGTGTGGGCAGGAGGGTGCTACAGAATACAAGATCCCTGGGATCTCATACTCCATAGCGGGCTTCTCAGGAGAAAAAGCTGTAGAAGCACTTACTGGGTTGCCATGTGACTTTCCCTGCCAGCTTCCCCGTTGATTTTGCTTGTGGGAAGCTAGCAGGGAAGGTTGCAAATGGCAATGACGTCATGTGGCTTGCTGAGACATTGTAATCGTGGGCTGGGCACCCGATGGCCTGGATTGTGATCATGTGACTATGGGGACACTGTAGTGGCCAGAATTTCGAGGATTGGTCATAAGTCCATTTTTTTCAGCACCGCCTTAACTCTGAAGGTTGATGAATGAATGGAAGTAAGCCGAGGACTACCTGTATGTCACATAAATTAAGTAACTGACATTTAAAATAGAGTATAAGAATTTTAATAGAATTAAATTTGGATAAAAAGTACTTTCATTAGCATATTAATTCATAGTGGTATCTTTCTCCAGTACTTAGTGAGATGGACGGAGATAGATAGATAGATAGATAGATAGATAGATAGATAGATAGATAGAAAGAATAATCAATTGGCCTGAGAAAAACTGTTCATTAAATATCACTGCACAGAAGTTGTGCTTTTGATTCAGACCTTTATCATTTTCTAGTAAAAATACATATTTCTGGGTCAGGTTCTGCATAAGACAATATATATTTAATAGTTCAACTATTAGGAGGCAATAAAACCTTCAGATTTAGAGTCTAAAGAGTCATATAAAATCAAGGAAAAAGAAAACAAAGGAAGATGAAAGAATGACAATTCAAATCTAGATAACTAACTTACAGTAGTCCTCATTTAATGACCGCAGTTGGGACTGACAACTCCATTGCTAAGCGGCACAGTTGTTAAGTGAAACATCACAGGGCCATACCTGACTTACGACTTCAGTTCTGCAGTCATAAAGCAAATCATTAAGCGCAATGTCACATGACCGCAACCTGCAACTTATTGCCAGATTCCCCATTAACTTCACTTGTCAGAAGCCAGCCGTGAAGGTTGCAAAGGCGATCACGTGACCGGGGGACTCTGCAACTGTTGTAAATAAATGTCGATTGCCTAGTGCCTGACTTGTGATCATGTGACCACAGGGACATTGCAACCATCATAATTTTGAGGACCAGTTGTTAGTCTATTTTTTCAGCGCAATCATACATTCAAATGATCACTAAACAGGGTAGTTGTTAACTGGGGACTACCTGTACTTAGAATTTGAATTTCTTGGGCATGCTGCAGAAAAGGATCCAGCCCAGAGTCTAGTTCTTCCCTCCATGCTTGGTAGTGTCATAAATTAGGGCGTTGTAAGAGGATGGAATCTAGCCCTACATCCAGCAATAAGCAGCTTTAAGATTCCAGCCAATCATGCCTTCATTTATCTGAAGGCTCTTTTTGCCAACCCATTAAGAGAAAAGAATTAAATGTGGCTCTTCAAAACCCAGCATTCAAAAGACCTCCCAGCTGGAGTACTGTGAGATGCTGACTCCCAAAGTACTTTTTGCCCTAGGGAAACATGAGAAAGGCAGAACTTCAGAGAAGCTCTGCTTCAAGTTGCTATCGTTGCATTTCAAGGCATTTCCCCATGAGCAATGAAGTAGATAATACTTTAGGCATGGAGAGAAGGGCCTTATTAAGATCTCATGAGCTAGATGGGACAGCTTACTGCTCCAAATGAAATGCCATAATTGATTTTCTTCCTGTTCTGCAGCTTCATCTTCCAATAACTTACTTCCTTTGTAAACTTATACAGAGCAATAGAAAAACTGAACGGATTCCAGCTTGAGAACTATTCGTTAAAAGTTGCATATATTCCTGATGAAATGGCAGCCCAACCACCACCTCAGCAGCATCCTCAGGGGAGACGGGGATTTGGGCAGAGAGGTCCCCCTAGACAAGGCTCACCAGGTGCAGCAACAAGGCAGAAACCACAGTCTGATATTCCATTACGGATGCTTGTTCCCACCCAGTTTGTAGGAGCTATTATTGGAAAAGAAGGGGCCACCATCAGAAACATCACAAAGCAGACACAGTCAAAGTAAGTTGCTATATGAACTTTATACGTTTTAAAGCATTATATTTGCTGAATTTCTGTTAGTGAAATAACTCTAGTTTTTAATTGGGAAAGAAGAATCTGACTTCATATCATCTTGCTTTATAAGTATTCAGTTGAACAGAGATGGTGCCAACTGGGTACATTTCAGTAATGCTGTTAAGAGTTCTTGAAGCATATTTTTACATTTTAAGAATCCAGAAAAACATTGAAACCTGTCATATTTCTTTACATAGTCTTGCATCTATAATACCCCAGTCTAGATATTAAGGAGGCAGATACTCAAGAGGATGGGAGGGAAGAGAAGGGATTGCAAGGATAAACAACTCATTCTTGGGCCAGTACATCATGGTTAGAAAGACTGTGGTGTTACTGATTTGGCCACATCTGACATTTTTGTCCATTTGTTCTTTTATTTAAAAATGAGTTATTTAACTCAATAATGCTTGATAAATGATTATTTTAAATCTGGAACATAGATTTTAATAAATTTCATTGAGGTAGGGGTTTTAAAACTTATTTCTAAAGTGCGTTCAATACAACATTTCAATATATAATTTCACTTCTTTTAAAACAGTCATTTTTAAACTGCTGTAGGATGAAACCAAGTTCAGGTAGAATACTGAAACTTGGTCAATTTGTGAACTGAAAATGGGAGGGAGGAATTTGTATGAATGGGAGAAACATGGATGTCTGTAGGATGCTTCCATTTATCACAACTATAATTTAATCTGGCAGAATGGAATCTGAATAAGGCCAATATGGTGTAATATTTTTGCATTAAAGAAAGACTGTCCAGTGAAATCTTTGTATTTCAGCCCTGTACGGTCCCTTATTGAAACAAATAACATTGAACTCTGTTTTTTTCTAGTTAGTATTCACTGATGCAAGTTTTTGCATTTTATTGCTTATTTTGACATCCATTTTTGGAGTGAGTTTTTAGGATTCTTTTGAAGCCAAGCATAGCATCCTTTTTTTCACTGAACCAAAATTTGTTCTACAGTTACATAGAACTGTAGGTCTGAGAGCTGGCAATGAGTTAATGTATTTCTAGAGGTGCAGTACTACAAACATTGAGATGGGTAGCAAGCAGCTGACAGAGGTTTGACTTTCTATGTTGGCACTACAAAGAGAGAAGAGAATTTGAAATTTTGAAGCCCCAAAGGAAAATATAGGAAGTCATAGATACTGTCTATATATGTTGATAAGTGACATTGATCAAATCACTTCTAAATTTTCGTTCGGGTGAGCAGATCTTATAATAGTGGGTGAATATGACTTATTGTGACTGATCTTAAAAAAGCTAAGCACAGTGGGCCACTGGAAAGTCCCAGGGCTGCTAGATTGGGAAGCTGGGGGGAAAAAAATCCCAGAATAAGGTAGTGGCAAATCATTGCCATGGAATCAAGCTTAATTTGAGAGGGACTTTGTCTAAAATTTGGTTAGATAAAAAAAATGTACAGATTACTCTCTTTAGGACTCGGTCTAATCCCTCAGAGGAGCTTTTTGGTCTGTAACAGCCTTTTGTATGCATGTTCATTTTATGGCAGATGCAAAGTAAATAAGGCTAGACAACAAGACTACATGGATTGAACTGAATGCATCACTTGATATTAATGAGAATGCATAGCCATAATCTGATAGCCAGTTATGACATTTGGATTAGGTTCTGTAGGTTTATTTGTGCAGAACTCAGTTTTTGAAAATCACAAACATTTTGATATTGTTTTCTCAGAATTGATATTCATCGCAAAGAAAATGCAGGAGCTGCTGAGAAACCAATCACAATCCATTCTACCCCAGAAGGGTGCTCAACTGCTTGTAAAATTATCATGGAAATAATGCAAAAGGAAGCTCAAGACACTAAATTGTGAGTAAAAGTGTTTTAGTAAGTCTCTCTTTTTTAGAACATCTTAAATAAATACTTAACTATGGCAAACAAATTATATATAAAGCCAGTTTGGAATATTACGTCTTAATCCTGTCCATATGTGTAATACAAAATGGTTGAAGAAAAGAGTTAGCAGACAATTCTAAAACAGGAAGATAAGTTACCTAATTTTCAAGCATGTTTTGTACAGTTAAAATATATCTATAGAGATAGATGTTAGTACTTATATAGGAAAATGGATGACAGAATTTCAAGGGAATTTCTAACGTTTCAAAATAGCAAATGAAATATATATAAGCAAAGAGTCCTTCCCAATATATTTAGCAATCATAATGTAAACAGTATCCAAAAGGCATCTTCACTATTGTATAAATTGAACAATAACAATTGAAACATGATGGAAGTGTAGGGTAACAGTTGAAGCCACTGCAAATTTTTAATGAGAAACAATTTTAAATGGTCTGGTTTTCTTGTGTTACTGAGCGTTTCATAGGATGTTTAAAGTCAAATTAGCCTAGGAAATAATTTTGCTTTCTCCAGTCTATAAGTCCTAAAGTAACCATAGTATGGTGCTTTCATTCTTAACTTCTCTGATAACACAGTACTGCAGGGGATAAGTTATGATCAAGGAGCTCATATAGTTATTGTAGGACAGCACTAAACACATTCTGTTCTCCCCCAAACTGTGATAAACTGGTGTCCTAGACAGATTATGAGTACTGAATATAAAAGTCACAAGCTATTATTAGAGATAGGAAATAATATAATATGAAGAAAAACTGATAGAGGTTTTTTTTCCCTAGAGATACAAGGAATCTGTGACTGTGAAGTATGAATAAATTTTGCTTTAGAATCTAAGTATGAAAAAACCCAGTCTGATTAAAATAGCAAAATTAGTATATTTTCAGTGAACACATAATTTCTTTAAAATTAAGCCTTATTTCAAACATATTCCTGGATACGAAACCAATTCTTCAGTCCAGAGCCTTCTAAATATCAGGGGGTTACTGTTTTACTATTGCAAATTGACCTGTTTCATATGGAATAAAGTTTAATTGATATAAAAAAAACACTTATTTGAGTCTTTCTGAAGTATCTAGATTGCCTTAGAATCCATCTGTAGTCTTAATGAGGAACTTAGTACTCTAAATAAACTTGCACTTAAAAAAGGTGAAATTATATAAGCTGGAGATGGCAATTGTTTTTTAATGATCATGTAGACAGTGTAAAGGTAAATGTACTAAAAGCAATTCAGAAATGATGGGCTTAAAGCTTCAACTATTAATTATTTTTCAGGAAACTTAATTTTCCATGATGGTTTGGGAGTTTCTTGATTATATAATGAACTAACTGAACCTGATCATGGAAAAATGACTTAGCTTCTTAATTTCTGGTTGATAAACTATGTGACTTTTTAGTTCATACAAATCTCTGGACTGTTTACAGCACAGAAGAAATTCCTTTGAAGATACTGGCACATAATAATTTTGTTGGCCGGCTCATCGGCAAAGAGGGACGGAATTTGAAAAAAATTGAACAGGATACCGACACTAAAATCACAATATCTCCGTAAGCATTTAGTGTTTTAAAGATTTTTCTTAAAGAAAATATTTATTACTGGATGTCCATTTTTCTTCTCTAGATATCAACTTGAATGTTTATAAAGCCAGAAGAGCCAATTCTTAAATCAAGCAAATCTGCTATTCATGTGATAAAATGAACTTTAAGGAAGCATATAACAAGTCAGTCTTAAAATGATATACTTACTAGAACTACTAATTGCCAGCAGGGTTTTATGAAAAAAAGTATTAACTGCATTCATAGAGTTGCTAATTTCAATAGGTTATGGCTATATGGTGATCAGTGTATTTTCTTTGCATAGAAATGTGATCTGTTACCCTATTTATTAACTTATTTTTATATACATAAATATGAAGACTATGACATATACATTAGTGTCTCAGGTATGTTGTAGTTTATAAGGTGCCCTTTGACATGCAGTTGAACATATTGCATCTGAAAAATGTTATGAAATTCCTGAGAGATGTTAATGTTTCCAATGCATTCTGTTGTCTCTAAATTTGAATAGCATTTCATAACATACTCATTTGTATATTATCAAGTTTTGTTTTTTTATTAGTCCAATAAGGATGTTATTACTACTACTAATATGGATGTTGTCTTGGCACTGGTTTGGTTTCTGAAGCTTTTAATCTTGGGTAACTTCAACCTCCATGCTCTGGGGAAAGATCCTGTGTACTATTTGAATTCATAGCCTCCATGGGGATTATGGGCACATTGCAAGTAATTGTAACCCTAAAACTCATGGGAAGGCACAGTGGACCTGGTTTTACTTCAGAGCAGATGAGGGGTTACTTGAGGATGGAGGACACTGACGTCTGTTTTTTACTGTGGTCAGATCACTTCCTTGTCAAATTACAGATAAAAAGACCTGGACTTCTGCATGGATGGCAGGCCCTTTAGGATAGCCTGCTGCATATGCCTAATGGATCCAGAAAGATTCCAGAAGGCACTTTGGGGTTTTCCTGACTACCTGGCAAACAGTTCTATCAGGCATCTAGCCAGTTTCTGGAACTTAAGGAAGACAAGTGTGCTGGATGAAGTTCCAATAAGGCCTCTTCCCACTTTTTGATTTCACGCAGCTGCTTAGTTTCCAGGGAGCTGAGGGAAATGAAACGTCTGAAAAGATACCCAGTGTGATGGTGGAAGAAAACCAGAAGTGGATGTGATGGAGTAGTGATCAGAGCTCACCCTTGAGCTTTTATGGTAGTGATAAGAGTGGCAAAACATCAGTGGTTCTCCATGCTTATTGCATCTGAATATTCTTGTTGGATGACCCTGTTTATAGTTATTTGGACCTTTTTAGGGAAAGAAAAGCAAGCAAAGCACCTGCAGGTTCAAACAGAAGAATTTGTGGATTTCTTGGCAGATAGAGTTGCTCATATCTACTCTAGGCTGGTCATCAGAGATAGAGGTACAGGTGGTCCTCATTTAGCAACCACAGTAGCGACTGGCAACTCGGTTGCTAAGTGAAGAGGTTGCTAAGTGGGAAATCATGTGACCACGATTGTGTTTTCAGGCTCAAAACTGACGAGTAATCAGTTTCACACCTTAAGCTTTTTTTGCCTCCTAATCACTCCCTCGCCCTTTGGAATGTTTACTCCATGCTGGATAATTAAGAAGAAGGGAATTAATGTTTGTATTTACATTCATTGGAGAGGAAAGGATTAGATGAGAGCAAGCAGGCACACAGTGGGAAATACACGTCAAAAGCAATGCGCCAGCAGCCACAAGCACACTTGGCAAACAAGGGGGGGCAGAGGAGAGATTGCCTACAGAAATCACTCGGCGGGGCCCTTTTCCAGGGGGAGGGGAGAAAAGGGGCTGTGGTTGGCAAGTGAGAAAGCACGAGAGCAACTTGGGCATCAATGGGGATGGGGGGGGGAGAGGCACGTGGGTGTTTCCTTTCTCTTGCTTTGCAGACCAGGACAGGGGTGGTGCATTTGCACAGGAGGGGATCAGCAAGGGGAGAAGGGGACATCCCCAGCCCAGTATGGGTACTGGAAGGCGGGGACGGGGAAGCCGTGAAGGATGGGGCTTCTTGAGGGCCTTGTTGCACGAAGCCGCCTCACCACTCAGCTCTACTTGGGGCTGCATGTAACAGGGCCCTCGATGAAGCCCTGTCCTTCACTGGTTCCTCCTCCCTGCCTTCCAGTGCCCATACTCTGATTTCTCCTCTCCCCGAGGTAGTTTGTGATATGGGGACCTGGACTCTCAGCTGCTCCTTAATCAGCAGGCTTGTCTGATGGTAAATATGGATCAGTTTTTAAACAGCTTTTTAATTTAGGCTGTGCAAAACATTCCAGCCATGGAACAGCTACTTTTGGGTGGTCTGTACCCAAGGATAAGAGTAAGGAAAAGGCAAAGCCAAGAGCAGCACATATTAGTAGTTAAGCAGAAGGAAAGAAAATTGAGGATGGAGCAAATAAGCCTGCTAGGTATGCCACATTTTAATTCAGGCATGTTGGTGACTAGGGAAAAGGAAGATGCTGGCAAAATTGGAGGATGGGCTGGTGCACAAACTGTGTTGAAGATGATTAAGTGGGAAGAAGGACAAGGCCTTGTCCTACTCGCCATGCTACAATTTGTCTCAGCCAAAGCCCAGAACAACCAAATAGTGTTGAATTGAATGGACTGGCCAAACTTCTAAACCAAAACTATTCCATTCACAAAATGATTTTTTACCATGTCATGTGCATCTATGCTTGTAATTGTTTACAATTTTAAAATAATTATTAATTGCCTCTTTAATATGTTTATTTCAGTATTGTGTTTTTTTGATCAACCACTATGAAACTACAATGATTGATGGTATTCAAATATACATAAATCTCATATAGGAGAAAATAACAACTGCTATTTTTCTTCAGTGATACTGAACTTTGACTCAGTTTGACTATGGCTCAAAATTCATAATCATCTTTAAGGCCTTGTCATTTATGAGTCCTTTTATAGTTTTACAGAATGGAGCTGATGAATGAGATTTCATCTTTATTTCCCAAGTTCATGTCTTGCTTTCCTTAGAAGAAGTCTTATTCCCCCAGTGCAGCTCTAGCGAGCTCAGTAGAGAAGTATTTGGTACCAGTTTAAAAGAACATAGTGTAACTTTCTCAGACTGTCTTCAGCCATGATCCCATGTGTTGTGAAGTGCCTGCAATGTTATCATGACCTCGCAATACAAGGCTAATCAATAGAGGTATTGTATCTGCATTGTCCAGTCTACTCATTAATGAAGAGAGAACTCATTCCATCCAGAGTTCTGTATCTGGTTCTGAGAAGATACTGTCCCCCATTCCTGATATGCTTATCATGCAATTAAACGACTTATTTTCTATCAGAAAAATGAACAGTTTGTGAAACTGTTTTTCTCAATACAGGGAATAGGCAGAGAAGGAATGCTGCATTTCTTGTTTGGGTGAGGTAGAGTATTTCCCTCTGAGGAAATAGACATCTTAGCTGCCAAGGCAACAAAAATGTACTTGAATGCCTCCTGTTCGAGTGTGAGCAGGAATCAGGATTGAGAGCCAAGCATTTCTCTGTCGCTCTGTTTCACTGAGTATTCATGGTTTAAATCCAAGGAGAGGAATGTCAGAGGTTGCTGGTAGCTCATAGGGAACAGTATTTTAAGTTTGCCAGTAGGGATTCTTCAGATTCTTCAGTGTAATTGTGTCTCAAAGAAATGGCTGTTTTCTGAATGCATACTATCCATAGTTTCTGTTACTGAGATTTCACACAGGTCATAGAGCCCTTCTTCACTCTTCCCTTAAGTTCCTTAGGGTCAGTGTTTTGTCTTGACATAGTGACATTGGCTCAGAGAATTGGAGATGGAATCTATGTTTTTACACCAAGTGTAGGTAATCTGACTAAGAACAAAATGGCTGTCCAGACACACCCGTTCATACTTTTATGTTAAAGATGGTATCCTTCTTGGATATTAACTTTGGTTTCCTTGCTTTTGTCCTGATACTTGAGAGAAGGAAGGATTGGATGCTTATGCAAGGATCCAAATTGTACCAGGGAGTTGGTGGGGAGGAAATATATTTTGTTTTAGACAACACTTGGCTTCATTTTGTTGCTGTTTGAGTTGAAAAGATGTGTATTTTTGTAATATCTAATATAACAATTAGGTCAGAAAGTACATTGTGCTCACCAGTGAAGAATAACTTGAACTAAAGGAATCTGCAAACATCCATGTCTACAGGATGGATGTCTGAGACATCAACGCTAGCATCCCTTAGGGGACATATGTAAGGCCAGACTGTTTGCAAATGTTTTTCAAATCTTTCTTACATAATTATACATAATTCTATAGCATGTTCTAGTAGTAGATATCCACACCCAGGATAAGAGGCAGCATTTTCCAACGTTTTTGAAAGAAAGGAGGTCAACCTATTTTCACTGATCTCAGTTTTGTTTGCTCCTGCAAATAATAAAGAGATCATCTTCTTTTATTACAGCCCTCCACCTCAGAATCCAGAAAAAATAGTTTGTTTTGTTCTCCATTTCTCTGCATTGTTCCTCTTATGTTTCTTTGTTGGAGTTGTCGGATAATAAAAGAAAACACTTCAGTGTAGTTTTCTTAATTTTTTTTATGGCACCCAATGGACTACAGCTCTCAAACTGGGTGGGAACTCCCTCCCACCTCCTGAGGCAGGAAGTCTAGTAGATCAGCTTTGCTTCCAAGTACATGGGAGGAGGAACTCTCCATGACACATTCTGCAGTAAGTCCAGTATTCTGTGGTAGACTCCAAAGGGATGCTGAAATGATTTAAACTAAACATTTTAAAGGTCTGCATCTGAAAAGCCAGGGGAGTCACAAGTTTTCCCCCTCACATAAGTCAATAGCACAGAGAACGGTTGATCCTCACTTTTGTGAAGGTGGGTTTTTTTTAAATAGAAAAGTTGTAGCAGGTAGCATCATTTGAATTACCAATATGCTGTAGTTAATATATATTTTGTGTCCAGTCTGTTTTAATAATTGTTATGTGTGTGTGTGTCTGTGTGTGTTAGGAACATGATTAGGAGCCATATATTTGCTGGAAGAGGAAAAGTAATAAAATTACTAGTGTGTCTTACTGTCAAAAGTCTCATATGTTTTGATTTTTTAAAAATTGTATAAATTTCTGGATTTGTTCAATTTTACCAGTATAATTGCTGATAATAATAATGAATTGAACAGTGAAGCCCTTTGTCCCTGGAACAGCTGTAATAGTACATATAGCTTTAAAAAATGTTAAACACTGACCAGTATGATGATACAAATTAAATATGTGGCTTTTAATATACATAGATACAGAACTGCATTTCCACTTAAATAACAATAAGATTTAAAACGGTGGAAACTTAATTGTTGAACATTATCCTCTGGAGGTAGAAGACCTTGAAAGTGAGGCCACATCCTACTGGGTTGTTGCATAGCATATGCTTGTCTTCCCAACCAATCCATGTCTCTAGTAAGACATGACTCAAGAAACAAATCATATTTTGTTGAATGACTGGCATTCTAGTTGGACCTAACTATATTACTCACAAAGATGGATTGGCTGATGGTCAAGCATTTTTGAATCTGGGGTTACACAAATGATACATCCAGGAACTGCCTATGCTGAAGTTTTATCTACTGCTTATCTGAAGAATTGTAAATGCTTTCTGAGTATAACTTTATTTGAAGAATAATTATTTTCAGTTTCAGCTTCATATATTAGCTATTGCATGCATATCAGTTCACCTCTTTCTGCTATGAAGATTGCAGGACTTGACACTATATAATCCAGAACGAACCATTACAGTTAAAGGCAGTATTGAAACATGTGCCAAGGCTGAGGAAGAAATAATGAAGAAAATCAGGGAGTCATATGAAAATGATATTGCTGCTATGAATGTAAGTGCATTTCTTATGGTGGGTGTAAGTTTGCTATTATTTTATTCAGTATTTATCCAAATAATTACAGTAGGGCTGAATCTCACCATCCGCTTCAGGAAAAAAAATTGTTTATACATGTTTTGTCCTTTCTGTTGGAAAAACTAATAAAATGCATACATATTAAAGAAATGCAAACAGGCACCACCCAGCTTTCCCCATTCATAGTAGGAGAGTGCAGCCAGTTGTCTTAGAAAACACTTGCCTGCACAGTCATAAGTAGTATTTTATGTATTCCTGATTACATTGTAAAGGGTGTCAATTCAGTAGGCCTAATACATTCTTTGAAAATGATTTGAAAGAGGTTATTTGAAAATGTGTGTGTATGAGTGCAGCATTTCTTTAAAGTAGCCATTCTTTTTTTCAGGCTAATACCAGCTTGAATGAGTCACATTAATGCATTGACTCATGATACTTTAATAGTGGTCCAGAATAGCTTGTTAGGTGTTCTGTGATGAGAAGTGCATTCTGCTGTTGATCATTGTGACTGAAAGGTGCACTAAACCATTATATGGTATGATGATAAAATGAACAGAAAACTTCATTGTCAGGTGACTTCATGATAATTTCAACTATTTTAAGAAGACAGTTTCTATTTCTCCTTAATGAATATTGTAGTAATCTCTCTTCATGTGTTTAACTATCTGTGAAGGTAAGGTTGTAGGACATAGGACATGCAGAGTTGAAGGTACAATTGTAGGAATATAGTGGAAATATTTCATTAAATGTGTTACTGAGGTGAGATTTGGGGATGTTCTGTAGTGCTTCATTATGCCTTTTTAAACTGGTTTGCCATAATACCATCAGCTGAGGTACAGTATAGCATTATTTCATAGAATCAATCAATAGTTGTTTCTAGCAAAATAGTAGTATATATTGTTATATATAAGTTGATACAAGATTCTGACATTAATTTTTAAATTAATTAGCTACATGAAGTTTTACTCTAGTTAAATTGTTTAAATTTTGACTGCTGAACAAGAAAGAATCCCTTATGTAAGATATTGTTTTTATTACATTGCTGAACTAATGATCTTTCATGTCATTCCAGCTTCAAGCACATTTAATTCCAGGGTTAAATCTGAATGCCTTGGGTTTATTCCCACCTTCTTCTTCAGGGATACCACCTCCCACAGTGGGTGTTGCTTCAGCCGCTGCTGCCTCTTCATATCCTCCATTTGGGGTAATTCTTTGTATATTTTAGACAGTAGGTTATAACTGTTGCCCATATATATATTGGAAGACTGATACGTTGGTATCCCTGATTTAGTAGGCATGTTTAACATGACTTTTCATGATGATGTAGTGTTGAATTAGAATAGCATAACATGAAGAGAATGAAAATTCACACAGTATTTGGATAGATGACCTTTTATGTTAGATTAGAGAGGAATATATACATCCAGTGAGAATATGACCAGCTGTGTCCCTGGAAACCAGAAATAGATGTAGAATTCTGGGGATGATGAGTGGTTCTCATCCATATTCATGGATTGTTAAAGAATATCTGAAAATTATAAAGTCTGTCATTGTCCTGATACTGGAATTTCCTACAATTATTTTTCACTATTGTCTAGCCATATTCCTCTGTCAATATATTGCATATTGAAGCTGTTTATTTAAAACAATGTTTATATGTCTCTCCCCCCCAACTTCATTTAATTCTAGTATTTGTGGGAGAGAGAGAGAGAGAGATGGCAAAATATATATCTGATCTAACAAGAGTTCCTGGAAAGCAGTCTCAGTGGTGACATGGCATTATGGCAAGAATGTTATGATTCACTGCATCTTGTATAAGGTGCTTTTTGTTTGAGATTACATTGTGCTCTCATTCATTTCTCTTGGGAGATAGATTTCCAGTAAACAAATGATTTGGGTTAAAGAAAACACAGGAAGCTGTCTTACGCTGAAGAAGATGAGTTAATCTAGTTTATGTGGCCTTCTCTAGTCTTCCTGAATCTGGGTACACTCAAGATGCATGAACTTTAATTTCCAGAATTCTCTAGTCAGTATGGCCATGGTTTAAAATTACTGTTGGCAGCTTTCTAGGTTTCAGAAAGGGGTATTTCCTACCTTAGTTACAGCGGTATTTTCTAGAGGCCAGGAACTGAACCAAGGATTTCTTTATGCGAAGGGTAAATCACTGAACTATTATTAGCATCTATATAGGTTTTGTTAGAGACGATGCAGAAAGTGTCACTCTATATGTGATTATACTTACTTTAATTTTCATTTGTTTATATAAATTCTTTCAATGAGGTATTTTTAAGAAGGTTATTGTTTCTGTTGTTAGTCTTTAAACAGGTTTTTCTAAATCAGTTTTCTTGACTGTAAAGACTGACTACTTTTTCCTCTTTGCAATATACAGTGGTACCTCGGGTCACGAACTTAATTTGTTCCGTGACTCTGGTCGCGACCCAAATTGGTCACGACCCGAATCAAATTTTCCCATAAGGTTCAATGTAAATACGGTTAATCCGTTCTGACCCCTACGAATTTGGTCGCCAACCGATTTTGGTCGCGACCCAAATCAAATTTTCCCATAAGGTTCAATGTAAATACGGTTAATCCGTTCTGAACCATATGTATTTTTTTTTTAAACCACAAAAATATGACACAAAGTACAGTACAGTACAGTACGAAGAGAGAGAATGCTAACCTTGCTTGAGGCGACTTCTGGCATGGAGGACAGGAAGGCGGGTGGGGAGGCGGTTATTGCTTGGAGGGAGAGTCCCCCTCCCTACAGGAAGCCACGACGTGTGTCAGCAGGGAAAATGGCCGCGGATCCTGTTCGTCACCCGATGCAGAGTTCGCGAACGGAAGCAAAATTTTGCGAACAGTGTTGTTCGTGACCCGAATTGGTCGTGAACAGAAGCGTTCGTGACCCGAGGTACCACTGTACTTATTTAAAAGAGACAATAACTATATGTTTAAATGCTAAATACTAAACATTAAGACAGTAAACCTGAGTTTAGTCATTTCAGAGCCTTAAATTATTCATCACAATTTAATAAATAAATAAAAATTAGTACATGCCAATCATTGGCCATATTATTCATTAGCTTATATGTATCAAGTTAAAGAGGATTTGTTTTCTGGACACTATTAACGCTTTTTCTCTGTATCTCAGCATTTAGCATAACTCAGATTCATAAACAGACAAGAACAACATTTAATTTTCTTCACTGTATAAATTATTTTGGGATTTGTCATTTGAAGCTAGAATGATGGTTTCATATAAGTTCACAAAGTATAGTAGTTTAATAGGATGAGATTGTAGGCAGGAAGGTAACGTAAATGGATCCATGATAGAAAAGTGCTGAGAGAGTCAGCAGTGAAATTCATTTAAGGTGACAGAATAATGTGGATGCCTTTTAACATATTTACAATTGTAGAAGCTCCTGCTAAACAATATAAAAAGTACTTATTGCAGCAACTGATTTTCAAGAGAGAATGTAGGAGTACTTAGAGCGAATTCAAATGTTGTCAGCACAAGTTTGTTTGGTTTTTTATGTGTGTTTTGTATGCATTTTGGTTTTTAAATACAACTGATGCAAATTTATTTAGGAACGATTTGAGTTCAATAACAATATGAAATAAAAGATGAGTTCATTGCATATTAGATACAGATACTTCTTTGCATTCAGTTACTAGAAATAGCTGAAAAGCCATTGTGTTTTAAGATACATAGTTTTTATGAGGGTGATATTGACAAAGATGTCAGAGCCACAGTCAAGCAACCTAAATGGCTATTTCAAAGATAGAGTAGCTCAGTGATACTGCTGCCCTTACAAATCTGTTTTGGAACTGATTTAAACAATATTGTTTCAAGTGATCATTGGATCAGTAGTAGATTCGAAGCTATACAGTGGTACCTCGCGTTACGAATTTAATCCGTTCCGTGACTCTGATCGCAACTCGATTTGGTCGCACCGCGAGGCAAATTTCCCCATAAGGTTCAATGTAAATACGGCTAATCCGCCCTCCGAATTTGGTTGCGCCGCGAGGCAAATTTCCTCATAAGGTTCAATGTAAATACAAACAGTTCTGAAATATATGCATTTTATTTTTAAACCACAAAAACATGAAAAAAACATACAGCACAGTATGAAGAGGGAGAATGGGGTGGGGAGGCAGTTATTGTTTGGAGGGAGAGTCCTCTCTTCTTTGCCTCTTAGCTGCAGGCTCAGTTCTGGGGAAAAACCTGTCTAAAGTCAGTTGTTTTTTCCTGTGCTGCATAACCCTCCGGAAATGAGAGACCACGTTATTGTTCATTATGTTCAACGCTCTGTTCGTTACAGTTATGTTGGGGTGGTGCTTCTCAAAGAAGTCCTGGCACGCATTCCATTGTTTCATAATGGATTTAATCTGGGCACTGCTAACCTCCTCCCTGTCTTCCTCTTCCTCAGTGGAATGCTCCTCACCAAGCATTTTCTGTTGCTCACTCTGGAGCTCAGCAAGTTCTTCCGTGGTCAGCTCCTCCTCATGGTCCTCAACAAGCTCCTCTATGTCTGCACCATCGACAACCAGACCCATGCTCTTTCCCATGGACACAATCTCCTCCACTACCTCTGCATCAGACCCTTCACGGTCACGTTCAGCAACACATTCTGGCCACAGTTTCCTCCAGGCTGAGTTTAAGGTCCGGCAGGTGACATCTTCCCAGGCTTTGTCAATGAGGCCGATGCAGTGGAGGACATTGAAATGTTTCTTCCAAAACTCTGCCAGAGTCAAGGATGTTTCCTCAGTGACATTGAAACACCTGGTGAAGAGCGCCTTTGTGCAGAGCTTCTTAAAGTTGCAGATCACTTGCTGGTCCATGGGCTGCAGGAGAGGTGTCGTGTTGTGGGGGAGGAACTTGACCTTTATAAAGTCATACTCAGCGTCCATATCATCCACCAAGGCTGGAGGGTGTGCCGGGGCATTGTCCATCAGAAGAAGGCACCTTTCAGGCAGCTGGTTCTCGGAAAGATATTTTTTAACGCTGGGTGCGAACACCTCGTGCAGCCATTCCACGAACAACTGCCTTGTGACCCACGCTCTCGCATTGGCCCTCCACATGACAGGCAGTCTGGCCTTGTTCACATTCTGTTCCCTGAACGTACGAGGGGTCTGGGAATGGTACACCAGTAGCGGCTTAATCTTCAGGTCGCCGCTTGCGTTCGCACACAGCAAAAGGGTCAGTCTGTCCTTCATGGGCTTGTGCCCTGGCAGTGCCTTTTCTTCCTGCGTGATGTAGGTTCTGTTTGGCATCTTCTTCCAGAAGAGCCCTGTCTCGTTGCAGTTGAACACTTGCTGAGGGACGTATCCTTCCACCTTCATGAAGTCCTCAAATTCTTCCTTGTAGGCTTCTGCAGCAGCCTTGTCAGAACTGGAAGCCTCTCCATGTCTTGCCACATTGTGGATGCCACTTCTCCTGCGGAATTTCTCAAACCAGCCTCTGCTGGCTTTAAATTCCTCACTTGCTGCGCTGGTAGAGGGGTTTTTCTGCAGTAAATCACTGTGCAGTTTCCTGGCTTTTTCACAGATGATAGCTTCACTCACGCTATCACCTGCCAGCTGTTTCTCATTCAGCCACACTAACAACAACTTTTCCACCTCTTCCAGCACTTGTGTCCTCTTCCTCGTTAACATCGTTACTCCTTTTGCCACATCAGCTTCTCTGATGGCATCTTTATTCTTCAAAATAGTCGAGATGGTCGACTTTGCCATCTTGTACTCCGCGGCCAGATCAGTCACACGAACACCACGATCGTGCTTTTCTATAAACTCCTTCTTCAGTTCGATCATCACTTTCTTCTTCAAACCCTTATTCTTGCCAAGCCCGCTCTGCATTTTCTTTGGAGCCATGCTGACAAGCACACCAAAAACCTTCCAAACGCCACAAAACACACCACAAGCCTCACCGAACGTCTCCTTGCTACCGCGATCTCACCCACAGGAAGCCGCGACCACGTGGCAGCAGGGCAAATGGCCACGGATCCGGTTCGTAGCGCGAGGTGGAGGTCGCACGGCGAGGCAAATTTTTGCGGCCGGAGCTGGTCGTATCGCGAAATTTTCGTAAGGAGGGGCGTTCGTAACTCGAGGTACCACTGTATATAGTTTGCAGTACATTACGTGTGGAATATTTTTGTAATAAATGTTTCTCTCAGACTACAGGGCCATTACTACCAATTGCCATGCATGAACCTAGAGTTTAGATATTTTAAAACAATATTTATTGTATTTTTAATTATATTCCTTAAATTGCTTGTAAGCCGCTTTGGGAACTTCTTGAAGACAGATATAAATAATTTTAATACGAATGACATTCTAATTCCAGGAACAGGAATTAGATTTATTATGATATGATAATCAGTGATCACAATGATAGGATAGTTTGGGGAGTAGCTTTGGTGATTAATCTAGACAGCCAAGAATAGATAAATAAAATTTTGGAATTAACTGAGAAATGTATTAGTTCCAGGATTATATTTGTTATTTATTCTGGCCTGCTTGGGTCACCTTCCCACATATCTGCCAAACCTTAACAGATAGTGGTAGAACATTTACAGCTGTTTCACTATAATATAGATGAACAAGTTCCTTTTGAAAAACTTGTAAATTAGTAAAACATGTATCTTAAGTGTATTTAAATGCACCAAAAGTGGTCTTAATTAAATTTTATTAAAAAAATCAGATTTTATTATAGAATAAAATCCTTAAACCTAAATATATTTCATGGTTAAACGTACTTGACTAGAAACTGCAAAATTGTGGGTTTTACTTCTATCTTAGGCATGAAGCCAACTGGGTGACTTTGGGTCACTTACTGTCTCTCAGTCGCAGGAAAAAGACAATGGCAAGCCACTTGCAAAAACATTGCCAAGAAAATTGCATGGATTTGTCTATATAGTCGCCAAGAGTCAAGTCACCAAATAATAAAATAAAAAAAGAAATTTTGTTTAATGTTATTCTCAGTATTGAATTGTTGCCTATAGAATCCAAGTGTAACTGTATCCTATCTTAAGGGGCTTCTGTGGTTTGCATTTTTTCCTCCGTTGAAGTCCCCTCTGCCCTCTCCCCACAATTTTTTTTAAAGTTAGGGGAGCTGTTCAAAAGTACCACTAGGTCTACAGAAAGCAGGAAGAATAAGCAAAGATCAGTTGACTATTTTTTCTTGGATCCAGTGAGATTCATTTTACTTTATTTTTTACAAAGCAGTTTATCTGATAAGGAACTTCTGCTTGCAGCTTTCAACTTTGTAGTTACACCCTTAGTGCTACTTCTTGGGTTGTTCATAGCCGCCTGTGTTTTCTTTTCTTTCCCATTCCAGCAACAACCAGAGTCTGAGACAGTTCACCTGTTCATCCCAGCCTTAGCAGTGGGAGCCATTATTGGCAAGCAAGGGCAGCACATCAAGCAACTTTCTCGTTTTGCAGGCGCATCTATTAAGGTAACATTAAACTGATCAACTTTAAATACAGTCTTCTTGACTGTTACAGCAGGTTTCTACAGGCATTGTTCTGTGGCTACCTTAGACACCATGCCTTGAATATCAAGCAGTAACTGGTACCTTGTGTTTATAGAATGGATATTCCTGGCTCATTCAGAGACAAGATAATTATAATAACATTTTTAAATGTTATTTGAGAGGTGAAATAGAAGCTGTAAAAAAAACCCAAACCCTCCTTGGTGGTCATGACAATTAGACAGTTATCTAAGTGTTCTTAGAATGGCTTAAACCTTTAGGCCATGTTTTTGAACTGGAGCTTAATTGTTCCTGCAATGCTTTAAATGTTTAATTCAAAATAAGAAAAGCAAATGGTTTACTATTTGAGAAGCCCACTTGTCTAGACTTCAGTTCATTTCATGTATTTCAAGATCAGACATGTCTGATCTTTGCTGCATAAAGAAAAGCCAGTACAGCAGCAGCATCGCAGAAAGCATTTAGTTTTCAGGAGATGGAAGATGCTGGATAGAAATAATACTTTTCTCTTTACAATCAAATAATTCCTTTCCAGTAATTTCCAGTTGCCACATAATGGATCTCTGATAGCAGGATACTTACGTACACAGAAATATGTTTGATCCAGATGAAGGAAGTACTTTAAAGAGAAAGACGGTTACTAACAGCAGTACCCACATTAAAAAAAATTAATATTTTTATTTTAAAGAAATGTTTAAAAGAATAAAAACAATACAAATTTTGAAAGAGAAAAGTAAGGAAAGTAAAGAAGAGTAATAAGTATATGAAAAAAAGTACAAAGGAATAGAAAAGAGAAAGAAAAAAAAAGTGGCTTCTGGTCTTCTTAATAGCAGTTACAAGTACATTTATATTTTACCCTTTCTCTCTAAGGTTACAACATAATTTCCTTCTTTCCATAGTCTACCCTTTCTAATCATCAAACCTATATATCGCAAGTTCATTTTTTTCTTTTTTCAGCAAAAAGTCCATAAGGGATTTACAGTCACTAATAAATGTAGTCATTGTCCTTTCTCTAATCAAACTAGTCAATTTTGCCATCTCTCCTAATTCTGTCATCCTCACCAGCCATTCCTCAATTGTGGGTATTTCAGAGTCTCTCTGTTTTTGTGCATATAATCTCACAGCAGTTATATATAAAAACAATCTTCCATAACTCTTTTCTAACTGTCTATCCATTAGTCCCAACAAGAAGAGTTCTAGTTTCAGTTGAATATTAATCTTTAAAATTCTTTGTATCACTGTATGTATTTGAACCCAAAATTTTCTGGCTTTTTTGCAAGTCTACCAGGCATAATAAAATGTGAAGATCACGCCTTTCTGTTTGAGCTTGTTAGGGAAAAAAACACTCTTTTTGTTTGAGCAGTATTCTAATCAGGATTTCTTTAGGTACAATCACATCTGCATTATTAATCTTTAGTCTAGTAGTAAAATGCTGCTGCAAAACTTGGCTCTAGTCTTCTTCCTGACAAAGTGCACAAGAATATCCCTTGGTACATTTCTTAATTTTGAAAATTGCATATTGATTCTATACGCTTTGTCAGTTTCTGCCTCCATATCATCTTCATCCCATTCCAAAAAGTTTGTTAAAGATTGAACAACCTTTTCTCTGCTGTCTTCTTCAGGATCCTCTGAACTGCTCTAAGTCTCCAGCAAAATGGTTTCAATTCCAGTAATGCCAGATTATCTAAGTCCTTTGCCATCTCTCTGTTTATTATTTCTGTTTTGCTTTCTAAAATTTCCACTTTGCCTTAATTCGTTTAACTTCTGCTTTAAGTTGTCCTATAAATTCTTCAAATTTTTGTGTAACCTTTGTCTCTTTCAATTTTACAAACCTTTCTTCCATTCTCACTTCAAAAGCAACCAGCTCACTTTTAATAGATTTGACAGATTCAGATACTTGTTTCCCCATCTCTTCAAACATCTTTGGTAATATTTCTGGAGTAATCCCCTTTTTCTGTTGGTTGCTCTAACAATCCTCTCCTTCCTTCACCAAGCCTTGCAGCTTTTCTGGTGGTCACCATTATTTTATTGATAATCGAAAAGTAAAAGTAAATCATTATGAAGATGAAAGTAAAAGGCAAGCTTCTCCTTCCCTCCCCCTTTCACCTTTCCTATACAAATAGTCCTCATTTTAAGAAAGAGTTCCGTTCCCAAGGTCTGACCTTAAGTTGAATTTGTATGTAAGCCATAATAGTATTATTGTATAATACTGTATAAGTAGTATTGTGTAATGAACTCGAACCATTGTGTATTTAACTCAAATCATTGTGTATTTAACTTGAATTTTGCTGCAATACACTCAGTTCTTAACTATGGGTCATCTGTAACCGGGGCATTCTTAACCCAGGGACTACCTGTTCCTTTAAGGCTTTAGTCCAATCTATCTTTCTGTAGTTTTAATGTCACAGTCGATCTCATATTATACTTATCTCCTTGTTTTGTAAATTCTGCCAATTGTCTTTTCCCTTTGATGTCAAACAATCAACATTTCCACAAAGGTCTGGTCTATTTATTTAATTAATTCCAAATAGCACCAAAAGCACTTTTGCCAAAATATTAATCTTTCAAATTTGTACAGTCCCCTTTATCTATTTATAACTTTTAGTCAAAATCTTGTTAAGCTCTTTGCTGTTATTTTAAAGTTTTAAAAAAATATTATTTTCCACTTTGCTTTAGTTTCTGTAATTTGGGAAGAAGGCTGACTCACCAAGAGGTTGTTTTCAAAGACCTCTTTTCAACTGTAAATTGATTGTATCCAAAAGTGAGGATTTGGTCAAACTTAGTGTCCTATAAAAGGCTGCAGCTTGCATGTGCGAATGCGCCGTTTCTCCATTGACCCTCTGCTTCTCTACTCAATGAGAAAACCACAGGACTTCCATCCTGCAGTCTCCTCACAAGGAGCAGCAAAATGCAAGTGGGCACTCTCTTGGTCTCTCCTTTATCTGGAAAGACCAAGCCAGATAATCACTGCTGGCCACCATTCACTGCCACAGTGCCATTTCCACTCCTCCAAAGGAGGAGTCCTTTGTCTAGTCCACCGTAGAACCTAACTTGGAAGGCTCACCCTCATAAAAAGATTTTTAACCAGTGTGTTCTAGGGTTGAAATAAATGTATTTTCTTTCTTAAAATGCTTATTACATTAGAGTCCAGGGGGCAGAGGAGGATCTAATAATCTCTTAAATATGTCACTTGTGTTCTAGATTGCACCTGCTGAAGGACCAGATGCCAAACTGAGAATGGTAATAATTACTGGACCACCAGAGGCCCAGTTCAAGGTATCATTTTAAAGTATCTAATACTGAATGTTTTGGGGTTTTTTTGTTTTGTTTTGTTTGATTTTGGGGTAATTGGAGATACATTACTAAAGTCTATATCTAATTCTTCAATCTTTCTGGGAATATTGTTTTATATTCAAATAAGTTGTAGTTTTAGGTAAATAATAGAATATGAAGAGGACGGGTTAAACTTCTGTGCAGTTGTCCATGTCTAATTTTTATAAACATATACTAATTACTTGGTTACAAATGTAA
The DNA here is from genome assembly GCA_030867105.1 of Liasis olivaceus. Taxonomy (NCBI): domain Eukaryota; kingdom Metazoa; phylum Chordata; class Lepidosauria; order Squamata; family Pythonidae; genus Liasis; species Liasis olivaceus. Next base: position 31,832,660 of record CM061351.1, on the reverse strand, counting down.
GCCGGAAAAATATGTCAGCTTTAAAAAGCGTTGCCCCAACAAGAGAAATAAGTAGCAGTATTTACAGCACTCAGCAGGAAATGACAGTGTAGAGCAGGGATATGCAAATAACATGTCACTTTATTCCCCTGTTTTGCAGTCCTCAGTGCCCCCCAAAATCATACAACCTAACTTTTGTGACAAACCTCCAAAAACGTGATTTCATTTCACTTCTAGGTCATGAGACGGGGGAAGGAAAACTTTCTCTAGCCTTTGGCCATCAGAATGGTCTCACCTGCTGAGAAGTTTTCCTACACCTGGGTTACAGAAACAATGCTTCCATGTAACCATAGCACTCTGAATACTCAAAAAAACTGTGGAACTGCTACATTTCTGAACATAGTTTCAACATTTTACTGTTTGAATTAGATAATTAGATACTACTAAGCTGCTTATAAATACAAAAATGCTGCACAGTGAACTAAGACTGCCATTGTGATTTTTAAAGCTGTAAATGTTTGAGAATAATTGGAGAGTTTAATTCTGTTAAAAGATGACACCAGTGCCAAATTGCACAGTTTGACTGAGTTAAATAAAGGCCTTATAAATCCTTTAACACAATAGTGAGATAAGAACAATTTTTCTACATTTCAGGCAGTTGCCTGAGGCAAACAATGCTTTGGAATTATTTAAAGTTTTGGATAAGAGAGGTCATATTGTGCATGGAGCAAAATGCACCCATATTTCTTCACTTATGGTCAACTTGTAATAATATTTTTTACTGGGTGTCTTTTGCTGCATCGCTCAAATAGGAGATTATATCTTCCAAAAAAGTGATTAAAAAAAGTATTGAGAGGCATATTCTATTATCGCTGCCATTGGCTGCGTGCAAGTTAATCTCTGAAAATTAATACAGCAAATCAGTTTCAATGTTTCTGATGCTCTTTTAAGACCCAGTGATGCTTGAACAACTATTAACCATCCTTCTAGGAAATTATGTTCTAATATCCTTGAGTTAGTAGTTTTGATATTAAATTATTCAGTTGATGAAAAAAATCAATTTAAGATTTCTTAAAGCTTGGGATTTATTTCTGCTGTTTTTCTCCTATTCTGATAGTAGAAAATGAGCATGGCGGAAGAATCACAGAAATGCAGTCTTTATGTACTACCTTCTGTAATTTAGTGCTGGACAGTTTTGCTTTTTACTTTAAAGGCCCAAGGGAGAATCTATGGGAAACTTAAGGAAGAAAATTTCTTTGGACCTAAAGAAGAAGTGAAACTTGAAGCTCATATAAAAGTGCCATCCTATGCTGCTGGTAGAGTTATTGGTAAAGGTGGCAAAACGGCAAGTATTAAAACATGAAAAAAATTTTTACCAGATTATCTTATAAAACAAGTGTCTGACTTGAGGCCCAGGAATGCATATAGATTCTTTGAGCCTCTCTCCCAAAACTAGGTAGCAAACTTGCTTGCTTGTTTATGTACTTATTACTTTCTAGCTTTCTATTTATGTCCAGCCCAGCTTTATACATTCTGGGTAACTAAATCCAAATAAAGTAACATGAAATAATAATAATCATATCATAAATATAATAATAATATAAAACAAAATATGACAGAAACGCATATGAAGGTTAAAAAAAAATCCACACCAAAACTTTTAATGTCAAAATGCTCTCTTAAATAGTCAGACCTTTGTGGTTCTGTGGAAAAATAGGACTGTGTGGACTATACTGATTTCAGGAGATAACATATTTTGCTGGGATGAAAAAGGAATTGAAAAAATGTTTCTAGGTCCACACACATACACCCCCTGCCCCCCACTTGAGCTCTCAAGGAAGGCAACCCAGAATGTCCTTCATGGATGCCTTGAACAGAAAGGATCAAGTTCCTCTGGAATAGGTGGTCCCATAAGTAGCCTGGACAAAAGCAATGTAGGCATTCAAAAATAATAGCAACCAACTTGAATTGTACCCAGAAGCAAACCAGTAGGTAATGTAGTACCTATAGTATTGGCATAGCACTATTCTGGCTATCTACTGCATTTATGCAGCAGTTGAAGTTTCCAAGTACAACAGGTGGTCCTCAGTTCACCACCACTCATTCAGTGACCAAAGTTACAATGGCACTGAACAAATGGTAGTTACGACCAGTCCTTGAAGTCCCAGCACCTCTGTGGTCAGGTGATCATGATCTGGGTGTTTGGCAACTGGCTCACGCTTATGACAGTTGCAGCATCCTGCAGTCATGTGATCGCGATTTGTGACCTTCCCTGCCATATTCCCACAAGCACATTCAGTAGGGAAGCTGGCAAGGAAGTTTGCAAGTTGCTTGCATAAGTCACCCCCACCCGCATACCTTTCCTGAGCCTTGCGGTGCTTGTACCACACCTTGCCACTTGCACACCTTCCTCCACCTGGCAGCAACCACCCCAAGCCTTGCTGCGCTTGCACTGTGCCTCCCCCACCACTCGCACACCCTATCCCACCTGGCAGCAGCAACCCACGCACTTGCGCCATGCCTCTCCTGCCAGTCCTGCACCCTTTCCCACTCGGCAGTCACCACCCCAAGCTCCGCTGTGCTCGTTCCACGCCTTCCTAGCCACCCACTTGCCCCCTCACTCCCTCTCCCACCTGGCCGCAGCCACTTACCCACCTGCTGGCAAGCGTCCTGGAACTTGCAGCTTCCTGCCGGTTCCCCCACTGACTTTGGTTATTGGAAGCCGGCAGGAAGTTGCAAGGAGGTACTTGCTTAACGATGACAAGGGAGACAGCCATCACTAAGCGATGTGGTCATGTGATATCATGCTTTGCAACTGTATTGCTTAGTGATGGAAATTCCAGTCCCAATTGCTGTTGTAACTCAAGGGCTACCTGTAGTCCTCAAGGGCAACCCCTAGTAAAGTAGGTTGAAGTAGTCCAACTTCAAAGTAATAAGGGTGTAAGTGACTGTTGCTAAGGCCTCCTGCTCTGAAAAGGGCTACTGCAGGAATACCAGCCAAAGCTCTACCTGCTGAAGGAGACACAAGTCCAGGAAGACCCGCAAGCTACTGACCTGCTCCTTCATGGGGAGTGCAGCCCCATCCAGAGTTAGTGTAAGGGCCAACAGAGAATCAGCTGGTTGCTCTGTCTTGTCTTGTCCAGCAACTTACAGCACCTTGGGATCTTCAGATGGACCAGGCAGCAGACTTCTCTGTTGTCATCCTGTACTTTGGAACATCTTGTACTGTAGAAGGATTTGAGAAGCTTCTTCCCTCCTGAGATTTCATAAAGGTGTTACAGCAACACAATTCCTTTTAATTGGGCTTTAATGTTTCTGGGGGCCATCCATGGAATTTCAGTGATGTTGTTATTCTGGTTTGTTTGTTTGATTTTTTTACTTTATTGTACGCTATCCAGAGTCTGTGGGTTGGGATAGATGAAGGAAGGAAGGAGTAAGTAAATGAGTAAGTGCTAGTAATTGCGGCAATTCCAGAGAGTTACAGCCCTAGGATCATCACCCTGATCAGCAGCACAGTAACAGCAACTGTTTGTTAGCTTTTCAGTGAAGCTACAGCTGTACCTAATAATAGTAATTATAATGGCAGGGGAGAACATAACACTCCTTTGCTGCACTCCTCCACTACTGACTCACCCTACTTACAATTATTCTTCCTTAACCTCAAGGCAGTTGCAGAAATCCCTTTCCTTCCACATCTTGTACATCCTTCCTTTCTCTTTCTCTTTCTTCTTCTTCTTCTCCTTCTTCTTCTTCTTCTTCTCCTCCTCCTCCTCCTCCCCCCCCCCACTCAAACCAATCAATCTACCTTTATAAATCCCCAGTCATTCTCCACAAATCTGGTTTCCTTCCCTACCTTTCTTCAGCTGCCAGCACACATTTTTTTAAACTTTGTTTTACCCTTTAAAAAATAGTCCCCTTCATCTGGACATCATCCACTCAAAAGTAATTCCTAATGAAACACATAGTGTGAAAGGTTGTGTACATTGGGAATAATTTTATTAACTATTTTAATGTAATTCATGTTTAAACAAATTTATTATTCTCCTGAGTATACCCGTATGTCACTCATAGTGTTGGTCTCAGCTATAAGACTTGATAAGCCAATACAATGATTTTACTATTTTTTTTTAAACAGGTAAATGAGCTTCAGAATTTAACAAGTGCAGAAGTTGTTGTTCCTCGTGACCAGACACCAGATGAAAATGATCAGGTGGTTGTGAAAATTACTGGTCATTTCTACGCATGCCAGGTTGGTGGATGTTTCTGCTTGAAATAGAATTCTTTAACTTTTTTATTGTTTAATAATTGTAACCCCAAAAGGAACATGGCCTTTCCCACTGAACCCATCTGTTATAACAACTTTTGTATTTCCTTTCCAAGTACATATGAGAAAAGGCTTTTTTTTTTCTTTTTAACTAGTAATCTGTGCGTAAATGCCAATGACTTATCTGGGTTATTTTAAATTATGAAAATCTTTCTTAGCCCCCCCCCCCCCCCCCCACTTCTAAACTTTTGGCTAGCATAGGCTCATTTTGACCATTTGGTTTTGTAATTTAGTTTGCTTCTTTTTTATTTACTAATTTTTCTGTTAGCTGTCCAAAAAGGTGGGTTAAATAATTGTAACGGTAATTGTCATTCCTGGTCAGGCATTTCAGAGAGCAGATGTGCTATGTGTTGTGCAGTTAAGGGTTACATAGTCTCAAATGTATTTAAAAAATGGAATGGGGGTTAGGAGAGAAAAGGGCATGAAATTCTCTGATGACATTTTCTCTCTGTCTTATAGCTTGCCCAGCGAAAAATTCAGGAAATACTGGCTCAGGTAAGAAGGCAGCAACAGCAACAGAAGTCAGCACCAAGTGGACAGCCTCAGCAGAGACGAAAATAAAGGTTTAGTAAAAGACCCTTCAGAGACAGATGCCAAACCAAAGAGAAAGAGAGACTAAACTGTAATGGACAGGGTATGGGCACCTGTTGGAATGATATGCAAAAGTTTCACCAAGCCAGTCAGTTTGTTTGAGGACCAGCTGCAGTTGGCATACTGTCTCTGAGAATGTATTCTTTAGGCTCTCTTACTTTTGAAACCCAGCTTTAAACTAAGGACCCCTTCACTTTCCTTTTGTTCTATTCTCACAGTTTAACATAAACTTGCTAGTCTCCTTTTATTGTTCTTACTATTCCCCAGCAATTTTAGACATTGATTTAATGAAGCTTTCTCTTTTGAGTTCACTGGTTTAAAAAGTAAAGGCATTGCTCCTCTATTCCACTTGTAAAAGAAGCAGAGATAATGGAAGGGTGGGATTTGGGGATGGGACTGGAGTTTAGAACAAGGGCATTGACAAAGAGGTTAAGTGTTATTCCCAATGTTAACCAAGTGGCATTTTTTTTTAACGTTTGGGTGCATTTTTACACAATACTGCCATGTATAAACTAAGAGAGGTTTCAGTGGTGTTGGCCAGGCATGAAAAGATGAATATGCATTTTACTAAACTACCTCAGGCATTTAATACCTCAAATAAGAAATTATTCCTTTTTTGCCTTTTTTTTTTTTTGCTTTTTTTGTATTTTGTATACTTTATAAAGCTAATAGTTCTTGAGCATTTTATTTTTTTAAAAAATGATAAATTTGATCAGCCAACAGCCTAGGAGTGCTACAGAATTTATTGAGATGGAACAAACGTAGATGGCTTCTAGCTGTTGGCTGACAGGAGTGAGATGGAAAAAAAAATAGCCTCAGATTATATCTGAGGGTGTCAACACAATCATTTGTTTGTGGGGGGGTAGGGAATCAGTGAATGTTCAAATGATAACCTAAACAAATGCCAACATACTCATTGCAGCAATGCCATTATTTTTCTTTTAAGATGGGATGAAAAAAATTGATGGTACTTTGTTGGGAACAGAACAAGGAAGTGATGGCAAGAGGCTGGGACTTGTGGGTAAATTTTAGGAAGTCTTTTAGAGACTGGACATTTTTTCTTGTATTACTTGATTGAATGCATGAACCCTTTGTGCCTTTGACCATCACTATCTACCTACTAATGCTAAAACATTTGCAGCCCATTTATATGTTGTCGTTCTGTTTCAAAGAGCAAGCTTCATCTTCAGTTTGGTAATATGCTTGATCTGTTAGAGCAGTTTGGAGGCATGGGTTCTCTGCTCTCCAGCAGATTGCTTCATACTCTTTTCAGTTACCATTGTATTGGGTGAGGGAGGCGAGATCAAACACTGTTTGATGATCCCATTTAAAGGTAATGAAAGGCTAAGTTTACATATCCGCTATTAAGGGCCACACTAAGCCACTTCGAAGGTTTTTTTAAATAAAAATGAATTCATACAACCTCAAGCTTGGCTTACAAACAAGATACAGCAGCATTTATGCACATTCTGCAACAACCACGAAACAAGAACATGTACTAAAAGGCAGGGATCACAGGAAATTTACCATTTTTTCTTTAATTTCAGAATGTAATTTGAATCATGATTGTGGTAATATGCATTCAAGTTTCTACATAAACTTCAGTCTACCTCAGTTTTAACAATGTGGCAACACATGGTGCATAAAGACTGCTGTGCGTGTGCATGCCTCCCTGGGTGCACGAGCCATGCTATTACCTCGGACCCTTTTGTTTGTGATGTTTCTGTGCATGAGAAGATTGGAACTGCTATGCTGCACTGTTTGGAGGGGCACAATTAGCAAAAACAAGTTTGTTTCACCATTTTGTTGATCTACCTCTTAGATTGATAAGAAAATAGAGGCATTTCTACATAGAATAGATCATTTTCCCAAAGAACGTTGTTGTACAGATTAGATAACTTTTGGAAAAAAAAATCTGTTCTTTTTTTTTTTTTTTTTTTTTACTGCATCTTTTCTTTACTAATTGGGTTAAAAACACAAATGTATGTTGTAGTTTAGCAGAAGGAAAGAAAAACAAGTTTCTTGGGGTTTTGGGGGGGGACAGTACTTTACCTAAACTTTAGGAGATTTTTTTTCTTACAATGAACTTACAATTACTGAAGTAAGAGAAGGACGTAGTGATTTTTTAAAATCTGAGTCCAGTATTCTTAATATTGGGAAAGATTGATATGATTGTTTTCCTTAACAGCTTTATTTTACAAAATAAGTACTACATTTACACCATCTGACATAAATATTGTCATTTCTCTTTAAATTTGTAGACTTTAGTGTGGTAAAATCATGTCTTTTACTTTCAATTGAGACATGACAATATGGAGTATTTCATATAGCTAGGAAGTGATTCTTTAAATGACTTCAGTATTCAATAAAATATTTATCATTTTTCCTCTGTAATGTGCCCCCTATGCAGCTTCACTTGCCAGATGCCTCTGAATGGAATAAAGAGTTTAACTCCTATTATCAGACAAATGTGTGTTTGTTTTGTTTGGTAAGAGTGAGGGGTTAGCAACCTTTTCAAAAAATAAAAACTGAAAAAAACGTGGAGAACTTATGAGCTTATGTCCATTTTTTAAATGTACTATTTTATATATGTATGCCATGGGAGCTGTGATGGAAATCCCTGCCTGAACAGAACAATTAACATGGCAATTAACTGACTTGTAGTTCCAATATATGTTTTATATTTAGTCTTATTTATAAGATCTCTAGAGAAGAGGTATACTAGTACTACGATGCTGAGTACGCATGACACACAGCTGCAAGATTCTGAAGTTTGCTGCATCAGGAAGAGTAAGAATTGAAACTGATACTGTGGTCATAGGAGAACTCTTATGGCTCATATTTCATATTCATATTGTAAAATTTGGGTGTCAGTCTGCCTTCACATATAAAGGCCTAACTTCTTTGAGGATTTAATATTGATAGGATAACAGATGGGTTCTCTTACACTTTCCTACCCCGTGCCCTTTCCTTGGCCTCCCTGTGCTTGCACACACACGTACCCCCGTGCCCTCTTTCCTCAGCCTCTCTGCGATTGCACACACACACACACCCCTGTGCCCCTTTTTTGGCCTCCCTGTGATCGCGCACACACATCTTGTGTCCTCTTTCCATGTCCTCCATGCTCGCATGCACGCATCCCATGCCCTCTTTCCCCAGCTCCCCTGCAGTCACACACATGCACACACGTATCCCATGCCCTTTCCACAGCCCCCCTGCAATTACATACACCCCACACCCTCATTCCCCCGCCTTTCTGAACTTGCACTGCAGCGATCACCCCCTCTCCTGACTTCACTGGGCTTCCTAGGGCCTCCCCCACCCCACTGCGGCACCCCTGTGCTCCTTATTTGGGACTCCCTCCACTTCCCACTTAACGACCCGCACATCTTGGGTTACTACAACCGGGACTGCCATCACTAAACAACGTGGTCGCATAACCTCGCACTTTCCGACCTCATTGCTTAGTGATGGCAATCCCAGTCCCAATTGTAGTCGCAACTCAAGGACTACCTTTGGTGTAACTGGAATGATATTTTTTTAAAAAAAGGAAAAGATGAGAGATATTGAGTTATGGTAACTTAGGGCTCAGTGTCACCTCAATTGGAAGAGTCATTTGCATTCAATCATAGCTTGGATTTAGAACTGGGCTACGCTGCCTGAAATCTGTGCCTCCTGGTCTGCTAGCAGGAGATTAAGGTAATCTTCCTGTGTCCTGCCTGGGCATTGTATTATGAATAGGGAAACATACATATCTTGGAGGTCTCTGTAAAAAAGGCAGCACAACACCACCTCCCATAGTTTCAATTTCCTCACCACTACAAGGACAGAATTGCTGTTCTTTAGGTAGGACATTATAGTAGGAAAATGTAAACGCTCTTCTAGTGTTTTTAGGGGTGATTACCTGTAGGTAATGGGTGGTGCAATAATTTTTCCTGAGTTTACTGGAATAATACAGTGGCACCTGGCTGAGATTGCTTTGCAAGACAATAACTGGCACTCCGCCTGAAAGATGCTTTGGCCTGAATAAATCCCATTGGAATCAGTACATTAGGGAAGGTCCACAATACTTTAGGATGGCACCAAGTAGTTTCTTCTAGGAAGTCTGGAATTTGTCTTGAAGAGTCAAAGCCAGACACCTTGGGTTAAAGATTAGCTTGAGCCAATAGCTAATGTGCTATTTGGGAACAGGTTTTAATTGGAACTATTCCAGCCTCTCCAGTAGTAATGTATGGCTGTGAGAGCTGGACCATAAAGAAGGCTGAACGCCGAAGAATTGATGCCTTTGAACTGTGGTGCTGGAGAAGACTCTTAAGAGTCCCCTGGACTGCTAGGAGGTCAAACCAGTCAATCTTAAAGGAAATCAACTCTGATTGCTCATTGGAAGGATTGATAATGAAGCTCAAGCTCAGATACTTTGGTCACCTAATGCGAAGAGAGGACTCTTTGGAAAAGACCCTGATGCTGGGAAAGATGGAAGGCAAAAGGAGAAGAGGACGGCAGAGGATGAGATGGCTAGATAGCATCACTGAAGCAATGAGCATGAAATTGAGCAAACTCAGGGAGGCAGTGAAAGATAGGAAGGCCTGGCGCAATATGGTTCATGGGGTCACGAAGAGTCAGACACAACGACTGAACAACAACATTCCAGCCTCAGCCAAAAGAGACACAATGAGGAACCAAAAACAAGTTCCTTAAGCAGCTTAATTGAACAACTTCAGATGGCTCTAAATTCTTACATGCCATAAGATGGCTGTGCTATTACTTTGGCATCAGAACACTTTTAGTCCACCAGGTGTGTAATTACCTTCTATCATGCAAAAAAGCCTTTGGATGGCAGCTACACTTCTGACCTTTTAGAGATTGAGTTTGGGGCCTCCACAAGCCAGTGGCATGGAAAACAATTCCAAAGTATTTGAGGGCCTGAATTTGTTTGATACTATTCTTACAGGTAGTCCTCATTTAACATCCACTCATTCAGCAACCATTCAGCATTACGATTGTACTGAATGAGGGGTACTTACAACTGGTCCTCATAGTTGCAGCCATCACAGCACTCCCACAAACATGCGATCTTGATTTGGGCACTTAGCAACTGGTTCACTATTATGTTGCAGCATCCCATAGTCACATGATCGCCATTCACAACCTTCACTGCTGGCTTCCGACAAGCAAAGTCAATGGGGAAGCCAGCAGGAGGTAGCAGATGGCGATCACTTGACCACAGGACACTGCGACCACACAGGATTCGCCTAACAGCAACTGGAACTGCTGCAACTGCCACCGTAAGTCAGCATGGTCATGTGATGTCACACCTTACAAACGTGACAAAGTTCCCGGTCTCAATTACTCTTGTTAAGCGAAGACTACATGTAGTTGTATCTGAAGGGCCTCTTTGAAAAGACCATAATTTTTAAATTTTTTATAACTAAATTGTTTTCTGTGCAGTATGAGGCAACTGAATTTAGTGCTCTCAATCTAACGAGTGAAGTAGAGATGATATAGAGGTAATGCAATATGTCTACCAGTCAGGTTTGGAAGGTGATGTCCTAGTTTCTTAAGTCTTGTCGCCATAGCATTGATGTAAAAATTAAACAACAAAGGGGATAGAATATTACCTTGCTTTACATCCTCATAATTATTGTGTTGTGTGAACACAGCTGGTGACCCAATGCAATAGTTTCTCTGCTGCTTACTACATCAGTGACAGTAATAGCCACACACTTGTTAACCAAGCTTTTTAGTTTTGTATGCCATGCAAAAACAGCATGTGCTGTGTGGGGTGATTGGGTGGTTGCATGCTAGTATAAACCCGATACATTCTCTCCAAGGCAATGTCTAAAAATAGTTTCTTATCACTTAGTTTCCTGTAATTCAAACTTTAGGTCTATTTAAATGCTTCTTTGTGAGAATGTAACTGTTTTCTGATGGCTCTGCAAAGAATTCTACTAAAGCCCTATTTGATATCTGGAATAGGGAAAAGGGGCAGGCAATTAAAAAAAAAAATCTTTAAGTGCGATTTTCTACTTGAAGTAATCTCTTATCAACTATTTTAGGAAAATTAGAGATAATTAAGCAAAATCAATTTGTGGAAAATCTAGGTGACACTAATGCCATGGTAGCAGTCTGTCTTCTACCCTTACTATATCTTGGCACCAAGCTGTGAGTAGACTATAACAGCTGTAACCATTTTGTAGATAATTTTGATTTTGATATGGATAATACTAGTTCAAAATATATTGAGTTTCTATTATTGGAATGTATTAGATTTTATAGGGGTAACTAACAGACATTAGAAAAAAATACACCAAAATAAAGGTATGAGAATTCAAGAAACATTTCAAAATAGCTTTATTCAACTTGCTAACGACATAAGTGGCACAGTAACCAACACCACAACAAGCTACTGTCAAAAAGACACACACTTTGATAGGAATTATTTCAAACAGCAATTGTCCACATGACGATAGAGCTTCACTACTGCAACAAAAAGAGCCAGTGTCTTCCCATGAGCCACAACTGACTTCCCATTGGTAAGTTCTATACTTATCGATACTCCATAATGCTGACACTCGGTAGTGGCAGCTTGATGTGCTCAGTTTCATTTTTCCCTTTCCAAGAATTGGCTTCGTGACCCAGTTGACCATTGTAATCAACTGTATCATATGTGCAAAGCTCTTTCCAGTCTTTAGATGTGAGGTTAAATCACTGCTGTTTAGAATCTAGCCCAAACACAAAGTCATCCGGTAAAGATTCTGTAGCCATCTGTGCCAACTGATCATCATGAGAGCGGAGTGTCCACAACTTTTCCAACTCGTAGATTTCACGTGTCTCTGGCAACATGAAATGGACTACAATGTTGCCTGCAAGAAGATGGGGCAGCACAGTAAGTAAAGAATGAGTTTAGTGTATCTTCTCAGGGTCTTCTGACTCACCTCAAGTAAAATGCCTTCCATAATCTGGCATTCCATATAAGCTGGGATAGCAACTACCAGAGCCTCCCTGCCTGTTGGTCATGTTAACTTAGATTTCAGGGTCTTACAGGCACACCATATCAGTAAGACACCAAATTGAGGAAGGAAGATTTGCAGGCTTACTAGGCACATCTTTGCACCAATTAATATGAACTAGGAGCCACTGTGAACATTGGGCGGTGTGACTCTCTCAATTCTCTTAGCTTCACTGCAAAAGAAGTAGAATAAAACTTCATTTTTAACTAGACTACAATTTGCAATTGTGCATGAATTAAGGAACGTCAAGTCACAATTTCTAAGAGAGTGATTCTTGGTCATAGTTAATACTTTTCTGTTCATCCTTCCATCCACAGGAAGAGATGGAGCCTGAGATCTGCCATGACTTGTTCTCTAGAGGCTTTTACACACACCCTTCTCCAAGCACATATACAGGCAGATACCACAAACTTGTTAAAAGTATCCACTCCTTCCCTGCCTCACCTCATTCTTCAGAGATGGGGGGGATGGGGACAGTTAAGATTGCCTTTCCCAACTCACTGGCAATTTTTCCACCAGTTTAAATGTGGAAAAGACACACACTAAAAATACACATTATTCCTCATCCCAATTGGTCAGCCAAACAGCTATTTAACTAGAAAAAAAAGTTGTGCCAAGGGTCATTTATCACTAGTTCCTTCCTATCACAAGACAGCTCCCTTCAGTCCACCTACAGTGGTGCTTAATAGTTTGTGAACTCTCTTGAATTTTCAATCTTTCTGCATAAATATAGCCTAAAATGTGATCTGTTCTCCACCCAAGTCCTAAAACTAGATAGAGAACCCAATTAAACAAATGAATCAAAAACATTATACAGTACTTGTTCGTTGATTTATTGAGGAAAATGATCCAAAGCTACATATTTGTATGTGGCAAAAGTATGTGACCCTCTAGGATTATCAATTCATTTGAAGGGGAAATTAGACTCAGGTATTTCAAACAATGGGATGATAATCAGGTGTGAGTGTGGGATATCCTGCCTTATTTAAAGTACAGAATTCTGGGTATTCGCTATTAAAGTCTGATCTTTACAGGTATGTGGAAGTGTGTCTCGAACAAACTGGATTTTTGAAGACCTCCAAAAAACAATTGTTGACATTCACCTGGCTGGAAAAGATTACAAAACTATTTCTAAAGAGATAGGACTCCACCAGTCCACTGTCAGGAAGATCTTGTACAAGTGGATGCAATTCAACACCACTGTTATCCAACCCAGGAGTGGCTGATCAAGATCACACCAAGAGCAAGGCCTGTAACACTCTGGGGGATCTCAAAGAACCCCAGGGTATCGTCTAAAGAACTGGAGGCCTTTCTTCCACTGGCAAATGTGAGTGTTCATGAGACACCATCAAAACATTGAACAACAATGGTGTGCACGGGAGGGTTGCAAGGAGAAAAACACTACTCTCCAAAAAGAATAGATTACGTTTTAGGTCATACGTATGCAGAAATATTGAAAATTCAAAAGAGTTCACAAATCTCTAAGCACCACCATAGTAACTAAGTGACAGGTTTATAAACTACTGTAGCCAGGCCAGAAGCCCTGAGAATCTCATTTGGTTGCTCACTTGAAGTTTTAAGACAAGGTTTTTATTAAGAGTGAGCAGACTACTCACATGATCAATTTGCTTTTTATTAGAACCCAGAAATCATCCAGAAATCTATTATGAGAAGCAACTGCAACTTCAGCTGAACCTGGTTTAAAAGATTCTCTGAACCAATCCCACAATCTTGGTTTCACTTCTATTTAAGTATAGTAAGCAAAAGCTTGGGAGACTGAATCATTTATACACACGTGTGCATGCATGTGTGTATGCACATACCAATGGCAAAACTTTAAAATCCATATCCATGACCAGCATTTTGCAATAATAAATCTGACAGCTAACAACAAATTGAATTATTTTTATGTTGTGTCCACATAGGCAATAAAGCAGCCACAGGATTATCAGATTGAGTGATTTCTTAATTTCTATAAAAACAGTTGAGTAAATGAATTACAAAATGAGCATTGCACCAGAGATGGTAATTACAACCTCTCCAACACAATCTAGAAGAGCTGTAATTAATACCAAGTAATTTTAGGGGAAAAGTATAAATTATGGCTTACATTTATGATCAGTTCCTGATGACATTCAAATTAAATTAAAAATAATTTGGGACCACAAATAGTTCCAAGAGGACTATTCAAATCCCAAGTTATCTTCTCAGAATTTCAGATTTTCTAAATAGACTGGGAAGTTTAATATAAGGATTGTATACAATATTTGAAGGGGTTTCATTAATTTTCATATGTTAATTACTATAATTGATGAGAAATGATTCAGTTAGTCTCATTTGAAACAAGATTGAAACCTGTGACCAATTATATTGCAAACTACATTAAGCAGAAATAGGTTTTTCATCAATAAATAATCAAACTTCTAAACCTAGATTGGCAATACATATATAATAAATAAATTACTATGATTGTATTGCAAAAAGGATATTGCAAGAAATCACTTCATAAATAGCCTCTGTGATACTTGGATCAACCAACCTCTGGGTTCAAAGATATTGAGCTAGTATGTGAACTCAAATATGGTTTGTCATTATTGCAAGTGTGGGAAATCCACAGCCCTCTGGGACCTCATTTTACAGTTTCCAAAGCACCCCAAGACTGAATTACTGGAAGTGAGGTAAATAATGGGAAATAAGAGTGGGAATGGAAGTACAAAATCTCTGGGAGGTGAAGTGCTTCCACAATTTATAAATTCAATCATATATAACTTATGCTCTGCATTTTATCAGTAATTACAATATTTACCAAAATCAATGCATAGCCAGTCATCAGTCTCTTTTCCTTCTATCACAACATGAGGGTCAGTGTCCTTCTTCATATGTTTGTACTGGAAGAGAAGTACAAGTAAAGATGTAGGTAACTTTACTGTGAATATCCATGTACAGATTAAAAATTAAGAGAATCCAATTAAACTGTTCAGTTTATCAGGCACTTATACCTCTCTACTCAGATGTAGGCCCTATTGATTCAATAAATATTCCAACCCAGTGAGCATAGGATTGTTGTGTTAAGTCCAACTTCTTTGACAAGTGTCAAATCCTAGCAGAATGTGCTAGGATTTTCTTTCTTTTTTTCCCCTTTCAATGCCTTCAAGTCAGTGTGGAATCCTGGCAACCATCTGGACAAGTCCCTGCAGTTTTCTTGGCAAGATTTCAGAAGTGGCTTGCCATGGCTTGCTTCCCAGGGCTGAGAGAGAAAGAGAGACTGACCCAAGGTCACACAGCTGGCTTTGTGCCTAAGGTGGGACTAGAACTCAGAGTCTCCCGGTTTCTAGCCTGGTATCTTAACCACTACACCAAACTGGCTCCCTAGGATTTTCTACCTGCATATTTTTATAGTGTTGTCCTCTATCTCCCATTACAGGAAAGGATACATTTCAGCTGCAATGGGATATGAAGAGCTTGACTGAATACTAGTCATAGATTTCCTAGCCCTGGAGAAAGCCCCTGACCCAAATCAATGGGATTTCTTAGTCATGAATACCCCAGGGCTCACTGATATCAATGTTTCTATTCCAAATTTGATTTCATCTGGATTTAATAGTATCAATAGAAGAGAATATATGTAGCTCAGGGTTGAACTATGGAGTCCTTGGGGTTCTCTGAGCTTGGTTGTTTTCTTGCAAACGTTTCGTTACCCAGCTAGGTAACATCTTCAACTGAAGATAACTGTTGGTGGGAGGGGGGAGTGATTCCCTCCCCCCTCTTCCCTTGATTAGGGTATTGTTTATTCCTTGATTATCTGGTGATAATCTTGGTGTTAATCTCTGCTTATCTGGGTGATGAGGTATTCTGGTCTTTTGTTTCCTTTTTACTGCCTCTTTTGAGGCATATAAACAACATCTACACACTATTCAAAAAAGGCAATAAAAAGGAAACAAAAGACCAGAATACCTCCCCACCAGCAATCATCACCCAGATAAGCAGAGATTAACACCAAGGTTACCACCAGACAATCAAGCAGTAAATAATACCCTAATCAAGGAACTGGAGGGGGGGGACCACCCCCACCAACACTGGCAGGGCAAGCCACTGTATATAAACAGAGAGCAAACCCCATCCCATTCTAGCACTGAAGATGTTACCTAACTGGGTAACAAAACATTTGCAAGAAAACAACCAAGCTTAAAGAACCCCAAGGACTCCACATTTTATAAAATGTTAGCAAAAAACTCAAATGTGGCTTTGAGTTAAATAATTATCTCCATGCACCGGTATTTTCAACATATGGAGTTGACCATAATTATCACTGTGTTTCTGGGTTTCCTAAGCCTTACTGATCTTGACATTAGCTATGTGGGTGAATTTTGTTACCAATAAATATGAAAGTTCTTTCAAAATTCAGCAAAGGAGAATCACCATCACACAGTAATGTACAGGTATATTAACAAACCAAAAGCAAGCGGATAAGGGAGATATCTTAAATTATGAGACAGAGTACATATTGGCTTATTCCATGAAAAAGACCTTGCTATTGTAGGAACTTAGTAAGAGATCAGAACAGTTTCTGTAAATATGAAACATCTGTTGCATCTTCTGGAAAAAATCCTTCTTTCTGCATTATGGTTAATATTTATAAACATTCACATAACAGTCCCTAGTTCCCAAGCAGTCCAAGCTAATCTTTCTTTAACTGCAGCTTAAAAATCCTGTCTGCTTTGATTCAGTCAGAATTCATATTACAGTATCTATCCCTCTCCATCTCTTTAACTGGCCACCCGACTGTAGCTTGTAAAAATTATTCCATATCTAATTTAAAAAAAAAAAAAATGCCGTACCATTTTTACCAGGTATTGTGCCATGGCATGGAGATGTCTTGCAGAAGATCCACTGGCAATTATAAAATAATCGCTGTATTTTATTTCTGGAGGCAATTTGATAACACAAATATCTTTGGCATTTTCTTGTCTCACAAGTGATACCACATCATCAATGCTGAATACTGAAGGAACAGGATCTGAAAGAGCAATGCTTAAATGATCAAAATGTAAATTATGTAGAAAATTAAGAGGTGAAAGATCTTGAGCTGGAACAACTGGACTGGTAGAAACAGCCGTTCTTGCCCCCTTCCTCTCAACAGCAGTCCTTATTACATTACTGGTGAACATTCAACTTCCTGAAAACTACTAAATCTTGAGAAGGGGGAGGCATGTAACAGCACAGTTTAGCCTTATGCCTACAGGAACTCTAGCTACACTGCCTTTTTCTAAATGTTTGCAAACCCATGTCACCTCCAATTTCCAGTCTTGTTCTTGAATGAGGAAATAATTTCTGCCAAAGCAATAATACAGCTAAGCCAGTATCCAAAAGATATAAAAGTCTACAGCTAGATGATGATACTGGTCCATGGAACTTTGACGTCAACATTTTTTAGAAGTATTTCTGCCATTTTCCATCTATTGTGGGACAGATGTCCAGAATGTCCCAGGCTGAATCCTGTGTGTGGATGGAAATCCTCAGATTTGTTGCCATCCAGTACTGACATGGACTGAACCAATGTAAAGTAGATTCCTACATTTCTATCAGTCCTCTTGTTCCCACTTAGTGACTGGCAGCATTATATCTCTGTTGTTCCAATAGAAGAGAATATATGTAGCTCAGGGTTGAACTGTGGAGTCCTTGGGATTCTCTGAGCTTGGTTGTTTTCTTACAGACGTTTCGTTACCCATCTGGGTAACATCTTCAGTGCACATCTCTGTTATCAGACCAGTGTCCCTGCCCTCTACAAACCATCTTTCCCATCCATGTACACATAAAACATTCTCATATCATGCTGAGTTATGTTTGCTTCACCATGATTTATAGACTAAGATAGAATCAGTTGAGTTCTCATATAAACTGTACCCTAACCCACCTGACTGCAAGTTTTAATTTGGTTTTCCCAGAGTTTTTCCTGATTGTTTGACTGAGAGCCACAGAATAGCGTGTCTTCCTTTGAGATGAGTCTCTTGGCTCAAGAAGTACAGGTCCCAGTGTCTCATTCATCCTGGCCTTTTCTGTGTACTGAAGGTGGCTGGCTATTTGGCTTTTGATCTTCTGATGTACAAAAATAAACTTCAACTGCCAATCATGGTACAATTATTTCAGAAAAAAACAAAATATTGCAATGCTCGCTAATGGTGAGCAGCTCTCATAATGTAGCATTATTTCAGATTATTAAAATGTGATATTAGATTTATTGGTAAACAGGCTATCACAATTCACTCTATATATACTGTCAATTTCCATTTAAGAGCATTATATGTGGAGATAACAGCATGTTTACTTTTGATCATGACTCACATTCATGTACGATGTAAAATACTATTTTCCATTCAGATGCACAGAAAATTGATCACAATGATTGCATTATGAGACATTTATCCATTATTTCATTGGAGCTTCATGTACAGTGTTAATTATTTGTTAAAATGCCCAATGTACTTTTATACTCTTACAGTATGACCCACTTGCCCGACCCTCAAAACTCTGGCCACCCTGCTTGAGTTTGCTAGTTGCTGACACACACACACACACACACACCAATGTTGCCTTGCTTCTCTGATATAAATAGGTGAAATATCTTCTGGTATGGGGTTAAATTCCATCCTGGTAAAGGCTATTGCTTGCTTAATGCACATTGGCAAAGGTACTTACTTACACACTTACTAGAGTGCTCTAGTCTCCTCTGTGGATACTAAAATGACCACACCCCTATCAATTATACACTCAGAAGGGGCAGGGACTATGAAGACAACTGGCTTTTTAAAGAACGCTCCCCCTCCTAGTCTTTGATCTGGTACCAGGCTACCCCTGCTGCTTTCTGCCAAAGCTCTTGGACCGATCATCAGAGCTTAAGGATCCGTTGTCCTCCGAATCCACCGGTTCAGCTAGAGCCAGGAATTTAGTCTGCAACCTCCCACGTGCGGAACAGCTACATTACCACTGCTTTACATCTTTTGCCAGAGCCGTGAGGCGAGAATAAATACATCGCTTGCCCAATCCTGCCAAACGGCTGCATCTACTGGGTCGTGCGGCTATGAAAACCTTGCCGCTAAACGGGACACAAGGTCGACTTAGCTTCCACGTTTCCTGGCTGAAGGATTCGCAGCTCCGCCGATACCTGGACTGGTGCTCCATTCCTGCCCATCTCTATCCGCTTCTTGCAAGTTTTGCAGCTCCGCTCCGGCGCCGCCTTCTCTGTCGCGCAGCTCGGAATTCCCCACAGTGCTAAACGTTCGTAATCCTACCCAGGACGCCCACGAGGGGAAGGTGGAAGCTGCTGCGGCCTCTCGGGTCATGGCGTCAATCCTTCCTTGAGCACCTTTGGAGCTTCCAGCCGCTGCAACACTTCCCCGAGACTTCAGAGCCTGCAACGCCCGCAGACAGAGGCTCCCTCGCCACATGGCGCCCCGCGACTCCCCAGGAAAACTCCCGAGGGGCGACAGAACGCTCGACCATCCACCGTTCCAAAACGGAATCCAGTTAGGGAACTCCCTCTCCTCACTGATTGGAGGGTGTAAATTCAAGTGCTTTTAGGGATTGGCTGCGTGTCTCACGTGACAGGCAGGACGGCGGGCGCAGGCGCTATTTGGTAAGCGACGCTGGAGTGGGAAGGGCTTGGGAGTGTTTTTACTAAATCTAGGGCTACGGTACCTGGGCTGCAGAAGCAGCCGGTCAGTCTCAAGACCGGAGCGGACTTAGAATGTGTCAGATCTCTTTGCTGCCATCTATTGGTCGTCTTTATATTTGCTGCCGAAATAGGGTAGCCCTCATTTTAATTCTACGCGTTTGTTGCTGGAAGCCAGCTTTGTTGTTTTCTGCTCTGACGATTTTTGATCATTTGAGCGTCACATCTTTCAGAGAGGAAGGCGAGACTGCAGTTTAAGATGGAGGGTTGGATAGGTGCGTGCATGCATGCTCCTTGCTCAGCTGCTTCCCAGTGTTAGACAACTCTAGTATTTTTGCATTACTCTTTTGGAATTCTGTAAGATAGGAGATACCTTCTCATTTCCATTGCTGATCTCCGATAGTCTATACAAATAAGGATTGTTATGCACACCAAGACCTTGGCACTTGTGTAGCATTTATCCAGGCTTAGTTTCCTTTTTGAAGATCACTGATTTGCAAGAGTTTTGTTTACTTACAAATGTACAAGATGAGTGTAGCAAGAGCCACACAGCTTGTGCATTCAAATAATCAATTTATTCTCCTCGAGATCAGAACCTCTAGGACAATGGTGGGCACTGGCTAACTTTTTTGGCCCACTTACAAACACACATGTGAAGAAGTGGACATGCAGAGTAGATTAACAGTTGGCAGACTTAATACGTGTGCGTCATTCTCCACATGTAATTCATGTCTGCCAAAGGAAAAACTCTATTGCTCACAAAAGGTCCACTTAGGATTCAAGGTCATATGTACCCCATTCTGAATATAGCTCAAAATCAGAATAAAATATATCCTTCTGCCTGAGTCAAAATTTGGACACTAAAGCCCTCTACTTCTTGAAACATCCACATCGTCTCCAGAAGCAGATGGATGAGCAATATGAGTGTTTTTTTCACGCCAAACAAATAATTTATCACATTTTCTAATACTTTTAAAATCAGCCCAAGATAACAAGTGTTTTTTGTGCTAGGATTCACTTGGATAAAAGTGCTTCCCTTTCAGCACTTTGCCATGAATCCAGGAAAATTATGAAGGAAACTGGAAAATCCAGGAAGCAAAACATAAAACAGTTCCCGTGCTTAACTAAACCATAATGTGAATTGTTTGGTTAGGGTTTAATGAGATGTGTGAACCCAGTCACTCTGCTTTGCAAATGGCTTAACCTGATGTTTGAGCCAGATCATAAAGTAGTGCAGGACAACGCCATGCTAAGATGCAATGGTATTCTGCTGGGGAAAGGGTTGGGGGACTTACATGGCTGCAGGCAGGTAGATAGATAGTGTGGAAGAATTTAAGCAATTTGAATATTAATAAATGTTTTAGCCTGGAGCTCCTGAGCACAGTAAGGGTTCAACCTGTAGCAGCAAACATTTAGCAAGCAAGTAGGCTTTGTAACAATCATGTTTTTACACATCTGTAGTTCCTTGTTGCTTGATAATAAGTACACCCTATTTTCTTTGTTTTTTGGATCTTGTCCATGGAGTGTTACTGAACTTGTTCATGTGTGTTTGACCTGGTTTTGCAAACCCATAATAAATTTTGGAGACTGAAGTTTGTTGTCCTGCTTTAGTAGGACATGAACCTCATCTTCTTCTTTTTTTTAGATTTTTTATCCCACCTTTGTTATTTTTTATAAATAACTCAAAGCAGCAAACATACAGTTGCAAGAAAAAGTATGTGAACTTTTTGGAATTTCATGGTATTCTGCATTAATTTGTCATAAAGTGTGATCTGACCGTCATCTAAGTCAAGAGTATTGACAAATATAATGTGCCTAAAATAATAACACAAAAACAATTCTGATCCTTCATGTCTTTATTGAGAACAACCATAAAAACATCATAGTTCTAGTGGAAAAAGTATGTGAACCCTTGAGTTGACCTCAAAAAAGCTAATTGGAGTCAGGTATTAGCATACCTGGAGTCTTGTTAAGCCTTGGAGATATGGACTAGAGCTACATTGACTGATAAAAACCACTCAAACTTTTTGAGTTTGCTCCGCACAAGAAGAATATGCTTATGTGAGCCATGCCTCGCCAAAAAAAAGCTTTCAGAGGATCTACGTTCAAGAATTGTTGATTTACATAAAGCTGGAAAGGGTTACAAAGTGATTTCAAAGACCTTAGAAATTCACCAGTCTACAGTTAGGCAAACGATCTACAAATGGAGACACTTTGGGACTGTGGCTACTCTACCAAGAAGTGGGCACCCAGTCAAAATGACCCCAAGAGCACAACGAAGTCTCATCAACGAGGTAAAGAAACAACCCCGAGTGACAGCCAAAGATTTGAAGGCATCATTGGACCTGGCTAACATCTGTGTTCATGAGTCTACAATAAGTAAAATATTGAACAAGCAGGGTGTCTATGGCAGGACACCATGAAGGAAGCCGCTGCTTACTACAAAGAACATTGCTGCATGCCTGAAGTTTACGAAAGAGCACATTGACACTCCACAGCGGTATTGGCAAAATGTTTTGTGGACTGATGAAACAAAGATTGAACTATTTGGAAAGAACACGCAGCACTACATCTGGCATAAAAAGGGCACTGC
The DNA here is from genome assembly GCA_030867105.1 of Liasis olivaceus. Classification (NCBI taxonomy): domain Eukaryota; kingdom Metazoa; phylum Chordata; class Lepidosauria; order Squamata; family Pythonidae; genus Liasis; species Liasis olivaceus. The sequence goes on along the minus strand of CM061351.1, from coordinate 31,810,494 downwards.
ATATCATCACGAAAACATCATCCCAACCATAAAGCATGGTGGAGGAAACATCATGATTTGGGCCTGCTTTGCTGCATTAGGGCCTGGCCAGCTTGCAGTCATTGAGGGGAAGATGAATTCCCAAATGTATAAAAAATTCTTCAGGATAATGTAAGAATGTCTGTACGTCAGCTGAAACTCTGTAGAAGTTGGGTGATGCAACAGGACAATGACCCAAAACACCGGAGCAAGTCCACAACAGAATGGCTTCAGAAAACAAAATCCGCCTTTTGGAGTGGCCAAGTCAGAGCCCAGACCTCAACCCAATAAAGATGCTATGGAATGACTTGAAGAGAGCCATACACATGAGATGTCCAAAGAATATGACAGAGCTAAAGCAGTTCTGCCAGGAAGAATGGGCTAAAATCCCTCCTGAATGATGTGCAGATCTGATCCACAGCTACAGGAAGAGCCTGGTTGAGGTTATTGCTGCCAGGGGATGTCAACCAGTTATTGGTTCCAAGGGTTCACTTACTTTTTCCACTAGCATTTTGAATGTTGAATGAGTGTGTTCAATAAAGACATGAAGGATCAGAATTGTTTTTGTGTTATTATTTTAGGCACATTATATTTGTCAATACTCTTGACCTAGATGACGGTCAGATCACATTTTATGACAAATTAATGCAGAACACCATGAAATTCCAAAAGGTTCACATACTTTTTCTTGCAACTGTACCTTAATACTCCTTCCTCCTCCTATTTCCTATTTATCTTGTCCCTGTGGGGTCAAGTGAGAAGGGAGAGAAAATGTGTAAATCGAAATTAGGATGAAAATAAATTCATAAGTTCCCTTTTAACGGCTTTTCTCCAACAATTGTGAGATGGCATCTGAGCCCACCTGATCTTTCAAAACAGTTCTAAAAAGATGCATGTTAAGGAAGTAGAGGCAAGGCTATTTTGGTAGACATTGCCACCTTCTCCTCCTCATAATACAGAGGAAATTCCCTTCTAATGCACTTCAACTAGAGTGAATTATATAAGCAAAGAAATTAGAAGAAAAAGTTATGCATCTTTAAATTGTTCTCCAAGCTGTGATTAAACTATTAGATAAACATTTGAAGCCACTGCAGTAAGTGATATCCAAAGTGTCCAGCTAATAATGCTTATGCTAATAGCTTTCAGATCTAATTTTAAAACTAGTTACTTTGAAACTGAGTGAGTACAAGATAAAGGAACTCTGGACTGAAGCGTGAGCCTAGCCTGTTTGCACAGAAGTAAATTTCCTCTAAATTCAGCAGAAGTCAGTGAAAGCTTAAATTCCTTAGTAAAAAATGCTCAACTAGACAGACATTTATTGAACCGCGGGGGTAAACAATTTTCATTCATTCATTCATTCATTCATTCATTCATTCATTCATTCATTTATGCCTTTGAATCAGTATTGACTCCTGGTGACTGCCTAGACAAATCTCTGCAATAATCTAAGATACTGAATATAATACCCAGTATAAATGGTTTATTAACTGATACATTATAGCATATCCAAGATAAGCAAGTAAAATACGTTTCTTTCTGCATGATGCTATTTTACACTTCCAAGTGAACTGAACAATAGCTTTTATTCTGTATGTAATGCACGTATACCATCTCCCCTCCCTTTTTAATAGCATCCCTACATTGAATTACAGGTCAGTGTAAAGCTTGAGATATATGCAACTCTAAAATGTCAGCCTGGAGAATTAGACGATTCCCCCCTTGCTTTTCAGCAGAGGGTCTCTCTCATTGCCTCCCAGGAAGAAAACAGCCTTGACGTTCTTGAAGTAAACACTCAGCCCTTCACCAGATTTCTCTTGACCTGTTTTTCTTTCAATGGGTTTATATTCTTTGTATCTCCTGAAAATAATGTGAAAATCAAATTATTAAAATGCTTTCCTGGTATATGAACAAAACCCAAAAGTTCCTCAGTTGTATTGTTCTTCTCCGTAAATTGCCCATTTATATTTTTGAAAATAATCAGTGGGAAAAAGCTATTAGTACAGACCTAGATAAAAGTTGCTGAGAATATATATTGGTGTGAGGGGAGTGAGAGAGAGCAGATATAGCAACCTATTTAATGCTTATAGAAATCTACTGCATCACTAATGGAATAAACCAGCCAGTAAATGTTTTCAGAGGTTCTGCCATAAAGAAAGAAATGTTATGCCATCGCCAGATGTATCCTTGTTGTGAATCCTTTTAAAAAGCAGGGAAAATGGGATACTGTAGCTACAGTATCAAACTTATGGCCAGAATCCTGGTTCAGATCGCCACTCACGTTCAACTCTGAGGGATCTCTTTGCTGCTGGATTATTATTGTCCCCTCCTCACTAGCACTCCAAGTACAGTTGCCTCAACCCCTCACAGACAAGAAGATAGACAAACTTTGAAATTATTCCCAGCAATCATGATTGTATTACACACTTTATTCAGTAATATCTGGAAGCTCCTATCAACCAAAAGAATAGTTTAAAAAGCAGTATGGGGGAAAATGGAACATGAAAGGAAAATAACATCAGGAAGGTGGCCTGGTGTGTCTTGGATCTTATGAGTGGTAAAGACAGAGAGATAAAGTTAATGGGTTTTTGCTTTTTACCTATGGGTAAACAGAATCTACCTTCTGTTACCAACACTTGCATCTGTATTATTTGGGTTTGAAAGTTTTACAAATCATTAAATCAGTGGTGATTCTGTTTTAATGACTATGCCAAGCAACTTACTTGTAAAGGAAGAAGGTCAAGAAAACAGCAAACACCACCAAGAAACCACAAGTAACCAGAATTCCTTCTGCTGTCCTTGAAAAGGATGCTTCAGCTTGAAGAATAAGTTAAAGAAAACAAAATAAAGGGAATTTAATCAGTGATTAATATACTCTTATAATGCTCTAGATGTTCACAGTCTACATGCTTGATATTCCCACTTCATTGGACTCACCATACCTGTCTTTTAAAGGACACACCCAAAATGTATATTTCTATAGACAGATATAAAATGAGGATTAATTATTTTTGTTTTTAATATTTTTAAATTATTTTTGTTTTTTGTTCTGGTTATTTTGTTGTTTTGTAACTTTGTGTGTCACTCAGAGTCACATCTGTGAGATGGGTGGCTATTTAAATTTACCAAATAAATAAATAATATAAATATAATATAAAATACAAGGAAAAATCAATAGTTCACCAAAATTCACCACTTATTTCAGCTGCATTACTTCTGTTTATTGAGATCTTGTTTTCTATTCTTGGCTGAGCCTGAAAGGTAACCAAAAAGTTCTTCCCACAACACTGCTTCTCATGCAAGACATAATAGTTGAGTCTCTTTTCTCATACATTACTCCAAATGCAGACAGTATTTTTTGAAAAGTGTAGCATTAGTAGAATCATTATTCATATTTGGGGTGATAATAGGAGTTAGGAAGGACCAAGAACTTCAGATGAAAAGGTCTGGTGCACACATTTATCATAAGTAGCACTTTTCTCTCTCTCAGGTACACTCTACTTGTGTATGAGTGTAATGTTAGAATGTTTGTGAAAAGATTCTGCCTTCTTACATGCATCAGTCAATCTGTCAAGTATGCAGCATCCCCTAGATTTTAAAATGTAACATTTCTTGTGAAATAATCATACCAGCTACTAATAAAAAGGTCAGGATTTACCTCCATTGATGGAGATCAGAGTACTTGTGAGTGCTAGACTTGTTGCATCAGCCAGTGTGATGTTGACACAATAGGTTCCAGATTCATTGAAGGTTCTTCTTATGGTCAGGAAACACACATCAGCAACATCAACAGGGTGACATGACTCACTCTGTAAAATCGTACATGTGGGATCAGCAATTAATGTGCAGGCGTCTGTAGGTAGACTAGGCAGGGAGAAGAGACAGAAGGAGATGGGATAGCTAATCAGTTTTGGTTTTATAGAACCAGTGGACTGATTGATAACATTTTTGTAATGATTTTTCATACATTGCCCAAAATGGTTCAAGTCAATTTATTATTGTTTTTTAAAATAGTATATATGTATTTAAAACAATATGCCATCTTAGTTAAACACAGTAAAGCTGACCAAACTATTGTAAGACTGGAGGAGTCAAATGTTGCAGTTAAGCTACGGATATTATTATTCACAGGGAAAGAGGGAGGGGAATTCTTTTAAGCCCTCTAAAAATATTTATGCTCCAATGAGTCTTCCTCTCTATAAATCCTAGTATGCTGTTTATTGAATATATTACACTGAAGCCAGATCAGCTGCAAAACAGAATACACAGGGCTTTTCCACGTGGCAGCCTTTAGAATCTTGTCTGTATCTTGTAAACTGAATCTTGCAAACTGGCCAGAAATAAATCCAGTTTGAGAAAACCTCTCCTGGATTTCAGCCCCTTCCACTTTGGCCTTAACATGGCCCATGAATTGTGGTTCCCTCATTTCCTTTCTCCTCCCACATGTTTTCAGGAAGATTTCCTGTTCTTTCTGTAACTTGGGCTAGAAGGGAAATTTGGCAGAACTCTTGTCAAGCTCACCCAGAAGAAAGAAGAAAGGGAGGGAGGGAAAGCATTTAACTCCTCTACTGTTGTGTTAAACACAACACACACACACATATAAATTTTACAAATCTTTCTGTCACTTGAGCTAGAAGGGAAACTCCTGTCAATGTCACTTAGTTAAAAGAAAAAGCAAAGAATGGCCAACATTTCACCATTCTTCTGCTCAGGGCTTTAGTCTAAGGCCAAGTAGGCACTGGTATTAATCAGGTCCAACCCAGCTCAATTTTTTTCAAGGTCAGACATGGTCAGCTAGCTGCTGCACCTGCTGAAGACCAGAAGAAAAATCAGGTGCCAAGGTACATGATTTAGTTACACAAATGGTATGATTCAGCTTTCTCCAGCCTAGTGTCAGCCCTTTGAGGTAGGCTAGGGCAGGAAGCAGACACCTTCAGGTTTACAAGAATGCTACTTTATTGTTCTAAGGTATAATAGAATATTGAAAGCCTGACAGAGTTTGTCCCCTCTTATACCAAAGAGAATCAAGGTGGGGTTATTTTGAGTTTCTTTCTCATGCTTTCTCCTTTCCCAGGACTAAGTTGTGGTTTCATCTCCCTTAATTGCTCTTGCATAATTTTGTCAAGGTTATCTCTACATTCCTCTACATCTAGCATCATCCATGCATGTGGGACTGCATCTCCCATAATTCTCAGCCCATTAATTTCTCTGGAGTGTAGCAATACACCAACACGATGGACTAGAGTACTTATAGAGGTAAACAATTCAGTTATACTCATGTTCCTTGGTCTTCTGCATGGGGCTTTTTCAAGTTAGCTGAGAGGAATTATTTAAATGTTAAATAATTCCAGGACATGTAGGTTTTTTGAAGAAAAGCAAGGAATGTATGGAAAAGCATACCTCCCTTGACAGGTTACTACGAAATCAACCACTGAGTTTCCAACTTGAGTAGCTGTCATCTGGACGCTTGTCATTTGGATAATGTTTACCTCAAGGATCCCCTCTGTCAAAAGAAAGCCATTGACAACATACCAGGAGTTTTTAAATGCAAAATTTGACAGAAAGGAAAGGAAGTATTACTTTTAGATCCTAACTGCAAGAGAATTACAGGTAGTCCTCAAGTTACGACTGCAATTGGGACCAGAATTGCTGTCACTAAGCGATGTGGTTGTAAGGCACAACCACCTTGCTTAGTGACAATCCAGGCAGTCCTGGTTATTATAGTAACCCAAGATGTGTGGCTCATTAAGTGGGAAGTGGAAGGAGTCCCAGGTAAGAAGTGCGGGGATGCCACAGGGGAAGGCCCGGCACAGGCCACACGGGAATCAGGGGAGGGAGTGCTTGGCACGGTGCAAGCTCAGAAGGGCTGTGGAATGAGGGCGTGGGGTGCATGCAAGCATAGGGAGGCCAAGGAAGAGGGCGTGGGGTATGTGTGTGTGTGTGATTGCAAGGAGACCATGGAAAGAGGGTATGGGGTGCATGTGTGTGTGTGCAAGCGCAGGGAGGCTGAGGAAAGAGGGCACAGGGTGTGTGCAAGCAAAGAGAGGCCCAGGGAGGGGGAGATTTACCCCATCGACTTGCGACCTTCCTTGTCAGCTTCCCATTGACTTTCTTGGGGGAAGCCGGCAGGGAAGTTTGCAAACGGCAATCATGTCTCTCTTCCATACAACCATACAACCACATACTAAGTTACAAAGCAGGAATTTTAAAAAGAATTCATTATGGTCAGTTCCGATACTGAAACTAAATCTTTGGGTTGAGGTTCTTTAATACTAGGTATATGTGGCTGATCTCAGGTTCTTGCAAAAATGAAGTAGATTCTGAGAATTTTGTCTACTACTACTCCTAAGGATATGCACATCAATATGTTCAGAGTGTTACCATAAGATTAGGACTCAACTTTCTTTTACATTAAATATAAATAATTCTTTGAATTCAGCGGGATAGCCATCACATTTTCAGAATGTGTCCTTAATTTTAACTTACTGCATCAACCCAGAAATTGTGCTCTTCCTGAACAAATGACAAAACTGAACAAGGTAACAACAGTATGCTGGGATTTTGGTTTAAAATAATGTGTATGGTGACACCCAGACAAAGTGACAAGAACTTTCCCAGCCAAATACAAAAGTTTACTGATGAGCTATTCAGTTAAATAGTCTACAAAAGCTAATTGGTAGAGTTGGATCCAAAAATTCCTTTCTGTGAATGGAAGGAACTCTAGCTGACAAAAGAAATCCCACTGTAAAAAGAAGTCTCCTTTTGTTCATGGAAGGAAACCTTTAGCCATAACACCATTAGTAAAATGGTTTTCAAAACAAACGAACAAACAAAATAAAACAATATTGTTTCAAGTCTTCATTCCAAAATGGTACAAAGCTTTCAGATATTCTGCCTTTTGCATACAGACATGTTCTACCAGAGCAGCAGCACAAAAGCCATTTTAATTATATAATAAAAATGGAAAAATTTCCCACAGTATCCATCAAAACAATATTCTTTCTTTACTGATGTAGATGCATACCTACAATGGTAAGTGATGCTGTGTAAGTTCCATATCGAGTGATATTGCATCTTTCAGCAGGGGGCTGTCCTGTAGGCAACTCAGTTAAACTAGGAGAGGTGGGAGTTGGATTAGAAGGCAACTGGGTAGCTACTGTTAAAAGAAAAAAGAAAACAGAAAAGAGTTGTGGGAAGACTTTTTGGATTTCTGCATCTTAGAGCAAGGAGAATATTTGGACCCTATCTTTATACCAAGATAAAAAAGTGTACTACAATTCACTGACTCTCATATTTTCATATACAGATCTACATCCACATGTACCATATACCTATTCTCAGGAATTAGAACTAAGTTATCTTCTGACTATGGGGAAAATTATTCAGTTTATTAACAAACTGTTTCCTTTGGAATATAAATTCCTGTTGTTGGCTCTTGCCTTTTATATTACTTGGTTTTGGTATTATGTACCAGTTCTTTTGGAGATTTACTCACTGGACGTTTAATACAAGCAAGGGATGAAGAAAGCTTCTTATTTATTTATTTATTTATTTATTTATTTATTTATTTATTTATTTAAAGATCTTATATGGCACCTATCTCAGTGATTCTAGGCAGCTCACAGCAACCAATAAAAAAAAACATGAAAATATACCATACCCTTCCCATCAAGGTGCCAGAACTCTTCCAACTGTTAATCCCACAACTGAGCTCCATCTTAGCCCAGTGCTTGGGAGAAGAGCCAGGTCTTCAAGGCCTTCTTGAAAGCTAAAAGGGTAGAGGCCCCCCAAATCTCAGTGGGAGGCTGTTCCAAAGGGCTGGTGTAGCTATGAAAAAGCCATACCTCCAAGATCTCATTAGAAGACATCTGCAGGAAGGGACCTGGAGTGCACCTACCCTATCCAACCTAGTAAGATGGGCAGATACCCTCAGGGAGAGGTGGTCCCACAAATAACCTTATTGTCATTCCATTCCATCTAACTTGCATTTGAGGATCAAGCTAAGATTGGCATTTATTTTTGATCATTCTTTCTTCCTGTTCAGCAATGGTTTTTTCCAGTAAACAGAGAGTAACAATCCGATCATCACAGGCCTAACTATAACATTACCTCTTATAGCAAAGTCCAGATGAAATAAGTGGCTTTTCTTATTCTGAGTACCAGTTTGCAGCACAGAATTATGAAGAAAGCATAAGATGTTAAGAAATGGACAATCAACAAATTATTCATTTTTGCAAATTTGGAGCAATTGCTTATTGAGAGGTAGAGGAAAGGAGATGAATTAAGTCCCATAAAAAGCAACTAGTGGCTGGATTCATATATTAGCCGTCGAATAAACCCCAGTGTACTAGATTTGCACTATATGATGTCACAAATCATGTTTCTGATGAGCTCCGTGATGGCTGAGTTTATGTAATGCACTATGCCAAAACAAAACCATGTACATTGGCTTAGTGTGATTTGTGAACCAGACCAATGTGTCTGCATGAGCAAGTATGTATGGTGGATACTACAGTTATCATGGACACTTACCTGGAAATGTAGATAAAGGAGAAGCTGTCACTGGCCCACAAGGTGCAGGTATAATAGCTTGAACAGACAAGTTAGCACTGAAATTTCCCAGAAGTGTGTATGTATGTGTTGAATCAGAATTGTTGGAAACAAATAAACCACTGTCATCTCCAAAATTCCAATGGTAGGAAATAGCAGAATGATTCAGGTAGTGGCTGGGATCATGAATCTGAACATCAAACATAATGGGGATGTCCTTGATGAAGATAAAGTCTGAAACATTGCGATTGTTCTTCTGGGATATATTCACGGAGAAGGGGATTTGATCTGCTTATTAAAAGTATCCAAAAAGATGAAATTGTAGTTTAACACACAATAGATAACACTAGAATCATAGTTTTTAACAGAAAAGCACTGATGTGTCCAAGGAATGTTGTCACATTTGCCTGCCAAATGTGTTGCATAAACCTTTCATCAAAACTTTCCCACCCTTGCACACATACATAAGCACATATAGGTATATTTCAGCCTTAAAATCTTCCTGAAAAAAGGCAGGAAGGAAGATTGTTTAGAAGAACCAATGTTCTCTGGATGTGTAAACTTTCATTCCCAGAATTCCACACTTAGAATAGATACTGCTGAGAATTCTGGAAGCTGAAATCAATACATCACTAATGTAAATCGTCCACATATGATGAATTACAACGTAACCTCGTGTACTCACCTGTTACAACATAAATAACATTTGTTGTGGTTACTGGTACATATGAGCGATAACCTCTTCTATAAACTACCAACTCCATTATTTGTTTACCAACAGTGATATTTGTTGTGTTGATCGACACCATAACTGATGAGCCTCCTTTCTTTTGATAATATTGGCCTGCAAAACAGTAAAAGGTAAAAAAGATGGCATTACTATTGGTTCAATTACTCTGTGTTTTTTTGGAAAGACTACACAGTTGCTCTTTTCCAAAGGAGGAAACATCTTACTCTATCAAAAGGGCAAAATAAATAAATATAATGCTTCCAAATGTATTGCATATTTATCAGTCTTTCTTATAAACAGTCCAGAAGTGTGCACATGATTCTACCATTTTATGTTTAGTGCCATAACTGGGTCCCTTTTCCATGTCCCATCATTTATACACTTGCACAAACCACTTGACAGCTCAAGGCAGTAGTAAATTTTTCAACTAAACTGGGCTAGCTTTGATTTGCAATAACTCTTTACTACATTGGTATACTGTTATACTTATATCGATATACTGCTTATATGGATAGTGCCGTTATATGGTTTCGCCAACTAGATGTCATTGTTTTTTTATCCCCAGTCATGTCTGGGGATACCAAATGTGGAGTAGCTGGTCTATTCTATTGTCACTGGAAGGAGACAAAAAAGTTGTTGTCTAACTGCCTGATTGATGCATTTTCTAAGCTTTCTCTAAAATCAACAAGAGTTAAGCAACAGAAAATAAAAGGGAAGAGCCATAAATTAATGGTGAGCACATACTTCATTCAACCCAGAGTTCTCACTCAAGGCACAAATGACCAGGGGCAAATTATCCTACTTTAGACACATTATGCAAAGACTCAGCTCTCTGGAAAAGGCTCTAATGCTGGGAAAGGTGAAGGAAAGAGAAGAAGAAGACAACCAACAGCAAGGTGGATGGACTCAGTTACAGAGGTGATGAGTGCATCATTGGGAGACATGGCAGAACAAGTTACAGATAGATCAACTTAGAGAAAATCTATTTATATGGTCACTAGAAGTAAAAAATGACTTGATGGCACATAATCAATCAACATACTTCAGGTGCAGAAGGTTCCACATTTAATTGCTAATGAAATGGATTGCAAATAATAAGTCTGGGAAATGTTTCTTCCTGAAGCCAAAATATATACAAGAGTTAGGCAACCTGGTGCCTCCCTTCAACCCCAGCCAGCATATTCCAGTGTTCAGGGATAAGAACAAATCCAAAACTTTTAGAGATCTGATTTCCCTGTGACACATTTGTCACTCCCAAACTATGGAGTCTCATTTGCCTCCCATTCTCTCCACTGTTAGAAGAGGCAGGTAAGAAACATCTCTTCAGCCAGCTTTGAAATATTAAAAAATTTAGATGCCTATACATACATACAGGTGAAACTCGAAAAATTAGAATATTGTGCAAATGTTCATTTATGTCAGTATGGCAACTCAAAAGGTGAAACCAATATATGAGATAGACGCATTACATGCAAAGCGAGATATGTCAAGCCTTACTTTGGTATAATTGTGATGATTATGGCGTAGTACTGAGTACATATGCGTGCTTATACTTTGCAGAGGTCCGATATTGTTCTATTTCCAATCCTTGTGTTATTGATGTCATGTAATATTCTAATTTTCTGACATTGTGAATTTGGGGTTTTCATAAGCTGTACGCCATAATCATCACAATTATACCAAAGTAAGGCTTGACATATCTCGCTTTGCATGTAATGCGTCTATCTCATATATTGGCTTCACCTTTTGAGTTGCCATACTGACATAAATGAACATTTGCACGATATTCTAATTTTTCGAGTTTCACCTGTACATACACACACATATGTATACAGTGGTACCTCAAGATACGAATTTAATCCGTTTCCTGACTCTGATCGCAAGTCGAATTGGTCGCATCCTGAAGCACGTTTTCCCATAGGGTTCAATGTAAATACGGCTAATCCGTTCCACCCTCTGAATTTGGTCGCATCCTGAAGCAAAATTCCCCATAAGGTTCAATGTAAATACGGCTAATCCGCCCTCTGAATTTGGTCGCATCCTGAAGCACATGTCCCCATAAGGTTCAATGTGTCAGCCGGCATTGCACAGCTAGGAAATTCCCCAGGTGCGCTTTAGTCAGCCCTAGTGCAGAAAAAGGAAGTGCTAATGAAATCTGAGAAAGGCTCCCGCGCGCACAGCCGGGAGCGGGAGCTTCCCCCCCACTCCCCGTGCTGATTCTTCTTAATTCCGCGCTCTTTCCTCTATGCGTAGCCCTTGGCGCGCGCGAGAAAAGCACAGTGAAAGGAATGGGGGGGAAGGCTTATGTCGCGTGCACGCACAGCCGAGCGGGAGCTTCCCCCCCCATTTCTCTGCGCTCTTTCCTTTCTCCATAGCGACAAAAGCACAGTGAAAGCAATCAGCGGGCTGGGGGGAAAGGCTTATGTCGCGCGCACGCACAGCAGAGCGGGAGCTTCCCCCTCCCATTCCTCCGCACTCTTTCCTTTCTCCATAGCGACAAAAGCACAGTGAAAGCAATCACCAGGCCAAGGGCTATGGCCAAAGGAAAGAGCAAATTTCCCCATAAGGTTCAATGTCAATACAAACAGTTCTGAAACATATGCATTTTATTTTTAAACCACAAAAACATGAAAAAAGGAACAGTATGAAGAGGGAGAATGGGGTGGGGAGGCAGTTATTGTTTGGAGGGCGAGTCCCCCTCCAAAGGGACTTCGGGGAGATCTCCTTCAGGGGTTTCCTCTCTTCTTTGCCTCTTACTGCAAAGCCTTATTCTTGCCACGCCCGCTCTGCATTTTCTTTGGAGCCATGCTGACAAGCACACCAAAAACCTTCCAAGCGCCACAAAACACACCACAAGCCTCACCGAACGCCTCCTTGCTACCGCGATCTCGCCCACAGGAAGCCGCGACCACGTGGCAGCAAGGCAAATGGCTTTTCCTTTTCCTTTCTCCTTTCTCCATAGCGACAAAAGCACAGTGAAAGCAATATCAGCGCGCACGCACAGCCGGGAGTGGGAGCTTCCCCCCCCCCCCCCGCGCGCTCAGATTTCATTAGCAGTTCCTCTTTCTGCATTGCTTTCCTTGGGCTTTTGTCCTCCCGCTCAGATTTCATTAGCACTTCCTCTTGGAAGCCGCGGATCCGGTTCGTAGCTTGAGGCGGAGTTCGCGTGTTGAGGTAAATTTTTGCGGCCAAAGCTGGTCATATCTTGAAATTTTCGTAAGATGGGGCGTTCGTATCTTGAGGTACCACTGTATATTAAAGGTTTGTCCTTCCTTCCTTCCTTCCTTCCTTCCTTGGTTCTTTTTATGCCATTAGTTGCCTTGTGTGTTTTCAGAATAGAAAGTCAGGATAAAAGAATAAATATACTACAAAAAACAAAAACACTTTCATAAATAGATGACCAGAGTGCTCATTTCTGGCAGAAAGTCCTTTAGAGATTTTAAAAAGCATTTTACTTATATATATAAGTATACACACACATACATACATATCCCCCCCACACACAATTATAATTATAATTATAATTCACTTCAGTAAAATTGTTCAAGGTTACTGTCTTTTTGAGGTGTTTTGCATCAGTTGGATAACTTACTGTGGAAAAAATAGTAAGGATGGTTTACTATGACATGTCAACATACCTTATCTCAACTTAAAATGCTGTGAATTTGAGAAATATGCCCGTTTCCCCAAACTTAACAGTCAATAAACAGCTTCTTTATTTTCAAAGCAGCTCTGAACCAACGGTTTTCTCACAGTTACCAAGTTTTGCTCATAAAACCCTTAACAATAGGGTTGCTTGCAAATAATTTTGGATAGTGCTATATAAACAAGTACTAAGAAAAAAATTCAAAGGTGGAACTACATTTTAAGGACTAACCAAGTGTGTGAAATATGTAGATAAAATTCCTTCTCCTCCAGCCATGGTGGCGAGGGAATGGTCTTCCATCTGGGAAAATACTGTAGCTGTTGTTATATGTGCAGTTTAGCCAGCTACAGTCATCAATCCATTGGGTCCAATTATAAACATATTCATCAGAAAAAACTGAAGAATCTAAAAACAAAAAGAAAAGAAATAGGAAAAAAGAAAGCAGAACAAGTTTTTAAAGCATTTTCTCCAATCTGGTGCCTTTCATATGTTGGAATTTAATTTGTTCATTTCAACAGAATGTGGAAAACTTCAGACTGGGAACTCAGGATCAAGTTTATCAAGGCTGTAATCCTAAACATAGATACTAAGAGTTTACTGAACTGATGGGGATGTTTTATTGTCTGAAGTAGAACAACAAACTGGACATGCAGAGACTTACCACTTCAAGTTAATAAGGTCACTAGTACAGTACTTACGATACCTAAAGCTAGCCAGGTTATTTTGACCCCTGAGGCAGAAAAATCCCATCTTACACCTTCCCTAACAGTAAAATAACAAAATAACAACAACAACAATAAAACAACAACAACAGTAATAAAATATTTAATTACTTACCATTTAGGCACTTTCGATCATATATTATATTGCTGTCATTATCTTCCCTCTGACATCTGGGAAATTTTAGCATTGCAGTAAATGTCACATTAGATCCTACCAGAGCTGGGCTATCACTGGTCAAATTGGCTACTACTTTTCCCCCTGAAAAGCAAAAAAAAAAAAAAAAATTAAAAATATATTTTTTATTACATTACTATTCCACTTTTCCTCCACAGAAGACCAGAAACCTGTGGTACACCAGATGCCCCATTACCTCTCCCACTGTCATTTTATTTTGATTGCAAGTATATACATTATAGAGCCAGTCTGGTGTAGTGATTAAGGCATCAGGCTAGAAACAGGGAGACTGTGAGTTCTACTCCTGCCCTGGGCACAAAGCCAGCTGGGTGACCTTAGGCCAGTCACTCTCTCTCAGCCCTAGGAAGGAGGCAATGGCAAACCACTTCTGAAAAACCTTGCCAAGAAAACTGCAGGGACTTATCCAGGCAGTCACGAGGAGTCCAAAACCTGACTCGAAAACTGACATCATATACATGGCTGGCTGGGGGATTCTGGGAGTTGAAGTCCACATATCTTAAAGTTGCCAAGGTTGAGAAATGCTGCTTTAACAGAACTCCTCGTTCTACCGCTGTTCCTCAGGGTATGATTAATTACAAGTCTCAAGGAATCCTAAGCTTACCCTAAATTCATGCTAATTCCAATAGGTATTTTTAACCCTAAACTTTATACATAAATACAAAAGCAAGCCCCAGCCTAACTGTAAGACTAATTGTATGTATGGTCCAGTCTATAAAGGCAGAACTCTCATTATTTCAAATATTTGGATAATGCATGATGCCCAAGTCATGTGGACAGGATCAGAGAAGACAAGTTTGATAATGTTCAGTTAGATGGACCCAGACTGTCCTTATTTTGTGTAAAACAGCTACCATGTCCCTAAATATTTTCATAAACAAAAACCTGTTCATTGTTCTACAGAAAATAAAATTATCATTCTGGCCAAGCTCCACTTATACTGTATCATTAATGTTATTCTACAATTGCATTCACCTCAGCTTGATTGCCTTTCCCCGTCTGTCTTTGTTCTATCATGCACATAGAATTACCTTTCCAGCAGTTTTTCCATCTGGGGTCTCCTTTCTCCCAGAAGGGGTAAAGCTTATCATTCCAGTTATTATGGTCAGAATACCAGTGATTTAGCCTGTGGTGATACTTGTTACGAGAAGTCGCTGTTCCATGAGTCATCACATCTCGAAATTCTACAAAGAAAAATTAAATGCATGCAATAAAGTTAGGAATGTTTTACACTTGTAAAGAAGGTTCACATGTGATGCTGAACCCATGTTCATACTGTATATATGCTCGTACAGAAAACTGTGAAAGTAACTTTTCTCAGGAGTTATGCAATTCTGCCTCTGGATGGAAGATATCAAGACTTATATTCTGGCTCAGCTCTCTGACCATACTGTATTGATGGGAATATCTGATGCTGAACTGTGGCAGTTTTGGTTCTGCATGTTCAGGAAAGCCTGTGCGATTCCCCAATATGCTAACATGGATGGAAGCATAACACGTGCGCCAATGCCTTCTCCACAGAATTTCAGTACCCCTATTCACTATGTATTTAATCATGTATACAACTGTATGAAGTTGAATGTACATACTATAGCTATGTGCACTGATGAAAGTCTGTTCACTCTCCATAATCACATGAAATATCATGTTTTGCAGGATATTTGAAGCACATCCCATTTTGACCAATAGGAGTTGCCACAGAAGATTATTTTCTTCTTTTTTTTAATTCTTTCATTAATATTCAAAAACATTTGAATTAACATTTCTTTTTTTTTAAAAAAAACTTTACTACTTTATGGTATTATATGAGGGTTGAATGAAAAGTAATGCTTCCAATATTCAGTTGCTGACAGATGGCAGGACTGATGCACTAGAAGCTCTGACATGTTTTTTAGCACCTGTTCTTTCACTTCAGTTGACAGGAAATTGCTGTGAGAAAAGGTTGCAGTTCTATTATTTGTGTGCTTTAAGCAACACGCTGTAATTGAATTTTTGACACCTGAAGGAGTCCCTCCAACTGAAATTCACTGCCAAATGCAGATTGTTTATGGTGATGACTGTGTTGACATGAATACTGTGTGTCACTTGGCTAAAAAAAACATAAAGATGGTGAACTGGGAAGAGCTGATTTGTGTGATTAAGAATAAAATGTATAATTTATAACAGCAACTGAAGAGTTTCACTTGAGAAAGGTTGATGAGCTGATTAAGGAAAATTGACAGATCACTCCAAGGAAACCTGCAGTTAAGCTTAGCATTTAACAGGATCATGTGGGTCACATTATTGATGCTCTTCAATATCAGAAGTTTTGTGCAAGACGAGTTCCTTGCATGCTGATGGCAGAGATGAAAACTTCAAAAGTTTAAAGGGGTGGAATTTCTTGACAGCCTCATGACATCTAACCAAACATGGGCTCTTCATAACGACCTAGAAATGAAGTGTTAGTCCACAGAATATTATCAACTGTGGGGGAAAACAAACCAAAACCCAGGCCTCATCAGGAAAACCCATGATTACATTTTGGGGGGATTCAGATGGTGTTATTCACATGGATTTCCACTGGTACCACTATCAACTCAGAGTGCTACATTGCAACACTCAGAACTTTGAAACAATGATTAAGCAGTTTGGAAGCACAAGTTGGAAATTTTGCTGCAACATGACAATGCTAGGCCTCATACCTCATGAACCACCCAAGAGACAACTGTAAAGGTAGATCTCACTGTCTTACCCCATCCACCATATAATCCAGATTTGATGCCATGTGACTTCCACCTTTTCTGCAAATTAAAGGAATACCTTCTTGGGCATGTGTTTGACTCAAAGAGGTAGAAAGGATCTGCTTGAAGACACATAGCGGGAAGTTCTTTCATGAAGGCCTTAAGAAGCTTGCCCAGCGTTGGCAAGTGTGTAGTAAATAGTGGCGATATGTGGAGAAGTAAATACAGGTAACAAAAGAGCTCATTTCAGGGATTTTTCTCCTATTTCATTTATTAAAATATCCTTTTTAAATTAAAGTTGTAGAAGTAGACACATTACTTTTCATTCAACTCTTGTATATTAACTAAATAGCAATATTATATTAAAAAACATATAGTTTAAGAAACCTAATCTGTTTGTACCAAAAAAAGACAAGAAGAAAAGAACAGAACAGAACAGAATAGAACAGAAAAAAGAAAAGAAAAGAAAAAAGAAAAGAAATCCCACTATATGGGGAAAAGAAAAAGAAAATCCTCTACTAGGCTACCTAGATTTAAAAAAAAAAAAGAATTTAGGTTTGAGTTTACACTTCCATGAGATCATAGGCTAATTTTAGTGTGAGGGTTTGGTTTCATGCACATTTTTATTCTTAGTGGAAATCTTAGAATTAGCTGATGGTGGAGGTTCCCAAACTTTCTTGGTTCACAGCATCCTTAGTGTCTCAGTATTTTTCTCCGGCACCTCCTAAGCCAGTGTTGTGCAAACTTGGCCACTTTAAGATGAGTGGACTTCAACTCCCAGAATTCCTCAGCCAGCCAGAATTCTGGGAGTTGAAGTCCACTCATCTTAAAGTGGCCAAGTTTGGACAACACTGTCCTAAGCCAAAAGACTGCCAAAACCTACCTTTGCAAATGGATGGTGCAAATACTTTAAAACCCTATAGTACCCCTTGGGTTTGCTATGGCATCCTGGGGCACCGTGGCACACAGTTGGAGAACCACAGAGCTACAGCATTATTTTGTTTATGTGTTATGCTTAAAAAATTCCTGTGAGGGTTAAATTGAACCTAGAGTTAGGGTTAGGCTTCCCTGGTATCTCAGGTTAATTTTAGTGTGAGGTTATAGAGTACTGTAAGGTTTTAGGCTTAGTGCTAGTCTATTATCCCAAGGCACCATTTTTTCTTAGGGGTAAATCTTAGCATATCAAATTCTTATTAGCGTTAAAGTAAACTTAGGGCTAGGATGAGGCTACCTTGAGATTGCTTGCTAATAATATTTGGATAAATGGTGTTGGAGTGAGGTTTTATGCTTAGTGCCACTCTAAGAATTCTCTAAGGCTCAATTTTAGTTTTTATGTATAAAGTAACCCCTAGGTTTAAAAATGCGTATTGGCATAAGGTTTACTTAGAGTTAGGTGTCCCTAGGTTAACTTTAGAGTGAGGTTATGGTTCACAGTGTAGTTTCAAGTTTAGTACTAATCTGAAAAATAGGGTTAAAAATTAAAACTAGCATTAGGTTGAACTCTGGGTTGGAGATCTTACGGTTTGATTTACTGTGAGCTATTATGCTTATCACAAGTCTTACAATTAGCCTATGGCACAATTTTTGGTTATATGTAACTCTTAGGTTTAAATCTTCGTATGATAATTAGCCTGATTTATCAGGTTAATTTTAGTGTGAAGGTATGGGTTACTGTAAAGCAGTGTTTCTCAACCTTTCCAACTTTAACAGATGTGGACTTCAACTCCCAGAATCCCCCAGCCTGCAAGCAGGCTGGGGAATTCTGGGAGTTGAAGTCCACACCTCTTAAAATTATCAAGGTTGAGAAACACTGCTCTAAAGTTTTATGCTTAGTGGTAGTCTTTGAATTGTACTTCTACATATTTTTGGTTTATGTATAAGACATAGGGCTAAAATTGGCATTTGCATCAGTTTGAATTTGGAATTGGTGATGGCACACAAAAAACTGGCGGAGCTGTGATTGCATTATCATGGCTGCCATCTTGACCTTTTTTATCACACCCCTGCTACGACATGAGACTTTTGCAAAGGATGCTGTGGCTTTCAGGGTCTTTATCAAGGGAGCAAAGAACATTGGTCTGTTTCAGTGCGTACAGGTGGTCCTCATTTAATGACCACTCGTTCAGCAACCTTTCAAACTTACAGTGGCACTGAACAAGTGGTAATTATGACCAGACCTCATACTTACAGCCATTGTAGCATCCCTGCAGTCACATGATCATGATTTGCGAACTTCCCTTCCAGCTTCCCACAAGCAAAGTCAATGGGGAAGCCAGCAGGAAGTCAAAAGTCACAGTCACATGAGGTCCTTGCTTAATGACCCATGTGGTCCTTGCTTAACAACTGCAACTGGGATTGCCAGAACTGCTGTCACTAAGCAGTGCAGTTATGTGGGTTTTTGACCTACAACCACATTGCTTAATGACGGAGTTTCCAGTCCCAATTAGCATCCTTAAATGAGGACTACCTGTATTGTGCTTGTGAAATGTACTGCTTGCTCCTTCAAGGAACCTCTTCTGGCTGTAGGGTGTGAAATAGATGGCCATTGGCCTCTTAGAGAGAGGGATTCATTTCCACCGAGTTCATCCACCACCATTCCTAATGAAAATGGCCTCTTTATAACTAGCAATTTACATTTTATATATTGGATCCATGGAGAAAGGAGGGTATCAGCCTTCCCAGGTAGATGAGATGGGGAACATGACCAAATGAGCTAATTCTACTTTATTGTATGGCTACATCAACAGAACCTTGCAAGTCTGAAAGTACAAATCCCCTACCATCTCCTTTACAGCCTGAGAAGATAGGAAAGGTCCCTTCTGAGCCTCTTTCTCCATCCATTATGCAGCTGTGGGCTACGGCCTCTCTTATCTGACCGTTCCCAAGGTAGCATCTCTTCACCCTGTCTCTCAAGGTCTTTCTCACATACCATTGCAGAGGGAAACTGTCTCTGCTGATTGGAGAGTTGGTGGCAGGAAGGTCCTGACTTCGGGTGATCTTGTGATGAGCCAGCTTCTTGAAGCCAGGCCCAGCTACTCTATTAAAACAAGAGGCACAATTGTTTTACGCATCTGACATCTGGCTTCTCTCAGTATGTTTATGAACTTTTATGTTTTTCAATATGTTCTAATGATATTTGGAGATGGTGCCATCTCCTTGGTTCTTCTCACTTAAGGATCCACGCACCTGGGCTGCTGGCGGGACAGTAGTTGAGCTGTTTCAATGAGACTGTTTTCTTCCCAGACTGAGTGGATGGAGCAAATATTAAAAGATAATCTGATGATCAGGAATATGCTTGGTTTGATTATCTAGTAATAATAAATAGTGACAGGATCTCATGAATATGGCATACCAGGAAACATTCTACCCAGCATGTGTGTGTGTGCGTGTGCGTGCAAACTTAATTTCAATTCAAAACAGTTTTGGGTCTGCAGAGTTTCTGCAATACTGCTTTAGTGCTAATATGGAAATTATGACTAAATGTTATGTGTGAACCCAGCCTTTTGGGAAAAAATGTAATTTTTTTTTCATCATTGGTCTCTACTTCATTCCTTGCCTCGCTAAATCAAGACCCAGAAAAAAGCCTGCTGCTGTCTTTGTAGTAACTTCACATTTACATTACTTCTCCCCTTGCTTCAGAGAAAACAGATTCATAACCTTTCAGAACTGTGATGGAGCATATTCAGTTATTTTTCTAGCACCAGGCAAATCGTTGTTTTATTCTCCTGAGCTTTTAATTGCTTCACTTGTCATAAACTAGTCTCTGCTACTTTAACCTCTGCAGTTTTTAAGTGATTGTGGTTTTAGGTTTTTGCATTCATTTTAGAGGTACAACTACTGTACTTTGACCGGAGAGCTGTAGCAAAGTTTTAGAAATAAAATTTCTAAATACCTGTGTAATAATTTCTCCCAAAAACATAGAATCAGATAATGCAATTTCTAACCTCTTGCGTGAAACAGCACTTCTTGTAATGAAACTGCTAAGATCCTATCTTACTCATAGATAAATAATTAAGAAAAATATTTAGAGTGACTCTTTTATTGAAATACAGAATGTTTCATAAAGTGGTTCTGTTTAAGCCTCAACAAGGAGAAAAATAGACTTTTTTCTCTTTATAAAAGAGCGGCAATAAAATAAAAACTCATGTGTCAGAATACACAAATTCTTTCCAGATGAAGAAAGACTTAATCTATCCAACATGACAAAAACTAATTTAGGTTGATGCTCTAGTTTAGACTGATGCATGTTAGAGTTTTCCCTGACTTATTTTATTTGGAATATTTTCCATACACCCATGTCCTGTATTCAAGTTCATTTTGGTTACGATCTGTCCTCTATTTGAGATTCATATTTTTTAAATCATGGGAGTAATGCATTTTTACTTCAGCTCTCTTGGCTTTGAGAAAACCTACATGGTCTAGTGGTTCAATACACTACATCATAATATGGATTATTAATTTCTGTGTACAGTAAGGATAATGTGAATGTACACATTGTTGCTTAACATGTGTGAATCAGATTATTGTGATTTGTTCAAGAAACCATGGTTAAAAATTCTAGTTCATTGTGTGAATACAAGTCTGTGTTGAGTGATTTTGGAATGTATTGTATCCTATGTTATCTCTTATGGATCCAAAGAAGAATTACATAACTTTGTAAACTTTTTTTATTACCACATCTAAGTAGTGTGATCAAATCTTCTGTGCAGGATCTTTTGAGAGAGATATTGAGCAAGCTAAACAGCAGATTCACACCAAATATGATAGAACACTACTACATTGTTACAGGACACACACACACACACACACACACACAAGCATTCACATGCTAGGCTGTACAAAACACAGCATGAGCAAAAATTCGGTTTTAATTGGTAACCAATCCCAGAGGTGGCCGCGGCTAATCATGATGATGCCAAAATGACTAAATGTGCATCATCACAGTGCGAGCTCCGCCCTTTTCTATTTGCATTGTGACATGACATGCAAGTATGTAAGGAGTTGAGTTTGAGTTGGACATTTGTTGCATGCCTCTCTTTGCCTGTGTGTGGAAGCTCATGATCAGCCCCCATATATTCATTTGGCCCTACTGGCATCATCATACCTCACCCAAAGGGAAGGTGAGGCAAGATAGAGGATGGCTGCAGATGGAGTTGACTTCTCTTATGAGCTTGTCAGCTCCCAAAATAGCTACTGTTAAGGAAGGAAGGAGGTGGGCATTTCTGCTATGTCAAGTTGTGCTTCACGTGAAAAGCATGTGAAATCAGCTGTCTGGATGAGCCCTGAGATGGCTGCCTATGGCCCAATACCATCCTTAGCTATAGTACCTGTAAGATGCCTGCTTCTGGGTTTAGCAGAACAATTAGGTCTTGCTGATACTCCCTTATGAGTCAAAATAGAAGTGGGCTGAGAATACCCCCAAGTGTGCAGGCTGCCTCTTGGAAAGAGTCAGAAAATTAAAGGGCTCTTCATCTTTCCTGGGCAAAATCTTAGCTGTTGGAGATTAATACTATAAACTCAAAGTACATAGATTTCCATAAATATTTCTGGGGTTTCTCAAATGGGTTCAGCCTGTCCATTGCTGGGCCAAACTAACTATGACTCATGTTTGTCCTTAAGAGGTTAAAAGCATGTCACATGGTAATGCACAAACAATGCTCCCATTACTTTTAACAAGAACATGAATTAACTGCTTTTGGGGGGAGAAATTTAAAGGAAAGAAGTGGCCCAAGAGTATGATTAACCTTTCCCCTTGATGTTTTTCCATTCCCCAAATAATTCCTTAACCAGCAGAATTCAGAATGTATGTTTGTCTTCCCAAGCGAGCATTTCAAAGACATAAGGAGGCAAACTGTGTAGTTTTTCTGCTGTTTTGCATCTCAAAATTTTCCTTTCTCAAAGTGACTTGGCTTTTTGAAAAAAAATGTAGTTTGGTCATTAGTGCTTATATAAAGAATTAGCAAATATGTTAGCTCCTAAAGACCACGAAGGGACTGACAGTTTGGTGTTTCACTAATGCGTTGCCAGGAAAAGAGGTGGTCACACTGTTTGCAACGAGGGTCAGCCCTGCAGGAGACAATAGCCATCCCAAGAGAAACAGGCTCTTTGTCAGTCACAATCTCTAGGAAAAATAGGGAGAATTTGTCATCTGGACATTCTCGTCCAGTGGTCTTTAATGTTTCTGCCACCAGTACAATTACTGTTACATAATCAGTTATTGCGAAGTTTGAGGATGCATAGAGAATGCAGCTTCACGGCACATGTATACCACATGCACACAAGTGCATGTACTCTGTAATGTAGGATTCATTTTCCCCCTCTCTCCTATTCCTCACTGAAAATCACTAACATTGAACACAATCCTCACTGTGTATAAGCCAGGAGTAAACAAAATATAAACATATCTCTGTTTCCCATATGGGACTTTAAGTATAATGCAAAGGCTAAAGGGTGCTGAGAAGTAAATAATTTGGAGCAATTGCTCTAACATGTATCTTGTACATGTTTCCTCTGAAATATCTCTACTGAGCTTAATAAGAACTTCTTCTACATAAACATGTATGTAGAATTACAGACCATCTTGTGGTGTAGTAGAGAAACACCACAAGTAAGACCACCCCCCACCGCCCCCCACCGCCATCACTGCAACTGATCCCCCCCCCCCCCCCTGAACTGGCAATGCTACAGCCAATTATCATACGGAGGGGAAGAAGGGAAGCAAGGAACTCACGTTTGGAGGCTGTAGCAGGCAGAACATGTTCATCAGTGAGCAGGTATCCAAGAAGAAAGAAGAGGCAAGCCCACTTCATGCTGAATAGATACAGACAGACACCCAAACTACAGAACTTGCACAACTTGACTTGGTGTTCCTCTGATCTCTTCAAAGCAAGACTGGGGATAATGTTTCCCTGCTCTCTTCCTCTCTCTGGTTAAATTAGGATCTTGGGGCTCATCATGTGATGGCCCTGGGTTAAGAAGAGGTGCATGATTTTGTGTTTTCTGCCTCCCTTTCCCCCCCTCACAGCTCATGTGCTTATGAGTCATTCCTCTCACTTTTAATATTCACTGGGATTCTTATACAACTCTGCTTAGACACACAGCAGTTTTGCCTCTCAGGAATTTCTGATGTAATTTTGCACCTTTAACAGAGGAGTCATGAACATTTATTGTATTGCCTGCTAATATTTTAATTCCTACAGTGATTCAAAGATGGACATGTTCTGCACTTTCCAGGAATGGTGTCTGTTCAAAAGAGAGTAGTTGAGAATCACAAGTGTTTCCAAGAGCTCTGTACTAATGAAGTCAGGGTTACCAAGATAGGAAGGTTTATCACTCCAGGACCAAGTGTACTTCAAGGACATTATATATCAGTCCCCTAAAGCAGGAGCACAAAGTTAAGTTCATTTTTAAGAATGTAAAAGGGTCCTGAGACTAAAATGTTTGAGAATGGCTGCCATAGAGAAACATACCAGAGTATGGAATTGTTATTTGTCTTCCTCTCCTGCTTTCATCTGTGTGTTCTCTTTCTCAATGTCTCACGTAATTTTTAGAAACAGATGTATTTTCCTTTCATGTGAATCTGTGGACAGATTTTACACAAAAATGGTGCTGTCTAAAAGCTTAAGTTGCCCACCAGCCAGACGCTGTACTGGATGCAGGGTCACTAAAGATGACACAAAATTGCTTTTTTTACCAGCTCCCAATTGTGAGACATCACTTTAGTTGCTAACTTCCAATCTGAAACAAGAACTCTTTGTGTTTTGTTGGATACCATCATTTCTGTCATGGTGCTTTTTTTACATCTCAGACAAGAAATGCTCTTAAATGCTTGGCAGGACCCCTCTGACTGCTGTATTAGAAATCAGCACTAGATATTTGCATAAATTGGTGAGGGGGTATGCCCACTAGGAATAGTAAAAAAAAAAGTTATGGCATGTCACAAATTTGAGTCTATACATGGCCAGCTGTTTCCTATGATCTCCCTACATATCCTTTCTTCAGGAGTTTAGATGGCATTCACATGATTGCCAGGTGACCAACCCTTTTACACAGACACTAGTATGGCTGGGAATTATCCAATCTAGTGTCCTATAGGTGTGCTGAATTTCAGCTGCCATCAGCTGACAGACATAATTTTAATTTTTTTTAAAAACAGAAAGATAAATACTAATAATCAGGAAAGAGAATAGAAAAAGAGAAAGAATAAAGTGAAAGTAAGCCAAAATAAGTGGAGAAGAGTGGCATGGAGAAAGTGAAGGAAAGGACTGGCAGCACAAAGACAAGTCGGCCAGTGTGGGAACTGTATCTTCTCTAATGTTCTATTTTCTTAGAAAAACTGGATTCTTAAAGAAAGAGAGCCCAATGTTCAGAGACTGTTACTGCAATTTTAAAAAAAGAAATAAACTTCTGGCCCTTCATTTACACTCACAAAGGTTTTCCCTTTCCCTTTTGTGGAAGAGGCAGTATATTTATTGAAGGAACCTGCTCGTATGTTGGCAGGAAGCATAGTTTTACCTTAACTAACATGTTTTATAGAATTACAGGATGTTGCTAAAAGAATTCAGTTTTCAAAACTTTGAACATGAAAAAAAATTGCTTACCACTCCCTCTCCCTCTTAAAAAGCCATGGTTCTTCAGACATGGAGGCATTTTTGTTGGCTTTATTTGTATTTATGTTGTCTACATGGGGAAAAGAGCAAGAGCTACTGCATTTCCTACTATTTGAGGAAATGCTATCAGCAGACTCCAGCTGAACAGGTTGCTTAATGCAATTCTGAGGAAGTTTCAATATCTATGGATAAGCTACAGCAGGCTTTATGTTCCATATATCTTGCCTTTAAGTATTTTTAAAAGGAAGATCTACTTTTCTATATTATCTGTTTTAGATCACTCAGCTTTTGAGAAGAACAAACTATCCTGTATTCAGCTGGATGCCACACCATTTCGTGATTTTATGGTGGTGGTAGTGATTTCACCATTATCATAGTTTTCATCTTATTATGGATCCATTACAAGTTTTAGAACTAGCTTGTTCTGACTTCATCAGACACATTCTTTATAGCATAACCTATCTTCTAGATAGAGAAAGGGAAGATTCAATCTTCATCCTTGTGGGCCTCTAAGCATAAAGATGCTCTGTGATTTGTTTAGAGATGACATATCTTCATGGTTGCCTTGTCTCATCCCCAGCTCAGAGCAGAGGCAGCTTAAAATCATAATAAGCTGTTCCAGTTTTAAAGTCATGTCTGCCCTCTTCTCCTGACATAGTTTTTGCTGTGAAAGTAATCTATACACTTCCTGGTCAAAGTTTAAGTTTTACCCTGCTCATATTGGTCACTTCAGAACTGGAGGCGTGGCCCCTCCTCTATAACTGGAGGCACACTCCCTCCCCTCTGGTCACTAGTCACTACTGTCCATAGCATTTTGGCCTGGGCTGTGGGAAAATGCCTGGCTTTCACGTAGCATCTGCCTACATAATGCCTGATCAGTGCTTTGGAAACATCAGGCGTTACACATGCCACTTATATTGTTGGGGGTGGGCTGCTCACAGAGCCGTGAAGCATAGAAAGTCACATTAAATAGGAAGGAGAGCCAGATTCAGGTAGCTTTGGGTTGCTGCTTCTGTATGAAACCACTGAATTTCAGGTTTTCCAGTGTTTCTTCCAACAAGGTATTTTGTGTAGCCATATTTTTGGTTTTTTATTACTTTGATGGGGGAGCACATTGCAAGGATGGTTCCTAATTATGACCCCCTTTGACAAAGCATGTTTTGTATGTATTTAATAAAAAGCCAAAGGTTGATTTTATCTGACTGAAGGACCTTAATTAAAGCAGTATGTTGCAATTTGGACGGTTGAAATCAAAAGTAAATGGTTTCATAGATCTTACTTTTGAAAGACTATCCATAGGATAGCAGCTTTACCCAATAAACATAACTGTAAAATGCTGTTAGTACTCTGTTAGTTGGCTACTTATGTATTACAATGGAGAATTTAATCAAATTGTTTTCTCTTTTACATTCCTTCTCTCCCTCTCCATTTATATTCTGTGCCTATGTGGTCTCT